>CM051238.1:298915770-299515770 GCA_027917425.1 Gastrophryne carolinensis
CGTGCTCTTCGGGGGGCGGGGCCTGCGGATGGCGCGTTCCACGTCACTGTCTCCGCGGCCCGCCTCTCGAGGTATGCTCAGCGCCATTTTTTTCCCTGGATTCCATCTGCTGCGTGGCTGGCATCTACCTACCGCGGTCCGTGAGGGCCCTCGCGGGCGTTTTTTATTTACCCTATGTCATTATACATGTCGCTTATGGGGTCCTCTTCGCTTATGTCTTTCAGGCGGGTCAAACTCCATTGGTTTCTCCCGGCCCTACCCCTCTTTTAGTTTCTAAACTTTGTGAGGCCTAGTGTGCTAATTACTCCCACTTCCCTAGCGGGCTATTGGGGCATCCCGGGTTGCTGTTATAGCGTGAATCCCTATCGGCCTATTGTGCCGCTATAATCACCATATGGAGGCGTCTCAGGATAATGTGCTCGGGGTTCCTTCGGGACAAGCCCGGCTGTGTGTAGCTTGTGGGGTGTCCCCTACTAGTACTGACAATGTATGGGTCTGTATAACTTGTGCCCAGCAGGTGATTGCGCTGCAGCCTGGTTTACCAGCGGCTGGACCTGCGCCACGTATGGCTTCGCCAACTCCCCCAAGCTTGAATTTGACTCCCATTGAGTTGCATACCAGTGGGGATTGTCAGCCTGATGTGTCTGCTAGACTTGCTAGTGTTGAGAAGTTGCTTGCTAATACCATGGCGCATAAGGCCTCTGCTAAAAAGCGACACTTGACGCCTGATGTCACTCTTTTCCCTATGGAGGCTGAAGAGTTCTTTGAACTGTCCGGGTATACCCCCTTGGAAGAAGGGGAGTTGTTCTCTGACTCGGAGTCATCTGATGAGAGGCCCAGGGGTCATGATGATTCTGGCTCTGACCCCTGGGCCCCAGATGATACTGATAGGCTGTTGGCTCAGATTTTTGAGATTCTGTCTATCTCTCCCCCGGTTGCGGCCCCTAGGCAGCAGGGGGAATTGTTTCATACTGCTAAGCCACGTTTAGAGTTTCCTGAGCAGGCCCATTTTAATAATCTCATGCTCAAGGAATGGGAGCGTCCTAGCAGGCTCCCGGAGTCCCTAAGAGTTGGGATAAGAGGTATCCCTTTCCTGTTGATGTGGTGAAGCGTTGGTCATCCCCTCCAACACCTCTGTCATGCATTTCCCTGACTCTACTACACTGTGGGATGGTGAGGACCGGCGTATTGATTAGCTGGCGTCCCATGCCTTTGCCTGTGTGAGGACGGCGCTGCGCCCGGTTTGTGTATCTGCCATTACAGCGGTGGCTATTAGGACCCTGCTTAGAAGTATCGTTGATGGTGCCCCTGATGATGTGTCTAGTGAAGAGTTTAATGCTCTTTCTCGTTGAGGTTTTTGTGACTTACGTCCTCTCTGCCTTGGATGATACCATTAGGATGTGTGGCAGAGCCTCTGCCCTAGTGGCGGCTATTCGTCGATTGGTTTGGCTGCGCCAGTGGGCAGCTGACAACGCTGCCAAGAAGGCTCTCACTGGTTTTCCCTTCAAAGGACTACGCCTGTTTGGGGACCGCATGGACCTGTTTGCTAAGGGAGGCAGGTTACCCCAGCGCAGGAGGCAGTCTCGGCCCTTTCGGGGCCAAGGCTCCTTTTCTTCCCCCCACCGTGGATCCAGACATGGGAGGGGGGTCTCCTTTACAGGGGCCCGAGGAGATTTCTGGGGTAGAGGCAGAGGACTTGGGCGCCCTGGCTCATCCTGGGGCTCCAAGCCTAAGTCTTCTCCCAAGCCCCCTCAGGCATGAAGGGGTGCCCTCACCCATCCGGATGGGGGGACGGCTTCAGCATTTTGCTCACGTCTGGAGGCTTCATGTCTTAGACCGGTGGATTCAGGAGGTAGTGTCCTCCGGTTACAAGATAGAGTTTGCTGCCTGGCCGCCCCCAAGATTCATCAGATCCTGGATGTCTCAGGACCCCATGTCAGCTTAGGCTCTAATTCTGGTGGTGCAAAGCCTTCTGGAGCTGGGGGTCATCTGTCAGGTCCCCTTACGAGAAAGGGGCAAGGGGTTCTATTCCAACATTTTTCACCGTGCCCAAAAGAGATGGGTCAGTCAGGCCCATCCTGGACTTGAAGATCCACAAATTTGTCAGGTGCAGGCTCGCATGGAAACTTTGCACTCTGCTATCAGTTCCCTGCATCTAGGGGACTTCATGACCTCTGTGGACATCAAGGATGCTTACCTTCATATTTCTGTTTTTCCAGGTCATCAAAGATTCTTCAGGTTCGCTCTGGAGGATCAGCACTACCAATTTGTGGCATTGCCCTTCGGTCTCACTTCAGCTCCCAGAGTGTTCACCAAGGTGCTGGCAGGAGTGATGGCTCTGATCAGGTCTCAGGGCGTATGCGTGCTGCCCTATTTGGATGACATTCTCATCACTTCTCAGTCCTTCCAACAGACAGAGCTGGATACTCAGCGAGTAGTGTCCACTCTGGAGTCATTTGGCTGGGTGATCAACCATCACAAGTCTTCCCTGTCTCCCTCATTGGTGACGCCCTTCCTGGGAATGAATCTGGATACAGTTCAGGCAAGGATTTTTCTTCCTCAGCAGAAGGTGGACAGTCTGCTGGTGCAGGTTCAGTCCCTGCTCTCTTGCCCTCATCCCTCCATCAGGCAGGGAATGCAGCTGATGGTGTCGTGCTTCGAGGCGGTTCCTTTTTGCCCAGTTTCACATGAGGCCTCCGCAACTCCACCTCTTGTCAGTATGGGACAAGGATCCTGCATCCCTGGACCAGGTCCTTGTTCTGTCCCCCCTAGTCAGGCGGTCCCTCTTGTGGTGGCTGGACTCCAGGAACCTGTTGGTGTGCAGATCCTTTCTGGCCCCCTGCTGGGAGACGGTCACCACGGATGCCAGTCTGACAGGTTGGGGGGGGCTTCTGGAAGTCCCTACAGTTCCAAGGCCGGTGGGGCCCTCAGGAGGCCCACACACCTATCAACATTCTGGAACTGAGGGCGATCAGGTTGGTTCTGGCTCACTTGACCCAACACCTTCGGGGTCGGCCTGTTCAGGTGCGCTTGGACAATCAGACAGCGGTTGCCTACATCAATCATCATGGAGGGACCGGGAGCAATGGGGCCCTCAAGGAAGTGTCTCTGATCCTGGCCTGGGCGGAGGACAATGTTCCCTGCATATCAGCTGTGTACATTCCGGGGGTGGAGAATCTGCAGGTAGACTCTCTGAGCAGGGGGACCTCTCGCCTGGGAGAATGGTCCCTCTGCGACAGGGTGTTTCACTCTCTGTGTCATCGTTTGGGCCAACCAGATGTGGATCTGTTTGCGTCCCGTCACAATCACAAGCTTCCAGCCTTTGTCTCCCTGTCCCAGGACCCTTTGGCCTTGGCCACAGATGCTCTAGCAATGTCATAGCAGGACTTTTAGCTCCTGTATGTCTTTCCCCCATTCCCCCTGTTGGGCAGGGTTCTGCGCAAGATAGCTCAGGAGGGGGTGCCAGCAATCCTGGTGGCCCCCAGGTGGCCAAGAAGAGTGTCGTTCGCAGACATAGTGCAGCTGGCAGTAGATCAGTACGCTCTGCCCAGGGTTCCAGACCTGCTCACTCAGGGTCATTTACGCCATCCCAATTTACAAACTCTGGCTTTGACGGCCTGGCTGCTGAAACCTCCATCTTGGTGGAGAAGGGGCTCAGTCTGCCTCTGTTGTTGATACCATGATAAAGGCTTCTTCTTCTATTTACTATAGGGTTTGGCGTGTCTACATTGACTGGTGTGAGTCTAGGTCTCTCCCCTGTCGTGTGTTCTCTATTCCCAGGATTCTGGAGTTCCTACAGCATGGGTTGGAGCTGGGACTTCAACTCAGTACTCTGAAGGGTCATGTCTCTGCCCTGGCTGTTTTTCTTCCAGAGGTCCTTTGCCCAGCATTCTCTGATCAGGACTTTTTTCAGGGGGTTACTCATGTGCGTCCCCCACGTAAGCCTATGTTGCCTGTTTGGGATTTGAACATGGTCTTGTCTGCCTTGCAGGGTGCTCAGTTTGAACCTGTGCAGGAGGCTGCCCTGGCCATTCTTACTCTCAAGGTTGTCTTTTTGGTGGCTATCACTTCTGTTAGGCGTGTTTCTGAGTTGGCGGTGCTTTCCATCCAGCCCCCCTACTTTGAGAGACACCAGGACAAGGTGGTTTTTCGCTTCAAGCCAGATTTTCTGCCTAAGGTCATGTCTGCCTTTCATCTGAATCAGGACATTGTTCTTCCTTCCTTGTGCCCTAATCCTAGTAACGCTAAGGAGAGGGTTTTGCATTCCTTGGATGTGGTTAGGTGTCTGAAGTACTATCTGGTGGCTACTGCACCTTTCAGAAAAATTGATGCTCTTTTTGTGGTCCCTTCTGGTCCTAGGAAGGGTTTGGCTCCTGCTAAATCTACTATCAGCAAATGGATCCATCAGGCTGTGATTCAGGCCTATTCTGCTAAGGGGAAGAATCCTCCCTTCCGCCTTACTGCTCACTCCACTCTTGCTATTGGTGCCTCTTGGGCATTTCAGCACCAGGCTTCTGTCTTCTGTTCATACCTTTTCAAAGTTTTACAAGGTTGATGTTAGGGCCTCAGCTGATGCTGCTTTTGGCCGCAAGGTTCTGCAGGCAGCAGTGGTCTGACCTGTCTGTTGTTACCTTTGGAGATCCCACCCTACTTTATGGACACTGCTATTGGATGTCCCAAGAGTAATGATTCTTATCTGGAACAGGACATACTGTATACTAAGAATAATACAATTCTGTGATTACTCACCTGTAGAATTGTTATTATGAGTATACAGTACGGTCCTGCTCCACCCCACCCTTTGTTCATTATCTTTGGATCCCCTGTATGGTGATTGTTATCATTGTTTGATAGTTGCTAGTTGGTTCTGTTATCATTCTCCCGGCTTCTTGTTTAACTGCTTTTCAATACTGGGGATTTGTGGGAAGGTCCCGGGTATTTGAGGGGCGGGGAGGAGCCAATTTCGCGGTCTCTGCAGTCCAGCTCCATCTGGCGGAGTAATACCCAAGAGTAATGATTCTTATCTGGAGCAGGACGTACTGTATACTCATAATAACAATTCTACAGGTGAGTAATCACAGAATTGTATTTTTTCATTCCCTGAAGCATCAGGTAGAAGCTGTAGCAAGGCTTCAAAGTTTTCCTACCTTTAAAGAGGACCAACACCCAGGATTTTGACTATCCTGGGTATTGGTCCACTTCCCCGGGGCACCCCGATCGGGGGTGCCCGGCTGTGTGAAACCCCCCAGAAAGCCCCCAAAACTCACCTCTCCCCGCTCCCACTTGGCCGCGCCGTCCAATCGGCGCCGACGCGCGTCACTCTTGACATGTGCGCGCCCGCGCCGGCCATTCAGAGACGGCCGGCGCGGGCGCGCGCACGTCTAGAGGAGCGTGAGTGAGGCGGCGGCGGCGGAAGCAGCGGCTGGAGAGGTAAGGTTTTTCGGGGTGTTTGGGGGGTTTACACCCCGCGGGACATCCCGATCTCGGATGTCCCGCGGTGTGTGAGGTGATCGGCCCGGGAATCTTATAGATTCCCGGGCCGATCACCTCAGGGTGTTGGTCCACTTTAATTTGATTTCTCTATGCAAAAAATTGGTCTGTTCCTTGGTGCTTTCAGCATGAGTGAGTACGGCAAGCCAAAGTGGTCCTGCAGCTGTCTCTGACTCCAGCAAAGCATTCCCATGACAATTAAAACCGCACTTTGACATTCTAAGTCAGTCACGACCCAGAAAATGAGACAAAGAAGTTTGCTTTACTTAAATTGCATAAAATATTTACATAGAATTAGATATTTTGAGAGGCTTTAAAAATCATTATTTTACAATGTGCCAAGACAGGGACTTTAAATGTTCTATAGGGGCCTATAGTAACATTAGAAATGTTCTTTCAGTTTATTTCTAGCAGCAAAAATGTGTCTGCACCAGGGCACATTTTTTCGTACCAGAATTCTCTGCCTCTACCTTTTCTTAGATGCAGTTCATGAGTGACACTTTGAAATCTTGTCTGTTTAATCTGATAAGTTAGCCCAATAAATGAAAATTATTAAACCAGAACAACACCCATTTTTTGCAGCGGGGCACCCCTTTTGCCGATGCCACCCTGCCTATTGTCAGGGAGCATTTTTCTCTGCTGTCCCCTGGCCCAAGTTGAGTGTTGTAATTGGCCGCTGTGGTCACATGGTGCACAGGCTCTGGTCGTCGGCAACCCAGCCCTAGTGGGAACAGTGTAACGTGCAATTTCAACGCTTTTTCGAATCTCTGATTATATAGTTCATACAAATTAAACAAACAACATGTACTGTGAAAAATGTATTTGACCCCCCACAGAATAAAATAAAAATTATATACAGAAAACTTAACACCCTAAAATGAGTGTCCCCAATTGTTTTTTTTTTTTTTGCTAAAAGGTGGTCATGATTAAATAAAATCTGTGGACAAAAAAAGGCCCGGATCTCCGCTTCAGCAACCTGAGAAGCCCACCAGGATGAATCCTCTAAATAGTACGTCAGCCACTGCTTTGTTTTTACACTAAGCCTGGGGAATCGTTTAATGGAAAAACACAGCAACTTTTAGCAGTAGCAAGAAAAAGCAATTCTGTGAGTACTCACCTGTAGAATTGTTTTTGTTCTTGCATGGCACGGCCTGCTTCGGTATTCATAACAGTTGGGTTATTCCGCCACAAGGTGGCGCAGTGGTACTGCAGAAAGCTGTGGCATCTCCCGGCCCCCTATAAAAATGGGATTAACCATAGAGTTCCCAGCGTAGACAAGCAGTGAGACAATAAGCCGGGAGAGAATAAATGTAAAAAATTAAAAAAAGGGTAAAAAACCCCAATTAAATTGGAACAATCACCATAAAGAGGCAACCAAGAACAACGATAACACGGGTGGGTCGAAGCAGGCCGTGCCATGCAAGAACAAAAACAATTCTACAGGTGAGTACTCACAGAATTGCTTTTTTCTTTATTGCATGTCACGGCCTGCTTCGGTATTCATAACAGTTGGGACATCTAAAAGCAGTGTCCAAAAGTAGGGTGGGATCCCCAATGAGTAACAGCCGGCAGTTCAAGTCATTACCGCCTGAAGCACCTTGCGGCCAAAAGCAGCATCCGCTGAGGCATTAACATCAACCCTGTAAAACTTGCAAAAAGTATGAACAGAAGACCAAGTAGCGGCCTTGCAAACTTGTTCAACAGAAGCCTGGTGCTGAAAAGCCCAAGAAGCACCAATAGCACGAGTGGAATGAGCAGTAATTCTAAAGGGAGGTTCCTTCCCCTTAGCAGAATAGGCTTGAACCATCGCCAGACAGATCCACTTGCTGATAGTGGATTTAGCCGGAGGCAAGCCCTTCCTAGGTCCAGAAGTGAGAACAAAAAGAGTATCGGATTTCCTGAAAGGCTCAGTAGCGACCAAATAAAACTTCAGAGCCCTGACCACATCCAGAGAATGCAGTGTCCGCTCCTTGGAATTAGCAGGATTAGGACACAATGAAGGCAAGACAATGTCCTGATTGAGATGAAAGGCAGACACCACCTTACGCAAGAAATCCGGCTTAAGCCGAAACACCACCTTATCCTGATGCCTCTCAAAATAAGGAGGTTTGATGGAAAGCGCCGCCAGCTCAGAAACTCGCCTTACAGAAGTGATAGCCACCAAAAAGGCTACCTTAAGAGTCAGAATGGGCAAAGCAGCCCCACGGATAGGCTCAAAGGGAGGACCCTGCAGAGCAGACAACACCAGATTCAAGTCCCAGACTGGTAGCATAGGCTTACGAGGTGGAGGCACACCCTGGAAAAAAGTTTTAACCAACCGGTGGTTGGCAAAGGATCTTTGGAAAAAAATTGCCAGAGCTGAAACATGGCCCTTGAGGGTACTTAGTTGAAGGCCAGAATCCAAACCATGTTGCAAAAATTCCAAAATCCTGGGAATGGAAAAAACCCAACAGGGAAGAGACTTGGACTCACACCAGGCAATGTAAGCATGCCAGACCTTGTAATAGATAAAGGACGTAGGTTAAAGCCAGCGTTTGTAAATTGGGATGGCGTAGCTGTCCCTGAGTGAGAAGATCTGGATCTCTGGGCAAGACGTACTGGTGTACTGCCAACTGCACGACATCTGCGAACCACACCCTTCTTGGCCAACAGGGGGCCACCAGGATGGCTGACCCCCCCCCTCCTGGGCAATCTTGCGCATGACCCTGCCCACTAGAGGGAACGGAGGTAACACATAGGGAAGCCGAAACTCCGTCCAAGGCATTGCCAGTGCATCCGTGGCGAAGGCCAGAGGATCCTGTGACATGGAGACAAACCTGGGAAGTTTGTGATTGTGACGGGACGCAAACAGGTCCACATCCGGTTTACCCCAGCTGTGACACAGGGAGAGAAACACCTGGTAGTTGAGGGACCATTCCCCCAGACGAGACGTCCCCCTTCTCAGGGAATCCGCCACTTGGTGTTCTCCCCCCCCCCCCCCCCCCGGAATGTATACCGCTGAGATGCAGGGGACATTCTGTTCCGCCCAAGACAGTATCAGAGACACTTCCTTGAAGGCTCGCTTGCTCCGAGTCCCTCCCTGATGGTTGATGTAGGCAACCGCCGTCTGGTTGTCTGAGCGGATCTGAACAGCCCGACCCTGAAGGTGAGTGGTTAGGCGAAAAAGAACCAACTTGATCGCCCTCAGTTCCAGGTCGTTGATGGAAGCATGGGCCTCTTGTGGGCCCCACCGACCCTGGAACTTCAGGGGTTTCCAGAAGCCTCCCCAACCAGTCAGACTGGCATCTGTGGTGACCGTCTCCCAGCACGGGGCAGGAAGGACCTGCCCCCCAGAAGGTTCCTTGAGTCCAGCCACCACGAGAGGGACTGTCTGGTCAGAGGAGACAGAGCAAATTCCTGATCCAGGGACACAGGGTCCCGATCCCAAACTGACAAGAGGTGCAACTGAAGTGGTCTCATGTGAAACTGAGAAAAGGGGACTGCCTCTAAGCAGGACACCATCAGGCCCACCAACTGCATCCCCTAACGGATGGAGGGATGAGGACACGATAGCAGAGCCCGAGCCTGCATCTGAAGATCCTCCACCTTCTGCTGAGGAAGGAACACCTTGACCTGAGAGGTATCCAGAGTCATGCCCAGAAAGGACCTCCCCAAGGACGGGGACAGAGAAGACTTGGGATAGTTGATCACCCAGCCGAAGGATTCTAGAGTGGATGTCACCATCTGAGTGTCTTGCTCGGCCTGAGGAAAGGACTTGGCCACAATCAGGATGTCGTCCAGGTAAGAAATTATGCGTATGCCCTGGTTCCTTAGCAGCGCCATCACCCCCGCCAGTACCTTGGTGAACACCCGAGGCGCCAAGGTGATACCGAAGGGTAAAGCCACAAACTGGTAATGCTGATCCTGCAGCTCGAACCTTAGAAATCTCTGATGACCTTGGAAGATAGGCACATGAAGATACGCATCTTTGATGTCCACAGTGGTCATGCAGTCGCCCAGGCGAAGGGTACTGACAGCAGAGCGTAGCGTCTCCATACGAAAATGCTTGAATCTGACAAATTTGTTGAGGCCCTTCAGGTCCAGAATGGGCCTCAGAGAGCTGTCCTTTTTGGGGACCGTGAAAAGATTGGAATAGTACCCCTGACCCCGTTCTTGATGGGGCACCTGACAAATGACTCCTGACTCTAACAGGCATTGAACCGCCAGAAGCAACCCTTGAGCAGACGGGGTTTAAAGACATCCGGGATCTGATGAATCTTGGGGCCGGCCAGGCTGCAAACTCTATCTTGTAACCGGAGGACACTACTTCCTGAATCCACCGGTCTGAGACGTGAAGCCTCCAGACGCGAGCAAAGAGCCAAAGCCGTCCCCCCACCCAGATGGTTGAGGGCGCCCCTTCATGCCTGAGGGGGCTTGGGAGAGGGTTTGGGAGAGAGACCGGAACGACCACGGGATCTGCCACGGCCCCAAGAATCTCTGCGCCCACTAGAGAGGATGGAGCCACGGCCTCCTCTGGGAGCACGAAAGGAAGGGAGGGGGACAGAGGACCCCAGAAAGGGCTGAGACTGCCTCCTACGCTGAGGTAGCCTGCCATCCTTGGCTAGAACATCAAGATGCTCCCCAAATAGCCGCAGCCCCGCAAAGGGTAGTCCAGTGAGAGCTTTCTTAGCAGCAGCGTCAGCTGCCCACTGACGTAACCAAACAGAGCGGCGCATAGCCACCAAGAGCGCAGAGGCCCTACCGCTCAGCCGCACAGCATCATCCATAGCAGTAAGGATAAAGGCCACAAAATCAGAGCAAACCAAGAGAGTCCTATGCTCCTCCCCCCGCTATGATCCGTAGCGCCATCAAGGAGACGCTTGAGCAGTTTAAGGGCAATAGCTGTAATGGCAGCCGCACAGCCGGGCGCAATCCAGCCCCCACACAGGTAAAGACATGGCAGGCCAACTGATCCATGCGCCGGTCCTCACTGTCCCTCAGAGTGGTAGTGTCAGGTGAAGGCATGACCGAAGTATTGGACAACCCTAGCACAGGAGCATCCACTTCAGGGGGAAATGACCACTTCAAGATCAGCAGGAAAGGGTTACCTCTTATCCAAACCCTTGGGCACAGGGGGCAGCCTGGTAGGACGTTCCCATTCTTTAGGCACCATAGTGGTGAAATGTCCTTGCTCAGGGAACTCCAGACACTGTTTACTAGGACGAATCAGCTCACCCTGTTTCCTTTTAGCCTCCACAGGGGCAGCAATGTGTAAAATTTCAAAAATGTGAGACAGCAAATTATCAGTATCCTCAGGATACCATGAATCCTCCCCTGATTCAGGTGCACTATCACAGGGAATTGCGTCTGGTAGTGACATCAAATTCCTCATACTCCTCTGTATAGCGTGAGGGAGTGGAAGTCAGGTGCCGCTTCTTGCCAGAGGCCTTCCTAGGAATAGACCCAGCAAGCTGCTTCTCAATGTTGGCCACACGAAGTGCCAGATCAGACTGTGACCCCCTTGCTAGCATCCCCCTCACTGGGAGCTAATTTCAGCAGTGGGGGGGTAGGTGATGCCAGGGGGCGCAGAGCTGGGAAGCGATGCAGGCAAACCAAGCTGGAGCGCAAGGACACTTTGAGCGCACGGCACGCACACCGTGACATCATTGCTGATAGGGGATACCCTGCACATGGAACACAGCCGGGATTGCCCGAAGGACCCCCGAGCACGCTATCCCCAGAAGCCTCCATATGGTGATTAACACAGGCTCAATAGGCCAGTGCTGGGTAAAGGCTAATACAAAAGCCACCCGGGATGCCCTCCCATGGGATGCCCCCAGCTAAGCAAAAATGGGTGGGGGGATGAGGGGGAGGAAGGAGTAGAGCCGGGAGAAACCACAACCCACTGGTATCCCGCCTGCAAGACATAAGTAAAAACGACACATGAGCATCCCGCAGCACATGCCCCACGAGACCAATAAAAAACCCCAAGGGGGACTCACGGACCAAAGACACCACAGGGTCACCAAGGCACAGACCGCAGGATGAAGCGACACACCGGAGGAAACAGCGCTGCAGCCCAGAAGGGAGAAATCCAGATGCGCAGCTAATCTAAAATTGCGCCGGCAGAGGTACCTCAAGGGGCGGGCCACGGGGGGATGACGCGATATGCATCATCCGCCGCCCCACCCTCCGCGAAGAGCGCGAAAACGTGGCCCCGCTGGCGCCATGACAAAGTAAAAATGCCACAGGTTATAGGGCCCACAGCCGTGGAGCACAGTACAAAATGGCGCAGCGGCAAAAAATCACCAAAAAAAAACACACTGTAAACGGCCAAAACACCACAAGTAATACCACTCGCCTCTGCCACCCGCCCCCCCCGAACAAAGTCAGAGAGGGGGGGGGGGGGAGAGAGAGACGTGAAGGCAGCGACGAGTAACCAGGCCTTTTAGAAGGGGGGGTGGGTCCCCTGAAGGAAAAGAAGGGGACACAGTCCCCAACACACTTACCCCCTCAGAAGCCAGGACAGGAACTCCGCATCCCTAGTAGGCTCACCATAAAGCCTATGGCTGGCTACACTTTGAGTAACAAGGTCTGCGGCTTGGAGCATCGCTCCAGGAGCACTTGACCCTAGTGCTCTTCTACCCTCACCCGATCTGTCAGCCAAGGCTGGGAGGCAGTGAGGGTCCAGAAACGGGTGGAAATAGACTTGCAGGGCCACAGGCTTAGTTGCCTCGCTCACCTGCGCAAGAGAGAGAGACATCTTCTAACTACGCAGTTCCACTGCAGAGGAAACACTGGGAACTCTATGGTTAATCCCGTTTTTATAGGGGGCCGGGAGAGGCCACAGCTTTCTGCAGTACTACTGCGCCACCTTGTGGCGGAAGAACCCAACTGTTATGAATACCGAAGCAGGCCGTGCAATGCAATAAAGAAAAGCATTTTTTATGGTTGCTCCATGTTAATAATACACAACTTCGCATTGATTGCCCCATGTTAATAATACACAATGCTTCAACCCTGCATTGATTGCTCCATGTTAATAATATACAACACTGCAACCCCACATGTGTAGCTGTTAATAATAAATAGAATAATTCTGCCTCTAAGAAACAAAACTGGAAAGAAAAAAAAATCCTCCTACTATCTAAAATCGTTGTGGGTCAATTCAGTGCCATTTTTAGCATTGCAAATCTTTGAATAATTTGCACAGTCAAAATGATTCTGAGCTGCATCCAGGAAACAAAAATCAAGTGCCGAATCAGCCCAGCACAAAAAATTCAGTAAAAAAAATATTTGTTCCAACTTTTAGCTAGAAGTCATGTACACCTGTTATAGAGCATTTTTACACTTGGGATACATCATTTTTCCAATATGGTAAAGATAATTTTTTTTAAGTTTGGAAACAACAACCTATGGGCTATGCAGAATGACTTGCCAAAATTATTTAGCATACCTTGAAAGAAATGTGTTCAGGTAGGGGTGACTTGGTTACTGGTAGTGGGTCACAATGAAATAAAATGGTTCAGAAACACAGTATTTTTTAATCCAAAAATGCGAACAATGGGGTTAATGGGCCCCCCCTTTCCTTTACTGCTAGTAGGAAACTCAAACATAACCCAACCTCGCCATGAAACAACCTAGTAAGGCGACATTGTAAAAAAGTATCACAATTTTATTCCATAATATATCAATAAAAACCTTGTATCAAGACAACAACCTTGTCAGTCCTGATTGTGTCCATCAACTAAATAAAAAAATACAAAATGTACATCACAATGTGCAAATACAGAGGATCCATACAGACGATCCAAGATATGTTTTTTGTAGGAATTGATAGAGTACACTGCAACCCACGGGGGGGGGGGGGGGGGACGTAGAGAAAGTCACCCTGCAGCGGGAGATGCAGTGCATACACCTTTAAAAGGCCCACCGGTATCCCGGTTTGAATGAATCCATAAGTTATGTGCCCTTTCTCTGATATCTATAACATTGTATGTACTATGAAATTGCTTTGTTGGTTTTTTTTTTTTTCTTTCTTTCTTTCTCTCTCACAGATCATGTACATGATTGTCGTGTTTGGGATGCCTCCTGGGTCTTTACAACGTACTTACTGGTTCGCTATTTATTTACATTCTTATACATATTTAGTAAAACAAATGTATATGCAAACGCGTTGGAAATTAATTTTCCTTAAATAAAAATTGCTTATTGAGTGGTGGAGAGCCCCCTTGTTGGGCTGTGAAGACTGTGATGGCACCCTTGTGTCGTTTATGATTGGTACTGCCATAGGCCCTTTCCGTAAAATGGCCAATATATAGGAGTTCTATCCATGGACAGTGCCCCCTTTTCTCTATGATTATGGAGGTTTTTACCAAGTAATTATCATGTGACTATACACTTGCCATGATGTTTATGAGGCACTTTCCAAGTGTAGGATTCCTGTAAAATATATAACGTTTTTAGAAACATTAGAAAGTATTGCTCATATTCATCAATACTGATTAAAAGCATTTTATTTCTCATTTTTATTATGTTTCTATAATGTGTTTTTGTCCATTCTTAGCTAGGTCCACAATAAAATGGCTTCCACTTGGAGACACATTCCGGGCGCCGGTGGGATTTCAGCGTCCGGCGCCCGTCGAGAAGGCTGTGGCGCTTCATGCGCCCCGCCTGTCTACGTTGCTTGGCGTCCGAACGTGAGACGCCTCTGTTGCGGCGCACCGCCCTCGCTCCCTCGGCAACTGCCAACGCTGGTGACGGCGCCGCAAGCCGGGGGCGGAGCCCCGGCGCTCGCGTCATGATGCGGGGCACTCTTAAGCGGCTTCACAATGTGCCACCGCTTTGCCCGCATCACATCGGCGCCCGGGGAATACAGACGGAGGACTGAGGGGGGTTTTTCCTTCTGCTCCCCTCCATGCCATACCACAATACAAATGCAACACAGGTATCTTTCTATAGCTATTTTCGAGATATGTTCAGCATACCGGGCTTTAATTGTATACTTGACACGCTGGCTTTATAACACAGTTATGTCTCTATAGCTACTTTTGAGATATGTTAAGCATATCGGGCTTTAATTATATACTTGACACGCTGGCTTTATACATTTATGCACTTAGGCTTACACTTATGCAGGCGTTCCTTTTGTCTACTGTCTGATGTAGGTTCCATCCCTTTTCTGCACAGTATTGTGACTCTCCATCCATTTATAATAACCAATAACTACAGACCCTACCTTCACTTCATTGAACCTCATTACCAGGGGATGTTCCAGAGCACGACAATTATTGGGTTCAACAGGTACCAAGTATTACTAATATTAATGTAATTATCTTAGATTTTAATCATATTTGCCTATCATTCACATTGTCCATGATCTTGTATATATATAGAAGTCTAAACAGGGCGCTGAAGAAGCCAATTTACAAGGCGAAACTAGTCCGTCCCAAAGACAAGTTTTTCCATCCACAATATGATGAAGAAACCGTTAACTTCACATGATGTATAATGTATGGATCCTCTGTATTTGCACATTGTGATGTACATTTTGTATTTTTGTATTTATTTGATGGACACAATCAGGACTGATACAAGGTTTTTATTGATATATTATGGTACAAAATTGTGATAATTTTTTACAATGTCGCCTTACTAGGTTGTTTCATGGCGAGGTTGGGTTATGTTTGAGCTCCCTACTAGCAGTAAAGGAAAGGGGGGGGCCATTAACCCCATTGTTCGCATTTTTGGAATATACGTGCAGGGAACCCATTCCCCAACCAGCCTGTTTAGTTGTGCTACTTATGGGTTGGTCCATAAGTGCAATTCCCTTCCCTCCTTTTTTTTTTCCCATCAATTCTCCTTGGGAGGGTCATGTCGCTTTAGGGCTCTAATGAACCCACATGCATTTTCTGTTTTTTAATCCAAAGGCGCCCCTGGGACTTAAAAAAAGAAGAAAAAATAAATAAAACAATATTCTGAACCAAATGTTATGCTAAAACAAGCATCATCCCCTCAAGAACCAAATAATAGGCAAGGTGCAGTCCCCCCATTACAGGCAGAGTGGTATTCACCCTCATTCTCACATTATAGGCAGTATGGCATTCATCACTCCCCCCAATTCCCCCTTTATAGGCAGTGTGGTAATCCCCCTTCTCAATACCCTCATTATCGGCAGAGCGACCTGCCCCCCCATTATCCCATTATAGACAGGGTGGCATTCTCCCTCATCCCATTCCACATTACAGGCAGCGTGGAATTCCCTCCTTCCATTCCCCATAATAGAAGTGTGGCATTCTCCTCCTTCATTCCACAATACAGGCAGTGTGGCATTCCCTCCTCCTATTCCCCATAATAAGCAGTGTGGTATTCTTCCCCCTCCCATTCCCCATTATAGGCAGTGTTGCATTCTCCCCCCTCCCATTCCGCATTATAGTGAGTGTGGCATTCTTCCCCCTCCTATTCCCCATTATAGGCAGTGTGGCTTTCTCCCAGCCCCTTTGCCCATTATTACTAGTGCAGCATTCCCCCTCCTATTCCCCATTATAGGCAGTGTGACATTCTCCCCCTCCCATTCCTCGTTATAGGTAGTGTGGCCTTCTATACCCTCCTATTCTTCATTAAAGGCAATGTGGCCTTTTCTCGCTCCCATTCCCCATTTTAGGCAGTGTGGTATTCCCTGGTCTGTGTAGCAGGTTGGCGTGACCTAAGGCAAGCATCTATTGACCCACCCACTGCAAGCACCCGGGTATGTATGTGCGTGCAACAGCCTGAGGAGCAGCAGCGGTGCACGTTGCAGGGACAGCGGGAATGGATCAGTTACCCTGCTTTCTCCCTCCCTGCTGCTGCTCTGCCATGGTCTGGCCTCATGGCAGCCCGACCAGCAAAGCAGGAGGCCTGGTTATGTGTGTGTTTTTTTTACATTTGCCCAATAAGACGCCCTAGCACAAACAACCCCCTCATACCCCCGCCCAAACACAACAATTCCAAATGCATTCAAGTCATAACTACTTGCTCTTACCACAGCCCCTTCAAACCAACACACACATGCACTTACATATCCTATCGGCAAACCTCCCACCTTCACACACACAATCCTGACTTTAAAAACCTTCCGAAACTGTCACTAGTCTTCCACAGATTCAAGCTCAGAGGTAAACAGAGGGCAGTAATGCATTCAGTCCCACATCCTAACTGTATCCCCAATCTTCAATGATAACCATATTTTGGGGCCGATTCAGCACTAGGTCTACCTTGGGGCAGATTCAGCACCAGGCGACAATTTACATTGGGTTGCTGAATCACTCCAAAGGTAGTGAATCAAAGTGAATGTGCAGTGCAGTTATCTCCTAAAATGTAGTAGAGTTTTCTCACCTGGTGCTGACCCTGCTGTATCATAGATTTCCTCCTTTATTGCTGTTTGGGCTTCTTGGGACACCTCCCCCTATCAAGGTCACCACCTTAATCCAAGCCGCCACTGTTACTCCTGTTTGCCAATGCAATCCCTTCTATATCCATCTCCTGCTACCGCTCCTAATGATTCTCCGTTTAACTCACTTTATGGTTCTATGTATTCATCCCACTATCCCCACAGCCAGTTAGGGGCCACATCAGAGGGCCCACATGGATCCTCCGACCACAAGTTGAGCATGTCTTTTGTATTGGTTAATAGTCACAACTAATGGTCATTTGGTACAATTGTAGTCATTACTGTATCTTCCTATCCTGGGAGGGACAAAGAAAAAAAGGCATGCTGTGATATCTGTCTTGGCTGATCAGAGAGAGGATCAGCTCATTTGTTACCTTGTACAGTGCCATAAACTAAAATGCCACTGTATAAATAAATGAAATAATAATTGTAGTACTGATTAGGGATGAGCGAACCGGTTCGGACGAACCGGAATTCGCTCTGAATTTCAGGGAAAATTCGATTCGGCACAAACCCGAATTTTTTTTGGTTCGTGCCGATCGAATTTTCCCTGAAATAAAGAAAAAAAATGCCGGCATGGTGGGAGCGGGCAGGCCGGCTATGCTGTCAGCGGGTGGCGGAAGCCGGCCCACTGACAGCGCAGCCGGCCTGCCCGCTCCCACCATGCCGGCATTTTTTAAAAAAGCAAACACTTACCTGCATGGTCAGAGCGTGGAGGCCGGCGCCGCTCTCAGGCGCCCTCTGATGACGCGTCCTCTGATGACGCGTCCTCTGATGACAGCTGACAGCGCAGCCGGCCTGCCCGCTCCCACCATGCCGGCATTTTTTTAAAAAGCAAACACTTACCTGCATGGTGGGAGCGTGGAGGCCGGCGCTGCTCTCAGGCGCCCTCTGATGACGCGTCCTCTGATGACGCGTCCTCTGATGACAGCTGACAGTGTAGCCGGCCTGCCCGCTCCCACCATGCCGGCATTTTTTTTTTCAGATGCGCGATTCGTGAAAGTTCGATTCGGGCGAACCCGAATTTCTTGGGGAAGAAGTTCGCTCATCTCTAGTACTGATAAGAGACTTTAATTTACCTCACCCAGCTACTGGTGCACCTGAAAAGATTGAGCCAGACTGTGTTTTATGTGTATTTCTGCGTTATTCATGCTGTTTTTTTATACAGTTCTTCTAGCATGTTAGCACCAGTGTTCCCAGTAAGCTGCCTGCTGCAGCTCTGTCGCTCGCCCCTGCCTCCTACCTGCTCAGCCATGGGGAGGTGCAGGAGCAGAGATATCTCTCCCAGGGTTGTGGGTGGGTATAGCCTAACAGTGACTAGTGGGTGGGCCAGCAACTGGCCAGTAGGGTGTAGTGTGGAAGGTTGATTCGCAGGATGAGGTCCCTCCCAGCATGCAGAGGCTACACAAGGCTTGGTGGTGCCAGCTCATTGATTCAAAAAGTCTGGGTGAGCCCCTTTACCCAAGGCTGGGGGAAGAGGGGGAGACTGGAGGCATATGTCACTGCAGTCCAGGACTCACACCATGCTGCCCCCATTCCCAGCTTCCATGTCTTAATATTCTCATACAGGGCCCCAATGGGGGGGGGGGGGGGGACCTGGCATCCCAGGCCCAAGTGCCCCAAAGGGGGCCCAGCCCAGCCTCACACGTGTGTTATGCAGAGTGGGAAAGCCACTATGCACGTGGTTGCTCCTGCTCTAACTTTCTGTTCACTACAGGGGGTCCCATCCTTGTTCCCATTAGGAATAGGGGGGTCCATAAATATAGGGGGGGCATTGGGGCCCAGGAGTTCAGGGGGGCCACATCATTTTTGTTCCCATCAGGGATGTAAGTATAGGGGGTGCAACGGGGCCTCAGAAGTCAGGGGCTCCATCATTGTTCCCATCAAGGGCATAACTATAGGGGGTGCAGGAGGTCAGGGAGCCCCATAATTGTTCCTCCATCTTATTTATCATTTATTTATTTGTGTTCACTTGGCATCATTTAGAGAAAGGAAGCACCATTTGTTTCTGTTGTTTCACTCATTCCCCCAGAGCTGTGTGATGGAGTGCATGCTGCCACATCCCCAGCAGCATGCGTGTTCTTGCCCCAGTCTATATGAATGATAATCCCAAGCAGGGTGCCCCAGGACAGACCAAAACTAGGGATAGTAAAATCTTTGGGTATTTTATTTAATTTTTTGGTTTAACAAGACAAAAATATGTATTAATATATAATGTATATAATTATATTATCTATCTATCTATCTATCTATCTATCTATCTATCTATCTATCCTTTCCATCCTTTTATTCTTTACTTCCACCTTCTATGTATCTGGTTACTTTATTTATCTATATATTGTTTATGTATCTATTTATCTTTCTATCCTTTCTTTATATTATTATTATTGTTAATAATAATATTTATATAGCGCCATCATCTTCTGTAGAGCTTTACAAGGTATGATTACAGACAAGATAAAACGTATAGCACAGGAAACAATACAAAGCAGAGCCCTGCCCTTGCGAGCTTACAGTCTAAAGGAGGAGTGTGAAGCTTGAGTTGGGCTGCATGTGCCATTTAAAAATTATAGGAGTTGCTTAAACCAGGTTATATGCTTGTCTGAAGAAGTGAGTTCTGAGGGCACTTTTAAAGGCTTGGAGTGATGGAGAGTGATGGATTGAGGGGGACTGCATTCCAGAGAAGTAGGGAAGAAGAGGAAAGGTCTTGAATGCGGGAGTGCCAGGAGGTGTCCAAGGAGGAAGACAGTAGAATGTCAAGGGGAGTGGAGGTTGCGCTTGGGTCATTATAAATCTATCTATCTATCTATCTATCTATCTATCTATCTATCTATCTAATTTAAATCTTATATGTATCTTTTCATCTAAGCATTCTATCTATCTATCTATCTTTTAATCTATCCTTTCATCTTCTTTTTATCTATCTATCTATCTATCTATCTATCTATCTATCTATCGATTATCAATCTATCGTTAGTACATCCTATCTTTCTATTCATCTTCTTTATATCAATATATGTATTGTGGTAAAGTGTATGGAAAAGTGCTGGATGGTGTCTATATTTCCCTTGGTTTTTTCAGCCAGGCACGATCCATGCCGGAATAACAGAGCTCCAGTCCACATCCCCAATCCTCTACGGTTTTTTTTTTCCCCTACTCCCAGGTCTTTCCAGGTGATTAGTCTAATTGAAGGAAGGAAGCCTAAAAAAAGGAGCTGCTGAGGCTTCCAGTGTGGAGAAGGAGAGACTGGGATAAGGAGCCAGTGCCCTGTTGCTCCCAAAACCTACAGGTCTAAACGGCATCTGAAGGACTTTATGTGTTATGTTTTTTTTTTTTTAACTTGTGGATTAGCAGCCTGGGCTTGTATGCCCTGAAAGTGGACCTGTGATATCAACTATTTGCAATACTCTGTACCTATCAGACACTGGACATTGCTAAAGCTGGGGGGGGGGGGGGGGGGGACCACTGACTGTACTGCATTGTACCCTGCATTATACTCTGAATTTAAGAGATTTTTCTGTTGGACTTTGTCTTCAATAAAACACTTATTATTTCAACTAAGAACTGTTTCCAGAGTCATTGCCATTAGCACCCCAGATCCTGACAATATTTTATCCTATTATGTATCTATCCCTTTTTTCTATATTTTTTCTATATTTATTTTCAATCGATTCATCTGTCCATATACTTATTTTCTTTATATTTAGCGATCTATCTATCTATCTAGCGATCTATCTTCATTTAACCTTTCTTTCTACCTATTATCTATCTATTCTTACTGTTTATCCATTGTTTATTTATCCATCTATATTTTATCTATCCTCTCTTTCTACTCATCTTCTATTTATTGATCTTTATTTAAATAGGTCTTTTCATCTAGTCATCCTTCTAACGTTCTTTCTATCCATTGGTTATCTATCTTTTATCTATCCTGTCTATTCATCGATTGTATCATCACACACGCATCTGGTATGTACCATGTACCATGCACATGCACCATATAAGGATGAGACCGCGCACAGAGCGGGGGATGCTGCCCATGGCCTGAAACAGCTGGGGAATGACGCTGCATCCCGGCCTGCATCAGCACCTGTGGAAGGAAGCCAGAGTGGGGGTTATGAAGATGCTGGACTTCTCTGCATAAGAAAATACTGCATCAGGGGCCTCCACCACAATTAATCTGGCCATGTGTAGGAGGCAAAGTAATTATCCTAGTCAGTGGTTCTAGTGTCTGTTAGAAGGTGGGCAAAGACCTATTGTGGGCTAGTAGGTGGGGGTGGGAAGAATAGACCTGATTCAACCCTTTCAGTGCCAGCTTACCTATAGATGTTGTCACACAATGTTTAGGCATTTTGCACAATATATGTTTGGCATGTGGGAAGAACTGTGAAGGTGGAAAAACTCCAGGCAAAGGCGGCGGTAGAAACACTGTTATTTTGTAAAGTTATAAATCCCAGAGGTACACACAATACCCTTTTCAGCAACTTGCCTCCCAATGTTTTTCTCTTTTAATTGGGATCAAACAAGTTCAGAAATGATGTTTATGTAGAATCAGGTAAAATAAGCTTAATTGTATCTCTTTTTTGTGACCGAATCTGACTTTGAAACCACATCTTACCAGTCAATTTCATTATCCAGTGTGTCCTCCATAGTGTCTTATTATTCTTTGCAGCAACAGCAGCAGCATTCCTAAAGTAACCTTTTTACCTCTTATGCAAACAATGAAGGAAACATAATGAGAAAAGACATGGCCAGTGTGATTATGAAAGTATCATTGTTTTCACTCCACACTGTGGATTTTGACACATCTTAAGTACTTTAGATTAGCCAATAATTTTTAACCACACAGGTTGTCAGGTTGTTGGGTATACCATATTTCAGATTTAAATAATAAGGTAGATTCACAGCCTCTTTTAAGTGCACTTATACATTAAAAAGTGTGTATTTTTAGGCACATTCTTGAGCTTCTGTTGTGTGCGTATTAGCGTTTGGGTACGTGCATTTAAGCCTTTTTGTTCCCGTATCAATTGTGTATTTGCTTTGTGTTGTTTTCGCATTGATGCGTATAATATGTATGTTTGGGCTTGCGCATGATTCAGAACCTTGATTAGGCAGGATTTGGCTTTCGAGAGGGGCCAATAAAATGGGATCTTTCACGCTCCACTTACAGTCTCTATTTCCTGGTGAGAGTGTGTTGTCGTGTGCGGGAAAGGGTAATGGAGCTCTGCGAGGAATACCTTGCGCAGTTCGAGTGTCTGCAGCCTTGAGGCGTTATATGTATGTGTATGTCAGACTTTAGATTGCATCAGCCACGTGTGGATGTTGTTCGCATGCATGCATGATCTATTCGAACTGACCTGAATTAACCATGTTTCCCTTGAGAAACTGTATTGTCAGTTATGGCCATGGTTGGCCCCCACCACAAGCAAGGGGCATGCAATTGCGGGTATGACCAAATTGGTTGCCTGCATTCAATTTCTGGTGAACGGCTCTTTCCAGGGGCTGAGCACCCTCTCCTACGCTCAGCTGCACACTCAACAGGTTTCTTGATGGCATGGCTACCTTGGTGGACAAATGCATCTGTTTCCCTGACACCATGGTAGCCTGGAATGCTGTTAAGTTGGGCTTTTATAAGCTGGCTGATATGCCTAGCCTCATGGGTGTGATCTATTGCACGCACGTGGTGTTGGTACCTCCAGTCACTGATGAGTACCTCTACAGGTATGTGTTTGTTTTCCCTTTGCCTCCTTCATTCCTTGAAATGTATTTACTTTTTGTTGAAGTCTAGCTTCCCATATTTAGTGTGTTTTGTCTCTAGTATTGTATTGGTTCCTGTAAAGTCCTATTTTCTTACTTACCCAAAGAAGACTGTGCTTGCGTTTTTTATGCAGGAATCGGAAAATGGAACATAGTATTAATGTGCAAAAGCATTGTTACCCTTTTGGTTTGTGCTTGTTAATTTTTTGCCTTAAAGCATATTTCATTAACTGGCCTGGGGATGGCCTTCCACAGGTGCTAGAAGAGCTCTTGCTCACCCCAGTACTATGAGTGGGACTGCTTTGGCTTGGTCTAGTACTTTGCCTGCCACTGCTCTGCTTAGCCTTAGCACTTTTGCTGGAAGTGCTCTTGCTTGCCCTAGCACTATGGGTGGGACTGCTTTGGCTTGGTCTAGCACTTTGCCTGTCACTGCTCTGATTTTGCCTGAGGTGGTGCTGGCTTTGCCTGAGTGTCTGCTGGTGTAGACCTGAAGGCGGGCTGTAGCACCGTGGTCATTGATGATCATCTAGCAGGGCATGGCTTGGTTCAGCTGTCCGTCTTTTGTGAGTACGTTTTTTCCAACCATCATGACCTTTCTCACAATGGAAACTGCAGTAGTGGAGTGTTGCCTGTCATGTCAGTGTGTGTCTTTAACAATTTACAAAATACATTAATGCAGAACTGAAGTGTTTGAGGTGTTTAAGGGGTATGGCCTGGTAACAACCTGTAAGCCTTATTTTTAAAATGTATATTATGATGTATTTTTTTAATATGTGTTTGTTCTACATTTTAGATGATGATGATGTACCAATATGACTTCCTGCCCGACATAAATGCCAAGAGGATGTTGACACTAGACCGACACCACCTACACTATCATCTGGCATTGGGTGGACCTGAGAAGGAGGAAGAAGCCCCGAGGGAGGAAGTTTTTTTAGAAAACTATTCCCACGTAAGTGACAATTCTTGCCTAAACATTCAATATTACAATCACATTAGGCAGGCCTGTGTTTAAATGCTATTCTCTTCTAGTGTCAGAGTTCCGCCAGAGTGTGGTACACCTGGAGGTGTGGTGTGAGTCAAGTGCCAATGTTCTCACACTCCTCTGCAGGTGAGCCCCAAACTCACCTGGACCAACCTGCAGAGGAGGAGGCCCAGATGTCGGGTAGGGAGTACCAAGAAAGTGCCCATAATGAATCAGGTATGAGCATCACACACAAACATACTCAGTGGACACAGACTAAACACTAAGATATACAGGTCCTTCTCAAAAAATTAGCATATAGTGCTAAAGTTCATTATTTTCCATAATGAAATTATAAAAATTAAACTTTCATATATTTGAGATTCATTGCACACCAACTGAAATTTTTCAGGTCTTTTTTTGTTTTAATACTGATGATTTTGCCATACAGCTCATGAAAACTCCAAAATCCTATCTCAAAAAATTAGCATATTTCATCCGACCAATAAAAGAAAAGTGTTTTTAATAAAAAAAAGTCAACCTTCAAATAATTATGTTCAGTTATGCACTCAATACTTGGTCAGGAATCCTTTTGCAGAAATGACTGCTTCAATGCGGCGTGGCATGGAGGCAATCAGCCTGTGGCACTGCTGAGGTGTTATGGAGGCCCATGATGCTTCGATAGCGGCCTTAAGCTCATCCAGAGTGTTGGGTCTTGCGTCTCTCAACTTTCTCTTCGCAATATTCCACAGATTCTCTATGGCGTTCAGGTCAGGAGAGTTGGCAGGCCAATTGAGCACAGTAACACCATGGTCAGTAAACCATTTACCAGTGGTTTTGGCACTGTGAGCAGGTGCCAGGTCGTGCTGAAAAATTAAATCTTCATCTCCATAAAGCTTTTCAGCTGATGGAAGCATGAAGTGCTCCAAAATCTCCTGATAGCTAGCTGCATTGACCCTGCCCTTTATAAAACACAGTCGACCAACACCAGCAGCTGACATGGCACCCCAGACCATCACTGACTGTGGGTACTTGACACTGGACTTCAGGCATTTTGGCATTTCCTTCTCCCCAGTCTTCCTCCAGACTCTGGCACCTTGATTTCCGAATCACATGCAAAATTTGCTTTCATCAGAAAAAAGTACTTGGGACCACTGAGCAACAGTCGAGTGCTGCTTCTCTGTAGCCCAGGTCAGGCGCTTCTGCCGCTGTTTCTGGTTCAGAAGTGGCTTGACCTTCTCACAGACTTCCCATTGAGGTGCCTTGATACAGCACTCTGGGAACAGCCTATATGTTCAGAAATTTCTTTCTGGGTCTTACCCTCTTGCTTGAGGGTGTCAATGATGGCCTTCTGGACAGCAGTCAGGTCGGCAGTCTTACCCATGATGGCGGTTTTGAGTAATATACCAGGCTGGGCTTTTTAAAAGCCTCAGGAATCTTTTGCAGGTGTTAAGAGTTAATAAGTTGATTCAGATGATTAGGTTAATAGCTCGTTTAGAGAACCTTTTCATGATATGCTAATTTTTTGAGATAGGATTTTGGGGTTTTTATGAGCTGTATGGCAAAATCATCAGTATTAAAACAAAAAAATACCTGAAAAATTTCAGTTGGTGTGCAATGAATCTCAAATATATGAAAGTTTAATTTTTATCATTTCATTATGGAAAATAATGAACTTTAGCACTATATGCTAATTTTTTGAGAAGGACCTGTATGTGTTCTAATGTTGTTTTTTGGGATATTTTAATCTAGATCAGCTAGAGGGCCACGCGGGTGAACAGCGAGGGGACACAAATGTTGGGATGTCCCAGCAACGTGAAAAAGGTGAGTGATGTCCCACACATAACACAAGCCATTTCGCACCTCTAACACATTCACTAAAAATTGTTTTTGTTTTCTTCTACAGACTCAGACCAAGGGGCGTGGCAGGTCCCAGTGAGAAGGGTGGCTCCCCAACCTCGACTACCCCACCAGCCTTTATAGACAGTGACTATTTACTAACATGCCTTCTTCAACAGGTTTGCAGGAAGTAGAAGCTAGACACTAATTGTTTGATTTTTGTCCTTTACAGTCCACAGAGAAGATGCCCAGCAGCGCCTTGTAAGGGAGCCTTAGGCCTTGTATTCTCTTTTTGGCCTTGTGATGGAACATATGTTATGCTCTTTACTAGTCTCCAGATGTTTCTACCCTTAGGGGTAGGTGAACTATGGGTATCTGGTACAATATTCCTTCATTGTGAGATTGGCATGCAGAAAGTATAAGAATGGGGATAGAGGTTATTCTGCCCCAAAGGGGACACAATTCTAGATTTGGTTCACTGCAGTGGCCGCCTCAGTTCAGGTTGTCGGCAAATCCAGCAGTGGCAGCAGTAGCCTCCATCAGCAATGAGGAACCTGGGCAGTTAAATGGTTTGATAAAACGTTTGTTGCTGGAACACCTATCTAAACATCATACTCAAATACTTGGAAGTAAATTTTGCTTTGGGCATTTCCCCTGTTCTGCCGTCCTTTATTTCTTAAAGCGGTCCTTCACTCTGAATAGGAGTCTATCTTATATGTTTCCCACACCCTGTACATACAGATTGTCCACATTAAAACTCATCCTACCTGCATCTACTGCATGTTATGAGCCTTTAAACATCCAAGATGGCGGCTCATGGAACATCAGGCAGCCTGCAAACAGGAAGTGCCTTCTGACTGTGCTGCTCTGCATTCTGGGACTGCTGACCTTTTCCTGACCCCTGCTCTGCTCTGTCTGAGCAAAGCACAGCTATAACCCACCCCCTGTACTTTAGCCCACTCTCCTCTCCTCAGTAAGTGTGATGCTTCCGATTCAAGATGGCGGCGCTCATATACTAAAGTTCTGGACAGAGTTGCAGCCCAGTGGGGGAAAGAATAATGAGTGACTAAAAACTTAAAATATATTACTTTTAGATGCTGGGGAATCATTTTTTAAGGGTTTGGGCTTTTCAATTAATCATGGTGAAGTTCCGGTTTAAGAAGCTCAATCAGGGTGGAGCCTTAAGATTACTTATCTTGTTTGTTTTTGACCCAAGAGAGGCTAATTTTCACTCTTTCAGTGATTCACAGTGTGACCAATGGGTCTTGTGCAGAGGTCATATCTTCTGGCTTTAGGGTCTTCTTACACATTCAAACCAAGACTGGTTTGGTTTTCTGATTGAAGCTTTTTGAAAAAGAGAAAGGTTGCTCAGGCAGGGTTGTCATTATCCAGCAAGCTGGTTATATATTCTTCTATTTTTTGTTGGTTTCTTGTAGGACCAGACTAGGGGAAGAGGGTCTCATAAAACTGTCCTTTTGGGGGGACAGGCCATCATTTTAGCTTATGAATTCAGGGGGAGTTCCTCCTTCAGTGATGTTCAAGAGTCATCACTCAGCCACACCCTTATTTGTCTTCTGGTTTGCAGGAACCCATTTGGAAGATATTCGCTGCTAAGGGATTCATCTCTATAGTCACTGGTCCAAAGGGTAACTAGAAATAGTTACCCGTAAGTCTAATCCCAGTGTTTTGGGTAAACGGGGCCACCATCACCGAGCCTGCTGAATTGTCAGAGGTACTTGGGTGGGGAGGTTAGGGAGAAGGGTTTTATTCAGCTTAAAGAGATTGTGTTTGTTTTCCATGCAAAATTCATGCTTACTGTGTAACATATTCTGTATTCTATTTATCTTCACTATCAGCTCAAGGACCCCTACATTTGCTATAAATGAGTGATTGGGCTTCAGTTATTGCAAAATATGTACTGTATTGTTTATTAATGAGTTGATAATGCCAGCTGCAGTTATCAGCAGCATATTAATCATTCCTAATGGACCAGAAATTAAAGTAGCACCTGGGTTATCTGTATATGACTGGCAATAGAACTAATCCTGACTAAACTAAAGGACAACTGAAAATGTATGTGCATAAAACACAGTGTAATGTTTACTTGTTTGCAGAGAGATGAAAAAGATAAAAGTTAGAAGCCAGCTCGGCTAACTAATAGGGAACTCATATCTCTATATCCAGATGAATCCCTGGAGAGAAAAAGGGGACTTCTGTTTCACTCAAAACTGACTTGTTTAATGAATTCCTTACTGGAGGTAAGTGGGGTTTCTGCTTTCACGCTTCAAAATGAATCTGTTACCAGGAAGTGCAGCTGACAGTTTAAAAGCTACAGCATATGCAGTAGCAGCTAGTGAGTGTCGCTTTGGCACTAATAGGCTGGTCTGAATTTTTCCATAAAAGTGCAAATTAAGATGAAACCTATCATATTTTCACTCTATAAGATGACCCTTTCCCCCATAAAAGTGTGTGGGGTGTTGGTGCGTCTTATAGAGTAAAACACCAGTAGGGCAGCGTTTAAAGTTCTGTTGCTAGGGTTGAGCTGTGGGTGCAGGAGGGGGGAGTTCAGGTGGAGCTGTTTGTAATATCAGTCTCTGCAGAGCACGCTTTAAAAGTGGCTGGCGTCTTACTGTAACTCTTGTTAATTATGTCTCCTGCGCTGTCCTCAGCTGGTCCCTGCTGTCTGCCCCCCCTCCCGAGTAAAGTGCGGAAGCGAGCATACAGACATTGACACTGGCCACTCCCAATGCACACTCTGCAAGGTCTACTATATTACAAACCTTTCCACCTGAACTCCCTCCTCCCACAACAGCTGTTCAACCCCTGGCTGCAGAACTTTTCACATTGCCGGCCAGGGATTCTTTTGGACCCAACCAAAAGAATCCCCGGCCGCCACCTGTTGGGGTCCATCACTATAACCCAATCCACACTTAAGGGGGCACAGCACAGAGATGGTGTTTGGAACCCACATCTTTGCACTGTACCCCTTTTATATGGCAGAGATGGGGCGGCAGCTGGGAACAAGGCAAAGATTGGGAACAGGGCAGAGATGGATGAGCAGCAGGAAATAGGACATATATGGGGGAGCAGGGCAGAGATAGGGGTGCAGCGGGGAGAAGAACAGACACAGCACAGGGGTAACACACTACTATTGTCTGGGGCCCCCTTCCAGGCAAATCAAGGAAAGGTAATGTGCTGATTGGGGTGTCATATTCATATTGGGGGGGCTGTCATATTTATGTAGGGGTGGGATGCCCTCATATTCATCCATTTGGTTCAGATATTATTATATTCCCCTAAGTTTAAGAGAACTTTAAATAAAGTGAATGTCCATGGCCATGTACTTATTGAGTCAATCATTATTCCTATAAAAAAGAAGCGCAGCAAAACCATGCAGATTCCAGGGACGGTGGTATCTGCAGGATTTCTGGATTTCCCCCTGGGGCATCCCGAATCAATGTGTGAACCCCCCATAATAATTCACCTTTGCTCGGTCCAATGCCGCATGTGTGGACTCTCGTCAAATCAGTCGCGTTTGTATTTCGGCAAACAGCACTGATTCTTTTCATGCTGCATGCTGCTGCATCCCCAGCGCCACCGGGGATGTGCCAATGTGCCCTTTGCCAAAGGATGTAAACACAAGAAAGGGATCTGATTGGGCTAGAGCCCCTGCATGTGCTGTTGGACCGAGGAGAGGTGAGTTTTACTGGGCAAACTGGGGGTTTCACCCGGGGGCATGGAACAAAAGTCAAATTCTCAGGTTCTGTTCTACTTTAAAGTTGCCAATTTGATCAAAGATTTATAAAAATAATTTTCATGACATAACTGGTCCATTTTCTTAAATGTAGACAAGACATAGGGGTCTGATTCAACACCATTTGTAAAAAGTTCTCTTTAGTTGAAAAAAAAATAGAAGAGCTTTTTTTACATCTGGTGCTGAATTGACCCCTAGGTCAGGTGGGCGGAGAAAATGACAGTTTTTACTAAAAAAAGGAGTGTTTTGTTAACCTGTTGTGGAATCTAAGGGGTGATTCAGCACTCCAGTATTAGATCACACATAATGGTAATGGCTTACATGCAAGAGAATACTGACCTTAAGTCTTGACCTGCCATGTATACCACCACAAATGGTATACATCTTCTTTATGAGAGAAGAGCAACATTTTTGTTATTATTTAAAAAACAAATGGTTTACTGTGAGCAATTCAAAATGATTGGTGTGATGGAACATCGCTCCAGTGTAAAATCACTGGACAACAACCTTTAGTTGATAATGATGCCCGTGCCAATTATTTTTTAGCACAGGGTAGGGTGGAAATATTGCCTGGAGTTGAGCATAATGGTAAATGCCTGTACCAGTCTGCTGTGTTGTAGTATGTGGCAGCAGCAGGTCTTGTTAATCTTTATTGTTTGGTTCTTCTGTGTTATAGCTGCAAATACTAGTCTGAAAAATCAATAACACACCCTATATTTCAACAGAGCTATTCAAACAGTGAAACTGTTGTTCTCAGACTAATAATCAATTAAGTTATATAATGTTTAGATTTTATACCCCTGAAAAAACTCTGTGTGACCTATTATAGAAATGTATGAGTATAGGCAGTTCAACCAACTTGTACTCTATACAATGTAAAATCCCTGGTGGAGACAATTACAGATGAGCGAACTTTTGAAAAATTCGATTCGACTGATTCGCAGAATTTTCCGACAAAAATCGTTTCGACCGGAATTTATTTGCGACGAATCGCTATTAAAAACGGCTATTTCTGAGCCTCCTAGAGCCTCAATAGGGTTGTAAACCATTCTGCCTTGCTGTAACACGCATAGGATGCGTGCTGGGTTAGTGAAATAATACTGTAAATAATTATCACATGCAGATCAGAGGCATCGCTAATAGAATCGCAGAGCGGCACAATTGCAGAGAGTTGAAGTGGAACACACCCTGGAGCTGGCAGGAGCCCAAAAAGTAGCTGAATCACACCCTGGAGTTGCAAGCAGCAGCAGCTGCAGGAGCCCAAACATTGCTTTAAGGAGACACTGGAGTTGGCTGCAGGGGTCAAAAATTGGATGAATCACACCCTGGAGTTGCAAGCAGCAGCAGCAGGAGCCCAAACATTGCTTTAAGGAGGCACTGGAGTTGGCTGCAGGGAGCCAAAAAATGGATGAATCACACCCTGGAGTTGCAAGCAGCAGCAGGAGCACAAACATAGCTTGGAAGAGACACTGGAGTTGGCTGCAGGAGGCCAAAAATTGGATGAATCACACCCTGGAGTTGCAAGCAGCAGCAGCAGGAGCCCAAACATAGCTTGAAAGAGACACTGGAGTTGGCAGCAGGAGCCCAAAAATTGGCTGACTGACACCATGGAGTTACAAGCAGCAGCAGCAGGAGCCCAAACATAGCTTGAAAGAGACACTGGAGTTGGCAGCAGGATGCCAAAAATTGAATGAATCACACCCTGGAGTTGCAAGCAGCAGCAGCAGGAGCCCAGACATTGCGTGAAAGAGACACTGGAGTTGGCTGCAGGAGGCCAAAAATTGGATGAATCACACCCTGAAGTTGCAAGCAGCAGCAGGAGCCCAAACATAGCTTGAAAGAGACACTGGAGTTGGCTGCAGGAGGCCAAAAATTGGATGAATCACACCCTGGAGTTGCAAGCAGCAGCAGCAGGAGCCCAAACATTGCTTTAAAGAGACACTGGAGTTGGCTGCAGGAGGCCAAAAATTGGATGAATCGCACCCTGGAGTTGCAAGCAGCAGCAGGAGCCCAAACACTACTTTAAAGAGACACTGGAGTTGGCTGCAGGAGCCCAAGAATTGGACGAATCCCACCCTGGAGTTGCAAGCAGCAGCAGGATCCCAAACATAGCTTGAAAGAGACACTGGAGTTGGCAGCAGGAGGCCAAAAATTGGATGAATCACACCCTGGAGTTGCAAGCAGCAGCAGGAGCCCAAATATTACTTTAAAGAGACACTGGAGTTGGCTGCAGGAGGCCAAAAATTGGATGAATCACACCCTGGAGTTGCAAGCAGCAGCAGGAGCCCAAACATAGCTTGAAAGAGACACTGGAGTTGGCTGCAGGAGGAGCACAAACATTAGCTGGAAGGCACACCCTGGATTTGGCAGCAGCAGAAGCAGGAGCCCAAACATTGCTTGAAAGACACCCTGGAGTTGGCAGCAGCAGGAGGCCAAAAATTGGCTGAAAGGCACACCCTGAAGTTGGCATCAGTAGGAGCCCAAAAATTGGCCTAAAGACATAAATATGTTTTGCACCATTTGGAAAATGTAAAACGTGGCACCATGCTGAATCTAGTCGCATGCATCAGCCATTGGTGGGTGGAAATCCTGGCTGATCCATCCCTGATTCATTTTGACAAAGGTGAGTCTCTCCACATTTTTAGTTGACAGACGAGTTCTCCTCGCCGTAACTATGGCCCCCGCCGCACTAAACACCCGCTCAGATGGCACGCTACTGGCCGGGAAGGACAGCTTTTCCAGGGCAAACTCTGCTAGTTGCGGCCACAGGCCAAGTTTGGCTGCCCAGAAGTCCAGCGGATCCTCAAGGTGTGTTGGCATGGTCATGTCAAGGTATGACATGACCTGCTGGTTCAGGTCCTGCTCCAGGTCTTCCTGCTGCTCATGAGTAGCCTCACTATGCGGGTGTAGAAAGCTACTCATTAGCGAGGCTGAGGCTGCTGCTGATGGAGCTGCGGCTGCTGCTCCTGCCAACCCCCCCAGCAGCCATGGCAGTGGAAGGTGAGCGCAGAGGTCCCCCCGAGTCAGACCTGCGAGAGTATGGACCATGGCGCAGATAGGCATCGGCCAACTGACTATGTAGAATGTCTTTGTAGTAGTTTAGTTTGTCCTCCCTCTCGGCGGGTTTAAAAAATGCCCCCATTTTGTGCCGGAAGCGAGGGTCCAATAAGGTGGAGAGCCAGAAGTCATCCCGCCGACAAATGGAAACAATTCTGGGGTCACTACGCAAGCACGTGAGCATGCTTCCTGCCATTTGCGCAAGTGACTCGGAGGGACTACCTGCCTCCATCTCCACTGCATACTGCCACGGTGTGCCCGGGTCCTCTGTCTCGCCTTCCTCACAACCCTCTAGCTCCTCTGGCTGCTCCTGCTCCTCCTCTCCTGTCCACTGACTAGATAAACCAGCCATTTCGCCAAGCCTAAACTGTGCTTCACTGGGCCACTCTTCCTCCTCTTCCTCCTCCTCCTCCAGTTCAGCTCCAACGGGGTTCATGTGGTCGTAAGATGTAGACGCCATGTCTCCAGTGCCCTGACCAGCCATGGTTTCCAACATGTGCTGTAGTACATGAAGCAGTGGAATCACGTCATTCATCCCGTAATCCTGCCGACTGACAAATAAAGTGGCTTCCTCAAAGGGCCTGAGCAAACGGCAGGTGTCACGTATGAGCTGCCACTGGTTGACATTGAAGTTACACAGGGGAGTCCCCCTATCCGCTTGGATCATCAGGAAATCCGTGATGGCTTTTCTCTGTTCATATAATCGGTCCAAAATGTGAAGGGTGGAATTCCAACGGGTGGAAACATCGCAAATCAGACTATGTTGGGGGCTACCGTTCTGACGCTGTAGCTCAAGAAGGGTGTGTTTGGCGGTGTATGAGTGGCTGAAGTGCATGCAAAGTTTCCTTGAAGTTGTTAGGATGTCTTGCAGATGGGGGGAACACCTCAGAAACCGCTTGACAACCAGATTGAAGACGTGAGCCATGCAGGGCGCATGGGTCAGGCTTCCTTGTCGCAGCGCAGACAAAATGTTCTTCCCATTGTTGGTAACCATGATTCCCATTTTAAGTTTTCTTGGAGTAAGCCATGTTTGGATTTCATGATGAATACATTTAAGCAGTTCCTCCCCTGTGTGACTCCGTTCGCCAAGACAAACCATGTGAAGCACAGCGTGACACCTCCATGCCCTGCACACATGGTAGACTGGAGGGGCACTGAGACTTGAGCCTACAGTGGAGGGTGAGGAGATGGCGGAGGATGAGGAGGCCGAGTCGCACGGTGTCACAGGCCCAACGGGCAGGGAGCGCGGAGGCTGAAGCGGCGTGACCTGTCCAAGTTGCTGCTGCAAAGGGACCACATTCACCCAGTGGGCCGTAAATTACATGTACTTTCCCTGACCGTAGTTACAGCTCCAGACGTCGGCGCTGCCATGCACTTTGCTACACACCGACAGGCTCAAGGACTGGCCCACCTTCTGTTCAACAAAAGTGTGCAGCGCTTGTACTGCCTTTTTGGCAAAGAAATGATGGCTTGGGACTCTCCACCTCTGCTCGGCACAAACCATCAGTTCTCTGAAAGGTGCAGAGTCCACCACCTGAAAAGGGAGCGACTGCAGCACCAGCAACTTGGACAGGAGCACATTCAGCTTCTGCGCCGTAGGATGAGTGGGCGCATACTGCCGTCTCTTGGACATGGCTTCACTGATGGATTGCTGGCGGGATGCATGACTTGGAGGAGGAGGAGGAGTAGGAGCATCAGGAGCGACAGAGGATGGGTGTGACGCACAGCTGCCTTCGGCTGAGGTGATGGAGTCTTGGCTGGCAAAAATTGGGAGCGGCGTGCCGCTTGGTGAGGAAGCAGGCTGGGCCACCTCTTCGGAGCCTCGGTACTCCCAGGCCGCTTTATGGTGACGCATCATATGTTGACGCAGGGCCGTGGTGCCAACATTTGGGCCCTGGCCACGCTTCACCTTCTGCCTACATATCTTGCATGTGGCCATGTTACCCTCCTGCGGATGCTTCAGGAAAAACTGCCACACTGCCAAGTAGCTACTTTTCCCACCAACAGGCCGCACTGATTCACTGCTACTGTCACCAACTCCAGGAACCCCTGCTCCACTACCTCCCAATAAGGTAGCCTGCCGTGCAGCAGGTGCTCTACCCTGGTCCCGTTTGGCTCCAGGCTTTACAATTGTGCCCCCATGCTGACTACCAACCATGCTGCTAACACCTTGCTGCCTCAGCTGCTGACTCCGGGGCAACCTGCGCCCCTCTTCTCCTGATGAGGACGATGAAGCCCCTTCTGCACCCGGCTCCCAAGTGCGATCGGCTTCTTCATCATCATCATCATCACCGAGTTGGGGCTGCACGTCACTGATGTTCTCGGTTTCCTCAACAGTGTCTGGTGCAGGAGCTGGAATGCTCGCAACACCCACGACACTCTCCACATCACTATTTGTCTGCCACTCGCCCCTAGTCTGCTGCGACCTCTGCCTGCTGAATCTTGGCCTCTGCCACTCCTCTTTAAACATCTTGGCACTTGTCTGCCTGACATTTTTATGTATTTGAAATGCACAATAGCTACTTTAAAAAATGTGTTTACTTTAAAAAGCAGAAGCTAAATAAAGTGAGGAACTGCTTCTCTGCACCAGATACTATGAAAATTGGCAATATGGGATACCCTGCGGCCTAGTGTTTTGGCAGCAGGACAAAACCCAATTCAAAATGCAATAGCTTAATTAAAATGAGGCTGAACAACGCTTATTTAGTATAACAGATAGGGTGCTACGTGCAGGTTTGGGATACCCTGCGGCCTAGTGTTTTGGCAGCAGGACAAAAACCAATTCAAAATGCAATAGCTTGATCAAGCTGAGGATGAACAAGGATATTTAGTATAACAGATAGGGTGCTACGTGCAGGTTTGGGATACCCTGCGGCCTGGTGTTTTTTTTTAAAAGCAGGACAAAAACCAATTCAAAATGCAATATCTTGATTAAGCTGAGGATGAACAAGGGTATTTAGTATAACAGATAGGGTGCTACGTGCAGGTTTGGGATACCCTGCGGCCTAGTGTTTTGGCAGCAGGACAAAAACCAATTCAAAATGCAATAGCTTAATTAAAATGAGGCTGAACAACGCTTATTAAGTATAACAGGGTGACGTGCTGGTTTGGGATGCCCATGTGGGCTGGTGTATTTAAACCAGACAAAAAACAATTCAAAATGCAATAGCTTAATTAAAATGAGGATGAACAACGCTTATTTAGTATAACAGATAGGGTGCTACGTGCAGGTTTGGGATACCCTGCGGCCTAGTGTTTTGGCAGCAGGACAAAAACCAATTCAAAATGCAATAGCTTGATTAAGCTGAGGATGAACAACGCTTATTTAGTATAACAGATAGGGTGCTATGTGCAGGTTTGGGATACCCTGCGGCCTAGTGTTTTGGCAGCAGGACAAAAACCAATTAAAAATGCAATAGCTTGATTAAGCTGAGAATGAACAAGGGTATTTAGTATAACAGATAGGGTGCTACATGCAGGTTTGGGATACCCTGCGGCCTGGTGTTTTTTTAAAAAGCAGGACAAAAACCAATTCAAAATGCAATAGCTTGATTAAGCTGAGGATGAACAAGGGTATTTAGTATAACAGGGTGCTATGTGCAGGTTTGGGATACCCTGCGGCCTAGTGTTTTGGCAGCAGGACAAAAACCAATTCAAAATGCAATAGCTTAATTAAAATGAGGCTGAACAACGCTTATTAAGTATAACAGATAGGATGACATGTGCTGGTTTGGGATGCCCATGTGGGCTGGTGTATTTAAACCAGACAAAAAACAATTCAAAATGCAATAGCTTAATTAAAATGAGGCTGAACAATGCTTATTTAGTATAGCAGATAGGGTGACATGTGCTGGTTTGGGATGCCCATGTGGGCTGGTGTATTTAAAGCAGACAAAACCAAATTCAAAATGCAATAGCTTAATTTAAATGAGGCTGAACAATGCTTATTTAGTATAACAGATAGGGTGCTACTTGCAGGTTTGGGATACCCTGCGGCCTAGTGTTTTGACAGCAGGACAAAAAACAATTCAAAATGCAATAGCTTGATTAAACTGAGGATGAACAATGCTTATTTAGTATAACAGATAGGGTGCTACGTGCAGGTTTGGGATACCCTGCGGTATAGTGTTTTGGCAGCAGGACAAAAACCAATTCAAAATGCAATAGCTTGATTAAAATGAGGCTGAACAACGCTTATTTAGTATAACAGATAGGGTGACATGTGCAGGTTTGGGATACCCTGCTGCCTAGTGTTTTGGCAGCAGGACAAAAACCAATTAAAAATGCAATAGCTTGATTAAAATGAGGCTGAACAACGCTTATTTAGTATAACAGATAGGGTGACATGTGCTGGTTTGGGATGCCCATGTGGGCTGGTGTATTTAAAGCAGACAAAACCCAATTCAAAATGCAATAGCTTAATTAAAATGAGGCTGAACAACGCTTATTTAGTATAACAGATAGGGTGACATGTGCTGGTTTGGGATGCCCATGTGGGCTGGTGTATTTAAGCCAGACAAAAACCAATTCAAAATGCAATAGCTTAATTAAAATGAGGCTGAACAACGCTTATTTAGTATAACAGATAGGGTGCTACATGCAGGTTTGGGATACCCTGCGGCCTAGTGTTTTGGCAGCAGGACAAAAACCAATTCAAAATGCAATAGCTTGATTAAGCTGAGGATGAACAATGCTTATTTAGTATAACAGATAGGGTGCTACGTGCAGGTTTGGGACACCCTGCGGCCTAGTGTTTTGGCAGCAGGACAAAACCCAATTCAAAATGCAATAGCTTAATTAAAATGAGGCTGAACAACGCTTATTTAGTATAAGAGATAGGGTGCTACGTGCAGGTTTGGGATACCCTGCGGCCTAGTGTTTTGGCAGCAGGACAAAAACCAATTCAAAATGCAATAGCTTAATTAAAATGAGGCTGAACAACGCTTATTTAGTATAACAGATAGGGTGCTACGTGCAGGTTTGGGATACCCTGCGGCCTAGTGTTTTGGCAGCAGGACAAAAACCAATTCAAAATGCAATAGCTTGATTAAAATGAGGCTGAACAACGCTTATTTAGTATAACAGATAGGGTGACATGTGCTGGTTTGGGATGCCCATGTGGGCTGGTGTATTTAAACCAGACAAAAAAATATTAAAACTAATCCAGTTATGAGAAATGCTTGTGTGTAACAGATAGGGCTAAATATGCCACTGCATAGATAGGATGCACAGTGGCAAGGCAGGTTTACAGCACAAAGAACTGAAATTGAATTGAAAAATGATCTGGCTAATGAAAATAAAAAAAAAATTTCCCTGTCACTTCAATGCTGTTCCTGCCTGGATCGTTCAGTTTTTCCCTATCTTTCACTATCTTTCCCTGGTTCTGTCTACCTCTCTTTCTGCCTCTCTGTCGGTCTCTCTGACTCTCCCTACCTATCTCTAACTCTGTCCCTGTCTGTAACCAGCTCTGCTCTGGCCACAATACAACACTGAACTGCGCACAAGGAAAATGGCTGCCGGTTTATATAGCACGGTGACGTCACCGGGCTTCCTGGCTGCTCATAGGACAGGGTTAATGGGCCGGGCCAGGCAGTGTCCTGTTTCTTTCAGGACATATCTGACCCCCTGCTGACCTGACTGCTCATTGGTGATCAAACATTACCCTCAATGCTTGCATCCAGCAAAGCACAGAACTGCTTACAGGAGAGGGGAATGCTTGATAACTAAGGAAAGTGAGTAAGGAGTAGGGCGGTGACTGAATGCCACACAGCTTGAACAATCTCTACCCCATCTTCAGCTGAAGGAGCAGTGACAGTCCTTAATAGCAGCCATAGAAGTCCTCGTGTAGCCTTCCTGTTTTGCTGCCCATGGACACAACCTTAAATTGGCTTTAGTTGTGCTCCAGCACCAAGCCATTCATTAAAAAAAAACAAAAAAACAAAAAAACATTACTCTGAAGAATGCCAACATCTGTGTGCAGTGTTGGTGTGCTATCTGCATGGAGTACCAATGGTAAGGGCCATAGGTTACACATGATGGAACAACATCGCATCGCAGACATAAAATGGATCAGACCAGGTGTCCCACAGGGGCTGCAAAGTGCATGAAAGCAGCTTGCATAGAGCCCAGCTCAGCCCAGCAGCTGCCACCCCTGCCTCTATGGTACGTATGCCCATGAGTTTCACCTAGAATACAGATATTTTCAGGTGCTTAAAATTGGCTTATTTTATATTGTTATTAGCAAGGGTAAATAGCTGGGTTCTCAGCAGGATAAGTCATTAGGCTGCTTAGACTAAAGCCGCAAAAGAGTTCACCCATTACATTGCAAGAACTGTGGGACTTGTAGTCCATGAAAATCACACTCACTGTAACAAAACAGAGTCACAAGAATATGAGAATCGAGGAAACAGCTTGCTGATAAGTAAATTAAAAGTCTGGGTGGACAATCCTAGCACAAATGTTTATTTTACATTGCACAAGAGGAAAACAATAAGGAAGAACACCAAAAACATGCCAAAAAGGGAGTTCTCCTTTAAAAGTCATTTTCTGATGTGCAGTATGATTAACAAGACAAATGAAAGTATTGCAGAGATTTCTCTCACTTTGGAAGAGCTCCTCGATTTTCTAAAGAATCAACCATATTATATATTGGATGAACTAGTCTCCACTTACCCCTCTGCAAAAAGGTGATGGTAGATATGAGCAAAACGATTTTGAATTTGAGACACATTTACTACTGATTCAACAGGTCATCACTAGCCATTGTGCAAAATAGTGCACTCCCCAGTGGAAACAGTCACAAGGTGCAGTTTTTCTTTAGACAGCATGAAACCCTTCTGTGCTTCTGGTAAGAAAACAGAAGCAGTTGTTCTAATAACCTAGTGGTAGTCAACAGATTTGCAATTTCCTGTCTATTTAGCTAGGTAGTATGAATGTCCTTTATAGGGTAAGGCCACAGGGAAAGAGTTCCAGATGCTGAAGACTAAAGTGCAGCTACAGCAAACTAAAAAAAGACTAAACTTACCTACTGCAGGATTTTACAACCCTGCTCTCGGAAACTAAGGGCCTTGGGGCAGCATGATAGAACATTGTATAAAGTACAGCGGAAATTAGAGAACTCGTTTTCGATTACCAGTAGAACACCCTGCTGTTGCTGCTGTCGATATCTGATAGAACATAAAATATATTTATAATTAAGATTTCTGAATTTCCTATGAAAATTAAATTAATTATACAATATCGGCAACAACATTTTGTTGGAGTTGAAACATTTCTGCTGACTCCAAAACTAGCTCCAGCTCTGAGCAGCCTGACAGGGGGAGAACTTGTGTAGTTCAGACACACAAATCACCAACGCTGACCCATTATGTGTCAGTTTGGTGCCTGTCACCTATGTTTGTGTGTCAGGAAATAGCAGGGCACACAACTGAAACATTATGGGACAGGACTAATAATTTGTGTGTCTAAGGAGCCTGCAAGCTTTGTGACAATACACATCTGCCCCCCTCCACAGTGTGCTGAACCCAGTCTTACAAGCTGAAGGACAGTTTGTTGGAGATACAATACTTTTCAACAGCTCCTGCTTGTCTCTGTTCTCTTGTTAAGACAGTAGATGGTGCTGTTACCAGTGCTTATCTGTATATTATCCTATATATTAATCTGTGCTCTATCACTTCTCTTTGCTGTCTGTGTTAACGACCATGTTAAGGTGAAATTCTCTTACTGATTTCATGTTCCAGTAAAGCCAGCTCCAACCCCACTAATATCTGGATTTAACTCGTCTCGACTTGTGGGAGGTTATTACTAGAGAGAGGACAAATGATAATTATCAGCATTGGGGCAGAAAATCAGGCCACCTTAAGCTTCACATACACAGTGAGAACACAGCAAGAGGCACTTGGGATGTACTAAAAAGACTGCATGAGAGATCCAGCTATAAGAGGACTGAAGCCCATGATTTCAGTACTGGGTTTTGGTCCTTGCCCCCGGGGAACCATGATCATGGATGCCCCACTGTGTGAAAACCCCCAGCTTGCCCAAATGAACTCACCTCTCCCTAGTGCTCTGGTGCATGCGCAGCCTCAATCAGCAGGCTTGGACCAGGAAAGAATGTGAGTTTTTGGCCAACCTGGGGGGGGGGGGGGTTCACACAGCAGGGCGTCCTGATTTTGGATGCCCTGGGTAGAAGGAATCTAGTGGCCCTGGAATCCTTTGGATTCCACGGCAGTTAGGGCATGGGTTATGGCCCAATTTAAACAGCAAGTGTTACTGCCGAGGAAACTTTACAAAATGAGGCTTAGCACAGAGCAGGATATGCAGGGACATATAAATGCCATGCCAGAACGCTGCCGCCATGTTGTTGTGCAGCTTACCCGATACATATACTGCACTGATTAATGCGCTGGAGGCAAGGCCTGAGAAAGATCTGACACTAGCATTTGTCAAGACCAGGCTCATAGATGAGTATCAGCGAGGAAAGCAGAGCAAATGAGACAGTGTACCTCTTATACTAAACAGAAAGTAAAAGACACAATATCTAATTCATGTCAAGGGAACTGCAGAGGGATATAGGCATGGAACCCTTGTATGCCCCATTGATGTGGGACACAATTTAGCCATACCATGTTTATGGCGACAAGTGTTCTATACTGAACGACAAGCAGATCATAGGGAGCGCCAAGCTGAATAGCAGAGCCCATAAACACAATGACTGTATACACATGTAGAACATGCATTTTGGTCACAGACACCCAGATTGAGATAGTAAAATTTCCCGAAGGAAATGAAGCTTAATTAGGCCTGATCTCAAAGGTTTTGAGACCTATGCGCACAAAAACACAGGCCTGCTGCTAAGCCCACACAAGCAAATACAAAGTTCATCCATAAAGATTTAAGCACCAGTGCTCCAAATATTAAATTTTAACTTTTACTGTAATTAAAATCATCTTACAGCCGTCCCATTCTCCGAGGCCCCAGACAGGCAGCAATGCATTTCAAGGGAAAACCCCTTTTATCAAGCAGCCAGGCCTTGTAGCGGTGGTAATGTACACCAATTTCCCTATTGCTCTCCTGTACTGAGTGTAGGAGTAAAGCAGACACCTGCTTATACACAAATAAATTGTCAGACAGAGGGATATATGTGCTTATTTATGGACTATATCCTGATTTGTTTTGAGCAAGAAGGGCATTATGCAAGAAGCACAAAATACAAGAAATAACTGAAACATTTGGAATGGAAGATGCCAAAACTAACACCCAGTACAGGAGAGCAATAGGGACATTGCTGTACATTACCACCGCTACAAGGCCTGACATTGCAGACAGAATGAGGGGTAGAAAGAATGCAGATATAGAGAGATAGAATAGAGGGGTAGATGGATAGAGTGGAAGGATATAAAGACAGATAACTAAATAAATATATATATATATATATATATATATATTTATTTAGTTATCTATTCTATGAATAGGTTGATGGATAGTATTAAAAGATAGAGAAATAGACTGGCAGATAGACAGAATGGAGAGATCTTGTACATGGATACAATGGAGGGATAGATAGAATGAATAGATAAACGGGCAGAGAGCCAGAATGGAGGGAAGATAGAATAGGGCAATGGATAGACAGACAGTCAGGATGGATAGATAGATAGATAGATAGATAGATAGATAGATAGATAGATAGATAGATATGGATGGCTAGATAGATTGAAAGAATTGGGGGTAAAATAGATAGATAGGAAGATAGACTGATAAATATGAGCTAACATATATTGATTGATATGGGACAGATATAATAGATAAATATGGGACAGATGAAAAAATGAGATGGCTAAATATATTAGAAATACTGTATGCTGTGCAACTTGTGCTGCAGGGAACCTGTTGTTAAAAATTGAATCCCACCCTTGCAAATGCTTAATGTATTTAGATTATAAACCAAGGAGATATTTCAAATTGTCATCTTCATGGGTGATTTAATAAAATGGGCTACAGAGAGGGGCATCTCTGCATCTGGGACATGCCAAAAAATACAATAAATACATGATATATTTTTCTTATCAAATCCTGAAGATTAATTAGCAGTGTTTGATGTCAAGCCTGTATGGTGGAACTGGTGGGCCAGTCCGAACACCTTCCATTTGGCTATTGCCCTCCTTTGTCACAGCCACCATAACATGCTCCCAAAACTTACACCTATTCTGAGGGATTTATCCATATGTAGCTGGTTGGAAAGCAGTGAGAATTTACAAAAAAGATTAGAACCCTCTCAGAGCTGTAGCCATGGGAGATAGTGAATTTTGGGAGATGGTAGTTAGTTGTAATTGCTCCTTTTGTTGGATAAGGACAGGGAAAGTTGCCAAAAGAAGGCAGCCCACTCCACGTGAGGCATAACAAATGTGACTAGGAGAAAAAATGTGAGTACTTGGCTGACAACAATGTGCTGCTCCTAAAACATGAATTCAAAAACCCTTGCATTCTGTGGCATCAGGGAATGTGAGCAGCACTTTTATATATTTATATTATTGCTACACTCCTTTAGCATTTTTTGGTTAGCTTCGCTATGTCCTTCTCTTTGCCCACCCTTGGTTTGGTGTTTTTAATCAAATATGTATATGTCTTTGTATAGTGTCTTAAATATTTTTAAACTTACTCATAATTTATTATATGTAATTATTTAGTCACTTTGAGTTGGGTTGTGCTGCCATCTAGTGGTAATTATGAGCGCTACACAATCTCCTCTTTTTGGCTTGTTCATATATGTGAGAGAAATTCTGTAACGAATTGCCCAGCGCAGTGTGCACCGCCCAGTCCAGCTATACATTGATGGTGCTGCTTGCCATTTCTCTTTTGTCTGTTGTATTGTGGTGAGTGTATGTGAATAAATGTTGGGAGGCCTTCAGCCACATGTGATGTTGACCCCCCCTCAGCCTCAGGTAAGTTCAGCTCTCTTATCTATGTGTGTCCCGAAATTGGGGGAGCTCTCACTGTTAGTAGGACTGCAGGAAAAGTGGTGCCATGACGTGTCCCTGCAGCTTTCCATTCATTTGCAAATGTGTGCAACGAAAACCTACCTGTTTTTAAAATTCAGACAGATTGTAGGATTTGTTGCAGGCTGGTGGGTATTTGAGGGCCGGGGTACTCCTTTTTGTTTTGTTCATATGTGTTGTTATCACTTATACAAAAAGGTACTTTTAGCCTTAGTACCACGCATCTTTCTGGGCATCTGGAGTAGCAGCCGACAGACAAAAATGACGCCAGCCCTGGGCATACTCAGACAGGTTTCAGGGCCCTGGACAGGTGAAACAGGTGTCCCTTCCTGCTCACGCTTTGGAACCAGAGGACAATCAGCACAAGCAGCGGAGGAGGACCTGTTGATACAGGGTTGTGAAGTAGAAGTCTGAGCTAATTATGGCTGGAGTCGGAAAAAATGCTCCAGCATAAAAATGAAAATATCTTACTAATATTGTGTAATAATGTAACTTTCAAGAGAAGTTTAGAAACATTAATCATAAACACATTTAATGTTTTTTTAATCTAATGTCCTTGTGTATAACAATCAGTGATAAGCAGCAGCAGCAGCAGCAGGGTGTTCTAGTGGTGATAGATAAAGAGTCCTCCAATCTTCCCTGTCCCTTTTACTGTGTCTTCATACTGCCCCCTGGTCCTTAGTTACAATGGCTGTGACTTACAGGAATTTAAAGGGATTGTCCAGGCAGAAACAAATCTATACTCAATTAGGGATAAAAGCTGGCATCGCTGTCTGGTAATAGGTGGTGTAGAGAAATGCTGATTGCGATAGTGATAATTAAACAACAGATTTTATTTTACATTTTCATGTATATAGCAAAGTTGTGTACAAAACTTTCATATTATCATTCGGTATTATGAGAACCAATGTAACCTCTGCAGAAGAAAAATAATCACTAGGTTAGTAGTACTCTCAAGGTGAGTCCAGTGTTAGAGAGGGGGCAATGGCATAACTATAGGGGTGCTGAGTTTGGGACCGCACCAGGGCCCATAAGGTCAGGAGGCCCCTGTTCCTCCACATTGTTTATTTGATTTGTACAGAAAACTAAGCATCATTTGTCTCTGCTGTTTCAGGCTTTAGTTTAGTCTAGTCTAGGTTACTGTATGAGCCCTGATGGATCCCAATTTCATGTTCGCACCTGGGTCCCCGTCACATTTGGTTAAGGGGGGCCATCTACCTGGGCTTGCAAGCATTCACATGAGCTCCCTCCTCTCCTAGACAAAGGTCACCTAACTACAACATGGGCATTTAAGGAGGACTCTAACCAGCACACCAGCTTTTACACGATCCACAAGCAGTTACCATCTTTGTCTGGGTTACATCTCAATGCCATCATACTTATTTATGCACCTCCTTGACACTCAGCAGACCAACATTCATAGAACCATTTATTCAGCCCAGCATAACGAATCCTCCTGCCCTCTAATGAAACCCGTAGGTGAAATGCATCAGGGCAGTGAGAGCAACTGGGTGCTTCATAACAGGAACCCCCCTCTCTAACACTGGACTTAACTGGGTAAATAGTACTCTCAAGGATTTTTTGGGAAGTCACACAGGTGCTGGCTAATTGCCAACATCTCTGCAGGACAGAGCCATTTGCTAGTGGAGCAGCATATAGCAGGGGAAAGTCCCAGAAAGGGAGCCAGTCGAAAGTAAAGCTGAAGAGAGGCATGCTCCCAAGCTGTGGAGGAACTCCAGACCTGACATCCTTCACATTTCTAATACCTGAAACAGTATGGTCAGAAAAAAAAAAGTATACATTTTCTGAAATTACAAGTAGTTTGTTAGCTAGGGATTGTTGTTGTGGACACAGACTGCTAGACAAAAATCACAGAACTTATCCTCAATAATGTTACTAAGAGGTGCCATTAGGATTAGCCTTGGGAGCATTAGCCTTGTGAGGATAGCTTGTAACGTCAACAAACATTAAAATTCGAATTAAGAGCCCCCTATTTTCATCACGAGCCACAAGTATCCAGCTGCTCCTCCTTCAACATGCCTTCACATCAACAAGTACTTAAAAAAAAAAATTTAAAATAACTAAAGGAAAATAAAATACACTGACCACACCCGAATTGTTAACTACCTGTGCCAGCACACAGAAAACATAAATTAAAGCAGAACAAAATCTAAACCTAAAAGATTTCAGGGCTGGCCACTGCCCTTCCAATGGGGAGTCCCAAATCAGGGATTTCACCCGCTGTGTGAAACCTCCCCATTGGCGGTAACAGCTTACCTCTTAGTGGTCCAATGGTGCATGCGTGGGCTCATGTCCAGACCCGCTCCTGTGTCGTTGGACCAAGTTTTTTTCCGCTTTAACTAAAGCGGCACAGCCTACCTACAGTCTAAGATGAAAATAAAAACAATTCAGAACAATATTATACTACAATACATGTACAATAATAATACAATCAATGAATCAATAAACAACAAATCAATAATCTAACTGGGTGGGGTAATCCTCAAGTCACCCCTCAAAACACAAACCAGGTTCTGGGACATTTAAGGCAGTAGTACCGCATATCTTTCCTAATGCCGCGCTTCCTATACACCCTCCAAGGCTTCTGGGCATTCCTCTTTCTAGCAGTGGAGGGAATGCTCTTTTAAAGTGCTTCCCAACTAGCCTGGACTGGTTATCATTACAAGCCACCTCTGGTGTCTCCTCATAATTTCTAAACAACAAAGTTGGGAGTAACTGCTGCTGGTACTGTGCAAATGTCGAATTGGAGCCTGGTACTGCTGCCTAGAAGACAACAAGCTGTGATATGTTGCCATTTGGACTAAATAAATAGCAACTTTCTTATACCAGGCTTTGAATTTTTTCGGCGTGGTTGTAATATTTTAGAATTTGGTCCGTTTTATCAACAGCGCCCAAATATTTATTTTACAACTTGGCTTTTGATAAGGAGACCATGTTGCTGTATATTCATTGCTAAATCATTGTGGATTGTTGTCAGCATGAATACATTTTTTTGTCCATGTATTCCATTGCTTGGAGTAATGAGATCTCAAATGATCTTGCCACTGACACTCAAATCAAGGGGACAACCAGGGGGATCTAGATGTGTCCTCCTAGATTCTAAAAAGTTGGTATACCTGGATGAACTTTACACACAATTTATAAAATAAAAAAAATGTATAAAATTGCATTCCATATCGGGCACACTTGCTAGGGATATACTGGCGAAATACAATTCGCCCTCTAAATAGCAGAAGTCAATTGTGACATTTTAGGAGGGGGTATACACTTCTGCAAAGCACTCTGACAAGCTTTCAATCAGGGGCCATGCGTTATGAATCCTGTCATGGCTGGGCTCACCACAGGAAATTGCAGCGGTTTTATCATTAGAAACTGCAATACAATTTGGTAGCAGGTTCTGGTCATTATGGCCAAAAATAATGGTGGTTATGGCCAAAAATAAAGTGGTTTCCCAGTATGAGGCAATACTAAATTTGTTTAAGATACCCATGGCTAAAGTGAACCCCCTACATTTTTAACTTACTTACATATGTGTGTTGCAATGACTGAGATTGAGCATGCCTTTGTGGGGGATTGTGTGCTAAGACCTGCATAGCAGTTGGTATAGAAGACCAAACTTTGAACGATGGCCTCTGTAAAAATAAAAAATAAAAAATAAAAAAAGTCGACGACACAGAAGTTACTTGTGTCGATGTTGACTTGAAGAACGAATCAATAGATGGAATTTCGGAGGAATAATCATTAGGAGACCTCCATGCAGGAGCTCCTTGACTAGCTGCAGCCTTCACCTGACCTATATCCACCTCCAGTGTAGCCTCACCTTGTGCAGTACTATCCCTTCTCGAATGACTGCACTACCTACACAGTACAATGCAAGTAAGCAAAAGGCAGAAATAAAAATAAAAAATATAAAAATAACAAAATATGGTCAGAATAAAAAATGTGTACCTAAAGGTTAAAAAATACAAAAAGTGTGCTAATCAGCCAAAAGGGAGGTAGCGCAAGAGTCAAAGACAGATTAGAGGCAGAAATGCTAAAGGGAGCAAGGCGGTATGCAACAAGGACCTTCAGGAGCATTTACACACCTAAAGGAAATTTAATTAACAGGGAGGTAAAATTAAGAAGAGTAGTTGAGTCCCCAGAATCCCCGGTAATAGCAACTTGATCCCCGATCCAACGGGACATGTGCGGGCTGCAGTCGCTATATTTTTACAGCAGCTAAAAGAAGCCGAAGATAGCCAAGCGCGCAGATTGGCTGTGCTCCCGCCCATGTGCCATTGAATTGGCAGTTGTTAGGGCGAGCGCTGCACGCCCGTCTCACAGCAAGTCACTTACCTCCATGGCTGCGTGCAGCCGTCATCCATCTTGCAGCATTTCCCTCATGGCTGCATCCAGCTGCCGCCCTTCCCCCCATGCTTCCTCCTCACATGCTCAGGTGCGCGCACGTCTCCGTCCACTAGAGGGCGAGCGCACTGGAATCCTGAGATTTAAAGGGTCTGTACAGCACTGATTGGTGTTTGGTCATCCAATCCTGCATCCTCTTCCCCTATTTAAAGAGGAACTTCCTTCCTTTAATGCCGGATCTTGGTCTCTCCATGCTTGTTGAAAGTCAGACATTCTTGGATTGCTCACCCGTGTACCGACCTCTGCCTGTCCCCGATTCTGAACCTTTGCTGCCTGCCCCGACCTCGGCTACTCACCTTTACTGCGAACCTGTGCTGCCAGCCCTGATCTCTGCCTGTACTTACTACGCCTTTTGCCTGCCACTTGTGTACCTCGCTGATCCTCGGCTGACTGTGGGACTGGGCCGCTGCTGGGGGGTAGCGACCTGGGGGTCACTCGCCGCACAAGACCAACCTGCCTTGCGGTGGGCTCTGGTGAATACCGGTGGCCCCTTAGACTCCGCTCCCCTGACACGGTACCCGCCATCGGTCCCACGGTTAAAGTGGATCCACACCTGAGTCCGCTTTACCCGGTCCGTGACAGCAGTCAGTTATGTTTTTTTGGCGATCCAGGGCATTTCATAAAGGGTGTTTGTGTGATGTGCATTTATACTTTATTTTTGCAAATTGGGGGTTATCACATAGGCATTCCAAATTCCAGATATGTTGGTGTGTGATTGTGCACAGTGTTTTTGCTAAACTCTGATCTGTTATTGGGGTGGGGGATGGGTGGCAGGTGCATGCAGGGCCGGCTTGCTCAGTAAACAGTAACCGCCATAAAAACAGCGATGCTGACAGAACAGCTGTTTATGAATGAAAGTGAGGAAAGCAAGTGATATAACCCATTTTACAACTATTACACCCCCAGTAGCCCACGGATGTCCACTTACCTCAGATTCCATGCAGCAAGAGGCCAGATCACCAGTGGCCCGCTACATAGATACTATGTAGCTGGCACTGAAAAGGTTAAGAGTGGGTTTTTGAAAGCACCACAAATGTGGTACTTGCTAACTGCTGGAAATGTTGCTAAAAGGCACATATCTAATAGTGCAATAGCATGTATAATAGTCCACTTCCTTGACCATTGGTGAGACCTGGGCTCATATAAAGTAACTACGCAGCAGCATTTAAGCTTACGTTTTTGTTTTTTTCCAAACATAGCCAAAATGTCCAACATGTACATATGGAGCATTACTGACTGAATAAGTGAAGATGCTACTAAAAATGTGTGATCGTTTTCATGCCCAGTTAATATGGATACTGTAACAGACAGAGTAACTGCAATTTATTAGCCACGGCTCCATTAATTGGGTCACTCTACAGCTCCAACATAGGCCGCAATGACGTCAGGAATCCCACGTGAAGGTCATCAGGTGGCAAGTCTGTGGAGTCAATGTAGGATGATGGGCTGTACTGTTGAACAAATGATTTGCCATAAGCAGAAGTCTAAGCATCCTGGTGCTGGATGTGTCAATGGACATGGTGCGTGGTGCCTGACGGCAAAAGTGCTTGGCACAGAGACACAGTCAGTCCTTCTGTGTCAGCAACAGACTTGGCAGAGAAAGCAATACATTTAACAGTGTGCTAATTATTGGAAGCTGCTTTTAAATAAACCACCTATGAGATGTTGTTCCTTGAGACATCTGCATTGCCTAGCATTGGCACATGGTGGGTGAACCCAGTAGTTACCAGGCAACGCCGCCACCTAGTTGGTTGGAAAACTGGAAGTGGCAGGCAGATGGGTGATACACAAAAAATATGAGAATGAAACAGTTGACACTTGTAATCACATGCTGAACATATGAGGTTCATCAGACTATGCTTTTGTTAGCATATGTGAGTTCTGGATGTGGGTGGGTCTTTCTTGGACTTTCCTGACTGCCTACTGCTTTGATCCCTTACAGCCACACACATTCACTCATTTCTGCTCCTTTGATGTCAGCTCTGGTGACATACAGCTCTCCCCAGCTGGGTTTGGTATGTTTCCCATTTTCTAGTCATGATGTAGAAGCTCCTTTCTTGCTTCAAAGTGAGGGGGCATCCAATGGGATACACCAAAGCCTGCTGGGAACTGTTGGGAGTGTGTTGTCAGCACCAGGGCTGAGTGCAGAAGAATGGAGGTTGGTGAAGCTGTATAGCTGAGAGGGTTCAAGACAGTGGGTGGTCAGGAAATTATAGCTTTTATTAAATTTACCTATAAAATCTTCCTAAAGTAGCCATTGATATTTTGGCACTTGGTATACATTGGAATTATTCCACCCACTGTTGTAGCAAGCAATAGAGAATTATGTCCTTTAGTAAATTATGTCCAAAAACTTTTTTGGCTAGTATCACATTTTAAACCTATTGTCCAAGTCCCTTCAGATGCCATTTCATTATCGTACAAAGACCACTCTATTAATCTACCTCTAATGTATCATAAAGATTAATTTTTGTAACTCAGCTAATCAGTATTAATTCCAATTTCCAAATGTTGCTGTACTTATAGTTATTATATGATTTCAGCCTTGCCTGTTCTGGCCCATTGCTATATTTCACCTTGACAGCATCGTTTAGTTTGGTGTAATCTCTGGAAGTTATTTACTGGTGGTGCCACTCTAACGTATCAGACGATGCCATAAATAAATACTTTCTCTGTATTACCTAAATACAAGCACGCCACACATAGTTCATTCTGTTTGTCCTTCACTAATTTGCTGTATGACACCTGCTGTAATCAGAAGAATGATTTAATCTGCCAAATCCCCCAATATCGCCGAGTGTGTGCGAAGGTGTTACAAGTCTGTAGTTTATCTTTACAAAATAATAGCCGTTCCGACATGAAATGTGGCTTTACCCTCTCCGTATTTTACAACTTTATACATACGATAATGCAATAAATTCTCACTGCTTGACACTCTTGGGTTGAGGTAATCTGAGTTAATGTTGTTTCATTTCTCAGTGTGCTGACATCTGTCAACCATGATGTTGGAAACTAATTGTAGTGCTTAAAGTCTCCTGCCACCTGCGCTATTGGAAACATTCGCTGCACCAAAAAAATACACGACTGCAGAGGTTGTTTCAAAGAAAGCCTTTTCTATTAACTATTATACAATTTTTATATTAGATGGCAGTGGCTCTCAATTCCTTATCAAAAAGGTACCCTATTTTAGTGTCAAACAAAGCAGCTTCTTACATTCATCTTAGCCAGAGTATATGTTGTTTTCGAGGTAAACCCGAGGATAAAGTAGACCTTGATGTAAGATGTTAGGCTGAGAGGATTTAACCCTATGTAGATTTTGTGAAATAGCAGATGCTGTGCTCCTTAACCTATGGAATTGGAGAGCTGAGCTTGCCTTGTCTGGGGTGGCCCATAAAAGGCCACTTCTACTCACCTATTCCCAACTAACCTTTGTTCACTTCACCTGTGCCTACTTCTATGAACCTCTGCTCTCCTCTCCCCACTTTTGATAACCTCAACCTCACCTCTCTCCCACAAACCTTTTCTTGTCTCACTTCTGCCTACCGCACCTCATCTCCCCTCATGTCTGCCCATCTCTCTTCACCTCTTCCTGTCTTACCACTACTTAACTAACCTTTCCCTGCCTTTCCTCTGCCCACTTCTGCCAATGTCATCTCTGCCCACTTCTCCCCACCTTACCTCTTCTTGTCCCACCTATACATGCCTCAGCTTACCTCACCTCTTCCGATCTCTGTTCCCTCCGCCTCCGCTAACCTTTGCATATACATAAAAGCATATTCTTTTTTAAAATATATTTTTTATCTTTTCAGTATAAATCAGCTTCTAAGAATGTGGGCATGTGAGGTAGATGTGTGCAGATTAGATGTTTATTTATCTGCTTTGCACAGCTGGTCTGGGCTAGACAAGCAGAGAATGGAGACCGGCTTATTCAGACGAGCATGAATGAAGTGAAGGGAGGGAAAGGGGCTGGCTGCACACAAGGGGCAGGCAGATGGGGAATGATTAGTGTTTGGTGGGAGACTACTTGTCGAGGAAGCTCAAGATTCCATTGCTCAACATGTGGGAGTGTGCATGTCCAGGCGGCCAGGGAATGGAAATTGTGGAGAGGTCGTAGCAGAAGGTTGGCTGCCTCTCTAGATTTTTTTAATGTTTGCCTGAAAAATCCCATTAAGTAGTTTAGTAGCCACCCCTGGGCCACAATAAAGGAAAAGGCTAATTTTGATTAGCATAATAAAGATCAGGATATCCACTGTGCAGCATGAACTCTGACCAATCCTAAACCTACAACTTTTATAAAAAAAAATGATTACCTAATTATTGGACTAATAGTGATGGGCTGTCTTATATTTCTTTGGCATACCACCCCCAATTAATATCACAGCATTCCATTAAAGTTCCACTGCCTTTGCCAACTCTATTTGCCAATGGGACCCTCCTATATCGCTCTGCTTGCTACTTTCCCATCCTGACTGAGCCTCTATTTAAATCTGTTTACAGAACATGGCAGCTCTATCTTTAGCTCTGCCACACTCCCCACAGCAGCGTGCTTATGTTCTTCCCTACATAATCTACAGTGCGTTCAACCTTCACTTGCTCCCAGCCCTGTGTTCCACTGTTTGAGTTGGTGGACCATTCAGGTGGCTGTATGGGTTATTAGTTAAGCATGCTTGCTTTATTGAGCAGTTCAGTTAAAAAAGAGAATTATCTGTGCTTCACAATGCACGTTCACCTTTCCAAACAACCCCTTACCGATGCGCATAGTAGTTTAGGATCTGGTGGCTATATTAGGCAGAGCAACATATAGATTTTGTATACAAATGTTGCTATGCAGACGAGTGTACATTCATTTTTCAAGTTTCTCTTGTAACAGTTTAATTTGGCTCACTGATAGTGCTGTCCTTCATAAGAAGTGAAATGCAATTACATTTCTGGCAATGACCTTCTCAGCTTGTCAAGCTAAAATACAAGTGACAGAATTGTCTTTGTGAACTATTCCTGTTCTTGACAAGTCAGAAGATATCATCAAATGTGTTTTACTATGATAGGCAACAGAAAAAAGTACTGGGCACCAAGACCGTGGCTGATGGTAAGAAAACTTTGCCAGACCTGTAAAAACTGAATGACGTGTATGTTTTTCATAGATGTTACATGCTTTCCCAAATGTCATTATGACTACTTTAAGCCTACTACAACTTCTTCTCTGTGCATCTCATCAACCTAGTTATTGTGGTCAGAGTGGCAACAACCATTATTAGGGGATTTGTGGCTAGGGACTTGCACTGTGATTTTGATTATGTAAGATGGGTAGATGGGCCTGTGAAACCCCAATTTATCCTGGTCACAGCGTTACCACATATGTATAGGTAGACACCCTTTCCTGCCCAGGAGACTCCCCCAAACTGAAACAGCGCTTTAGGAGATTTTCAGATAAAATACAACTATGCACCGCGCTAAGCGCACCTTGCGGTCTTTCCAGAAAAAGAACCCTTTAAATTTGAAATACCCCCCAAAAACTATATATTCTCTGGGAGTATACACCTCAGGCTTTCTAGGCGTACCAGGTTTGTTGACATGGGCGCAATTTTCTGGAAGTAATCCCTCAATCAATTCTTTGGTTGCACAGAGTTTCCCTAAAAAAGAATAAAAAAGGAGAATCAAGGCCACATTTTCCTAAAAAAACTATATACAAACAAGAAAAAACAAGTATAATCTGAAAAAGCAACATCCCCCGAACAGAACAATACTCAACATGCATAGGTTCTGTCAAGGGAAGAGTTGCCAAACACCCCAAAGTAAAGCATGCGGATAACGGTAATTTTACTTAAAAATTTCAGCTCTGCAGACAAAGTGCGCACCTTGCGATTTTTCAACCAAAACCCTTTAAATTTAGAATATCCCCACAAACCATATATTCCCTGAAAGTACACATGTTAAGCTTTCTAAGAGTACTGAGCTTGTTGTAGTGGGCTCATCTTTCTGGAAGTAATCCATTGAAGAATTCTTAGGTTGCACAGGGTTTCCCTAAAAACAATTATAAAAAAGCAGAATAAAAACCATGTTTTCCTAAAATATGCAAACAAGAAAAAACAAGCTAAATCTGAAAGCGCAAGGTCCCCCGAGCAGAACGATACCCAACATGCATAGTTACTATTAACCCTTTTAATTGTCAGCCTACTTGAAGTTTTGTCACCCTCTGTTGACAGGTCATTTTTCCCCATTTTGCGGCATGATTAACTGTGATTTTTGCTGGAATTTCCAGAAAAATTATATACATTACATATACAATTTTTGCAGCAGAGTTTAGGCTTTAACATGAAATGTCTTGTTTGTAATTTTTCTACTGTTTTTTGAATATTTCTGCTTAAAAAAACAAAACAAAAAAACAAAAAATATATATTTTTTAAACAATTGTTTCCTTTATTTTAAATAAACCCTTTTTTTTAATGAAAACCATATTGCATGTGATAGCCCCATTTCTCCCGATTACAACGGTACCACATATGTATCGGTAGCCCCCCATTCTTACCCTGGAGACCCCCCAAACTGAAAAGAGCACTTTATTACATTTACAAATAAAATACAACTACTATCCACACTATAAACATAAGGGGTTAATTAAAAAAAAAATTACATAGGGTCCCCCCTTCCGGGGGGGGGGGGGGGCATTTTTTGGGGTAATTTTAAGGGTTTAGGGTTAGGCTAACCCTAACCCTCAAAAATCCCCCCAAAAATGACATAGGGTCCCCCCTTTTTTGGGGGAATTTTAAGGGTTAGGAAATAAAAATTCCCCTCAAAAAATGGGGACCCCCATGTCATTTTTTTTTTTTTTTAAGGGTTAGGGTTAGGGTTAGCCTAACCCTAACCCTCACCCTTAAAAAAATGTTTTAATTTTTTTTTTTTATTTTAAGGGTTAGGGTTAGGCTAACCCTAACCCGTAAAAATAAGAAAATATACTAAAATAAAAATTCCCCCCAAAAAATGGGGACCCCCCCCCCCCCCCCTGTCTTTTTTTTTTTTTTTTTTTTAAGGGTTAACCCTAACCCTCACCCTTAAAAAAATTTTTTTTTGCATTTTAAGGGTTAGGGTTAGGCTAACCCTAACCCTAACCCTTAAAAATAAAAAATATGACGTAGAGGGGAATCCATTTTTTTTTTTAATTTAAGCTAACCTTAACCCTTAAAAATAAAATAAAAATGACGTAAGGTCCCCCCTCCGGGGGGGGGAACCCATTTTTTTTTTAATTTTAAGGGTTAGGGTTAGACTAACCCTAACCCTAACCCTTAAAATTAAAAAAAAAAATGACGTAGGGTCCCCCTTACCCATCATAACCAGCCCGGGACCAGCTATGGGGGCTTGTAGGAACAGAGTGGAGGGGCCAGCTTTTGTGGCCCCCCACCCTGCAGCCTACGAGCCCACATACCCTGTGTGGGCCCGGGCTCTTCCGCCCCCCCCTGGGCTTTGGGGAGGCAGGTAATTGGGGGTGCGGGGGTTAATGGCAAGCCACCCGCTAGTTGCAGGTGGCTTGCCAGACCCCAGCCTTGTGAACTGGTATAAGGGGTCTCATGGACCCCTTACCAGTTCACAAAGTGTTAACATAAAAAAAAAACACACACACAAAAATGTCATTTATAAAAAAAAAAGTTTTTTTTTACTTTACTCACCTCACCCAATTGTCAGCTCCTGTGGTGATCAGCTGTCAGATGCCTTGGTGATCGCTGGCCAGAGGAGGGGGGGGGCAGGGGATCAGAGCATCCCCTGCCCCTCCACTGCTCTGCCCAGTGATCACCAGGGCATCTGACAGCTGAGCTGAGGAGAGGCAGCAAGAGGCCCGGGAGTGACGTCATAAGCCCCGCCCCCAAAGGGGCGGGGCTTAACAGCAAGATGGCGGCGCCCGTCGGTAGAGGAGGGGGAGAGCCCTTTCAGGCTCTCCCCTGAAGCTGAAGAGGCTGGGGGGGGGGTGATCGGAGGCCCCCCAGTGAAGAGGAGACCCGGAGGGAGGCAGCGCGACTGCAGGTAAGTAAATGTCATTTTTTTTTTTTTTACAGTTAGCAGCTGCTGCTGCCAAACGGGGGGGGGCTATTCCGGGGGCTCTCCTGGAGCCATCCGACCCCCCACGGGGGATCGGATGGCACCAAATTAAAGAGGAGGTCAGGTGAGTATTTTTGATTTTAATTTTTTTTACTAGCAGGGGGGAAAGTCAAGCACGTAGATTCTACGTGCTTGGCACTTAAGTGGAGTGGAAGCGAGCACGTAGAATCTACGTGCTTGGCACTGAAAGGGTTAATACCTTCACATTCAGAAAGCAGCAAAGCCGATGAATTATGCATGCATGCAGGAGAGAGTTCACTAGAGCCTAGTAAGTAATATAAAGCATGCTAAATTAAGTGATGGCCCCCTTGAGAACTAAAAAAGCATGTAGGGAGGCACTCTCAACTCAAAAATTTATCAAAAAATACATTTTTATTAATTACATATTTATAATCACTACATACAATACACTCAACATATTAAAATCCCTTAAAAAACGAATAAATGGGACAATAACACGCAGGACAAACCAACATGAAGGTGATTATCATGAAAATAACATGTGTGAAGTCTCCCCACTGCCTACCACACCAGGAGCCACGAGTTCCGTGGGCACATCACCCACTTCATCAGGCTGGTGCTGGTGCAGCCTGATGAAGTGGGTGATGTGCCCACGGAACGCATGGCTCCTGGTGTGGTAGGCGGTGGGGAGACTTCACACATGTTATTTTCATGATACCTTGGCTTTATTTCTGGTGATGTTTTTTGTGATAGATTTGTGATATTATTTTTTGATTGGTATTGTGATATATATCAGTGGTTCCCCTTTGCGATGCCTAAATAATATATACAGGTGATTATATTTTCATTGGTGAATAGAGTAGATTGATATGTTTATGAGTTATTATGGTTGAGAATATTAATTCTTAATTGATTGTTTGACTAGTAGCACTTGCACTTTATAAATATATAGATATTATAGTGATCCGGATCATAGGCAGGATTTGCACATGTGTAGTTGCACTGTTGGAACACTTTGTTGAATGATTTAGCACATATATTTAGGCATTTGATATCAATTATCACAGACCTTCATGTTGGTTTGTGCTGTGTGTTATTGTCCCATTTATGTGTTTTTAAGGGATTTTAATATGTTGAGTGTATTGTATGTAGTGATTATAAATATGTAATTAATAAAAATGTATTTTTTGATCAATTTATGAGCTGAGAGTGCCTCCCTACATGCTTTTTTTGTTCCTGGTTTGAGCTCTTTTGCAGCTTTGGGAGTGACACCTCTACAGATTGAATAGGGTATAGTACAAGTCCCCTTTTTTTTCCTTTTTTCCTTCTTGTTGCATTATCACCCTTCAGAACTAAAGAATCAGCAGATGGGAGCAAGTGAGCAAGTGAGGTGGTGCCAGTGCCCCTGCTATGTTGGCTACTTGCTCCGCCTCCTCTGCCTTGTGCCTCCACTGAGCCCTCAAATTCATTTTTACTCCTTCATCTTGTCGCTCTTCAGAGCGAGAAACAAGGAAGTGATGTTATTCTTATAGTGTGATCGAGCAGGGTGGCCACCAAGTAATCGGCATTGGTGAATAAGGGGGCAACTCTGTGGTCATTCTACAGGCACTGTAGCATGTAGTGGTTCATGTGAGCCTAGCTACCCTGCATCAAGGAGAAGCTGTTTTCAGTGTCAGTTGTCTCCTCCTCCTCTTGCCCTTCCCTACAGCCATGCTCCAGTGACACCTGTGAGCTGTGCTGGGTGCCACCTCCTCCTCCTCCCACTCTGAATCCTTTGACTCCTCCAAAACTGTCTGCTGGCTGGACAGTGGAGTACCTGGCCGCTGTTGGCCCAGCAACCCACCCTGCGAGCCACCTGGGAAAATGGCCCTTTCCTTTTTCTTCTGCTTCTTCCTGTGCCACCATACCATCCTCCCTCATGGCCTGAAGGGATGGGGATCGTAGTGCTGATGATGGGGTCATCAGTGCTTACCATATTGGTAGCGTATTGGAAGCACAGCATCAGGGCCACTCGGTGGTGAAGTGCTGTTTGTCTGCATATCGACTCTAGTGAACTTGATGCTGTATCTTTTAGCTCTATTACTATTCATATTTCTATGTGATTAACTGGGTTCCCTCTCTATTGTGGAAGCTTCTAAGTAAAACTCACAGGCCTATCTTGTGTTTTGCAAATCAACCAATGTACGTGATTAGTCATGTATTACATACACTTATTTGTAAATCATAAATGAGTACCTAAAAATGTCAGTACCTAAAACCTATTAATACTGGACATGTACACCTGCTCTCGTTAGTCACTATACTTCTGCACATTCTATGTATGAATAATGTACCAAACCAATCTGTATTAGCTACATCGTCTTATGGATATTTTATACACTACTATTTATCTTTGTAGCTGTATGTAAACTATCAGTTGTAACCTTATCCCAGTTCTGGACATAAGGCTCGATTCAGAGAGACAAAAAAATACTTTCGTTTTAGTGCCGATCTGTATTTATTATTTATTTTTTAATTATTATTATTATTTTTTAAATGTTCCCGCTCTCGTATGAGTGTGCGAGCGATTCTATGCCTGCATTGCAATCCTTCTGTAAAGTTTCCTTCCGTTCGTACGGCAGAGTACGAATACGGGGATGTCATTTTCCAGCGTGACTTTTCCGTTTCATTTTCTCATGTTACAACGTAGGCTTTCGTTTTTGCCCTTTTCCCATTGTATCCTCCCACAAATTCTTTACGTTTCCCCTTAGTTTCTGTTTCCCTTTTTCAATAAATAATCATCCAGACGGAAATCCTTACGATCTTGCGCCTGTGCACTACAAACTTAACTCATTAAAGTGCTCGCCTACATATTTGCCACCCTCACTTCTACTACAATGTTTAGCTAAATCACTTAGCACTATCCTCCATCTTCCCTTTTGGACCCTTAAAGCTCACCCAAACCACTTCGCGGTTAGGTTCTTCTTCCATTTTAGCCCCCTAAAACTTACCCAAATCACTTCTCGGTCATGTGAATATTCATTTTTAAATATTTCTGGGCCCATTAGTTTTGTGTTAATGTATTTTGTAAATGAAATGACACTGAAACATTTATTTTTTTTATTCCATCATAAAACATAAAATCTTAAATTATTTTAAAAATTTCAAATTTTTACAACTATAAAAAAACTAAATACATAGCAATGGCAGGCCACAGAACATTATTCTTCATCTGTGGTCCCCAACGAGTCGCGCAGCTCCTGCATCTCGCCCACCAACTGAAGGACCCTGACACTCAGTTGTGCCACTCTGGCACGTGTGGTCCCTGTTAAAAGACGTAAATTAAAATATTGGTATAATCTTGTTGGGGTCATACTGCAGTGCCCCCCCCCCCCTTATGGTCCAAACACCTAAATCTGGACTTCAAAAGCCAGAGGGCCCTCGCCACCACGGCCCGGGTTTTGCATAGTGCCCGATTAGAGAACCCCTGGCCCACATTCTGCAGGCAAAGAACGGGCATCAGGAGCAAGGGCAGGAGTGGATATCCAGAATCTCCTGAAAGGATTTAAAAATACTAACATAAAATACACATTCTAAGCTACAATATTGTTTAACATGTCATAAAGGGCTAAAAACAGCCAGGTTAAGACATAAGTCATCAACTATATTCATTGCCATACAGGGAAAATGGATTGATGGAATGTGAGCAAACTTACCCAGGAGCCATCCACCAGATAATTCTCTTGACTCAAACTGACGAAATAAGCCGGAGCTCTGCAATATATAAGCATCATGGGATGACCCTGGATGTCCGGCAAGAACACTGAGGAATTGCATAGCTGGACCAAACACTGCTTGTATGTTGTGCGAGTGGCACATCTTGCGGTTCCTGCAACTAAATATAAAATAATTACACAAAGCAAAGGTAACCGACTAAAACAAGAACTCCTACAACAAATTAAGATTCAAGTTCAACAATCCAAATATAATTCACAAAGGACATAAGTCTAAAAAAAATATCAATTATATGGATGTGTGGGAAAATAAAGGTTTACATGCTAAGGACTAATTAAGGTCAGCATTAAAATGCATCTATAAGGCATACATGAAATGTATTGATTCAGGTATGCATTGCTATACAATTTATGGCCTCGGCCATGCTGATGCATGCAATGCCTTGGTGCTAAAGGTGCGCAGACTCCTCCACATAGCCGCAAAACATGTTCAACAATAGCAATCCGAGTGCTCAAAGGTCCCGTAAGTGGATTGGAAATGAAACGGTTTAATAGGGTGGTGGTCCGTCGGAAATCAGCTCTCTGAATCAGACGCAACCTCATCCCAACAACGTAAGTTATCTGAACGAACGAAAAATATCAGATTTTGATGGGAAAATGATCCGAACTAACGCAAATGATCCGATTTGCTTTCGTTCATCGAAAGCGCATATACACATTTTCCCGAACGTTCGTACGAATGAAAAATGAACGAAAAAAAGCAAAAAAATGACAAACACCCACCCAAACTTTCACAGACAGCTACGTAAGTGCAGACGAATGTGCCTCTAAATCGAGCCTATAGACCAAATTAAGATTGATACAGCACCGTGAGTATTTTGCATGATTATATTCCTCAGTACAATTCAGCACCATATTTCCTTTAGAAATTTAATATTTTTTCCTAAGAAAAAGCATTTTCTCTAAAAATAAATACAGTGCTGAATCAACTCTAATATGGTCTATATCCAGAACTGGGGTAGGGTCACAACTGATAGTTTACATATGTGTGGAAAAGATTTATTTTTATTGGCCGGACCTATTTCACAGCAGTAGCAACACATACATCAATCTCTAAGTAGATGCCCAGCAATGCTGCTTGTCTTTTTCTGTGTGACTGGCCAGTGGATGGATGGCCTCTACTTCTCTACACTAAATACTTCTTCTTCCACACGGCTAGTGACAGCAGCCTGACGTAGTATGTGCTGCCAGCAGTCGCTGATGGCCTTAACTCTTCTGTCTACTGTAACATACATATCACGATCACGGGACCAGAGAGGTGTGAACAAAGCATACAGTATATCAGGATTGATAAGGATGATATTTAATTACATGCTGTAGCTAACTGTTTACCATTTCATTGTAAGACAGACCTCAAATAGTTTTTTAATAATCTGCTCTCCTTTGTGACATCCCCAGTTGACACATGTATTAGACACCTAAAACTCTACCCTATATTTAAAGCAAGGCATTACTAGTTATTTTTAAAGGGGAAATGTTATACCTGCATGACGTCTATCTGTTTCTAGGCAGGGGATACTTTTCCAGTTCTTCTGTCTCCCGTTGGCAAGGTACATATTTATTTTATTAAATGTAATCTACAGGTCTCTGCTTTACCCAAGTCATCATTATGCATCATCCCTTCACTTCACAATTAAAAAAAAAATAACAGTGACCATCTTAATCCATGGGCAAATGCCTTTGTTTTTTATTCTTTAACTGGCTTTCTATCTGGGGACATATCCACTCCTCTAACCCTTTCTTTCATAAAGGTTTTATTGTTTTTTTTTTTTAGCATCTTAATGCTCTGTGTGCACTGGAACTTCGGAACATAGCACCAAAATGAGCTATAATTGTAGCAACGAAAAGTAGTGGGAACTGACTATTGGTTGACAGTAGGCTGGGTTCATTGCACTGGGTTGCACGGCACCTGGGCTGAATAATGGTAACAAAAATGGTTTGTTGCAGGCTGGAGAACTGATGTGGCCAATTTGGCTATGAATTAATGAAAACACACTTTTATAGCTTATGCCAGCATGGTATGTGTCTCAGAATATATGTGTGGTGTCTCGGGAGGCTTGGTTTTAAATAATGAGTTAAAAATGTGAAAAATAATTTGAAACCATTTAAATTTATGATTTTTGATCTGATATTCAAGCTTAAAATATCTGGCATCGATGCAAAAATCAACTAATGAGACAATCTTTGCTAAAAAAAAAACATAGATTCCAATGGTGTTCACTGGAAAAAATGGGAGCACTGCTCAAGTGTTGACTGTTCTTCACCCAAATCAGCTGAACTGGTGGTAAATACATCTAACACAGGCATAGTCAGATGAACATGTCATATTTTATTTTGTAAATACAGTGAATGCAGGGAGAAGTGGCGAACGTTTTAGTAAATCAGGGGCAGTGTGTTTTTTAAGGTTTCTGTGCAAAAACACCAGAGGGGGTAATTTACAAAACGATGCACCACCAACTGCCGGGTATCCACTGCTTTTACGCTTTTACGTGAAATTTTGCATGTCCTGTTGGCGATGTCTATGTTTTTTGGATTGACTTAAACTACATTTTGGCTTGGCAAAAACTTTTGAATTCACTGCCTTTTAGTGGTGAACCTCATAGAAATCATTTAGGGAGAGATTGTCACTTTAGGTATTTTTTTTAGCATCTTTAACTTTTCAAACAACCTAAACGCTCCAAAGATATCCCACATATATTCTGAGAACACTCCAACGCCGACGTATGCTTTAAAAGCAAGATTTCATGTAGTTTGCTAAATAATTCTGCCACAGCAGTTTACCTGCATTTCTCCAAACCACTTTTCAATGTAAATACATGTGACTTTCGCCAGCAAATTATGATGCAAACACATCAAAATGCATTGTGAAAGTCAAGTGTGATCACTGATGTTCGCTGCAGTAAGGTGAATATTTGGTGAATATTTTTATGTCAAATAGTGAACATAGTAAATCAGCCCCATTATACTGAGCAAGCCATTACTTATCAACAAGAAGAGGAAAAGAGGAAGATCACATGTGCTCAACCCCCCCCCCACCATGTTTTGCAGATCTCCACACAGACACCACACAGACAAACATGACTATAGACTGAGAACTAATTACTATGCTTGTGTATCAGTGTGGAAATCTGGAAAAATTGACCTGTAGCTGGAATTAGATCATAAAGATCATAAGCAACCTGTACTCCTAATTTTCATATTGATCCAGAAGATCAGAACTACTCAAGGGGTGCGTCTTCTACCAGGAAAAGCAAACAAATGAAAAACGGGGGGGGGGGGGGGGTACAAAATATATATGGTTAGCATAGATAGAAAAAGACAAGTATAAGAGAGAAATCAGAAAAGTCCCCCCCAACATACTGCCTAACCCACTGCAGCCTTAACCCCATGCAGTGGCAGCTGACAAACACTTCAGGTCTTTCTTATGGCGATCCAGGGTGTATGCCAGCTTCTGTTTGCATGGTTGCATCCTGAAATCCATGGGGCATGCTGTTGGCCTGAGTGTTGATAGATTAAAGACACAGTAAAGGAAGACAGTTAAAAAGCCTATGATTTCTGATAGTCCAATCTCACAGAAGAGAATTGTTGGGGTGATTTCTCGTCTCCTATTCTTCAGCCATGACTGCAGCTTCATGTATTTGGGGAATGAATAACCTGGGAATTTACCATTCATGCTGTGAAAGCAGAGGGAAGTTCTGTGTTTTTGCTAATCTGTGTACATGTCTTTCTCACTCTCTCACTGGAAAAAGAAATTTTTTTTGTATTGCAGTCAGTGACATTTGTGCTGAGCTCAGAAGCACAAAAGAGACAGGCAAGCAGAGCAAAGAGTAGCTATCCTCCTGCAGAAACAAAAGATGGTTTGTCCTGAATACTGTAATGTAAGAGGGTCGGGATTACAGCCACCTCTCCGGGTGAAAAAAAGATGGTCATATATAAATAATATCTGGTGACTGGACTACAGAGGAAAGGCTAGATCTTTGCAAAGCCAATCGTGGCTCTGTTGGTTGTACTGGAAGCAGTGCTGTTGCAAAGGTATGCTGCCAGATGGCAGTAAGTATTTCTAAGGGCACTCTTGAAACCCCTTTTTCATAACAACTGTAATTTTGACAATCTACATTGTGCCATAGGTTTAGGGGGTTCGTGTTGATTTAGTTTATTATCAGTGTTCCAGGACGGCTTAGCCACCTCCTTCTCTCCTGAACCGGAAATACAAAACTGGAAGAGCATTAATAGGCCCACCCCATCCCTTTGGCCCTCAGTGTTTTGTGTTTCCTCTCCAGGAAACGCGTGGATGAGCAACGTTCTGTTTTTCCCCCTAGGAGTTGATGGCGTGTCCGGATCCCCTTCCTCCCCAGAGTTCTTTCACCTGGAGTAGGGAAGTTAACAGTGGAAGACCATGGCCAGGGCAGATGCTGTCTTGGTTACCTGGGGGATGTCCTGTTCCCAAAGACCTTGGATCTCCAGGCCTCCTTTCCTGTCCCTGTTGATTGCCAATCTCAAGGGAACTCCCTTGTCTGTGACTCTGTACGATGTCAGCGCAGGAGACCGGGGGCTATGGTTGGGGCTTGGGGAGGGGGGGCGGTCGGGTATTGGCCATGTCCAGCAAGAGTGCACGTAAATTGTGCAGCCTCTGTGCTGCAGGAAAGACAGAGGCTTCGGCTTAGTCAGAGGCAGTAGGTGGAGCCGCGACTGCCAGGCCACGGTGATGGCATTGCATCAGGGACGTGTGCCGCTGTGAGGGAGAAAGGGGCAGTTTTCACCCCCGCTACAGCTTCAACTGATTGGCCCTTCTAGCCGGACTGGAAAAGACCATGCAGATCGAATCTCCTCCCAAGTTGCAGATGCTCTTACCTGGAGTACGAGATCGATACTCAGCAACAAAAGATCTTTCTTCAACAGTCCAAGATAGACAAATTGTTAGGGGCTATCTCACACAATACTGAAGTTGGTTTCTTATTCGGGCTGAAGTTGGTTTCTTATTCACCAGTTTCTTATTCATGTTTATGCTTATTTCCCGCCTTTCTTGAAAGGAAAATGTTCATGAATGATGCTAGTTATTCTATAGAAAGCTCTGACCAATATCACATTAAAACTGACACAAATCCTGAATTAGCTGGCACAAAATGGGCATCTAAATGGGCAATAAAGAATGTGATTTTAAGGGGTTAAATGGCTTTGGGCCACTGATGTCATGGTGTCAGCTGACAGAGGGGGACCCCCTGCATGGCATACAGTTTAGTTTAGCCTGGCCCAAAGTTGTTCTGGCCATGAAGTCCATAGCAAAGGTATGCCAGCCACATGGTTTGGTTAGTTAAAATCATCCTCCTTTATTGAACATCGTGGTTAAAAGCTATTACAGCAAGTAAGACAAAAAGCACATGTAAAGAGCCGACCCCGCGTCTACACGTTTCGAGCAAACGCTCTTAATCATGATTTGCTATGGACTTTGATCGCTTCAGGAGGTGAGCTCTCCTTGCCTGGTGCCTATTGTTTGGAGTTTGCTGCATAAACATTTGGTCTGAGGCTGGCATCTAAGACATTTACTATTTGTTCTGGCCATGAAACTGGCATTAAAGTGAGCACAAAGACTCTTTTCAATGGAGCGAATAAGTAACAGCTGTTTTCAAGGGGTTAAATGGCTTTGGGCCACTGATGTCACAGCACTATCTGACAGAGGGGGGCCCCCTGCATGGCATACAGTTGAGTTCAGCCTGGCCCAAAGTTGTTCTGGCCATGAAACTGGCATTAAAGTGGGCACAATGGCTCTTTTCAATGGAGCGAATAAGTAACAGCTGTTTTACAGGGAGTTAGATGGCAGTGCAGTGGGCCACTGATGTCATGGTGCCAACTGACAGAGGGGGACCCCCTGCATGGCACACAGTTCACGAATAAGAAACTGGCGAATAAGAAACCAACTTCAGCCCAAATAAGAAACTGGCGAATAAGAAACCAACTTCAGCCCGAATAAGAAACTGGCCGAATAAGAAACCAACTTCAGTATCTAGCAGGACCAGTAGTGTCCTTGAGACAGATCCTGACCTTGGTGGGTCTTGTGACTTCAGCAATGCTGGCAGTAGTTTGGGCATAGCTCCACTTGAGGGCTGTTCAAAATGTTTTGGGGGTATGGGACAGAATTCCTCTGTCTCTAAACCGGATGGTGACACTACCAGATCAGGTCAGGAAAAGCCTTCTATGGTGGACTCAAACTCAAAACCTCAGTCAGGACTTCCTGAGCAGTGTCAAAGTGGATCAAGTAGAATGAAAAGTAGACCAGCAAATATTTCTGCAGATTACTAAGGTTTACGGGCAGCCAAGCACAGATCTTTTCACTATGAGAGGAAAAAACAAATGCCAAAGGTATTTCTCTTGCTTGGGGTTTGGACACCTTCACCAGCAACTGGGAAAGATTTGGACTCTTTTATGCTTCCCCAACCCCCGATGAGGTGGTGCGAAAAGTCAAGAGGGATCAAGACAGAGTTCTTCTGGTAGCTCCTCATTAGCCAAAGAGATTGTGGTTCTCACTCATGAGCCAGATGTCAGTGAAACCCCCTTGTCTCCTTCCAGTATTTTCGGGTCTGATACATCAGGGACTCATTCGACACCCACATCCAGAATCGCTCAGGTGGTATGGATTTTGAATGGGACATGCTGAAGTATAAAAGGCTCTCTATCAAGGTCATTGCTTCCCTGGCAAATTAGAAAGTTGGTGACACAAAAAAGTTTATTGTAACGTTTGGAAGCACTGTTTGTCATCTTGTTCCTCTAAGCTGTTACTGTGTGGCAGGATTGCCTCGGTTCTTGAATTTCTTCAAGCTTATGGGTTAGGCCTAGCCCTGAGAACGTTAACGGTGCAAGGATGTTTCCAAGTTGGGATTTGACCTTGGTCTTGCCAGGGTTAACCTTGTCCCCTTTCGAAGCCCCAATAAAGCTGCCTACCTGTAAGGTATTCTCATTCTAGCAATCACCTCAGCCAGGAGAGTCAGCTATTTGCAAGCCTTGTCCATTAAGGAACCATGTTTTTGAACACAGGGTACTCATAAGACCAGATCAGCTTTATTTGTCAAAGATTCCAACAAAATTTCACTGATCACTGGAAGTGGTCCTACTGTCCGTCGAGCAGGTTTTGATAAGAGTTCAAGCAGATGAAGTTGGTAGGAGCATCCTGCTCTATTAGATCGAATCTACGAAGGATTGGAGAAGTTCGGATCATTTCCTCGTCTTCTTTGCAGGGAAGAACAAGGATCTTCAGGCCCTCAGAACCTCCATTGCAAGCTTGATTAGGGACGCTATAATTATAGCCTATCAGGCTACAGGGACTCATTTCTCTCCACAAAATTTGGTAAGCGGCCATTTGGTCATCTCCCCACGCCTTTTTGAAACACTATGAGGTGGAATTACAGGCCCAGGGACAAAATGATTTTGGAATGAAAGCGTTTTGCCCAACCTGAGGTAGGATGCATGGAGGAGCCGTCCTGGAGGACGCTGGGGGAAAACCCCTGTTAGTCTTACTGTAATGGTATTTCCATTAGACCTCCAGGATGGCGTCCTACTCCCTGTCCCTTTTCTGTCTCCCCTTCGGACTCAGTTTTTCCTGATTGCTTTATAAAAACACTGAGGGTCAAAGAGAAGGGGTTGCTCCTCCAGTTTTGTGTTTCCTGTTCAGAAGAGGAGGAGGTGGCTAAGCCGTCCTGGAGGACTAATGGAAATACCATTACTGTATTATTATTATTTGTATTACTATCTAAATTATTAGTATTAATAATAATAAAATAAATAAATAATAATAATTGGATTACCTTTAGAATGTTTAGAAAAATATTAGAAAATGTTTGGATCAGGGTTAGTGTTAGTTTATACTTATATACACTTAGGGTTAGGTTTAGGATTGGAGCAAGGGTAGGTTTACTGACATTATAATAAGTTTACCGTATTTAATATAATATACGCTTTCTGTAATCTATGTCAGTATAATTTACAGTTGGGTCATATTATAAAAATGAACTGCTTCTCTCTGCCCTCTCGACCAGAGCCCAGTTAGGCTAGATAAATGAAATATTCACCTTGTCTCTGTGATCCCTATTCGTTCACTACGCAGGCACTTTTTCAGGGCAGCAATGGAGTTGTGCTTTTTCATTATCATTTTTCATACCTGACCCATATAGCAAACATTAGGATCTAACTTTACCTTATCCTATAATTAGGGCTCCTACAAAGGGACCATATACTGTAGTATTCTTCTGTTCATGACAGATTTTGGGGACTTAGAGGCCCTTTAATCCAGCAGTTTATGTATAAACTCCATGAAACCGACTTAATAACTTGTTTGTTTTCTAACCCTTGGGACATGTTTGTACAAGTATTTTGTCTTCTACAAAAAAAAAAAAAAACTGGCCTGTATTTGGTACTAAAGCTGCATAAAGAAACATTTTATCATTTTCCCTCCAAGAATAAATAAAAAAACAGAATAGTTGTTACGTAAGACATTGCCGCTCCTGTGTGCGATGGTAGGGGAAGGTGTGCAGTGTTTACTGTAAACTATGAACTTTCTTGTTGTCTATTTCAGTGAATATGCTCCTTCAGTCTTTAGTCCTGAGTATCAGCATCTATAAACAAGTCCTGGAATAGTAGGCTCGATTCAGAGGCACATTCGTCTGGACCTCCGTAGCTGTCTGTGAAAGTTTTTGTGTGTGTTTGTAATTTTTGGGGATTTTTTCGTTCATTTTTCATTCGTACGAACGTTCAGGCAAATGCGTATATGCGCTTTCAATGAACGAAAGCAAATCGGATCATTTGCGTTAGTTCGGATCATTTTCCCATCAAATTCTGATATTTTTCGTTCGTTCAGATAACTTATGTTATTGGTATCGGCTTGCGTCTCATTCAGAGAGCTGATTGCCGACGGACCACCACCCTATAAACCCGTTTCCTTTGCGATCCCCTTACGGGACCATTTTGACCTCGAGACTAGCAGCTATGGTGACTCTAGTGTATTTGAGGAGCATGAGGATCTGCAACTCATGGGCATTGAAATTTTCTGGAGTGCCGAGACCAGATTGCACCGGCGACGCATGCACATCAATGTCATGCATGACGTTAAGCTGTTCGAGCTCACCAGAATTAATCGCGCTTCCCTCCTTAAGTTGTATAGTGAGCTGCGGCCATGGTTAGCCCGCACCACAAGGAAGGGGCAAGCAATTTCAGGTATGACCAAGATGCTTGGCTGCCTGCAATTTTTGGCGAACGGCTCGTTCCAGAGACTAGGTGCCCTCTCCGTGGGGATCTCCCAGCCTACGCTGAGCCGCACGCTATCCAAGTTTTTGGAAGGCATGGCTACCATTACTCGGAAATATATTTGTTTTCCTGAGGACATGGTAGCCAGGAACGCGATTAAGCTGGCATTTCTGTACAATCTGTCATTTTTTAATATAGTTTACCTAATTTTTTTTTCTTTTTTCACAATCCCTCCTTGTAAAATCCCTCCTTGTAAATAGTCCCTGTGAAATAGTTCACATGGTATATCTGTTAATCCCTCCTTGTAAATAGTCCCTGTGAAATAGTTCACATGGTATATCTGTTAATGCCTCCTTGTAAATAGTCCCTGTGAAATAGTTCACATGGTATATCTGTTAATCCCTCCTTGTAAATAGTCCCTGGGAAACAATGGGCTGTATTTAGGCTCTCACATTTTTATCATCTGGCCCAAAGGGAAACATTTTAATGTTTTCTTATTAAACCAAAAAAGTTTGTAATATTTTTTCTATACAAAATTTTTTTAAAAAGCCAAAAAAAATGGCCAACGAATATAAAAAAACAAACCAAATTAAAAGTTTCAGTGTTATTTTTTTACACAAATACATTAACACCAAACGAAGGGTGAAATAAATATTCAGAGATGAAGATTCAGATGACCGGGAAGTGGTTTGGGTAAGTTTTAGGGGCCTACAATGGAAGAAGAACCTAACTGGGAAGTGGTTTGGGTGAGGTTTAGGGGCCATACATGGAAGATGTAGGATTGCGCAAAGTGGTTTAGCTAAGCATTGTAGCAGAAGTGAGTGAGCCAAATATGTAGGCGAACACTTTAATGAGTTAAGTTTGTAGTGCGCAAGAGCAAAATCGTAAGGATTTACGTCAGGACGAATATTTCTGGTAAAAGGAAAACAGAATTTATCGGGAAACGTAAAGGATTCGTGGAAGGAGGCGATGGAAAAAGGGCAAAATCTAAAGCAGACGTTGGAACATGAGAAAATGAAACAGAAAAGTCACGCTGGAAAAGGACATACTCGTACTCTGGCATACGAACGGACGGAAACTTTACTGAAGGTTAGCAATGCATGCATAGAATCGCTCGCACACTCATACGAGAGCGGGAAAATTAAAAAAAAAAAAAAAAAAAAAGATCGGCACTAAAACGACTGTCTTTTTTTGTCTCTCTGAATCAAGCCTAATGTGTCTGCTATGCCTCCCATTAGAAACACAGACAGTGCTAATAGCACTGATAACAGCACCTTCTTTATTATGTAGCTAATCACAGGTAATTAAACCCTTCACAAAAATGAAGGGCACACTCCAACAGTCTTTTGTGTTGCCATAAAAAATCTACTGCACAGCGGACCTATAACAGTCCATTACCATAATAAACTTTAACTAATGTCATAACAAATGTATTATAGCCAGGGCTGTATTCACCATTAGGCAACCCTAGGCCTGTGCCTAGGGTGGCCACTTGCTGGGGGGGAAGGTGGTATAGAGTGTGCTGTTACTGCTATAAACACTTGCTGGCACATTAATGCTCCCTCTTGAGTGCCCCCCCCCATGCACAGAAAGATGCAATGTGTGTTTACACGGGGGGAGAGGGAGTGGGTGCAAGGGGCTATATGCAGCCAAAACCTCACTGAGGTCATGGGACTTTTATTTGTCAAAAACCTGAAAAGCCAGTAAAAAGTATAGAGCTCTGCAACCCCTTGCACCCTCACCCCCCCCACCTTTACACTGTCTGCATTTAAACCGCTTGCAGGCCCCCCACCCACCTGAGCGAGTAGGATGCAAGCTAAAAAAGTGCCTAGGGCACTCTGGACACCAAATACAGCCCTGATTATAGCAAGCATATGTAGCCTCAGCATACATAGCCATAGGTCACAACCTGGTGGTGACTGTAATATTCTGAGTCTGACCTTGGTATTGATGAGTACAGTTGTGCCACAGATAAAGGGCTTTGATTTATTTTCATAAATTGTCTCAATATTAAGTAATAAAAATGAGTACATTAAAATAATTGAAAGTTACAAGCTTAACTTTCTTTTTAGATATTAACTTCTAATCTGAAATTAAAGTAACACCACTTATATTTTATAAGTTAGCCAAATTACTTAAATTTTTGATTTTGAGCAATGTGATGTGGCGCTATACATCACAGATGGCCAATACCAGTAGGAAGAGGGAGGTTGTGATGCCGCTGTATAGAGCCCTGGTAAGGCCACAGCTAGAATATTGTGCACAGTTCTGGAGACCTGACCTGCAAAAAGACATTATTCAAATAGAATAGGTCCAAAGGCGGGCAACAAAAATGGTGCAAGGACTTAAACTTATCAGGAGAGACCTTAATTTGTACAGTCTGGAGGAAAGAAGGGAGAGAGGGGACTTGACTGAGAACTTTAAATATGGGAAAGGATTGAATAAGGTTCAGGAGGGAGGTGTTATTAAAGTGGACCGTCACCCTGGGGTGATCGGCCCGGGAATCTATAAGATTCCCGGACCGATCACCTCCCTCACCGCGGGACATCCGAGATGGGGATGTCCCGCGGTGACGGACCCCCCCGAAAACCCCCCAAAAACCCACCTCCTCGGCGGCGGCAGCGGCCGCCGCCGCCGCCTCCCGCGCGCCCCTCTAGTCGTGCGCGCGCCCGCGCCGGCCGTTTGTGAATGGCCGGCGGGGGCGCGCGCGCTGTGAGAGGGACGTGCGGGAGGCGGCGGCGGACGCGCTGGCTTGTCCGTCGCTGTCAACGCTTGTCCGTCGCTGTTACCCGGCCACGTGGGAGCGTTGTGAGGTGAGGTGTGAGGGTGCCCCCCTGAAGTGGACCAAAACCCAGGATAGTCAAAATCCTGGGTGTTGGTCCTCTTTAAGAAGAAACTTAATGATAGAACAAGGGGGCACAACCTGAAGCTAGTCGGGGGGGAAGATCAGGAGCAATGTGTACATTAAAATAATTTGAACGTTACAGGCCTATCTTTTTAGATCTTAACTTCTAATCTGAAAGGAAAGTAATATCACGTATTGGTATTTATTAAGTTAGCCAAATACAGAATTTAGGTTAGAAAATATTATTTTACAGAAAGAGTAGTAGATGCTTGGAACAGACTTCCAGCAGAGGTAGTTGAAAAATCGACAGTCACTGAATTTAAACATGCCTGGGATAAGCACACATCTATCCTAAGATAAAGAGTACATACAGTATACACATAAGGGCAGACTAGATGGACTATGGTCTCCTTCTGCCATCAACCTTCTATGTTTCTATGTAACATGGTCTCAGATGCCTTTTTATTTTCTGAAACCAGGTCCATGGCTGGTATCCTATTCTGAACTGGGGACCATGGTGGGTATCATATTTTGAACCAGGTCCATTGTGGGTATTATATTTTGAACTAGGGTCCACTGTGGCTATTATATTCTGAACCTGGGTCAATGACAGATATCATTTTCTGAACTGGGGCCTGTGGCAGGTATCACATTATAAATCTGGATTCCTGGTGGGTATCATATTATAAATCTGGGTCCTTGGGTGTATTACATTCCTAATCTGGTCCCATGGTGGGTATTCATTCTGAATCGAGATCCCTAGTGTTTATCATTACAGAATTGGAGGTCACTAAGGACTATGATATTATGAATTAAGGTGCTAAATCAGAATCTTTATTGTTTTGACAGATACTTATATTTTTATGAACTAGACATTTCTCTTTGCAGGTCGGTTTAATACATTAGGTGTAGGGCCACATGGAGGGGACATAGTGTAAAGGTGGGCTAAGATGGGTATGGATTCCAAGAAGCATTACTATAGTTAAAATTCATGTTCAATGGAATTTTTGAAAGTGTATAATTTATAATATCCTCAAGGTGCTGAGCTGATCTAGTATTTTTTATGTTTTCCTGTGTTAGTAAGTGTGAGTTTTATGGAAACAGTTTTCCCTACCTGCAATCGGTTGTTGTTGGCAACATACACCAAGTTTGTATACCAAGAAGAGATAAATGAGCCCTGTACACACAAAACAGTCCTGCACTGCTGAGGTGTGGGAGCTCACTCAAACGTACACATGCCCAGCAGCAGGGTTCTGTGCAAATATCTGCAATCTGTTGCTATTGGCAACGTACAACAAGTTTGCACTTTGTGTACTTTGCCAAAGCAACATATGAGAACTGCTTCCATAAAACACATTTGCTAACATCCCTTTTCTGACACATGACGTACTATTACTTCATGTTCAAATGGAGGTTCCTGCATTGTGTTAATTCCTGTGAAGCAACTAAAGGGTTAATACGTTTTCCAAAAGTGGTTTTGCGTATGTTGAAGGGTGTAGTTTTAAAATAAAGTCTTGTTTGGGGGTGTTCTGAATTATAGTCCACTTAGAGCCATTCAAACTAACATAATCCCAAATCTTATTGTGGTGGGAAGGGGTTAAGACACCATTTTGCCACACAAAAATATACACTTTCAAAAATTCAGTCGAAGGTGGACTAACACTTTAGTTCTCTAGTTCAACTGGGAGGCCGATTTATTAATAGCGCCAGGTAGCGACAGATGAGCGACAGTAGCGTGATTTTCACAGCGCCGGCTAGTATTCGCTGTGCTTGGCCGTTGTTCGGTTGTTGACAGCGACTCAGTCGGTGTGCGGTAATGTTGAATACGGGGTTAGGAGTCGCTATTTGACAGGTTCCGCGCTGTATGGGAGCGCATGACAACGAATGGCCATAGCGAACGGCTCCCAGCATATTCATTAACAAATCACGCTCAAAAAATTCTCGCGCTGTAAAATGCATGTTTAAACCCCAGAGCGCTGGCGGCGATGTGTTAAAAGTAGTTTTTTAACCCCCAAACAACCTTATTTTTGGAAAAAAATAGTTTTTAAAACATTTTGTAATATGAATACATTAATATCAGACCTGTAATATCAATTCTGCACAAATTTTTTTTTTTTTTTTTTTGGACCTTAAAAAAAAGATATAACATTGCAGAAGTGGTCACCGAATTTTTGACATTTAAAAAAAAAAAAAAAAAACATTAATATCAATTTATTATGAATATTTAAAGATTGCTCCTTTGAAATGCATTGGAGAGCGCCAGGTAGCGAGAGGTCATACCTGATGGGATTAGCAGCGGCGCTGTTCGCTGAAGTCTGCAACATGATGAATCCCGCGCTAGCTGACGCTCTCGCCGGCGCTAGCCTCATTTAGCGTGATAAATGCGTGATTGTGTTCGCAGCCTGGCGTTCTGGAGTCGGTAACCGCCGATAGCTGGCGCTACCTGGCGCTAGTGAGACACTACCTGGCGCTATCCCTTGATAAATAAGGGCCTTAGAGTTACAAATAGTCATTCAGGTGGAGGAGGAATGGGGGCTGGGTTTGTGGGTGCACCATTTGATGCTGCAGGGGACTTCAGACATTATCTAATGGGAGTGGAAAACTGGGGCCCAGTTGGAACCGACTTTGGGGTTTTTGGACATAATCTATGGGTAAAAAACAGGGCACCCAGTTGAAAAAGGAGGATTACTCTATTTTAGATTTCTTTACTCTTTGTTTACTCTAATAAACACAGTCAACATACAGGCATCGATTCAACAAAGTCTGTAACAAAAAATTTGCCTGTTTTTGAGAAAAAAAAAATAGTTTTAGCTTTTTCAAATCCTTGTGATTCAGCAAAGAAAAAACATTTTCTACACTAATTTCTTTGACTTGTCTTCTCTCAAAAAGTGAAAAAAAAAACAATACAATCGAAAATTACAATTGTAATAATTTCGTTTGTTTCAGCACTGTTTTGACTCACACATTTGAGTTAAGTCCATTAGGTCTGCAGGAATAAATCTACAAAATTGCAATAGCTGTTTTCCTTTTACTTCAATACATTTCACAAGTCATCCAGCCACCTTTCCCAAAAGGCCATGTTGAATTCACACATTAATCCAGTGGGAGAAATAACAAAACCTGTGGAGCAAAACAAAACAGCAAGTCAGGTTACCTTGTTTGCCTACTAAAGCCATTTTGCATGGAATTAGTAATTAGTAGAGATGAGCGAGTAGTATTCGACCGAGCCGGTATTCGATCGAATACTACGCTGTTCGTCATACTCGATTTCGATCGAGTACAGCGGCGATGGCGCACTCACAATTCGTTTCCCCTCCCACCTTCCCTGGCGCGTTTTTTACACCAATCACCATGCAGGGGGGGTGGGACAGGTCCTGGGAGGACGCTGGCATCGCGAGAACGGTGTCTACACGCATTGGCTGGAAAAACCATGTGACCTCGAATATACAAAACTCAGCACTTCCTCTTCGTCAGCATTAGCAGCTTGAACTTAGTGAGGGACAGACGCTCACAGCAGGGAAAGACAGGCTGTCGCTGGCAGGGCCCCAGAAGCTCGGAATCTCGCATTTACCACCATCTATACCAGCTACCAGAAGACAAGAGAGTCATTAAGAGCCCTTATTAGGGCTACTATGCTGAACGGTATATGGCTCATATGTAGGCAGGCAGGGCCCCAGAAGCTCAGAATCTCGCATTTACCACCATATATACCAGCTACCAGAAGACAAGAGAGTCATTAAGAGCCCTTATTAGGGCTACTACGCTGAACAGTATATAGCTCATATGTAGGCAGGCAGGGCCCCAGAAGCTCAGAAACTCGCATTTACCACCATATATACCAGCTACCAGAAGACAAGAGAGTCATTAAGAGCCCTTATTAGGGCTACTACGCTGAACAGTATATAGCTCATATGTAGGCAGGCAGGGCCCCAGAAGCTCAGAATATCGCATTTACCACCATATATACCAGCTACCAGAAGACAAGAGAGTCCTTAATCCCTTATTAGTGCTGCTATGCTGAACAGTATATAGCTCATATCATATGTAGGCAGGCAGGGCCCCAGAAGCTCAGAATCTCGCATTTACCACCATATATACCAGCTACCAGAAGACAAGAGAGTCCTTAATCCCTTATTAGTGCTGCTATGTTGAACAGTATATAGCTCATATCCTATGTAGGCAGGCAGGGCCCCAGAAGCTCAGAAACTCGCATTTACCACCATATATACCAGCTACCAGAAGACAAGAGAGTCATTAAGAGCCCTTATTAGGGCTACTACGCTGAACAGTATATAGCTCATATGTAGGCAGGCAGGGCCCCAGAAGCTCAGAATATCGCTTTTACCACCATATATACCAGCTACCAGAAGACAAGAGAGTCCTTAATCCCTTATTAGTGCTGCTATGTTGAACAGTATATAGCTCATATCCTATGTAGGCAGGCAGGGCCCCAGAAGCTCAGAATCTCGCATTTACCACCATATATACCAGCTACCAGAAGACAAGAGAGTCCTTAATCCCTTATTAGTGCTGCTATGTTGAACAGTATATAGCTCATATCCTATGTAGGCAGGCAGGGCCCCAGAAGCTCAGAATCTCGCATTTACCACCATATATTCCAGCTACCAGAAGACAAGAGAGTCATTAAGAGCCCTTATTAGGGCTACTACGCTGAACAGTATATAGCTCATATGTAGGCAGGCAGGGCCCCAGAAGCTCAGAATCTCGCATTTACCACCATATATACCAGCTACCAGAAGACAAGAGAGTCATTAAGAGCCCTTATTAGGGCTACTATGCTGAACGGTATAGAGCTCATATGTAGGCAGGCAGGGCCCCAGAAGCTCAGAATATCGCTTTTACCACCATATATACCAGCTACCAGAAGACAAGAGAGTCATTGAGAGCCCTTATTAGGGCTACTATGCTGAACGGTATATAGCTCATATGTAGGCAGGCAGGGCCCCAGAAGCTCAGAATATCGCTTTTACCACCATATATACCAGCTACCAGAAGACAAGAGAGTCATTGAGAGTCATTATTAGGGCTACTATGCTGAACGGTATATAGCTCATATGTAGGCAGGTAGGGCCCCAGAAGCTCAGAATATCGCATTTACCACCATATATACCAGCTACCAGAAGACAAGAGAGTCATTGAGAGCCCTTATTAGGGCTACTATGCTGAACAGTATATAGCCCATATGTAGGCAGGCAGGGCCCCAGAAGCTCAGAATATCGCATTTACCACCATATATACCAGCTACCAATGTAACAAACCTTCTCCTGTAAGCTTCCCTTACTGCTGGGGTGACACAATGTAACAAACCTCCTCCTGTAAGCTTCCCTTACTGCTGGGGTAACACACTGTAACAAACCTCCTCCTGTAAGCTTCCCTGACTGCTGGGGTGACACACTGTAACAAACCTCCTCCTGTAAGCTTCCCTGACTGCTGGGGTGACACACTGTAACAAACCTCCTCCTGTAAGCTTCCCTTACTGCTGGGGTGACACAATGTAACAAACCTCCTCCTGTAAGCTTCCCTGACTGCTGGGGTGACACAATGTAACAAACCTCCTCCTTTAAGCTTCCCTTACTGCTGGGGTGACACACTGTAACAAACCTCCTCCTGTAAGCTTCCCTGACTGCTGGGGTGACACACTGTAACAAACCTCCTCCTGTAAGCTTCCCTTACTGCTGGGGTGACACACTGTAACAAACCTCCTCCTGTAAGCTTCCCTTACTGCTGGGGTGACACACTGTAACAAACCTCCTCCTGTAAGCTTCCCTGACTGCTGGGGTGACACACTGTAACAAACCTCCTCCTGTAAGCTTCCCTGACTGCTGGGGTGACACACTGTAACAAACCTCCTCCTGTAAGCTTCCCTTACTGCTGGGGTGACACAATGTAACAAACCTCCTCCTGTAAGCTTCCCTGACTGCTGGGGTGACACAATGTAACAAACCTCCTCCTTTAAGCTTCCCTTACTGCTGGGGTAACACACTGTAACAAACCTCCTCCTGTAAGCTTCCCTTACTGCTGGGGTGACACACTGTAACAAACCTCCTCCTGTAAGCTTCCCTTACTGCTGGGGTGACACACTGTAACAAACCTCCTCCTGTAAGCTTCCCTGACTGCTGGGGTGACACACTGTAACAAACCTCCTCCTGTAAGCTTCCCTTACTGCTGGGGTGACACACTGTAACAAACCTCCTCCTGTAAGCTTCCCTTACTGCTGGGGTGACACACTGTAACAAACCTCCTCCTGTAAGCTTCCCTGACTGCTGGGGTGACACAATGACACAAGAAGACATGTCTGACCACATCTCACACACACACACACACACACACACACACACAATGACAATTAGGGGTGGGGTATATTTATTTTCCCCCTTGCCTATGCCATCTGTGGTTGTCATTAGGCAACGTGATTTTAAGGGGTGCAGAATTTTGTTCTTCTTTTTTGTACAGTTTGGCTTGGGGTCCATGGCAATGTAGAGGAAAGAAGGTTTCCTTGTCTTGTCTCACTTTACGTAGAAGTTATATTGTGTTTGGAGTGTATTGTTGAGTGGCTGTGATAGTGGCGTAATAGTGCGACTTGGGCGCGTTATATGCACCCAGACATGCTTCCCCTGCTGTCCCAGTTGCATTCCAGCAGTGTTGGCATCATTTTCTGATGTTTCAGGGTGGACTTGGTGACCTCCAAGTGGTCGAATTGAGATTTCCAAGTGGCGAGCATTTTTTTTCCCATAGACTATAATGGGATTCGATATTCGGTCGAGTAGTCGAGTAACGCGGTCTATTCGAATCGAAATTCAAAATTTCGAATATTTCACTACTCGCTCATCTCTAGTAATTAGTCAACTTTGTTGAATCACTTGAGGTTTCTTAAGTTTTTCGCGATCCAGTTTTCTAACCAAAAGGATTATTTTTGTATGCTTGTTGAATCAAGCCTACAGTCTTCATTTTAGCAGCTTTTGGGGTGGAAGGTGGAAGATTATAATCACTTACCATCACACAGTCTTCATTTTAGCAGCTTTTGGGGTGGAAGGTGGAAAATTATAATCACTTACCATCATGTTGGATAATCTCACAAAAGGGGATAGATCGTGTACACAAAACAAATGATTAAAAGAAAGAATCTGTTTCACTAAAGGATCAGCAACAACATGAGGCAACACCTGAAACAATACGATAAGCAGAGTTATTAGTCAGGTTGTATAAAACTTGTACAACTTCAATAGTGTGTGGTCAGAAAACCACCAGTAACTCAACTCTCTGTGAATATATATACCGGTATATTAATATATTGGTATATAACTATTATGCCATGGCGTCAGTAGCAGTTTTGCTGCTTAGAATGTGAGCATGCCTGGGAGACTCCCCTGCAGACATTTAAATGAACCAGGTTTAGAATTACAGACAGAGACGATACACAGATATTACGCTAATGTTAATAATGTGTTTTAGCAGATTTGTCCTTATGTTTGAATGTCACTGCCCTAGTCATAGTGTTGTAAGGAGCATACCAATGTGCTGTACAAAGAATTGCCATGTCCATTGATTTGTACTCCTGTAGATCCATCACCTACACCTGTCCGGCACCATGCAGTAAGTAATTGACAACAGAGCAGACCCACTATACCGCGTGCTTACCTATGATGTATGCATTTGAAGAGTTAATGGTTTTAAACCCAGACCAACACTCATTTTACAAAAAATAGACTCAGGCCCTCTGAGGAGGCATTCTGATTTCCAGGTTTCCCTCCTTGATCGACCACTGCAACCCCCCTAAAACTTACCCGTCACTTGCTTCCTCAGGCAAATGTGGGTGTGTGATTGGCTGGCAGCAGTCATGTGCACTGTTCTTAGACCAACACCACTTTTTTTTGTAAAATGTGTTGGTCTGGTTTAATTTATTTTTTAAATCATAATATTCGTTGATGTCCTGGAAATATTCATTGTATGTCATCTTCTGCTATTCATTTTTGGAGTGAGAGCTGGGTCAGCATTGTTCCTGTTCAAGTAAGCTTAGTGGAAACCATTGTATATACTAATCTCTGCACTTGCACTTGCTCCCCTTAACTACAGCCACCCTCAGGCCAAAAAAAGACAACCCTGGCTTAATACTAACACTGCAACACTGAAACGGCATTCTCGAGTTGCTGAACGGCAATGGAGGAAATCCAAAACCAAGGAGCACTTCCTGGTATACAAGAAGGCCCTTCAAGAACTCAGGACTGCCCTTTCATCTGCTAAACAGGAATATTTTGCATCCCTCATATCAGCTCAGGCCTGGAATCCTATACAGCTATTTAACACTTTCAACTCCTTACTCCGCCCACCGCCACCTCCCCAACCTCACAGCTAATAGCAGAGCAATTTTCCACATACTTTAAAGATAAAATTGACATGATTCGAAGTGGCTTCACCCCTCATAACACCTCTCTCCTACCAAATCCCCCCTTCCCCACTCATTAACTCATTTCACGGAGTTAACCGCACAAGGTCTCTCCAATTTGGTCTTAAAGGCCCACCTGACCACCTGCTCCCTTGATCCCATTCCATCCCACCTTATCCCTCAACGTCTCCATCTGTCATTCCAGCCCTAACATCTTTATTCAACCTCTACCTCTCCACTTGTACCTTTCCTTCTTCCTATAAGCATGCTGTTATAACTCCACTCATCAAAAAACCCTCTCTGGACCCCTCTGCCCTCCCCAGTTAGCACTCTGTATCTATGCTCCCTTTCTCATCCAAGCTTCTTGTACAGCATGTTCATACAGAACTGTCTTACTATCTGTCTACATACTCCCTCCTAGATCCCCTCCAGTCTGGTTTCCGCTCAGGTCACTCCACCGAAACTGCATTCACCAAAGTCACCAGTGATCTACTGACAGCCAAATCCAAAGGCCACTACTCTGCTCTCATTCTTCTCGACCTATGCTCTGCTTCTGACACAGTCTGCTTCTCAATATTCTTTTTTCTCTTGGAAACCAAGGTCTCGCACTCTCTTGGCTTTCCTCCTGATCTCACATTTAGTGTATCTTACTCAAACACTATTTCCTCTCCCCGACCTCTGTCTGTTGGGGTACCACAAGGCTCAGTCCTAGGTCCCCTACTTTCAATATACACTTCTGGCCTCAGACAACTAATAACCTCGCTGGGCATCCAATATCACTTTTATGCAGATGACACTCAGATCTATCTTTCTGGCTCAAATCTCTCTTCCCTCCTCTCTCGCCTTCCTGACTGTCTAACAGCCATCTCTTCCTTCATGACATCTTGCTCCCTTAAACTGAACATGGACAAAACAGAACTGGTCATCTTCCCACCATCTCACTCCCCTCCCCTACACCACAATCGCTGTAAATAATCTTACAATAACTGCAACTCCTCAAGCTCATGCCTGGTCGTCATTCTGGACTCCTCTCTCTCATTCACACCTCACATTCATTCCCTAGCCACCTCCTGGACTGGCACCCCTTCCAATCTATTTTAAACTCTGCTGCTCACCTCATCCACCTCTCCTCTCGCTCCTCCAGCACTGCTCCCCTCTGTCAATCCCTCCATGGTTACCTGTCTCTCAGAGAGTTCAGTTCAAACTTCTAACACTAACCTACAAAGCTCTCTCCAACAAGGCCCCTCCCTACATTTCTTTTCTGATCCAGCGTTACCAAAACAAACGTAACCTCCGCTCTGGCTCTGACATTCTCCTGTCCTTTTTTACCTTGTCTGTATGTGTGTATAATCTCTTTATTTTAAGATAGAGGTATGATTTTCCCAGACATGCTTACATTTACTTACTGTTGATTTTCCCACTACCACAGCTGAAAGTTTGTTTTGTTCATCTAGTACTCCATAGATATCCAGTGACACCCATCATCTGCAGATACAAGCCGGATGTACAAGCTCTTAGAATAGGCTAACAGCTACTCTCTGTTAAATTAAACAAGAAAGAAGATTGATACATGAATTCACTTAAAAATATTAAGGCAGACTGGTAGATTAAAATGACTTTCGGTTACGGTCATCCTCCCCCCTATGGCAATGCAATGAAGCACGTTCCCTACTGGAGGAAGTCAGACATGGCATACCCCTTCTGCATTCATTATATGGCTGCCAAATCACCTGATTGCCAATCAGGTTTGCAGAGTGGGCTTGCAAATAAAACATGAATGGTTGCTGGCAGACACCTGACCGGCTGCTATTTACTGCCATACAATGAATGAGAAAGCTGTGACTTTTTTTTAGTCTACTGTGACCTTTACTTTAAATGGCTACTCAAGCATAGCTTGGAATAAGATCAACCAGTTCACTTCAATCTGTATCGAAAAAACAAAGATCAAATTAAAAGCCCATAAAAACACACATGACAGAGGCCAGTCACCATTAGAGGGTTACATTAATGTTCATTAATAAAAAAAGATCCCCCAAACTTTGTTACAAAAACTAATATATACACATCTAATATATCCTGTCAGATGCAAAGTACAATATAAATAAATCCTAAAGTGCACTAAAATACAAAGTAAACCAGTTATAGAAGAGGCAGCTGCACAATAGTTCACTATGCATCAGGGCCTGTCTCACAGGGTTCACTATGTAATATATACTACATATACTGCATATTTTAAATAATACATTTTGTGCATATTATTTATCTATATATATTGCATATTCAGTGGTTTGCTAATGGTGATTTTTTGTGTGTGTTTAAAGCAGACCAACAATCAACACATCAAGTGTTGGTGGCCGCCACTATATGACAGTCTAGATGCCCCCCTCCCGTCATAACGCCATATAGGGTATTGTTCCACTTTAATGGGCTTTTCATATGTTTTTTTTATAATAAAGATTATATTTGTGGAAATATTATTACTGCTATTGTTTATTTATAGATTACCATCTTAACCCATGAGTAATATATTTATAATGCACGGGACATTATGAGTTGTATGTAACAGAAATATGACAATGAATGCATATACTGTAATACACACAGTATTATGGGTCACGTGACAAAAGTACACATTGGTAGAGAAGTACATTAGGAGAGAGCACTACCCTTGTGAACAATCTAAAGGACCAAATATGATTTGATTTGAAAAATGTGAAATTAATTATGTCTTTAGCTTCCTTTTGAAGAGAACCAAAGCCCATTTGCCAGGCCCCAAGACTCTGGGCAACTCTATATTTGTGGTGCCCCACTGCCCCTGGCCCCCTGACCCCTGCACCCTGGCTGCATCTAGCAGACCTGAATGCCTACTGTCTGGGGTGCTCAGGTCCGAGGAAGTGTGGATGGTCCCGGCTGATGTTTTAAATTAGGAGATCTTCTCAATCTGACATAAAATATATAGATATTGGTTGCCTTTGCAGGGCCTTCTTTTTGCTCGTATTCTTTTTATGCCAGCAGAACCTCAATGCTGACAATAGTTGCTGTAAAAAAGAGTTAATGTTTTGTATATGTGCGTGTGTTTTGTGTGTCTTTTGTGTGTCTGATGCAGTCTGTGTTTATCATTGCAACAGGCTGCTCCTTCTCTGCTGAAACCCAAAACAATGCGAGCTTGAACAGCAGGTTTGTTCTTCTAGGACACCCAGTTACACGCGGACAATGTGACAAAGCTGCACAATGCCTCCCCAGGTAAGTCTTACCCATTATTTTAGTCTGATCTGTGAAATCAGACTTCAAGGAATAACGTATCTTTACTTCAGGTTACACGTGTCTACTGATGCCTGTCTATATTTTAAATTCCAGGCATGAATATGAATATATATTTAGTTTAGTTAAGTGTGTGTGTGTGTGTGTGTGTGTGTGTGTGTGTGTGTGTGTGTATATATATATATATATATATATATATATATATATATATATATTTATATGTATTTATTATTGTTTATTTATATAGCGCCATCATGTTCTGTAGCGCTTTACAAGGTATGATTACAGACAAAGTAAAATATATAGTACAGAGAACAATACAAAACTAGCTGCTACGAGGTTCAAACCAAGTGTTGTGAGTGCAGGAGACAATAGGAAGTAATATATATATATATATATATATATATATATACTAAATATGTATCTAGGGCATTCCTAGATGTTAAAGCCAGACCTATGTTGTATCATTCATAACAGATTTGCATGTACAGAATAAACTGTATGTGCTATAAGTTGTGTTATTTAATCAAATATGTTTAGCTAGATATTGAGGTGTTGTTATCATATTATTATTATTTTTATACAGTATAATGATACTAAAGTAAGGCTACATTTATATCTGTCTAGATTCCTCTGCCTTTTTGCATTATAGTCTCGATTCAGAGAGACAAACAAATACTTTCGTTTTAGTTCCGATCTGTTTTCTTTTGGAAATGTTTCCGCTCTCGTATGAGTGTGCGAGCGATTCTATGCATGCATTGCTATCCGTCTGTAAAGTTTCCGTCCGTTCGTACGGCAGATTACGAATACGAGGATGTAATTTTCCAGCGTGACTTTTCTGTTTCATTTTCACATGTTACAACGTAGGCTTTGGTTTTGCCCTTTTCCCATCGTATCCTCCCACGAATCCTTTACGTTTCCCGTTAGATTCTGTTTCCCTTTTTCAATAAATATTCGTCCAGACGGAAATCCTTACGATCTTGCGCCTGCGCACTACAAACTTAACTCATTAAACTGCTCGCCTACATATTTGCCACCCTCGCTTCTACTACAATGTTTAGCTAAATCACTTAGCACTATCCTCCATCTTCCCTTTTGGACCCTTAAAGCTCACCCAAACCACTTCACGGTTAGGTTCTTCTTCCATTTTAGGTCCCTAAAACTTACCCAAATCACTTCTCGGTCATGTGAATATTCATCTTTAAATATTTCTAGGCCCATTAGTTTAGTGTTAATGTATTTTGTAAATGAAATGACACTGAAACATTTTTTTTTATTCCATCATAAAATATAAAATCTTAAACATTTTTGAAAAATTAAAATTTTTACAACTATAAAAAACAAAATACATAGCAATGGCCACAGAACATTATTCTTTATCTGTGGTCCCCAACGAGTCGTGCAGCTCCTGCATCTCGCCCACCAACTGAAGGACCCTGACACTCAGTTGTGCCACTCTAGCACGTGTAGTTCCCTGTTAAAAAACGTAAATTAAATTATTGGTATAACCTTGTTGGGGTAATACTGCAGTGCCCCCCCCTGTATGGTACAAATACCTAAATCTGGACTTCAAAAGCCAGACGGCCCTCGCCACCACGGCCCGGGTTTTGCCTAGTGCCCGATTAGAGAACCCCTGGCCTGCATTCTGCAGGCAAAGAACGGGCATCAGGAGCAAGGGCAGGAGTGGATATCCAGAATCCCCTGAAAGAATTTAAAAATACTAACATAAAATACACATTCTAAGCTACAATATTGTTTAACATGTCACAAAGGGCTAAAAACAGCCATAGGTTAAGACATAAGTCATCAGCTATATTCATTGCCATACAGTGAAAATGGATTGATGGAATGTGAGCAAACTTACCCAAGAGCCATCCACCAGATAATTCTCCTGACTCAAACTGACGAAATAAGCCCGAGCTCTGCAATATATAAGCATCATGGGACGACCCTGGATGCCCTGCAAGAACACTGAGGAATCGCATAGCTGGACCAAACACTGCTTGTATGTTGTGCGAGTGGCACATCTTGCAGGTCCTGCAACCAAATATAAAATAATTACACAAAGCAAAGGTAACCAACTAAAACAATAACTCCTACAACAAATTAAGATTCAAGTTCAACAATCCAAATATAATTCACAAAGGACATAAGCCTAAAAAAATATATCAATTATATGGATGTGTGGGAAAATAAAGGTTTACATTGCTAAGGACTAATTAAGGTCAGCATTAAAATGCTTCTATAAGGCATACATGAAATGTATTGATTCAGGTATGCATTGCTATACAATTTATGGCCTCGGCCATGCTGATACATGCAATGCCTTGGTGCTAAAGGCGCGCAGACTCCTCCACATAGCCGCAAAACATGTTCAACAATAGCAATCCGAGCCCTCAAAGGTCCCGTAAGTGGATCGGAAATGAAACGGATTTATAGGGTGGTGGTCTGTCGGAAATCAGCTCTCTGAAACGGACGCAAGCCCATCCCAACAACGTAAGTTATCTGAATGAACGAAAAATATCAGATTTTGTTTGGAAAATGATCCGAACTAACAGAAATGATCTGATTTGCTTTCGTTCATCGAAAGCGCATATACACAACACCCACCCAAACTTTCACAGACAGCTACGGAAGTCCAGACGAATGTCCGAGCCTTATGTTCGGATTCAGAGAAAAACGATGTAAAATATCTTCTAGGGGCCCTTTTACCCCACTCGTTTTCGATACAATAAAAAAGATCTCAAAAAAATCCTGCTTGCTGCGTTTCCACCGAACTACAATGCAATGCACTGAAATGCAATTGCAAATGTATTTCCTAAACTGCAAATCACACCTGTACTGCTACTGCAACTACATAGTGCAAATGTTGCCTGAAGCTGCAATTGTTTATCAACCATTAATTGTAACCAAGCCAGGGGGATAACACCCTCCCAGATGTTGTTCCTCTCAGGTGGGGCATATTGATTTTGACAGACAATATGGCTACAGAAATCCTAGTTCAACAAATATTTTAATGTCTGTAGAAATTCATGCAAGCTGATTTAACATGGGAGAAATCCTTTTAGCTGAGCTGTTGGATAAGTGGTGTTTTAGTCTAATGTCTGTATAATTATCACCATGCTATTTATTTTCAGTAAATTATTAACTACTATACCTAATAAGATGCTGATCAGGGATCCAGCATCACCCTTCCCATACTACAGAGGTAGGAGAAGCAGTAGATTTCCTAATCTCATTACAAGGTAGTTAATGGAAAAATAGATTTGGTTTTACCAGTCATTACAGTGATGTTTTGGATGGTACACTAGGTGAGATATGTACTGAATGATACCTATTGCTCCATGCTAGCTAATATTTAGAAGGAAAGTTACACTGTGCAGTACAGTTACTTTTTATAGCGGACCATCTTATAATCGGACTCCCTTCCTGGTTAGTTTAGACCTCACTCACTAAAGAACTGACTTGCAATGTCTGGGGCCCCTTAAACATTTCAGCCCCTGCACATCCAAGCCCAAGTCTGTTGATTTGTTAACATATAAATACTGTTCAGTGTTTTTATTCTGTGCTGTGTTGCATTCTTTGTTTCTTAGTGACCTAAACTAGAGATTTCTGAATCAGATCAGCACCTAACAAGGAAGAGGGGGCCAAGACAGATAACAATGGGGTCTCCCCTTTACCAATGCACCAGAGAGTCAGCTGGGAGTAGATAGTGGGGCTTCATTTGCCTGGACCTATTCATCAGAGGATTGATCTTGGTTAGCCAATAGCCACACTCAAGGCAGCAAAATGTTTAAAGTGGACCAACACCCAGGATTTTGACTATCCTGGGTCTTGGTCCACTTCGGTGGGGCACCCCCGATCGGGGTGCCCCGCTGTGTGAAACCCCCCCGAACCCCCCGAACAACTCACCTCTCCCCGCTCCCAGCTCCGACGGACAAGCCGCGGACAAGCGGCTCCTCCGCCGCCGCCTCCCGCGCGTCCCTCTTGACGCGCGCGTGCCCGCGCCGGCCATTCACAGACGGCCGGCGCGGGCGCGCGCATGTCTAGAGGGGCGCGAGGGAGGCGGCGGCCGCCGCCGCCGAAAATAAGGTAAGAAGTTTGGGGTGTGTGGGGGGGTTTCACCCCGCGGGACATCCCGATCTCGGATGTCCCGCGGGGAGGGAGGTGATCGGCCCGGGAATCTTATAGATGGGTGGGTGTTGGTCCACTTTAAGTAGACATAAACGTTTATTGGCAACTTCGCCCAAGGAATAGTGCAGGTGCACTGTGAGCCCCCTTGCCACCCTTGCCACCCTTAGTCCCTCCGTGCACAGATATTCATTCTTTCCCTGTGGGACTGGGGACTGGACTAGTATGAGGTGCTACACACTTCTTCTGTTAGGAGCAGTTAACTACAGCAGTGTGTTTCCAGTATCTTGGGTTTCATACTTACTATTACACTGAGGGGCATCCAAAATGGTTGGGGACTTCATTTCTTTTTAGAATTTAGGTGACTAGGTGAAATTAAAATTATACTATTTTTTTAATAGGGATCTAGGCAGCTTTTGTTTTTGTTCAGTTATTTTTTGTGCCTTATATCTGTCTATCTATCTATCTATCTATCTATCTATCTATCTATCTATCTATCTAGTAATGCCTTTGCTGTAGCAGAGGGAGATGAATGGTCACAGTAATCTGACTAGTGTATAGACTGTTAGCCGAGAAAGTACTGTATTCATGTGTGCTACAGTGTGTACTTGGATGAAGTGATTGCGTGCTTCAGTGGCCAATTTTCCCCCTTTAAACGCTACATAAACCATTTTAATTAATATTGTGTCACCAAAAGGGATTGAGATGGCCAATTGAATTCTGCCAAGATAGAGTCTTTTGATGAAAACATATCTTTATTGATTGCAGAAGAAGAAAATCATTCTTAAAATGAAATCCTGAGAAAAATCATATCCCTGAGAGAAAATTTCTGAGTGGCAGGCTAAGATTAACATCATAAAATTGAATTTGTGCTGCAAAGCTTTGATGTAATCAGCAGCTGGGAGATGGTATTGCCCTTGCCGTGCTCCCTTTGATTGTGCTGAATTATTGTGCGGAATAAAATAAGTGTTCTGTCATTCTTTCTGGAAACACAAAGCCAGGGGCTACGAGACAGTTGGTTTTTTTAAAACATGAAATTGCTTGTATTGCATTTATCATTTCAGATCGTTGTACTTTTTTTCAAAACTCCTGTAATGTTTTGCTTGAATACGATTTACTTTTTACTGCCTCCAATGGGCAGAAAGATGGAATATCCAGCCTATAAGCATTAGAAACTGACAAGATGATATAGAATTAGGTGGCACTTACAATGTCAGGCATTCAGGGTCTCTTGTCATTAAACAGTTTTGTCTCTTTTCGGAAACTATGGCCTTGCACATAACTAGATCTAAGCACTTGGGTACATGCTGCTGGTCTGCTGCCTGTTGTCACCAGTCCCCTTCTAAGTCAGGCTCTCTGGCAAAAGGGGATAGGAGCTTTTCTGTGCAGAAGCAAATCTGAACAACCTTTGATTGTCCTAACAGCTTTGTGATAGAATTATATAACAATTGACTTGTTTACACTTATAAAAGCTTAATGTCTCCCCAGCCGTCCCCAAACTCACTATCCTTGGCTATGAATTTTAAATATCATTATACAGTTGTGCTTTTGTGCTTTAAGGTTATGTAACCTGCCAGTCATAACACTAGGAACATAATCTCTCCCATTTTATAGACCAGGACCTTTGTTTTCGAGTGTGTTCATGGTCCTGTGAATGCCTACTTTAAAGCATCTGTCCAGGCAAACAAACCAAAATACACACTCATTTTTTGTCTCTAGTTCTATCCTGCTCTGGCATGCCTGAGATCAGGTCTCATGGTGTGAAGACACCTCCTCGATTCACGGATGACACAGGTAGCAAAAGGCCACCAACTGCATCAGTCAGTTACTCTGGAACACTCACTCTATTCACAGCAAAGAAGGAGGAATGCTGAGGCCTGACATGCCCCCTTCATTGCAATGACCAGAGTGGACATGCTCCAGGCACTGCATGGATCCCCCCACACCCTAATGTCACATTCTAGTTTTAAATGTCATAATTCACATAATCTCCTTAGTTCCTTCTTTTTATCCTTCCTTTCATTCCAAACCTGGGATGCCTAATAATGTTCTACCAAAACATACATTTAGTTTGAACAGATCTGGGAACTTTCAAGGCCTTGGAATGAAGCAGCACACAGGGTAATACATTTCTAGTTTGCATGAGCCACCTTTTACAAGTGACCAAGTGGCTTGTATCTTGCAATTAATAAAAGAGTATAGTACAAGTTATGATGGTGTTCTGCTGACACCCCTGTGATACTTCTGATACTTCTGGTTCCAAATATTTGGTGCTTCCAAACCAGGCAGTTCATGCAATTCTCCCTCTGCATTCAAAATTAATATTGATTATATTAATATTAATCCCCCTAAAGGGTCGGCACCTAGGACAGATCCTAGGAACCATCTTTGCTTTCAACTGCTTCCCTCTGCAACATGTTGCAATATGTGTTGGATATGTTATCTTCTCTCTCTATTTGTTGCACGTTAAAAGGGCATCAGTTAGGAAGTAAGCCATACTCCCTGTCTACCCCTGGTCTTCATCATTTTGGAAACGACATTACACAATGTAGCAGCCAGCAGACCTATTAGAGATGGTGTCAGGTGCAGTCACTGTGTGTTTTGCAGATTCTGGCCCTCTACTGCACAGAGACCTGGTATCAGAATATGTGAGTGCATTTCACTGCAGAACTGGAAGGAAGGGTTTTTTTTTTTGGGGGGGGGGGGGGGGGGGTTACTTTACTTTTTGCCAGAAATTACTCCTTAAGTTGTTGCCCTGCCAATGAGGCATTTGCAGTTGTATATTAGAGGGGTCCAGGAATAATTGGCTACTATGTAACAAGATGCGAATGGCTTGTGTCAGAGGTTTATACCTGCAGGCAGCAATGTTTCAAGGACTCTGTATGAAGAAGCTAAGGCATTTATAGTAACCTTCTTTCCAAGATGTTTTACTTGCAAGGATGGTTATATGGTCTAGAGCAGTGATCTCCATCCCCCGGGCCGCGGACCGCTACCGGTCCGTGGCTCAAATGGTACCGGGCCCCGAGGCTACCCACTCGGAGGTTCGCTACCATCGGGTGCAGGAGGAGGAGGACGCTGTCACCATGTGGCTCTACAGGTGGGTGACCGTATATAGCAGGGGTACTCAACCCGCGGACCGTGGTCTGTTTGCGGACTGCGGCCGCTAGGTTTCCGGACCCCACGGCCAGGCGGGTAGTCGGGCAGAATGAAAGAAAGCAAGGCGGGGCAGGCTGGTGGGAGGAAAGACAGCGGGCGGGGTAGGAGGGAGGTAATGACAGCGGGCGGGACTGAGGGAATGACAGCTTGTAAAGAAAGCGGGAGGGGCGGGGAGGGAGGAAAAGCAGTGGGCGGGAGGGATCAAAGACAGCGGACGGGGCGGGCAGGCAGGAGGAATGAAAGCGCGCGGGCGAGCGGAAAGATAGGGGGCGGGGCGGCCGAGCGTGAAGAAAGAGCGCATGAATAATGTAAAAGCTGGCTGCCAATGTCAATGATTGGGGGGAGGCGAAAACTGAATGTTTAGTTAATTTGGGGGAAGATTTCAGGGGTTTGGGATGCCCAGGAATACCTTTAAAGTGGAACCCACCAGCGGCTGGCCTGGAATCTAAAAGATTCCAGGGCTGGCCGCAGGCTTTTCCTTGAGGCATCCTGATTCGGGATGCCCCCGCTGTGTGAACCCCCCTTCTCCAGGGCACCTGTAAAAACTCACCTTTCCCCGCTTCCATCTCTCTATTCCCAGCTCTGCCCCATCCCAGCTCTGCCCCATCCCAGCTCTGCCCCATCCCAGCTCTGCCCCATCCCAGCTCTGCCCCATCCCATCTCTCTATTCCCAGCTCTGTCCCATCCCATCTCTCTTTTCCACGCTCTGTCCCATCCCATCTCTCTCTTTTCCAAGCTCTGTCCCATCCCATCTCTCTGTTCCCAGCTCTGTCCCATCACATCTCTCTTTTCCCAGCTCTGTCCCATCACATCTCTCTTTTCCCAGCTCTGTCCCATCCCATCTCTCTCTTTTCCAAGCTCTGTCCCATCCCATCTCTCTGTTCCCAGCTCTGTCCCATCACATCTCTCTTTTCCCAGCTCTGTCCCATCCCATCTCTCTTTTCCAAGCTCTGTCCCATCCCATCTCTCTTTTCCCAGCTCTGTCCCATCCCATCCCATCTCTCTTTTCCCAGCTCTGTCCCATCCCATCTCTCTTTTCCCAGCTCTATCCCATCCCATCTCTCTTTTCCCAGCTCTGTCCCATCCCATCTCTCTATTCCCAGCTCTGTCCCATCCCATCTCTCTATTCCCAGCTCTGTCCCATCCCATCTCTCTATTCCCAGCTCTGTCCCATCACATCTCTCCTTTCCCAGCTCTGTCCCATCACATCTCTCTTTTCCCAGCTCTGTCCCATCCCAGCTCTCTATTCCCAGCTCTGTCCCATCCCATCTCTCTATTCCCAGCTCTGTCCCATCACATCTCTCTTTTCCCAGCTCTGTCCCATCACATCTCTCTTTTCCCAGCTCTGTCCCATCACATCTCTCTTTTCCCAGCTCTGTTCCATCCCATCTCTCTATTCCCAGCTCTGTCCCATCCCATCTCTCTATTCCCAGCTCTGTCCCATCCCATCTCACCGCCAGCCACACCCCCAGCTCTGTCCCATCCCATCTCTATATTCCCAGCTCTGTCCCATCCCATCTCTCTATTCCCAGCTCTGTCCCATCCCATCTCTCTATTCGCAGCTCTATCCCATCCCATCTCTCTATTCCCAGCTCTGTCCCATCCCATCTCACCGCCAGCCACACCCCCAGCTCTGTCCCATCCCATCTCTCTATTCCCAGCTCTGTCCCATCCCATCTCTCTATTCCCAGCTCTGTCCCATCCCATCTCTCTATTCCCAGCTCTGTCCCATCCCATCTCTCTATTCCCAGCTCTGTCCCATCCCATCTCTCTTTTCCCAGCTCTGTCCCATCCCATCTCTCTTTTCCCAGCTCTGTCCCATCACATCTCTCTTTTCCCAGCTCTGTCCCATCCCATCTCTCTTTTCCCAGCTCTGTCCCATCACATCTCTCTTTTCCCAGCTCTGTCCCATCACATCTCTCTTTTCCCAGCTCTGTCCCATCACATCTCTCTTTTCCCAGCTCTGTCCCATCACATCTCTCTATTCCCAGCTCTGTCCCATCCCATCTCTCTATTCCCAGCTCTGTCCCATCCCATCTCTCTATTCCCAGCTCTGTCCCATCCCATCTCTCTTTTCCCAGCTCTGTCCCATCACATCTCTCTTTTCCCAGCTCTGTCCCATCACATCTCTCTTTTCCCAGCTATGTCCCATCACATCTTTCTATTCCCAGCTCTGTCCCATCCCATCTCTCTATTCCCAGCTCTGTCCCATCCCATCTCTCTATTCCCAGCTCTGTCCCATCCCATCTCTCTATTCCCAGCTCTCTCCCATCCCATCTCTCTATTCCCAGCTCTGTCCCATCCCATCTCTCTATTCCCAGCTCTGTCCCATCACATCTCTCTTTTCCCAGCTCTGTCCCATCACATCTCTCTTTTCCCAGCTCTGTCCCATCACATCTCTCTTTTCCCAGCTCTGTCCCATCCCATCTCTCTTTTCCCAGCTCTGTCCCATCCCATCTCTCTATTCCCAGCTCTGTCCCATCCCATCTCTCTATTCCCAGCTCTGTCCCATCCCATCTCTCTATTCCCAGCTCTGTCCCATCACATCTCTCTTTTCCTAGCTCTGTCCCATCACATCTCTCTTTTCCCAGCTCTGTCCCATCACATTTCTCTTTTCCCAGCTCTGTCCCATCACATCTCTCTTTTCCCAGCTCTGTCCCATCACATTTCTCTTTTCCTAGCTCTGTCCCATCACATCTCTCTTTTCCCAGCTCTGTCCCATCCCATCTCTCTATTCCCAGCTCTGTCCCATCACATCTCTCTTTTCCCAGCTCTGTCCCATCACATCTCTCTTTTCCCAGCTCTGTCCCATCACATTTCTCTTTTCCTAGCTCTGTCCCATCCCATCTCTCTTTTCCCAGCTCTGCCCCATCCCATCTCTCTATTCCCAGCTCTGTCCCATCCCATCTCTCTTTTCCCAGCTCTGCCCCATCCCATCTCTCTATTCCCAGCTCTGTCCCATCCCATCTCTCTATTCCCAGCTCTGTCCCATCCCATCTCTCCATTCCCAGCTCTGCCCCATCCCATCTCTCTATTCCCAGCTCTGTCCCATCCCATCTCTCTATTCCCAGCTCTGTCCCATCCCATCTCTCTATTCCCAGCTCTGTCCCATCCCATCTCTCTTTTCCCAGCTCTGCCCCATCCCATCTCTCTATTCCCAGCTCTGTCCCATCACATCTCTCTATTCCCAGCTCTGTCCCATCCCATCTCTCTATTCCCAGCTCTGTCCCATCACATCTCTCTATTCCCAGCTCTGTCCCATCCCATCTCTCTTTTCCCAGCTCTGCCCCATCCCATCTCTCTATTCCCAGCTCTGTCCCATCCCATCTCTCTATTCCCAGCTCTGTCCCATCCCATCTCTCTATTCCCAGCTCTGTCCCATCCCATCTCTCTATTCCCAGCTCTGTCCCATCCCATCTCTCTATTCCCAGCTCTGTCCCATCACATCTCTCTATTCCCAGCTCTGTCCCATCACATCTCTCTTTTCCCAGCTCTGTCCCATCACATCTCTCTTTTCCCAGCTCTGTCCCATCCCATCTCTCTATTCCCAGCTCTGTCCCATCCCATCTCTCTATTCCCAGCTCTGTCCCATCCCATCTCTCTTTTCCCAGCTCTGTCCCATCCCATCTCTATATTCCCAGCTCTGTCCCATCCCATCTCTATATTCCCAGCTCTGTCCCATCCCATCTCTCTATTCCCAGATATGTCCCATCCCATCTCTCTATTCCCAGCTGAAAACAAAATAAACAATCAATGCCGCCGCACCACCGCCAGCCACACCCCCAGCCCCGCCCCAAGTCACCCCCCCCCCCAGTGCCCCACCGGGCCGCGGTAAAATTACCAAATCCTGAACCGGTCCACGGTGAAAAAAAGGTTGGGGACCACTGGTCTAGAGCACTTTTCCTCGACCTATGTTATGTGCAACTTGAAGGGGTTTGAGGTGTCTGTTATATCATTGCAACAGTAAATCATTATTGCTTTTTGCTACAAGGTCATCTACATATTTTGATTACATTTATTATTAATCCCTTCCTTGGGGTACTCAGTTGGAGCTTCTTGTCCTTAGGGGGGTATTCAAAGTGAAAAGGTTGAGAACCACTAGAGAGTCTTTTAGCTCGGCAATAGAATAAAAAGGATATATGCAGCAAGCCAAATTAGTCCACAAAAAATTATCCAGCAGAACATGTGCCACAGCAGTAATGTTTTCTTCAGGTACAGATTATACACAGTAGCACATTTATTAAAATGTACTACCCACCCCCTCCAATTTATGGGGAGGTCAAACAAAGACCCTTCAGACAATAGTAACCAACTATGCCTGATTCCTAGGCGCAAACAGATCAGAGCCCACAGTTTTTATATTATGGGTCAAGTATTCAAGGATTGGAGTCATTTTATCCTTATCCTTTATCATACGATTGCCCTGCTAACATGACTCCCTTCTAGTCTCTATGACACCTAAGTGTCTCAGGACTGTCGAAACCTTCCACAACCATTTCCTAATTGCAGAACTATTTTGGTAAGCCCTTTCCTGAGAGCAGGGGCCCCAAAATCGCCAGGGATTTTACTGGCCCTAGGCCAGCCCATGAAATCCCAACTTAGCCCTACCCTCAACGTGCTTCCCAACTATGGTGCTCCAAAACAAGGCTATAACATTGTTAGGATAGGTGATGGGCAGGGGTAGATATCGGCACTCTAATAACAATAGTACTTGTGAATCCTTAGTATTGTAGGGGAACATAATGTGCAAGAGGTGGGTAAGGCCTCACAGACATGGTGTTTGAGCAATACATTTGTAGTGACAGATCATTTGTTGGGGTGTCTGGTCTGGGGAGTACAGCGGGGCTGACTATGGGAAAGTGGCTGGGGGAGGCAGGTAGAGGTGGGGGAAGCAGCAGCATGCTGTAATAAGAAAGTACATTCTGTCACAGGGTAATGGGCCAAACTCATAACAGTCAGCCTGAAAGTAGAGCAGCCCACTAAGAGTTCTCCTAGCTTCTCCTATGGCCATTCGGCCCCTGCTTGAGTGAGGACTGATAGTTGACTGATACATGGTATAACACTGTTTTGTTGAATATGGGTGAAAGTTATGTAAGACAGTGGGTCAGGTTTGAGTAAATCAATGAGCTAATTAAGATCGTTTAATAAACAACAACAAATACAACTATATTGACATCCTGATTTGAAAGAAAATCCCAAGGTGCCAGAATAAACCTCTGAGAACATTTTGTTGCAGTTCAGTAAAGTTAGATTCTTTAAACAGTATTGACATTCACTTTATGTGCACATGTGGCTCATGTCACTATTAATACTGTCGTTATTGATTAACTAACTTATAATTGTGTATTAGCTGTGTCAGTCATACTGCTGCTAGCACCGGGTCAAATTGAGATCAATATATCAAATATAAATCACAAACTGGCAACAATGAGGACACAATATTCCCGCCCCATAGCTGCCCTTTGCCACCATCTCTCTGTTGTGATGTCTATACCATTCTTAATAATGGGGAGGATTATAGGAGGGTGCAGGGAGATGCTTGTAGGAACAAGCAAAATACATAAGAGATTGAGGCTATTTATAGAAGTGATGTCTTCATTCCTGTCAGTTAGTTATCTGTTATATACTGTAGAACATAGCTTCTGAAATGGATTAAATTATATCTGTAAATATAAAAATCTGCAAGTGCATGTAACCCCCACAGTACAAAATACTTTTAATACTTACTTTAACATGGTGAGATCAAATGCTGCATCTCCACTTCTGACTTCGCATATGATCCCATCTGAACACAATGGTGATTTTTTTTCTGAACTCTCAGTTTAGCAGGGAGCTGAGCCCTGTGCATCAGCAGATTCACAGCAGATGCATGATTTGTAGTGCTTCTTTCTATATTTAAAATGCTATGCCAGGATGCAGGTGCTGCACTATACTCTTTCATTCACACCCCACCTCCTATTATCTCCAGCTTAAAAATATTTCTGCATCCACCCCTTCCTCATATCTGACTACTAAAATGTGCACGCCCTGATCATACCCTGCCTAAACTACTGCAATACTCTCATCTGTAGTCTACCAGCAAACAGACTGGCATCCCTCGAATCTATTCTAAACTCGGCAGTACATCTCATTCACATCTCCTCTAGTTTCTCCAGTGCGCCAACTTTGTGTCAGTCCCTTCACTGTCTGCCAGTATCTGAGAGAATTCTATTTAAAATCCTTACTTTAAATTACAAAGAATTCTGCAATATCCTAGCCTACATATCTTAACTTATAAACAAATGCCAACCCACAGTTTCGGACTGGGATGCCTGGGACCCACCCCACATTTAAAATCAAATACTTCCAGCTTACATTCAGGGCCCATGCACACAAACATTATGCCAAACTGTAATGTTTCTGTGTGTGCACTTATGCACAAATAAGCCATACATAGTTCAGGTTTTGATGATGAAATGCTTCAGAGGGGCCCCATGGACCAGGTGTCCACAGGATGGAAACTCATTTTTGTGTCCTCTCCCACCCCCCTGTCCACACAGCCACAGGGAATCCAGAAATGTGGCACTGGCAATCGCAGCGTCGGTTTGGGTTTCCATCCACTTTAACCCTAATCAGCTCCTACCACTCTTGCCTTCAGGACTTCACAAGTGCTGCCCTAGAATCCTTCCCTATGATTTACCACTCCCCAAGCCTTTAATCCTTTGAGCGTCCTCAAAACTCACCCATTCAGACAAGCTTTTCATCTGCCCTAAATAACAAACAAGTCTTCACCACTTCAGAGACCATCATACTTAGTAGTTACTACTTGTGACCTACGTTTTGTCTTATCCTTTAGATTATTTCCCCACAAGTGTAGGGCCCTCATTCCTATAATGTAATTAGGCATCCATGTGTATTTCTGCATTTGTCAGATTTGACTCATAATACTCTTTTATGTTATTTGTTTTTACCCTGTCTGTAATGACTATTGTAATAATATGTAATAATATTAATAACTAAAGTTACAAAGTATGTTCATTTGGCATACAGAAAATAGCAGAGCTTTCTTTTTAATGATTAATACCTGAATTTAGTTCCGCTTTTAAGTGACTATTCAGGTCCACATGGTGTATAAGTCCAGTCACTCTATTATACTCACCCACTGGATTGGACCCACTGGATCCCAATCAGAGGTAGCCAAACAGACATTTAATCCTCTTATTAGATGTGAGTTAGTGTGCAGTGGCAGGCTTACTAGTAGCTAGGTGGAGGTGGCAAGATGGCAATCCTAGTATGACAATCACCAGACTCTGATTGTCATATCTGCCGTCATACCTAGAAGTGACATCAGTGACCAATTGGACGTGTGGGTACAGCCCAATTGGTACACAGTACAGCACTGTGCAGTGCACTTTAACATAGGGAGCATCGCCAGTGCCCTTTAGGCTACTAACACACTATGCTTCTCCACCCTATTGCTGTTCACACATATTGTGTGCTGCCCTGTGCCCCTGGTGCTGTGCAGCAGCAGCATGTACATGCACCCTGCACCCTTTGTTTCCTGTCCCCTGATGTGGGCATGGGGACCTGGAGGCAGCGAGAATGGCAGAGGCAGTTTGTGGCGTTAGCCAGTCCCGGAAGCAGTAGGTGGCAGGACCGGCATCTCTGGGCAGGCACTGCTGCAGCCACCCCTTTGGGGCCTTCTAGTAGTCGTTGCTGCAGCAGAGCCTGAAGAAGCCCTAGAAGCTGTCTGCAGCAGTGCACCGCCTGACCGGAGGATGAAGGCCAGGACAGAGGCGAGAGACCAGCAGCATGGATCAGGAGGTGATGGCAAGTATGGCCCTTACACCACAATGCACCACAGGTAAAGCGCAATACATGCGCTTTACCTGCTGTGCGGATAGACTTCTATGGGGGCGCATTGTGGTTGCACTAAGGGCAACACGAAGCACACTAATGTGAAAGGGCCCATTTATTTTATTGAGCTGTATTTTCAGGCCATTTGTGACACAGCGTATTCTGTAATGCAAACGGCCAGATGTGAAAGGGGCCTAAATGAAATTGATTTAATAATAAAGAGAAAACCGATAATTGACAAACAATCAACAGTAAACTGAAAAAGACTGAGAATTTCTGAGTATTTTATGTTTCTCTTGGAAATGATGACTTTTAGATAAATGGAGCCTTTTGGTTTAGTTGAGCAGATTGCTGACCCTTACTGCCCCCTCACCCTGTGTGCCAGCACCCCACTCTGCACTGAGCTCCCCCTGATAATGGAGACACATTTTTGGATATGTTAGAAGTTTTTGTCACTAGGACAGTTAAAGGGTTAAGAAGTAAAAATTACAAAACATACTGCACTTAAACAACAATATATTAGTCCACAGTGATGTATATTTACCTTATTGTTTTTTAAATAATTTTTATATTTCAACATTTTATACGTTTATACTCCATGTAAGATACAGTGAACAATAAGCTTCCTGCTTTGTAAAATCTGGCTGCTATAAGTTGTTCGGCGTCAGCCTGTAGTTGCAGTGTGTTAGTCAGTAACATTGCTCTTCCACACTGTGGTGCTGCTGCTCTTCCCATTGCTCAGTCTTCCAGCTTGCAACATATGCATTACTATATTTTAACATTTCTGTGTGTCATGACATACCATGATAAATGTGAAATCTAGTGAACCTTTTCTTCTAAGGTGCATCACAAAGCTTTCTAGAAGTTAACGCTTGCTTTGGGTTTGTAGCAAATTGTCTCAGTTACACTGGAGAGATGTATAATGTAAAGAGAAATTGAGGACTATAACTATAATTAAGCTGTTATTTAATATAGATCACTGCTAAATTTTCACCAAACAGTAGATACACTTATTTTAATGCCATTTCCTGCCTCTACATTTCATTTATCCCATTATATTATAATAATAATAATATAACTAGCTCGTATCATTTTATTTAAAGCTTAATGCCAGCTTACATTTAGTTTTTGATTCTTAATAGAATGAGTTAGAGCAAACTTAGGGAACTCTCCTGCACTTGTTCTGGAGGTAGTGCATTGTTTTCGCATTCAGCACACAATAAAGTAAAATAAAACGTTTTTTTCCAATTTAAAAATCATAATACACTTGAACATGTGATGAGGGGGTTGTAAAGCTAAGGTGCAAATTATTTTTTTGTAAGCTACAGAATAACTGCAGCCTATGGGGAATTTAAAGATATTTGGAGAGAGTAATTTTAATGCGTTTGGTTCCCCCATAGGCTTCTATTATCTTAAACGTAATTAAAATAAAATATCTGCCCCAAAGAAAATTATTTGCACCTCACAATAGAACTGCCCATCACATGCACAGTGTATTTTCAACTATGAGAAAACTATTGCACTTTAGTGTGTGCTAAATGAGGAAAGTTATCTTTGATTTTGGCTAGGGGAGAAGGGATTAGGTTAGGAATGGCTGGACCCATCATTTTCCATGTTTCAAAGTCTCATATTGACAATATTCTCCTAAAGTAATCTGTTGGTGGCTTGGATGACATGATGGACACCAAGAGATTAGCCTTGTACCAGTTCACATCACATTTTGGTATCTTCATTAAAACAGCAGTTTCACCATGGCTGAATGGTGTTTCTGTAGAAAAGAATAACTTCATACTTGGGGATCTATAATAGTGGCCTCCTACATGAAAAGTATTTCATGGTGCATATGTTTTTGCTCACAGGCTCATTTGATGGAAAGCACAAATAATACCACTGGTTTTTAAATGTAATAACGCAATCGGCAGATTATCCTATCAGTTCAGGCACTGCCCCTCATTAGTTGCTTTTGGAAAGTAGTGGTAACCTATATTAAAACTTGTCTTGTATTATGCCTTGTATTATGTTACCTATTTATGGATCTCTTATCCTGAGAGATTAAATCAAAGGATCCACCAATAGATTCAACCTATTAAAGAGGATAGTGAGGGAGGGCATGCAGCATGCTGGAGCCCCCCTCGTCTCACCCCCCTGAATACCTTTAACCTTGAGCCTCCCCGAGAATGCAGACACATGATTGCCTGCTGTTGCTCACAAGGGTGGGTCATGGGTTGGGATTTTAGGTGTCTGAAACTGAGAACATGCCCACTACCCACGTGAGCACGCACAGATGGTCAATCGCGTGGCTGCATTCTAGGCAAGGCTCGAGGTTAAAGGTAAGAATATTAGGCATTTGGGGGGTGATATGAGGGGGGCTTCAGCATTCTGCATGCCCCCCAAACTGTCTTAATGCAGCGGTACCAACACCCATACACGATAGCGGGAAAACGGGTGTTGTTCCGCTGTAAAGGATTGTTGGGGAGAGTTGTTGGGGGTAATTGAATGCTGGGCTCAGACTACTTTCTTGTAACACATAACAACCATAAATTTGATGAAAGAAACATTGTACATAAGTTTATTATTTTATCAAAATACACTGTGAAATACAAAATATAAAGTGACACTGGATGTGTATCTGGGATGATATAATGTATCTATGCTGCCTAACTGTCAATGGAAAAATACTTTTTTTTTCTTGTATTGTCTGTTGTTTGTGACCACGTACTTTTGTACTGAGCAGGGCCTGTTTTTGCAGCTCTCTGTAATAGTTTATAACCCAGATACAAATATTTGAAACTAAACACATCTCTAAGCACAGCGTGGACATTTGCAGCTGCTTTTAACACCCGCATTCAATTTAGTCTCCCTCTCAGCCCCCTGTACCCAGCCCCACTGTACCCACAAGCCAAGGAACCCCAGCCCTCAATGCTATAAACCCCCGGCATCATAGTTGGGGGTTGGGGGGATCGGCTCCACAGGTATATCTCAGGCCAGCTAGGGTGCTGGTAAAATTCAGGGCTGATTTGTTTGCCCCAGTCCACCACTGTTTGCAGAGTTATCTTTGCATGGTCTTTTTAATTGCCAGCTATATTAAAAGGTAGGCAGTCAGCCATGTTAGGGTGTCCAAATGTAGGATAACAAGAGAGGAATTCAGGAAACAGCAACCCTGCCCATGCAAACTCCCCTGTCTCCTCAGACTAGCCTAGACATTAATATTCCAGAGTAGGGGCCACCTGTAACCAGACAAAATATCTTCTTAAAGAACCAATCCAGCCTAAGTAACTCTTATTGTTCATTGGAGCAGCCATGATGGAATTACTGCATAATGCTGCATCATTGTCCTCTATTGAGAGGAGAAGGGAGGGATAGTGCTTTGTCTCATACATCTCAGTAGAAGACAATGAGCATTATTCAGGAATTCCATCATGGCTGCTTCCATGAACAATAAGAGTTAGTTAGACTGGTCTTGCCCTTTAAGGTGGATTGAGATCCAGCACTGACCTCTAGAAAATTTGCACTCAGTTACTATACATTTTCTATCTATATGTTATTCTCTGATATATCGGATTTTAATATATCTGATATTATCTGATATATCTGATTCTCATATCTGTGTTCCACCTACCTTCTACAACACAACACACAGCTAAATAGGTGATGTCTCTGCTTCATAACAATAGTGATGCATCATAAGCAAATTCTAGTGACTGGAAATTGAGGTCCTTAAAGGGGACTTTCCCAACTGACCTCAGATCAGGGGCAACACAGGGGGACCAGAGGTTTCCCTGTATACTGTACCTTCACTATTTCCGTGGTGGTGATTGCACTTCTGCATGCCTAATACCTGAAGCTGGGTGTTGCACTTTGGTTATTCTGCTTTTCAGTCTGGAGGTGGGTGCGTGCCATGTACAAGGCCAGATCAAGGCCACCCGTTATTCATAAGCACGTTGGCTGAGCTTGTACACTGCCACACACCTCTGGCCATGTTGGATCTAGAATTGGGGCATCTGACTTCAGATACTGGGGACTGCCAAAGAAGGATCACCTCTGTGAGACCGAAAGAAGGGGAACCTTTTGACTGCCATGGCCCCACTGATTTGAGGTCTTTAAAGTAAAGCTGCCCTTAGGACAGGTCAGGATGGTTACTTACAGGCCTGTGTGCATGCACCATCAGTTAGGCCCATCTTAAGGTTCTTAGGATCTTGTTTCATGACACATGAAACAATTCTGTTAAATAATACATACTGTCTACATTGTATTGATGATTAATAATTGAAAAAGTCTGTGTGCCTTTTGATGTATTTTTTATTGTTACCAAAAAATAAACGGGGCAAAGGGGGAAAAAAAGAATCAGTACAGTTGTGTGAACTTGGAAAATTCATTCAAAATAGTAACCTATAGAACACAACACATGATACAATGCCATGATTTTGGTTAAAATAAGCCCTTTTGGACTTGTTTTACTGCAAGATAAATGATTTACTTTTTAATGCTACTTATACAGTCATATATCACATAGCCACGGTATGATTGGCAGGTAACCTCGGCTATGTTTGGCTTTAGTTTAGCAGTGATGGATCTGAAATTCATGGTTAACCAATACATCACAGCCGTGCTGTGATACGTTTATGTAATTTGGCTTGGAGAGAAACAGAGAGGACTCGAAGTATGCTGATCGGTAATCCATGAAACAAAACATTATGGTCCATTAAAAAGTAGACACACTAGAAAATGACACCGCACGTGCCATGTTTCTTTGTGACCCCTTCCAGCTGGTCTGTGACCCACAGCAAGGTGGAGTCAAAGGGCACATATTATTTTTTTGTTCTTTGTCTCATTGTGGGCCTCACAGCAGCTGTGAACAGCCCATAGGAATAAACCGACCACCTTACAAAGCTGTCCCTCCTGTTAATTAGAAGAGGGGAAATTCAGTTTTTTGACTTATTGTCTAAATACAAAACTCTGCTCACTGACCAATTTGAAAAAAGTTTAACTCTACTCTACGTTTGTATGAAATATGAACACATATTTTATTTTGTCATCATTGCTAACACCTTCTGGACACCACTAAAGCTTTTAATATTGTGTTGTAAATTTCAGTAATTTTTGTAGGTGGGTGGATGGGCTGTCAAGGTCAACTCTATGGTTACTCATCAGTTATTTTTTATTGTTGCATTTAGATTCCATCTCAGTGATGACGCTACATCTCATATACTAATAGATTTATAGTTAAATCCATGGTACAGCTAAAGAAGTCTGGATTATATTTCTTTCCAACATTCTCTACACCCATCCAATTCTGCAAGAATAAAGCATCTGCCTTTATGACACCATGCACAATACAGACGCAGATCCAGGCCACAAATTAAAGTGACAACTTGACTCAATGCACAGAAACCATATAAAATCAACCACATCATAATAAATCTTAATTTTATAAGCAATTCAGTCTATACCTCATTACAATGAAATCAGGCTGGGTTACTACTTACAAAACTTGAATAAAAATTAAAGGAGTCTTGTATGTAAATATAGAGAGAATTTTTAAACCTGAACCTAAAGCAATTTTCATGACCCTTTAAAATGCTTTACAGACAAGCTACTGCCAAATCATTTTTTGGAACCCCATAGTGGAGATTTAGTGCCTTATATTTATGAAGTGCACAATTTAATTACATTTAACTGTCATTTGACCCATTTTTGAGCGTCAGAATCTATTCATATTCTGCTGCTGTTAATTTTACAGTGAGAGGACTGGCGCTGTATGTGTCACCCACCCACAGCTGGGCATGTCCCGGGCCCGACCGCCCCCCCGGGCACCACAGCAGTCGGTGTCGGACCCGCACTGCCGGAAAATCCTCTGCGCCTGTGCACACACCTGCACCCGGCAGAAAGTCGTGCACGTCTCTCCCCCGTGTGTGCTCCAGCGCCCGCACACCTGCAGGGTGCACCTGCTGTGCGTCCTTTCTGATTGTGTGAGGACAATTTAGCCCTGCACAATCCTCCTCGCTACCATGATAGTGTTATTGGTTCAGCTGACTCCAATCATCTGTTCCCGGGGCACCAATTGGTAGACCTCTGGCCCTATTTATTGGAGTCTCTGGCAGCAATCCAGTGCCAGAAGATTCCTTTGGATCCCTCTAGCTGTGCCATCCTTGACCTTTGTTGTTCCGTTTATTGAAGAATGTCTTGTGTATGACCTGGCTTTCCCCATTGGTCTTGTGTATTGGATTCCCCATTATGGACTGTTGATCTGGTGTCTGACCCGGCTTCTCTCTCCGTTGCCTGTTTAACCCTTTGTGGATTCTGCTCTCCCTTGTATGATCCAGCTTACTCTATTGGACTTTGCTCTGAGAATTACCCCTTGGGCCTGCTCTCCTTTGTATTACATCAGCTACCCCTGACTTCACATCACCGCCTGTGTGACCCCTGACTTCGGCCTAGTCTTCTCGTCTGCCTCTCTCAGCCTTGACTTCCACTCCTGTCTGTCCAGACTCTTGTCTTCCCGGGGAGCGACCTGGGACTACCAAGCTGCAAACCTAGGTGGCCCTTACATTCCGATCCTGCAGGGTTGGGCTTGGGCTTCGGACAATAGTCTCGGGTTGTTCTTTGCAGCAGTGGGTGCCGTGCTCCCCCCCATCTGTTGTGCTCACCCTTAGCTACATGACAGTATGTAGCAGGTGCTGGTCAGTGTTTCATCTTTACAGTAAAAGGATATCATTGCTGTGACCAAAGAGAACAAACTTTACAGTGAGCTTAGGCTGTGTTTTAGATGTAGTGGTCCTAAGGGCACATTAGTAAGAAGAATAATCTGTGATTAGTGTTGGGTGAACCCGCAAAATCTGGGTTTGTACCAAACTTGGGGTTCCCAAACCTGAATATGGACTTCAGCCAGGAGTTTGTGTCGGGGTTTGGTTTTTGGACCAACCCAAAAGCTAGTTGTTGGCCCATGGAGCAGCCCATCAACCAGCTTCTAGCCCTCCCCTTAGCCAGTCAGGTCGGCCATCAGACTGACCATTTCGCTGCTTCCCGCCCTCATCAGACTACAGCGCCCAGCATGGCCAGAGAGTGGGGGCTGTTCTGCCTCACAGTCTGCAATGGGGACAGTGGGTAGGATTCTGTCACACAGTCTTCTATGGGGGGAAGGGGGCTCTGTCACACAGTCTGCTATGGGGTGATGGTGGCACTGTCACACAGTCTGCTATGGGGTGATGGGGGGCTCTGTCACACAGTCTGCTATAGGGTGATGGGGGCTCTGTCACACAGCCTGATATGGTGGTGATGGGGGGTTCTGTCACACAGACTGTTATGGAGGTGATGGGGGATGCTGTCACACAGTCTGCTATGGGGATATAGGGGAATTCTGTCACACAGTCTGCTATGGGGTGATGGGGGAATTCTGGCACAGTCTGCTATGGGATGATAGGGGAATTCTGGCACACAGTCTGCTATGGGGTGATGGGGGAATTCTGTCACACAGTCTGCTATGGGAATGGTGGGGGGGGGATTCTGTCACACAGTCTGCTATGGGGTGATGGGGGATTTTCATTCACACAGTCTGCTATGGGGATATAGGGGGATTCTGTCACACAGTCTGCTATGGGGTGATGGGGGAATTCTGTCACACAGCCTGCTATGGGAATGGTGGGAGGGGATTCTGTCACACAGTCTGCTATGGGGTGATGGGGGATTTTCTGTCACACAGTCTGCTATGGGGATATAGGGGGATTCTGTCACACATTCTGCTATGGGATGATAGGGGAATTTGCACACAGTCTGCTATTGGGTGATGGGGGAATTCTGTCACACAGTCTGCTATGGGGTGATGGGGGAATTCTGTCACACAGTCTGCTATGGGGTGATGGGGGATTTTCTATCACACAGTCTGCTATGGGGATATAGGGGAATTCTGTCACACAGTCTGCTATGGGATGATAGGGGAATTTGCACACAGTCTGCTATTGGGTGATGGGGGAATTCTGTCACACAGTCTGCTATGGGGTGGTGGGGGAATTCTGTCACACAGTCTGCTATGGGAATGGTGGGAGGGGATTATGTCACACATTCTGCTATGGGGGGATGGGGGATTTTCTGCCACACAGTCTGCTATGGGGATATAGGGGAATTCTGTCACACAGTCTGCTATGGGATGATAGGGGAATTCTGTCACACAGTCTGCTATGGGGTGATGGGGGAATTCTGTCTCAGTCTGCTATGGGAATGGTGGGAGGGGATTCTGTCACACAGTCTATGGGGTGATGGGGGATTTTCTGTTACACAGTCTGCTATGGGGATATAGGGGAATTCTGTCACACAGTCTGCTATGGGATGATAGGGGAATTCTGGCACACAGTCTGCTATGGGGTGATGGGGGAATTCTGTCACACAGTCTGCTATAGGAATGATGGGAGGGGATTTTGTCACACAGTCTGCTATGGGGATAAGGGAGTTAATTCTGTCACATAAGGGCTGTTTCATAGCCTTCTCAAAACCATCTTGTTTTTGTCTCGTAATGTGTAAGTTTCACTATTTTCCTGTATGTCTACTTGCATACACATGATGCAGAGCCGCCATCGGGTGCGTTCCGTTTACTTTTCGTAGCTGTGTACGCCATCGTGAATGGCTGTGTACGGCTCTTGCAGCGTGCGCGAGAGGACGAGGTTTTCGTTGCTTTGTAATCTCATATACTATGAGTTTTTCATCGTACCTTCCAAAGTAGAATTTCAGTGTTCCGCGATATTCAGCTTGCATGTTTCTCAAAATATACGTAGTAACGTAATTTTGTTGTAGAAGCAGCATGTTTGTACGCATGCGCGTATCTTATTAACTCATTCATGTCTCCTGTTTCCACTATTCTCTCACTCACTCCTGCTCCCATGCTTACCTTAACTCCCTTGTGAGTGTTTTTTTTCCTCTGTCCCACTCTATTAATGCTTACCTTAACTCCCTTGTGAGTGTTTATTTTTCTCTATCCCCATATTTTCATGCTTACCTTAATTTCATGTATTCTTTAGATATTTTTCAATTTCTTGTGGCTTTTTTTGGATTTATGTGATGTGTGAAATCATTACATTTATTTTAATTATAAATAAATCATAGACATAATAAACATTTTAAAGTAGTAAAAATTCATTAAAAGTAGCTTTTTTTTACTAGTAATTTAATTTTTTAATGGTAATAATTGTTAATCGTTAATATTTGTTTTACAAAAATATTTAAAAAATTAAAATTTTAATTTAAAAATATTTACAAAAAAGTGGCAGGCTCTCAGGATTCTATTCCTCGGTGGTCCCCACTGAAGCTTCAAGCTCCTAAATTTCGCCCACCAGCCTATGAGCAGCAGCTGTCAGTTGTTGTAAGCGCTGCTGTGTGCTGCCTGTGAAAAGAAAAATAACATTTACAAAACGCATATGGTAAATTTTACTTTCTATTTGTTAAGGGGTCCTTATTAGTTAATATTGGGTCAAAATACCTCATATATAACAGTAAAAATACAAAGTACCTTTATATTTAGATTTAGGTCAACATTAACATATACAAAGTAGCTTTAGATTTTGATTTAGGTCAACATTAACATATACAATGCAAGGCTACATTAGGTTACATATATGGAAGGATGGGCAGAAAAACCACATACCTATATAGATGTTCATCCGCTGCTGGAGGCACCAGCACTACGTGTGTACAGTTGACATACATGACGTTAGGCATATCGGCTATATCATAAAAGCCCAATTTCAACGCATTCCAGGCTACCACGTTATCAGGGAAACAAATGTATTTTTGAAACACGGTAGCCAATTTGGTCATGCCTGCAATTGCATGCCCCTTCCTTGTGGTGGGTGGCTGCAGCTCACTATACAGTTTCTCGAGGGAAACACGGTTCAGTCGGGTGAGCTTGAATAGCTCAACGTCATGCGTGCGAGCGATATCCAAATGTGCGCGATGCAACCTGAAATCTGACATGCAGATGCATAGTATGCCGCGTCGCTGCAGGCTCTGATATTCCTCCACGTAATCCGCCTCCATCACACTGCAACTCACACAAGGACAGCAAACTTTCACCAGGAAATACACCCCGTAAGTTTAGCGGAAACACCCTCGTTTTATTGGGCGTGTTCGAATTAACAATCAAGGCTCTGAATCATGCGCAAGTCTATTCCAATAACGTAACATTCCTGAGAAAGTGAACTATTTACGCAAAAAAAAGATCGAATATGCTTATTTGCGTTAACGTAAAAGGGAAATACGCATGAAAAGAGACACGAAAATCCCGTTAATGGCTGCAAAAACTCACAAAAAATACACACACATGTGAAAGTGAAGAAAAAGGAGGCTGTGAATCAAGGCCATAGTCTGCTATAGGAATGATGGGGGTTGTTCTGCCACATAGCCTACTATGGGGATGATGGGTGGAATTCTGTCACACAGCCTGTTAAGGGGATGATGTTTTTTTTTCTGCCACACAGTCTGCTATAGAGATTATGGGGGGGGGGGTTCTGCCACACAGTCTGCTATGGGGATGATGGAGATTGTTCTGCCACACAGTCTGCTATGGGTTGATGGGGATGTTCTGTCACACAGTCTGCCGTGGGGTGATGGGGAGATGTACTGTCACACAGTCTGCTATGGGGTGATGGGGGAATTCTGTCACACAGCCTGCTATAGGAACGGTGGGAGGGGATTTTGTCACACAGTCTGCTATGGGGTGATGGGGAGATGTACTGTCACACAGTCTGCTATGGGTTGATGTGGGATGTTCTGTCACACAGTCTGCCATGGGGTGATGGGGTGATGTACTGGCACACAGTCTGCTATGGGGTGATGGGGGAATTCTGTCACACAGTCTGCTATAGGAATGGTGGGAGGGGATTTTGTCACACAGTCTGCTATGGGGTGATGGGAGGCTCTGTCACACAGCCTGCTTTGGGGATAAGGGTGTTTGTTCTGTCACATAGTCTGCTTTAGGGATGATGCTGATTGTTCTGCCATATAGCCTACTGCCACACAACCTGCTATGGGGATGATGGGGGTTGTTCTGCTATATTCGGTTATTACATAATACAGCTTCATTAGAGGTCTGGATCATGTGCCCTTCAAAAAATGGCTTCTTTAGAAATGGGGTTACAGTAACTGATGGAAATCCATTGCTTGGATAGAGGGTAGAACTAGAGGGTAGAACTACAGATTGGCCAATGAAAGTCTAACCTATTAGTTATATGCATAGGGCTGAAATATTTCAGATAGCAGTCTTATACACACATCAGTGAATGGGCAGCACACAAATACAACATACAAGATAGACGTGTCCCTGTGAAGGAGAACAAGAGTTATACAGAAGGATGCCAAGTTTTGTTGCAATAAACTTTTCTGTGTTTTTGTCATGGGGTCACCAGAGGTGCACAGAGAATTGTGAATGCTCATAGTTCATACTCACAAACCTCCTTATGCTATGCCTGCGTGAAATTTTTTGCGCAACTTTTGCCATCTTGCCTTTTCGGAGAAAGCTTTGACCTTGATCTTGCTTTCCCGTTTGCTTGGATTTGCCTGCTACCTGCCTAAAAACTTTGCCTGGATTCTGGATAATGAAGTGAAGACTGGGGTTGACCTTCTATTCTGGACTGCTTTTTTGCATCCTGGGTTCTGGGCAGTAGTCTCCAGTGCCCGACTTGCTCACAGTTTGGCTTTGTGTCCTACAGTCAGAACTCAACCCTGAACGTGAGAGTGCTGAACATCCTTCCTTAGCACATCAAGGGCCTAACTCTTCCTGCATAAAATGTAAAAATCAAAGAAATATATAAATATATTTATTACTATGTATGCACTTTTTAAGTGGAATTCTCATACGAGTGTGGTATGGATGGAACAAGTGCAAGTGCAGAATAGTTATTAGGCAGCTTGTGCCAGGAACAATGATTACTGGTACAATCTGGCTTTGGGCGAGCTAAAACAATAAAGAACGGGGTGTCCTGCCCATGTGTAGAACAGTTGAACATTGTGATCTACATATTTTAGCAACAAATCCATGTCATTATTTGGATTTTAATATTTGAAATGTGATGGCATTGCACCCATCCTTTGTTTTCTAGTTGTCATCATGTAGAAATAACATAAGAAACATTTCAACAGAAAGTACTTGGCGTCCTTATGCTAAAAAAATAAGTAATTACTAGTACACAGTAGACAATTGTTGAAACTGGAATCTGCCAACACTTTGGGGGCTAAAACACAAATGATACTGCAATGATTACTGTTTACTAGAAGCTTGCTATTGCTTCTGCTTTTTCTAATAGCAGGTACCTCTTAATGGGACATTTTAGTGATGCTACTTTATAATCTTATTGTTTTCTAAAAACATGTACTAAACACACTATTTGTGTTAGGAACCAGAATTGCTCCCTTTGGAAGAAACTCAAGATGGAAATTTGTGGAACTGTGGCTGAAAAAATGTCCCCTCTTTCAATGCAGATTTCAGCTGTGCAGTGTTTGGGGGTTTCCTACATGCACAATTCATTTCATTGAGTTGTGCATGTTGTGTGACAACTCAGGTAAATAGGGAATGATACTTAGGCCCTTATTTAACAAGGGATAGCGCCAGGTAGCGAATGGTGAGCGAACGGTAATGACGGTCACCGCCACGAGTACGCCGGCTCCCCTCTGCAATCACACATTTATCAAGCCGATCCTGCTTAGCGACTGACAGAGCGCCAGATAGCGAATCATTCATCATTATTCCAGCCTCACCCCACAGCGCCAGCGAGCGACCTTGAACAGCTACAGGTATGACCTCTCGCTACCTGGCGCTCTCCAATGCATTTCAATGGAGCAATCTTTAAATATTCTTAATTAATTGCTAATAATGTATTTTTTTTTTAAATGTCAAAAATTCTGTGACCACTTCTGCAATGTTAGATATTTTTTTTAAGGTAAAAAAAAAAAAAAAAATTTGTGCAGAATTGATATTACAGGTCTGACATGTATTCGTGTCTAATGTATTCATATTACAAAATGTTTGGAAAAACATGTTTTTTTTTTTTCTAAAAATATGGTTGTTTGGGGGTTAAAAAACTACTTCTAACCCATCGCCGCCAGCGCTCTGGGGTTTAAACAAGCATTTCACTGCGCGAGAATTTTTTGAGCGTGATTTGTTAATGAATATGCTGGGAGCTGTTCGCTATGGCCATTCGCTGTCATGCGCTCCCATACAGCGCGGAACCTGTCAAATAGTGACTTCTCATCCAATATTCAACATTACGGCAAACCGACTGAGTCGCTATCAACTACAGAACAACGGCCAAGCACAGCGACTACTAGCGGGCGCTCTGAAAATGGCGCTACTGTCGCTACCTGGCGCTATTAATGAATCGGCCTGCCCGTATAAGGTTTCGGCCTTACTGTTTCTATAGTTTTTCCTTTGCTGGCCTCCACCTTATATACTGCTAGCAATTCTCTTGTTTTATTTTTTTGTGTTAATCTTTCCTCCTCCATGGACTCATATCTACCTACCTCTATATATAACTAGCCCTGGAGGACTCAAGAACAAAGTGTGAGCCTAGGCAAAGTTATAAGTGGGGTCCCAAGTTGTAAAATATTATAATAACCCCTTGCCCAGTGCCTTCAGCTTCCCTATGTTCACAGCCCCTGCTTTTCTCCCCCATACACCCAGTCCCTTTAAGGAGGAACAAGACAGCTCCGGTGTCTAAAAGACATTCCTCTTCTGCGGGGCTTCACAATTTGGCATGTGAATTGGCACAAATCTTAATGGAAAGGCATTCCCATGGCACATGGGCCACTGCCAGCAGCCCTGGCTCCCATCTAGTGTCTGTGCGCACCAGCAGTATATAAATGGCTGGCCAGAGTCCAGACTTCTGCCTGGTTTGCCTACCGCAAATGCCGGCCCTACTGTTCTCCCTGGTATTTTCTGTGCCCCTTCTACTCACTCATGTTCCATGTATTACCTCATTTTCCTTTGTACTTTCTTTGCTCTGCTGTGTTGTCCTATGTGCTCCTCACTGTCTTTGCTCTCTACCCCAGACTGGCCTTGCTGCTTATATTTTTCCATTGTTCTCGCTATGCTACCTTTATGTCTACTTTTGGTTTTTATCTCTGATTTGCTCTCCTCAGTCTTCAAGTGTCATGATTTGCATTACTTTTGTTAAAGGGCCATTTCAGCCCCTTTGGGGGAAAAAAACATACCCCCACCCTTCCCCCTACTATTAGCAATCCTGCACATGTAATAAAAGAAAAAAACTGACACTCGCCTTCACCCCGAATCTGGCTGGCGGGTGGGAGTGCGAGTGCGTGAGAGCGCTGGTTCCCATTGGCCGGCCGGGATTTCAGGAAGACGGTGGCGGCTGTTCGTTGCCACAGCAGGGGTGTCAAACTCATTTTCATTGAGGGTCACATCAGCATTCTTATAGGTTTCAAAGGTTTAAAGGGACAGTTAATAACAAACACAGAACAAAACGCAAACACTACCATTTTAAATGTATGGTTACATAGATACTAGAGATGAGCGAACTTTTGAAAAATTCGATTCGACTGATTCGCCGAATTTTCCGACAAAAATCGTTTCGACCCGAATAAATTCGCGACGAATCGCTATTAAAAACGGCTATTTCTGAGCCTCCTAGAGCCTCAATAGGGTTGTAAACCATTCTGCCTTGCTGTAACACGCACAGGATGCGTGCTGGGTTAGTTAAATAATACTTTGAAGAAATATCACATGCAGATCAGAGGCATCGCTAATAGAATCGCAGAGCGGCACAATTGCAGAGAGTTGAAGTGGCATCACTATGAGGGGCAGAAGGAGCCCAAATATACACTGGAGTTGGCCTCAGGAGCCCAAAAATTGGATGAATCACACCCTGGAGTTGGCAGGAGTTGACAGTAGCAGCAGCAGGAGCCCAAATATACACTGGAGTTGGCTTCAGGAGCCCAAAAATTGGATGAATCACACCCTGGAGTTGGCAGAAGTTGGCAGCAGCAGCAGCAGGAGCCCAAATATACACTGGAGTTGGCTTCAGGAGCCCAAAAATTGGATGAATCACACCCTGGAGTTGGCAGAAGTTGGCAGCAGCAGCAGCAGGAGCCCAAATATACACTGGAGTTGGCCTCAGGAGCCCAAAAATTGGATGAATCACACCCTGGAGTTGGCAGGAGTTGACAGTAGCAGCAGCAGGAGCCCAAATATACACTGGAGTTGGCTTCAGGAGCCCAAAAATTGGATGAATCACACCCTGGAGTTGGCAGAAGTTGGCAGCAGCAGCAGCAGGAGCCCAAATATACACTGGAGTTGGCTTCAGGAGCCCAAAAATTGGATGAATCACACCCTGGAGTTGGCAGAAGTTGGCAGCAGCAGCAGCAGGAGCCCAAATATACACTGGAGTTGGCCTCAGGAGCCCAAAAATTGGATGAATCACACCCTGGAGTTGGCAGAAGTTGACAGTAGCAGCAGCAGGAGCCCAAATATACACTGGAGTTGGCTTCAGGAGCCCAAAAATTGGATGAATCACACCCTGGAGTTGGCAGGAGTTGACAGTAGCAGCAGCAGGAGCCCAAATATACACTGGAGTTGGCTTCAGGAGCCCAAAAATTGGATGAATCACACCCTGGAGTTGGCAGAAGTTGGCAGCAGCAGCAGCAGGAGCCCAAATATACACTGGAGTTGGCTTCAGGAGCCCAAAAATTGGATGAATCACACCCTGGAGTTGGCAGAAGTTGGCAGCAGCAGCAGCAGGAGCCCAAATATACACTGGAGTTGGCCTCAGGAGCCCAAAAATTGGATGAATCACACCCTGGAGTTGGCAGGAGTTGACAGTAGCAGCAGCAGGAGCCCAAATATACACTGGAGTTGGCTTCAGGAGCCCAAAAATTGGATGAATCACACCCTGGAGTTGGCAGAAGTTGGCAGCAGCAGCAGCAGCAGGAGCCCAAATATACACTGGAGTTGGCCTCAGGAGCCCAAAAATTGGATGAATCACACCCTGGAGTTGGCAGAAGTTGGCAGCAGCAGCAGCAGGAGCCCAAATATACACTGGAGTTGGCCTCAGGAGCCCAAAAATTGGATGAATCACACCCTGGAGTTGGCAGGAGTTGACAGTAGCAGCAGCAGGAGCCCAAATATACACTGGAGTTGGCTTCAGGAGCCCAAAAATTGGATGAATCACACCCTGGAGTTGGCAGAAGTTGGCAGCAGCAGCAGCAGGAGCCCAAATATACACTGGAGTTGGCTTCAGGAGCCCAAAAATTGGATGAATCACACCCTGGAGTTGGCAGAAGTTGGCAGCAGCAGCAGCAGGAGCCCAAATATACACTGGAGTTGGCCTCAGGAGCCCAAAAATTGGATGAATCACACCCTGGAGTTGGCAGAAGTTGGCAGCAGCAGCAGCAGGAGCCCAAATATACACTGGAGTTGGCTTCAGGAGCCCAAAAATTGGATGAATCACACCCTGGAGTTGGCAGAAGTTGGCAGCAGCAGCAGCAGGAGCCCAAATATACACTGGAGTTGGCCTCAGGAGCCCAAAAATTGGATGAATCACACCCTGGAGTTGGCAGGAGTTGACAGTAGCAGCAGCAGGAGCCCAAATATACACTGGAGTTGGCTTCAGGAGCCCAAAAATTGGATAAATCACACCCTGGAGTTGGCAGGAGTTGACAGTAGCAGCAGCAGGAGCCCAAATATACACTGGAGTTGGCCTCAGGAGCCCAAAAATTGGATGAATCACACCCTGGAGTTGGCAGGAGTTGACAGCAGCAGCAGCAGGAGCCCAAATATACACTGGAGTTGGCTTCAGGAGCCCAAAAATTGGATGAATCACACCCTGGATTTGGCAGAAGTTGGCAGCAGCAGCAGGAGCCCAAATATACACTGGAGTTGGCCTCAGCAGCCCAAAAATTGGATGAATCACACCCTGGAGTTGGCAGGAGTTGACAGTAGCAGCAGCAGGAGCCCAAATATACACTGGAGTTGGCTTCAGGAGCCCAAAAATTGGATGAATCACACCCTGGAGTTGGCAGAAGTTGGCAGCAGCAGCAGCAGCAGGAGCCCAAATATACACTGGAGTTGGCCTCAGGAGCCCAAAAATTGGATGAATCACACCCTGGAGTTGGCAGGAGTTGACAGTAGCAGCAGCAGGAGCCCAAATATACACTGGAGTTGGCTTCAGGAGCCCAAAAATTGGATGAATCACACCCTGGAGTTGGCAGAAGTTGGCAGCAGCAGCAGCAGCAGGAGCCCAAATATACACTGGAGTTGGCCTCAGGAGCCCAAAAATTGGATGAATCACACCCTGGAGTTGGCAGGAGTTGACAGTAGCAGCAGCAGGAGCCCAAATATACACTGGAGTTGGCTTCAGGAGCCCAAAAATTGGATGAATCACACCCTGGAGTTGGCAGAAGTTGGCAGCAGCAGCAGCAGGAGCCCAAATATACACTGGAGTTGGCTTCAGGAGCCCAAAAATTGGATGAATCACACCCTGGAGTTGGCAGAAGTTGGCAGCAGCAGCAGCAGGAGCCCAAATATACACTGGAGTTGGCCTCAGGAGCCCAAAAATTGGATGAATCACACCCTGGAGTTGGCAGGAGTTGACAGTAGCAGCAGCAGGAGCCCAAACATTACTTCAAAGAGACCCTGGGGTTGGCTTCAGGAGCCCAAAAATTGGATGAATCACACCCTGGAGTTGGCAGAAGTTGGCAGCAGCAGCAGCAGGAGCCCAAACATTACTTTAAAGAGACCCTGGGGTTGGCTTCAGGAGCCCAACAATTGGATGAATCACACCCTGGAGTTGGCAGCAGCAGCAGCAGGAGCCCAAATATACACTGGAGTTGGCTTCAGGAGCCCAAAAATTGGATGAATCACACCCTGGAGTTGGCAGAAGTTGGCAGCAGCAGCAGCAGGAGCCCAAATATACACTGGAGTTGGCCTCAGGAGCCCAAAAATTGGATGAATCACACCCTGGAGTTGGCAGGAGTTGACAGTAGCAGCAGCAGGAGCCCAAACATTATTTCAAAGAGACCCTGGGGTTGGCTTCAGGAGCCCAAAAATTGGATGAATCACACCCTGGAGTTGGCAGAAGTTGGCAGCAGCAGCAGCAGGAGCCCAAACATTACTTTAAAGAGACCCTGGGGTTGGCTTCAGGAGCCCAACAATTGGATGAATCACACCCTGGAGTTGGCAGCAGCAGCAGCAGGAGCCCAAATATACACTGGAGTTGGCTTCAGGAGCCCAAAAATTGGATGAATCACACCCTGGAGTTGGCAGAAGTTGGCAGCAGCAGCAGCAGGAGCCCAAATATACACTGGAGTTGGCCTCAGGAGCCCAAAAATTGGATGAATCACACCCTGGAGTTGGCAGGAGTTGACAGTAGCAGCAGCAGGAGCCCAAATATACACTGGAGTTGGCTTCAGTAGCCCAAAAATTGGATGAATCACACCCTGGAGTTGGCAGAAGTTGGCAGCAGCAGCAGCAGCAGGAGCCCAAATATACACTGGAGTTGGCCTCAGGAGCCCAAAAATTGGATGAATCACACCCTGGAGTTGGCAGGAGTTGACAGTAGCAGCAGCAGGAGCCCAAATATACACTGGAGTTGGCTTCAGGAGCCCAAAAATTGGATGAATCACACCCTGGAGTTGGCAGAAGTTGGCAGCAGCAGCAGCAGGAGCCCAAATATACACTGGAGTTGGATTCAGGAGCCCAAAAATTGGATGAATCACACCCTGGAGTTGGCAGAAGTTGGCAGCAGCAGGAGCCCAAATATACACTGGAGTTGGCCTCAGGAGCCCAAAAATTGGATGAATCACACCCTGGAGTTGGCAGGAGTTGACAGTAGCAGCAGCAGGAGCCCAAATATACACTCGAGTTGGCTTCAGGAGCCCAAAAATTGGATGAATCACACCCTGGAGTTGGCAGGAGTTGACAGTAGCAGCAGCAGGAGCCCAAATATACACTGGAGTTGGCCTCAGGAGCCCAAAAATTGGATGAATCACACCCTGGAGTTGGCAGGAGTTGACAGCAGCAGCAACAGGAGCCCAAATATACACTGGAGTTGGCTTCAGGAGCCCAAAAATTGGATGAATCACACCCTGGAGTTGGCAGAAGTTGGCAGCAGCAGCAGCAGGAGCCCAAATATACACTGGAGTTGGCCTCAGGAGCCCAAAAATTGGATGAATCACACCCTGGAGTTGGCAGGAGTTGACAGTAGCAGCAGCAGGAGCCCAAATATACACTGGAGTTGGCTTCAGGAGCCCAAAAATTGGATGAATCACACCCTGGAGTTGGCAGGAGTTGACAGTAGCAGCAGCAGGAGCCCAAATATACACTGGAGTTGGCTTCAGGAGCCCAAAAATTGGATGAATCACACCCTGGAGTTGGCAGAAGTTGGCAGCAGCAGGAGCCCAAATATACACTGGAGTTGGCTTCAGGAGCCCAAAAATTGGATGAATCACACCCTGGAGTTGGCAGGAGTTGACAGTAGCAGCAGCAGGAGCCCAAATATACACTGGAGTTGGCTTCAGGAGCCCAAAAATTGGATGAATCACACCCTGGAGTTGGCAGAAGTTGGCAGCAGCAGCAGCAGGAGCCCAAATATACACTGGAGTTGGCCTCAGGAGCCCAAAAATTGGATGAATCACACCCTGGAGTTGGCAGGAGTTGACAGTAGCAGCAGCAGGAGCCCAAATATACACTGGAGTTGGCTTCAGGAGCCCAACAATTGGATGAATCACACCCTGGAGTTGGCAGAAGTTGGCAGCAGCAGCAGCAGGAGCCCAAATATACACTGGAGTTGGCCTCAGGAGCCCAAAAATTGGATGAATCACACCCTGGAGTTGGCAGAAGTTGGCAGCAGCAGCAGCAGGAGCCCAAATATACACTGGAGTTGGCTTCAGGAGCCCAAAAATTGGATGAATCACACCCTGGAGTTGGCAGGAGTTGACAGTAGCAGCAGCAGGAGCCCAAAAAATGGCCTAAAGACATAAATATGTTTTGCACCATTTGGAAAGTGTAAAACGTGGCACCATGCTGAATCTAGTCGCATGCATCAGGCATTGGTGGGTGGAAATCCTGGCTGATCCATCCCTGATTCATTTTGACAAAGGTGAGTCTCTCCACATTTTTAGTTGACAGACGAGTTCTCCTCGCCGTAACTATGGCCCCCGCCGCACTAAACACCCGCTCAGATGGCACGCTACTTGCCGGGCAGGACAGCTTTTCCAGGGCAAACTCTGCTAGTTGCGGCCACAAATCAAGTTTGGCTGCCCAGAAGTCCAGCGGATCCTCAAGGTGTGTTGGCATGGTCATGTCAAAGTATGACATGACCTGCTGGTTCAGGTCCTGCTCCAGGTCTTCCTGCTGCTCATGAGTAGCCTCACTATGCGGGTGTAGAAAGCTACTCATTAGCGACTGAAGACTGAGGCTGCTGCTGCTGATGGAGCTTCTGCTGCTGCTGCTGCCAACCCCCCCAGCGGCCATGGCAGTGGAAGGTGAGCGCAGAGGTCCCCTCGAGTCAGACCTGCGAGAGTATGGACCATGGCGCAGATAGGCATCGGCCAACTGCCTACGTAGAATGTCTTTGTAGTAGTTGAGTTTGTCCTCCCTCTCGGTGGGTTTAAAAAATGCCCCCATTTTGTGCCGGAAGCGAGGGTCCAATAAGGTGGACAGCCAGAAGTCATCCCGCCGACAGATGGAAACAATTCTGGGGTCACTACGCAAGCACGTGAGCATGCTTCGTGCCATTTGCGCAAGTGACTCGGATGGACTACCTGTCTCCATCTCCACTGCATACTGCCACGGTGTGCCCGGGTCCTCTGTCTCGCCTTCCTCAAAAACCTCTAGCTCCTCTGGCTGCTCCTGCTCCTCCTCTCCTGTCCGCTGACTAGATAAACCAGCCATTTCGCCAAGCCTAAACTGTGTTTCGCTGGGCAACTCCTCCTCCTCCTCTTCCTCCTCCTCCAGTTCAGCTCCAGCGGGGTTCATGTGGCCGTAAGATGTAAACGCCATGTCTCCAGTGCCCTGACCAGCCATGGTTTCCAACATGTGCTGTAGTACATGAAGCAGTGGAATCACGTCGTTCATCCCGTAATCCTGCCGACTGACAAATAAAGTGGCATCCTCAAAGGGCCTGAGCAAACGGCAGGTGTCACGTATGAGCTGCCACTGGTTGACATTGAAGTTACACAGGGGAGTCCCCCTATCTGCTTGGATCATCAGGAAATCCGTGATGGCTTTTCTCTGTTCATATAATCGGTCCAACATGTGAAGGGTGGAATTCCAACGGGTGGAAACATCGCAAATCAGACTATGTTGGGGGATACCATTCTGACGCTGTAGCTCAAGAAGGGTGTGTTTGGCGGTGTAGGAGTGGCTGAAGTGCATGCAAAGTTTCCTTGAAGTTGTTAGGATGTCTTGCAGATGGGGGGAACACTTCAGAAACCGCTTGACAACCAGATTGAAGACGTGAGCCATGCAGGGGGCATGGGTCAGGCTTCCTTGGCGCAGCGCAGACAAAATGTTCTTCCCATTGTCGGTAACCATGATTCCCATTTTAAGTTTTCTCGGAGTAAGCCATGTTTGGATTTCCTGATGAATACATTTAAGCAGTTCCTCCCCTGTGTGACTCCGTTCGCCAAGACAAACCATGTGAAGCACTGCGTGACACCTCCGTGCCCTGCACACATGGTAGACTGGAGGGGCACTGAGACTTGAGCCTACAGTGGAGGGTGAGGAGATGGCAGAGGATGAGGAGGCCGAGTCGCACGGTGTCACAGGCCCAATGGGCAGAGAGCGCGGAGGCCGAAGCGGCGTGACCTGTCCAAGTTGCTGCTGCAAAGGGACCACATTCACCCAGTGGGCCGTAAACGACATGTACTGCCCCTGACCGTAGTTACAGCTCCAGATGTCGGCGCTGCCATGTATTTTGCTACACACCGACAGGCTCAAGGACTGGCCCACCTTCTGTTCAACAAAAGTGTGCAGCGCTGGTACTGCCTTCTTGGCAAAGAAATGACGGCTTGGGACTCTCCACCTCGGCTCGGCACAAGCCATCAGTTCTCTGAAAGGTGCAGATTCCACCACCTGAAAAGGGAGCGACTGCAGCACCAGCAACTTGGACAGGAGCACATTCAGCTTCTGCGCCGTAGGATGAGTGGGCGCATACTGCTGTCTCTTGGACATGGCTTCGCTGATGGATTGCTGGCGGGATGCATGACTTGGAGGAGGAGGAGGAGGAGCAGGAGCGACAGAGGATGGGTATGACGCACAGCTGCCTTCGGCTGAGGTGCTGGAGCCTTGGCTGGCAGAAATTGGGAGCTCACTTGGTGAGGAAGCAGACTGGACCACCCCTTGGGAGCCTCGGTTCTCCCAGGTCGTTTTATGGTGACGCATCATATGTTGACGCAGGGCCGTGGTGCCAACATTTGGACCCTGGCCACGCTTCACCTTTTGCCTACATATCTTGCATGTGGCCATGTTACCCTCCTGCGGATGCCTCAGGAAAAACTGCCACACTGCCGAGTAGCTACTTTTCCCACCCCCTGGCCTCACTGATTCACTGCTGCTGTTGCCAACTCCAGGAACCCCTGCTCCACTACCTCCCGATAAGGTAGACTGCCGCACAGCAGGTGCTCTACCCCGGCCCCGGCCCCGGCCGGCTCCAGCCTTTGGAATTGTGCCCCCATGCTGACTGCTACCACCTTGCTGCCTCAGCTGCTGACTCCGGGGCAACCTGCGCCCCTCTTCTCCTGATGATGACGATGAAGCCCCTTCATCACCCGGCTCCCAAGTGCGATCGGCTTCATCGTCATCATCATCATCATCACCGAGTTGTGGCTGTACGTCACTGATGTTCGTGGATTCGTCAACAGTGTCTGGCGCAGGAGCTGGAACGCTCGCAGCACCCACGACACTGTCCACATCACTATTTGTCTGCCTAGCTAAAGAAGCCACCTCCATTTCTTGGCTGGGCAGTAGCTGCTGACTGTCCTCCTGTATCTGATCGTCCTCCTCACTAAAGAGTGGAGCTGAACCCAAAGCATAGGATACGTCGCTGGGGGAGGGAACGGCGTAGGACAGAGGCAATGGGAGGACAGGGACTGCTCTCGGGGCATGCCAACTCAGGGTTGTGTCAGAGGAACCTACCGACCCTAGACTGGGGGTCTCAGATGTAAGTTGTGATGATGTTGTTGATGAGCGCGTCAGCCAATCTACCACGGCAGATGCGTTACTGGTGGAGACCCGACCGCTAGCAGATACTGGCAGATTAGGTCTCTCAGCGTGACTCCTGCTGCTACTGGCCCCCAGTCTGATGCGAGCTCTGCCTGCGGAATCTTGGCCTCTGCCACTCCTCTTTTCACTTCCAGGCACTTGTCTGCCCGACATAGTCTAACTGGCGTGGTAGTAGGTGATATTTAAAAAAACCCCGGGCAGCGGTGGGTCTATATGAAACAGAATATAATGCACACCAAAAGTGAGCAGTAACACTCAGCCTCCAACAGGCCTGCTTAGTGTAAATAAGAGAGCTGCTTAGTGTAAATAAAGAGGGGTATGCTATGTTACAGAATGGGATGCCTCAACAGAAGTGCACCTGGCAGGCAGCAGTAAGCCTATGCCCAGCAAGAGTGTCTTATAATATAAATATAATAAGAGCAAATGCTTATATGGTCTTAAACAGAGGCTGCTGTAGTCACAGAATGGGATGCCCTGGGCAGGAATGGACCTGGCAGGGTCCAGTAGTGCTTTGCCCAGCAAAAGTGTCTTTATCAGGCCTAATTTCAAATATGATAAGAGCAAATGCTTATATGGTCTTAAACAGAGGCTGCTTTAGTCACAGAATGGGATGCCCTGGGCAGGAATGGACCTGGCAGGGTCCAGTAGTGCTTTGCCCAGCAAAAGTGTCTTTATCAGGCTAATTTCAAATATGATAAGAGCAAATGCTTATATGGTCTTAAACAGAGGCTGCTGAAGTCACAGAATGGGATGCCCTGGGCAGGAATGGACCTGGCAGGGTCCAGTAGTGCTTTGCCCAGCAAAAGTGTCTTTATCAGGCTAATTTCAAATATGATAAGAGCAAATGCTTATATGGTCTTAAACAGAGGCTGCTGTAGTCACAGAATGGGATGCCCTGGGCAGGAATGGACCTGGCAGGGTACAGTAGTGCTTTGCCCAGCAAAAGTGTCTTTATCAGGCCTAATTTCAAATATGATAAGAGCAAATGCTTATATGGTCTTAAACAGAGGCTGCTGTAGTCACAGAATGGGATGCCCTGGGCAGGAATGGACCTGGCAGGGTCCAGTAGTGCTTTGCCCAGCAAAAGTGTCTTTATCAGGCTAATTTCAAATATGATAAGAGCAAATGCTTATATGGTCTTAAACAGAGGCTGCTGTAGTCACAGAATGGGATGCCCCAACAGGAATCGACCTGGCAGGGTCCAGTAGTGCTTTGCCCAGCAAAAGTGTCTTTATCAGGCCTAATTTCAAATATGATAAGAGCAAATGCTTATATGGTCTTAAACAGAGGCTGCTTTAGTCACAGAATGGGATGCCCTGGGCAGGAATGGACCTGGCAGGGTACAGTAGTGCTTTGCCCAGCAAAAGTGTCTTTATCAGGCTAATTTCAAATATGATAAGAGCAAATGCTTATATGGTCTTAAACAGAGGCTGCTGTAGTCACAGAATGGGATGCCCTGGGCAGGAATGGACCTGGCAGGGTCCAGTAGTGCTTTGCCCAGCAAAAGTGTCTTTATCAGGCTAATTTCAAATATGATAAGAGCAAATGCTTATATGGTCTTAAACAGAGGCTGCTTTAGTCACAGAATGGGATGCCCTGGGCAGGAATGGACCTGGCAGGGTCCAGTAGTGCTTTGCCCAGCAAAAGTGTCTTTATCAGGCTAATTTCAAATATGATAAGAGCAAATGCTTATATGGTCTTAAACAGAGGCTGCTTTAGTCACAGAATGGGATGCCCTGGGCAGGAATGGACCTGGCAGGGTCCAGTAGTGCTTTGCCCAGCAAAAGTGTCTTTATCAGGCTAATTTCAAATATGATAAGAGCAAATGCTTATATGGTCTTAAACAGAGGCTGCTGAAGTCACAGAATGGGATGCCCTGGGCAGGAATGGACCTGGCAGGGTCCAGTAGTGCTTTGCCCAGCAAAAGTGTCTTTATCAGGCCTAATTTCAAATATGATAAGAGCAAATGCTTATATGGTCTTAAACAGAGGCTGCTTTAGTCACAGAATGGGATGCCCTGGGCAGGAATGGACCTGGCAGGGTACAGTAGTGCTTTGCCCAGCAAAAGTGTCTTTATCAGGCCTAATTTCAAATATGATAAGAGCAAATGCTTATATGGTCTTAAACAGAGGCTGCTGTAGTCACAGAATGGGATGCCCCAACAGGAATCGACCTGGCAGGGTCCAGTAGTGCTTTGCCCAGCAAAAGTGTCTTTATCAGGCTAATTTCAAATATGATAAGAGCAAATGCTTATATGGTCTTAAACAGAGGCTGCTGTAGTCACAGAATGGGATGCCCTGGGCAGGAATGGACCTGGCAGGGTCCAGTAGTGCTTTGCCCAGCAAAAGTGTCTTTATCAGGCCTAATTTCAAATATGATAAGAGCAAATGCTTATATGGTCTTAAACAGAGGCTGCTTTAGTCACAGAATGGGATGCCCTGGGCAGGAATGGACCTGGCAGGGTCCAGTAGTGCTTTGCCCAGCAAAAGTGTCTTTATCAGGCTAATTTCAAATATGATAAGAGCAAATGCTTATATGGTCTTAAACAGAGGCTGCTTTAGTCACAGAATGGGATGCCCTGGGCAGGAATGGACCTGGCAGGGTCCAGTAGTGCTTTGCCCAGCAAAAGTGTCTTTATCAGGCTAATTTCAAATATGATAAGAGCAAATGCTTATATGGTCTTAAACAGAGGCTGCTTTAGTCACAGAATGGGATGCCCTGGGCAGGAATGGACCTGGCAGGGTACAGTAGTGCTTTGCCCAGCAAAAGTGTCTTTATCAGGCCTAATTTCAAATATGATAAGAGCAAATGCTTATATGGTCTTAAACAGAGGCTGGTGTAGTCACAGAATGGGATGCCCTGGGCAGGAATGGACCTGGCAGGGTCCAGTAGTGCTTTGCCCAGCAAAAGTGTCTTTATCAGGCTAATTTCAAATATGATAAGAGCAAATGCTTATATGGTCTTAAACAGAGGCTGCTTTAGTCACAGAATGGGATGCCCTGGGCAGGAATGGACCTGGCAGGGTCCAGTAGTGCTTTGCCCAGCAAAAGTGTCTTTATCAGGCTAATTTCAAATATGATAAGAGCAAATGCTTATATGGTCTTAAACAGAGGCTGCTTTAGTCACAGAATGGGATGCCCTGGGCAGGAATGGACCTGGCAGGGTCCAGTAGTGCTTTGCCCAGCAAAAGTGTCTTTATCAGGCCTAATTTCAAATATGATAAGAGCAAATGCTTATATGGTCTTAAACAGAGGCTGCTGTAGTCACAGAATGGGATGCCCCAACAGGAATCGACCTGGCAGGGTCCAGTAGTGCTTTGCCCAGCAAAAGTGTCTTTATCAGGCTAATTTCAAATATGATAAGAGCAAATGCTTATATGGTCTTAAACAGAGGCTGCTGTAGTCACAGAATGGGATGCCCTGGGCAGGAATGGACCTGGCAGGGTCCAGTAGTGCTTTGCCCAGCAAAAGTGTCTTTATCAGGCCTAATTTCAAATATGATAAGAGCAAATGCTTATATGGTCTTAAACAGAGGCTGCTTTAGTCACAGAATGGGATGCCCTGGGCAGGAATGGACCTGGCAGGGTCCAGTAGTGCTTTGCCCAGCAAAAGTGTCTTTATCAGGCTAATTTCAAATATGATAAGAGCAAATGCTTATATGGTCTTAAACAGAGGCTGCTTTAGTCACAGAATGGGATGCCCTGGGCAGGAATGGACCTGGCAGGGTACAGTAGTGCTTTGCCCAGCAAAAGTGTCTTTATCAGGCTAATTTCAAATATGATAAGAGCAAATGCTTATATGGTCTTAAACAGAGGCTGCTGTAGTCACAGAATGGGATGCCCTGGGCAGGAATGGACCTGGCAGGGTCCAGTAGTGCTTTGCCCAGCAAAAGTGTCTTTATCAGGCCTAATTTCAAATATGATAAGAGCAAATGCTTATATGGTCTTAAACAGAGGCTGCTTTAGTCACAGAATGGGATGCCCTGGGCAGGAATGGACCTGGCAGGGTCCAGTAGTGCTTTGCCCAGCAAAAGTGTCTTTATCAGGCTAATTTCAAATATGATAAGAGCAAATGCTTATATGGTCTTAAACAGAGGCTGCTTTAGTCACAGAATGGGATGCCCTGGGCAGGAATGGACCTGGCAGGGTCCAGTAGTGCTTTGCCCAGCAAAAGTGTCTTTATCAGGCTAATTTCAAATATGATAAGAGCAAATGCTTATATGGTCTTAAACAGAGGCTGCTTTAGTCACAGAATGGGATGCCCTGGGCAGGAATGGACCTGGCAGGGTACAGTAGTGCTTTGCCCAGCAAAAGTGTCTTTATCAGGCCTAATTTCAAATATGATAAGAGCAAATGCTTATATGGTCTTAAACAGAGGCTGCTTTAGTCACAGAATGGGATGCCCCAACAGGAATCGACCTGGCAGGGTCCAGTAGTGCTTTGCCCAGCAAAAGTGTCTTTATCAGGCCTAATTTCAAATATGATAAGAGCAAATGCTTATATGGTCTTAAACAGAGGCTGCTTTAGTCACAGAATGGGATGCCCCAACAGGAATCGACCTGGCAGGGTCCAGTAGTGCTTTGCCCAGCAAAAGTGTCTTTATCAGGCTAATTTCAAATATGATAAGAGCAAATGCTTATATGGTCTTAAACAGAGGCTGCTTTAGTCACAGAATGGGATGCCCTGGGCAGGAATGGACCTGGCAGGGTCCAGTAGTGCTTTGCCCAGCAAAAGTGTCTTTATCAGGCTAATTTCAAATATGATAAGAGCAAATGCTTATATGGTCTTAAACAGAGGCTGCTTTAGTCACAGAATGGGATGCCCTGGGCAGGAATGGACCTGGCAGGGTACAGTAGTGCTTTGCCCAGCAAAAGTGTCTTTATCAGGCCTAATTTCAAATATGATAAGAGCAAATGCTTATATGGTCTTAAACAGAGGCTGCTTTAGTCACAGAATGGGATGCCCTGGGCAGGAATGGACCTGGCAGGGTACAGTAGTGCTTTGCCCAGCAAAAGTGTCTTTATCAGGCTAATTTCAAATATGATAAGAGCAAATGCTTATATGGTCTTAAACAGAGGCTGCTGTAGTCACAGAATGGGATGCCCTGGGCAGGAATGGACCTGGCAGGGTCCAGTAGTGCTTTGCCCAGCAAAAGTGTCTTTATCAGGCTAATTTCAAATATGATAAGAGCAAATGCTTATATGGTCTTAAACAGAGGCTGCTGTAGTCACAGAATGGGATGCCCTGGGCAGGAATGGACCTGGCAGGGTCCAGTAGTGCTTTGCCCAGCAAAAGTGTCTTTATCAGGCTAATTTCAAATATGATAAGAGCAAATGCTTATATGGTCTTAAACAGAGGCTGCTTTAGTCACAGAATGGGATGCCCTGGGCAGGAATGGACCTGGCAGGGTCCAGTAGTGCTTTGCCCAGCAAAAGTGTCTTTATCAGGCTAATTTCAAATATGATAAGAGCAAATGCTTATATGGTCTTAAACAGAGGCTGCTTTAGTCACAGAATGGGATGCCCTGGGCAGGAATGGACCTGGCAGGGTACAGTAGTGCTTTGCCCAGCAAAAGTGTCTTTATCAGGCTAATTTCAAATATGATAAGAGCAAATGCTTATATGGTCTTAAACAGAGGCTGCTGTAGTCACAGAATGGGATGCCCTGGGCAGGAATGGACCTGGCAGGGTCCAGTAGTGCTTTGCCCAGCAAAAGTGTCTTTATCAGGCTAATTTCAAATATGATAAGAGCAAATGCTTATATGGTCTTAAACAGAGGCTGCTGTAGTCACAGAATGGGATGCCCTGGGCAGGAATGGACCTGGCAGGGTCCAGTAGTGCTTTGCCCAGCAAAAGTGTCTTTATCAGGCTAATTTCAAATATGATAAGAGCAAATGCTTATATGGTCTTAAACAGAGGCTGCTTTAGTCACAGAATGGGATGCCCTGGGCAGGAATGGACCTGGCAGGGTCCAGTAGTGCTTTGCCCAGCAAAAGTGTCTTTATCAGGCTAATTTCAAATATGATAAGAGCAAATACTTATATGGTCTTAAACAGAGGCTGCTTTAGTCACAGAATGGGATGCCCTGGGCAGGAATGGACCTGGCAGGGTACAGTAGTGCTTTGCCCAGCAAAAGTGTCTTTATCAGGCTAATTTCAAATATGATAAGAGCAAATGCTTATATGGTCTTAAACAGAGGCTGCTGTAGTCACAGAATGGGATGCCCTGGGCAGGAATGGACCTGGCAGGGTCCAGTAGTGCTTTGCCCAGCAAAAGTGTCTTTATCAGGCCTAATTTCAAATATGATAAGAGCAAATGCTTATATGGTCTTAAACAGAGGCTGCTTTAGTCACAGAATGGGATGCCCTGGGCAGGAATGGACCTGGCAGGGTCCAGTAGTGCTTTGCCCAGCAAAAGTGTCTTTATCAGGCTAATTTCAAATATGATAAGAGCAAATGCTTATATGGTCTTAAACAGAGGCTGCTTTAGTCACAGAATGGGATGCCCTGGGCAGGAATGGACCTGGCAGGGTCCAGTAGTGCTTTGCCCAGCAAAAGTGTCTTTATCAGGCTAATTTCAAATATGATAAGAGCAAATGCTTATATGGTCTTAAACAGAGGCTGCTTTAGTCACAGAATGGGATGCCCTGGGCAGGAATGGACCTGGCAGGGTACAGTAGTGCTTTGCCCAGCAAAAGTGTCTTTATCAGGCCTAATTTCAAATATGATAAGAGCAAATGCTTATATGGTCTTAAACAGAGGCTGCTTTAGTCACAGAATGGGATGCCCCAACAGGAATCGACCTGGCAGGGTCCAGTAGTGCTTTGCCCAGCAAAAGTGTCTTTATCAGGCCTAATTTCAAATATGATAAGAGCAAATGCTTATATGGTCTTAAACAGAGGCTGCTTTAGTCACAGAATGGGATGCCCCAACAGGAATCGACCTGGCAGGGTCCAGTAGTGCTTTGCCCAGCAAAAGTGTCTTTATCAGGCTAATTTCAAATATGATAAGAGCAAATGCTTATATGGTCTTAAACAGAGGCTGCTGTAGTCACAGAATGGGATGCCCTGGGCAGGAATGGACCTGGCAGGGTCCAGTAGTGCTTTGCCCAGCAAAAGTGTCTTTATCAGGCTAATTTCAAATATGATAAGAGCAAATGCTTATATGGTCTTAAACAGAGGCTGCTTTAGTCACAGAATGGGATGCCCTGGGCAGGAATGGACCTGGCAGGGTCCAGTAGTGCTTTGCCCAGCAAAAGTGTCTTTATCAGGCTAATTTCAAATATGATAAGAGCAAATGCTTATATGGTCTTAAACAGAGGCTGCTTTAGTCACAGAATGGGATGCCCTGGGCAGGAATGGACCTGGCAGGGTCCAGTAGTGCTTTGCCCAGCAAAAGTGTCTTTATCAGGCTAATTTCAAATATGATAAGAGCAAATGCTTATATGGTCTTAAACAGAGGCTGCTTTAGTCACAGAATGGGATGCCCTGGGCAGGAATGGACCTGGCAGGGTCCAGTAGTGCTTTGCCCAGCAAAAGTGTCTTTATCAGGCTAATTTCAAATATGATAAGAGCAAATGCTTATATGGTCTTAAACAGAGGCTGCTTTAGTCACAGAATGGGATGCCCTGGGCAGGAATGGACCTGGCAGGGTACAGTAGTGCTTTGCCCAGCAAAAGTGTCTTTATCAGGCTAATTTCAAATATGATAAGAGCAAATGCTTATATGGTCTTAAACAGAGGCTGCTTTAGTCACAGAATGGGATGCCCTGGGCAGGAATGGACCTGGCAGGGTCCAGTAGTGCTTTGCCCAGCAAAAGTGTCTTTATCAGGCTAATTTCAAATATGATAAGAGCAAATGCTTATATGGTCTTAAACAGAGGCTGCTTTAGTCACAGAATGGGATGCCCTGGGCAGGAATGGACCTGGCAGGGTACAGTAGTGCTTTGCCCAGCAAAAGTGTCTTTATCAGGCTAATTTCAAATATGATAAGAGCAAATGCTTATATGGTCTTAAACAGAGGCTGCTTTAGTCACAGAATGGGATGCCCTGGGCAGGAATGGACCTGGCAGGGTCCAGTAGTGCTTTGCCCAGCAAAAGTGTCTTTATCAGGCTAATTTCAAATATGATAAGAGCAAATGCTTATATGGTCTTAAACAGAGGCTGCTTTAGTCACAGAATGGGATGCCTCACAGCAGACTTAAGATCAGTTCAGTATATATGCACAGTTAGTTACTATAAGCAGCCTGAAAACGCTAACAAAGGCTGGATGAAAAAAAAAAAATCTCCCTGTCACAGCCTCCGTTTTTCCTACCTTTCCCTGGCTTTCTGTCTGTCTCCTGTCTGTCTCATGCCTGTCTCCTGCCTGTCTCCAGCCTGTCCCTGTCTGTCCCTGCCTGTCTAACTGCCTCAGCTACACAGCGTTCTGTCTGTCACGAATGCAATAGAGAAATGAGGAAAAGCAAGATGGCCGACGTTAAATACCGCTGTGTGACGTCACCGGGCTTGCTGGCTGCTGATAGGCTGCATGTGACTGCCCCAGCTTGCACTGGCACGGGATAGATGTCCAGACATGTCCCGTCCGCCATCTTAGAATGCCTGTAAATGTAAATGAATGGATGTTAAAGGAAAACTTCGAGTGATCGAATCGCGGGGAAATTCGGATTCGATCCGAATCGAATTTTTCCTGAAATTCGGATCGAATCCGGGTTCGTCCGGATCGATTCGCTCATCCCTAATAGATACAGACACAAAAATATTTTGCCAGATCTCAGTAAGTTGTAGTAGGTCTTAAAGGTGGAGCTGCGTGTTTTTTTGGCCAATCCCTTTAAACTGTTTATAAGCCTTCTTTAATTAATAAAAAAATATAGAAAAAAATGAAGGCAGGACTTACCTTTTAGAGTTTTCATTTTTTAAACACATACATGATAATAAACATATGTTTTTATAATGCTTTCTTTTCACAAAGACATATTAGTGTGACATATTAGTGTATACATGTTTACATTTTTTTTTAAATAGTCCAAGTATTGCAGCAACAGAGAGGTTAAAGCTGTGACATAGTTATGCCCGAGCGGGCAGCTCTAACTCTCAGCCACGTCATGATCAGCTCTAGTGCATTAGCCGCCACATTTACGCCTCTAGCACTGTTTGACTTTGTAACAATTTTACCTTTTTTTTTTTGGTTAACAGTCTGATTTGGGTTTTAAATCCATGCCTTGTGTGATGTGTCGCACATTGGGTTTTATAGGGTTTCTCTATTAATTTCTAAAAAAAAAATACCAGTTTAATGTTACATACAGATACCAGCATAATTTTATTGGAAGCCTGACCTTGTTTCAGTTTCTGTCATGAATAATGCGGCTCGGGAATTCAAGTTGTATGTAAGTAGCAGCAGCTCTGTGCTTTAAAGCGACGTCTTTATCCTACTTTAAGGAGTTTCTAGAATAAATTACCTACAGGCTAAATACTACATAACAAGAGCATGTAGAATAAGTTATAGTCTATTATACTGGATCAAACTTGTTTGTAATTCACGTTGTTGTAATAACAATAGCTAAGCTAGATCCAAGACTGGTTCTATTTGCAGAAGAATCTTGTTTCTTTTTAATGTCTGACCTGTTTGGTTTTGAGTTGCAATGTAAAGTAATGTAGTTCTTGTTGTATGTTAGCTTACAAATGTTTTATGTGTAACATATTCAATTCTGGAGAGAATAACTGGAGAGAGGGTTTGGTTTAAACATTCAGAGATTCTCATCATCTAATCTCTCTCTTTAGTTTTAATCCATGGTGCTTAGAAGTGGAGAAATGAGATACAAAGTATTTCCAATGAGGAAAAAAGTATAAATAACAACTCCCTATGGTGTTCAGAGTAGTGAACTATTTGCAAGCATGAGCAAGTTTTAAAAAAAGTTAATTTACATATTTAATTTAGAGTGTGTAAAAAAATGAAAGTGCCAGCTATTGATATTTTTGCGCTAACTTTAATGGGACAGTCCAGGCAAAACAAAAACGTACATACTGATGTGCTATGCTTTAATACACCCTGCACTGTACTGTGATGTGCTAGAAAAAGTGCATTGCATTTAATGGGCACAGTGCTAGTTTTTTCACTTTAAAAAATTACATATCTGTACTTTTTTCATGTCATTATTCATGTCACTGAAGGTAGGTTACTGAGGCCTGGCATGCCACCTCCATTGCACCAAATGAAGTGGTCTAATGTGGAAGGTTTGTCTGGCGGCGGGTAACTTAAACACCACAGGGCTTGATCTAAGGACCTGGTAAGTAATATACTACCAGCCTAAAAAAGAAGTACTGCAGGAGACAAGAGCTGAGTATGTGTTTTTTTTTGCCTGGACAAGGACTTTAAGGGTAAGTCTACTTTTGATTGAATGTTTGAAACAGTATATTTTTTGGTGTGCCAAAATGATGTCCCCAGGGTGCTAAGATGATTTATTTTTTTTTACATTTTTTTCTTAAGTTAGAAAATGTGAGTTTTATGTAAGCTGTTTTTATTATATGCAATCTGTTGCTATTGGCAACATACACCAAGATTGTACACAAAGAAGCGAGAAGTGAGGCCTGTACACACAGAAAACTGCTGCTGGGCATGTGTAAGGTTAAGTGAGCTCTCTCACCTCCACAGCATCCATAGCAGCAGTGTTATGTGTGTACAAGGTCAGGTAAGCCTGCTCCCAATTTATTTATTGCATTGTATGTCCCAAATGGGGCTCTCAGAGAATAGAGTTAGGACTGCACCTCACAGAGGCACTTTGGCGCTTGGTGTTGCAGCTTAAGCATACTTCTGCAGATGTGTGTGGACCGAGCCCTCAGATTTAGAGACAGATTTTAGGTTGGTCTGCAAGCTAACAGGGTTGAGTGCTGTGGCTCCTTGAAGACTTTTATAGCCTAATTGCCCTGCTAACGTGCACCTCCCTAGTTAGTTATAAAATGGTCTGAGCGGCTGCCACTCCTCCTTTGTTTCTTATGTGTGTACAAGACTCACTTCTCTTTTCTTGGCGTACATACTTGGTGTACATTGACAATAGCAAAAGATTGCAGTTAATAAAATCTCCATAAACACACATTCTCTAACATTAAAAAAATATTCAGCACCTTGAGGACATCATTTTGGCACAAAAAATATAGACTTTAAAAAAGTCTTGAAAGTGGACTTGCCCTTCTTGGAACTGCCAGCTATGATTGCTCTAGACGACTTCCATTTTCACCTGTTTGTTATCCATGTTTGAACTATTCATTCTTATCTAAAACTGTTATAAGCAGGTGGACACCTCTGTAGTATAAAATGTTCCTTCCCTTGCGGCCCAGCATTTACTTGGCAGGCTGCCAAAAAATGAGTAGGAATTGAAGAGGGGGGACCCGTGAACCCTTCCCTAACTAGCAGATGCAACAGAGTGGCTGCAGCACCCAGTCCACAGCATTAGAAGTCCAGCACCCCCAGAACAGAAGGGAGCCCCCGACCCAGCAGTTTTTCGAGAATGACAGATACTGGGGATTCTCCGGCCAAAGGCCTCATCACTAGTAATAATGTTGACGTTCCAAGCAACAGTCACACTTTTTACCATTTATGGTCCCAAGAAGGGGAGCGAGGGTGCATTGGTCAGTGGAGGCACCGCAGTCTAAATCCAAAGCAAAAAGACCAGCAGTCCAAAGTAGATCAAATGTCTTAATGTTGAATGTTAATCCAAAAAGCAAAATAGTAACCAAATGTTGATGCTTCAGGGCCCTGGAAGAAGACCCCTTTCTCAGGACAAACATACAACCAGAGTGTAGGCCATGCTAAACATTTATACAGGAAGGAGCCAATCAGAGGCTCCCACAGCAGCACTGTGTCAGAGAGTGTAGGTCTCACATCTACATACTTACAGGAGTCACCCCTGCTACTGATGTGGCAGCCTCTGATTTGCTCCCAGACACAGTGCTGCTATGGCAGCCACTGATTGGCCCCTGCCTGTATAAATGTATAGCGTAGCCTACAGTCTGGTAGTATGTTTGTTTTGAGAAAGGGGTCTTCCAGGGCCCCCGAAATATCGGCATTTGGCTGCTATTTGGATTACAATATAGGACATTTGATCTACTTTGGAGTGCTGGTCTTTTTGCTTTAGTAATAATGTTGAGGAATTTAATCTTTTTTTTTGTCATGTGAATTCTCTCATATATAGGCATATTGTTTAATTGGTTAATTAGATTACATAACTGCTTAGTGTGTTATTTAAATTACTTGTATTGCTTAATCATTTCATATAGCCATATATTTTCCCTATTTAAAATGGTAGTGGTTTATATATAATAATTCTCAGTGCCCCAAGGGGGGGGGGGGGGGGCGGAGGTGCTGAAGAACAGGGACAGGCTTCCCTTTGGACATAACAGGGTGTCGGTCCATGTAAAAAGTGGTTCATTTGTTACTCTTGCATTCAAATGATCCAGATGGCAAATTATCCTTTTATATGTCATATTCTGACTCCGTATGATAAAGCAATAGCAATCCACCAGTTGACCGGTAGGTTTGGAGCTGACGAAAGGAGCGTGTTTGCAGAAAGAATCAGAATTAGTGCTTGTTATAGTCCTGCCATTCACTTTATTCGGCAGCTAAAGGAGACAGCCTTTTTATTGAATTAAACTGTGAATGCAAAGAAAAGTCATTGTGTTTGACTGCCAACAACAAGAATGGATAGAGTTCACTCTGGAAGGGTGTAGTTATGCCATAAAACGTTATATTTTAAGGAAGTAAACTAGCATTTTATAGAAGGTCAACTATTCCATGGAACAATCGTATGGATTTCTGCATTAGCGCTGATAGGAATATATTTAGGAAATCAAAGGCACCTGGTACAGTGAGCAAGCAATTTGTTATCCTCTTTAAAAGGCAAAGGCGCGAGGGGAGCGGAGAGCCATTAATACAGTAAATTGAATAGCTGTGGAATGGACTCGTTGGTAGGCATAGAGTGTACTCGGGAAGATAGAGTGTTCACTCTCATCTCTGGCAATAAATTGTAATGGTACAGTGGCAGATCACATCCACTGCAAAATTGTATTTTTGTTTTCTTTAGATTTCAGCATCTTTATATTTTCCATGTGTCATATAGTGCTTTTTGTCATTGTGGCTGGAAATGACAAGACAGAATACAGGACTCATCGAGGTGCTATTGTGAAGTTTTATGTGGCCAATAGTATAATAAAACTAGATATTTCCTAGGGCTATGTAGTTCTCTTTTTCATTTTGTTTAGGAAATAGCCATTATACAACTAGATTGTTTTACTTGTTTGTCTACTTATAAATCCATCAGGTTAAATCTTAAAGGAGCACTTAGGAGAATTATGAATAATGATCATAAATTATTGTTACCCTAATATCTGTGTAATATTTACCATGTAGTACTAGATGAAAAAACATTAACTATGAGGGTTCAGTATGGCTGCTCCCATACCAAAGGAGCAAGGGAAGCAGAGAATGTCCTGGAGAGGTTATTCATTTCATTATAAGGTAGTTCATTCCAGTGATGTTCCAGGGAGGTGTTTTTGAGATGGTACACTAGGTAATAGGTTTACTCTAAGGAGAACCATAGAGGCTGCCATTTCAGGTAAAGAGCACTTTATTAAGACTACAGAAGCTTCTTTCTAAATGCGAAATAGCAAAGATGTGAAAAGATATGATTTGCATGGCTCTACTTACTGAGAATATACTGATATACTGAGAATATTCTGCAGGTGGTATGTGCTGTGGGATATCCTGCAATTGGATGCCCCCTCCACTACTGATTAAATTGGGACAACTCTTGTTTTTGACTGGTTTAAGCAATCCATGGTCTTCTTTGGAGTAATATGCTTCTAATATGCTTAGTACATTTTAAGCTGTTACCCATCCTCTCATCTCCAACCTTATTCTCCTGTATCAATGTGTATCTGTACATTTCTACCACACCTTATTCTGTGGAGTATAAGTAATTTTTTTTTCCCATTCAGTAGTGATCTTAGTTAAGTTGCCCGATAATCATCTCTTATCATAAGCTTTAAGATCATGATAAGGTACATCACTATGGGAAGGTGACAAATTAGGTGCAGATTTATCTTAAGTGTAAAGGTATTCCCTTCCCCTTTTTACATTACGGTAGCAAAGCATGTGGAAAAAGAAGAAGAAAGCAGAAAAGGATAAAGAAATGAAGAAGAATAAGGAAGTGAAGAAGAGAAGAAAGACAAATGATAAGAAGGTCATCCCCCCCCCCCTCCCCTAGTGCCAGTTAATCTATTGGTCGGCGGGACAGGTAGGTACGTGAAAGCTATCTTATATCAATTCACAATGATTTTATGGATTTCTACGGATTCAGAAGGCCTCAAGAAGTGCTTGATATTTTCTTGCGGTATTTCCGGGCTTTAGATTTAGGAGCTCGATTTCTAGTGTATTTTTCATCCTATGCTTCCATGCTAAAGTAGGAGGATTTGGGTTACCCCAGCAGCTACCTATATATTGTCTTGTACCTGTAGTTATCAAATGTATTATGGCCAAGTTTGTGGGATCTTGGGATGTCCATTGAGATTGTAGCAGGATTTTATCTTTAGTATACATCATGTTTATTCCTCCTTTTATATTGATGGAATTTACCACCTCCTCCCATAATTTTTTGGTAAAGTTACAGTCCCACCACAGGTGACTCATTGTAGCCTACACCACCAACATGAAAAGGGGGTCATCTTGTCATTATAGTTCCTTATTAAATAATATTGTGTTATGTATTTAAAGTTGAAGATTCTGAGTGGTGTTGATCGTATATTTTAGTTGGCTTTGTGAATTTGTTGCCAATCTACGACACCTAAGGTTTTTCCTAGATCCTTATTCCATTTCTTTTTGTATGAGTCTGGTTTATTATTTTTATTGTTGTACTCCAGTATAAGTAATTTACTTGTCTTACCCTCCTGTAATTTTTACCTTGTACAGAATCCCAAAAGATAATGGCACTCTATAAATAAACAATAATACAAAAACATTTCCCAGTGTGCAGAAGACTTATCTGATTAGCACAACAAAGGGGAAATGGGAGCAACTACCCACATAGCCAGTTAGATTTTTATCCTTAAAGGAATTCTCCAGCGCTGCAGCATTGCCCAGATGCACCAGTGTACAACTTACCAAGATCGAAGACCGCACCCCTCTCTGGTCCATGATGGTGGACATGAAACATGTTTGCTTTATGCCTCACAAAAATGCAGTGAAAAAATATTGGTGGTTTGTTGTTTCTGATCTAGAAATAGATTTCCTTTTAATTGTGCTCTGTTTTTCTTTCTGGATATACTGATATTTCTTGTAATAAAAAATCTGATTCAAGAAATTAATAAAATCAACCAGGCTACATTAAAAATATCAAGAGTGGTCATCTACTGTAATTCTACAAGGATACACCACTGGATATGCAGACCTCCAGAGTCAAAATACAACAACCCCCCAACACTTCCCTAGCACTAAGCTTGGTGGGGTGTAATAAACTGACCTGCTCAAGACTGCTCATCTTAGAGGTGGGGCGGGTGAAACCCCACTTCCCTCTGGTTTTGCGGTGGTTGTCATTGTGCAAACTACCACAGGAATTGTGTGTGACTGTTATCACTGTTACTTCAGCGCCTACATTTACCATGTAAAACTGATCAACAGCCTAGAAAAGCTTTAAATACTGATCAACTGAATCAACAGCCTAGAAAAGCTTTAAATACTTGTGCTTAAAGCCAAAAACAGACAAACAGTTAAAAGCAGGCAGAATTCAGGCACAATCTGTGGAAATAACATAGCGGCAAAGTCTGTCCTAGTAAATTATCACTAGAGCCACAGCCACTAAAATAAAGCAAATAGATAAAGGCAAAAAGGACCTGCAGCAAGATCTGGGTACAATGGTTGACATTGTTTTTATACATGTATTTACTGCCTTCTGTTTTATTCACTAAAAGGCAATCTGCCATGGTGCCATGGTATATTATTGTGTCAACCTTTTGCAATGCCTGCACAACAGAAGTGGAGAAGTAATTACAAAATGACATACAAACTGATGTAGAGGCCTCACCTGTGACCACTGACAGAGAATACAGTGCATGGCAACATTCATCAAACTACCACCGCCTCTGCTAGTAACCCGCTTATACGTAGTCTAAACACAACAGGCTAGCTATATCATGCTTATCCCAATTCCCAACAATGGATTCTTGCATTCTCCCCATAGGTATTTCACCAAGGATTTTGTGATATTATATATTTTACTGTATTCATTTATAAAACCTTTTATAAGTTGCCCATAAACATTAGATTAGGCATTACAGGAACCCTGTTAGTATTGTCTTTCTATGATAAACACAGCGATAAATCATGACAAAAGTCAGTCGCCTAACATTCAACCATTGTAAAGACATTTCCACATTAAGTGAAAGAGTTAATTTCCCTTCACCATTGAAACAACTGATTTGCTCTGGTCTCTGTCTAAGCAAACTAGGCATTCAGCTGTTCTCAACATTGCAGTTGAAGAACGTGTGATCACTGAGGTCTTCTTAAAGCGGACCCGTTCCCCAGATAACAGGTGTTGGTCCGCTTCTAGCCACATTAAAACAGGCTCGGGGGTGGGGGGCATCCAGAATGCTGGAGCCCCCCATGCATTAGCCCCCAGAACGCCCGCAATCCTTACCTGGCCACTGATCCTTGGCCGGAAATGGCACCCCTGCGATTGGTCCCCTCTAGGTTGCACTGCCCAGTGCACAACAGGGTCTTAAGTGGCACCTGCAGCACAAAGCTATTTAAAGCAGGTCTGCAATATGAGAGGCACCCAATTCCCTGATACATAGATCCATTCCAATTAATTCTAAGGGCAAAAGAGGTAAATTTCCACTTTAACTGAACTATTAAGCAATATCTCAGGACTTTTTTAACACTTTCATTCATTATGGGTTTAGATCAGATTTGCTCATTCCGTGGCCCTCAGAGCCATCTGATGTGGCCCCTCGCCTGCTGTGGCAGGATGAGAGGGGTAAATAAAACAGGCATGTAATGGTAATTAAGTAGAGGGACACTCATTTCAAAAATCTGAAATCTATTGTACGCTTAGCATTGGTAGGAATTTATATGATTGGTAAGATGTTGAACTGATTGGGCATGGCTATAAATTGGGACCCATATAATCGGGTAAGGCGATCAGCACGTGTATTGATAGCATGTGGGTATTGTTATGTATCAATATAGTAATGGGGTGTATAGTATAGATGTGGTGGTGAGGTGGAAGGGCGTACACATGTTAAAAATCACTCTAATGGAATGTGAGTCTATTTATTGTGGCCCAGAACCAGTTTCTAAATAACTTATGGTAAGTGGCCCTCACTCGTCAAAAGGTTGAGCACCCCTGGTTTAGAATGATCATTTAACAAAACTATCATCACTGGAGAAACAAACACTTCTTTGATTTACAATTGGATGTAACCTGACAACTAGAACACTGGCACCTGGAAGTGTAATGGCAGCTTGACTCTCTCCACAATAGTACAGAAGGAGTACAGACCCCCCCCCCCCCCCAGTGGCATGTGGTGCTCGATGGGCTTAACCCCATGCAGATGTTGGGGAATAGCTGCACACCTAGAATTACATGCGAGCCGCCATCTTGGATTCCACATCAGAGCCCTGATTATACATGATTACACATGAGTGGGAGATGGGAGAAAGTTTTTGCTAGCACACAGGCATACTGCAGTTGAGCTGGGAGCTTCGTTATGATCAGCACAACAAGCCAGAGAGATATTTTATCTGTTTCCTCACAGAATGTTAGAAGAAGATAATGCTGGCTGCATTGGACAGCAGCATGGCTGTAGTATGCTTGTGTGATATTGTCTCCCCACACAGCAGGCTGGAGCTTGGGATTTTGCTATAAGCAACTCACACAAAACTGCGAGAGATTTACCTCGGAAAAAAGATATGCATCTCTCACATTTCACACACACACTGTCAGTGTAAGTCAATGGGTTCGGCAGCCGCAGAGTTGTTTACAATGTTGTGACAATGTTTTAGGAGCTGCTAAGCGGTGATGAGTCATTGCAGCTAATGATTTTTTTTACTTCTGGCCAGAGATGAAGCATTATTTCAAGGAGATTCATGTAATTTTGACTGGGTTTTTCACAAGCAGGCCTGTCAGTATTATGGCAAGATGGCTTCCCCCTTGCAATTCAATAGCACAGAATCTCCCTGCTATCCCACAATGTCAAAAATTTCCCTGCGCAGAGCAGCATAATGTGGCTAACTAGCAGCAAACAGACATTTAAAGCTGCCTCTACAAAGGCTACACCAGAGTGTATTGATATTGCAGAATCATATTTATAACTAGTCATGCAGATGGTGTAGCTCAGAACACACAACACACACAATTATATAGTGTAAAAGATAATTATGTATGTATCAAATATTCTAAACTATCAGAGCCGTGTGCTGAAAGGCAAACAGCTCTGATTGGACGAGAGCCTGCGTATGCTCTATCCTTATAGTTTAGTTTAGTCATTGATATGCTTTGAATGCACTATGTACACTGTTTACATTTTTGGCTTTCTGATCTTGCGTGTATTTATTGGTGGAGTGGCAATTTTTTATACTTATTTATGTTTTATTAGTTATTTGAGCCTGGTAGTTACAGTAGATACAAAAGGTGAATATTGTCACCTGCTAAGTTATTGAATAGAATAGCCAAACAAAGAAAACAGTAAAATGCTTAAAGTGCTCTTTGTGGCCCTTTGGGTAGATTTCTGTTCTGGACCTGCTCCCTGTGATTCAACATGATGTTAAGAGTTAGAAATAATATATCGTGTTTTTAAGACCTTTATGCTGTGGGTCGTACATTTCGAAAATGTTATTGATTGCACTTCCATTTTTTCAGCATTTCAAAATATGTTTTTCCTGTTAATTTTAGACAAAAGTCCTGATAAACAGCAGTACACAAGCAGTGGCACTATGGGGGAATCGAGCTCCTGCTCACAGTATCACTGCTATGATGATAACCGAGGATCAGAAGACCATTGTTACTGGAAGTCTGGAGGGGCAGATATGTCTCTGGCACTTGTCAATGGAAATGAAGGTTTGTGACCAGAGAATGCATTCCGTTTTTCTCTCCCCCTATCTTCTCTTTCCCACTCTGTCCATTCTTAACACTTTATCTCTTTATGCATCTATGCATAAACACTTTCCTTTCTAGCCTTATATGAACCTGTATGATTTTTGTGACACATAAATATATAATCACTCACTACCTGTTATGTGTTTGACATCAATAAAGTAAAAATGTGAATCAGCCACTGAAACCTATAATTTAACGCTTCACAACTTTTAATTTAGGACCATCTGCCCCACTAGATTGTAACATTTGTGTGCATTACTCTGGATACAGAAAGAAATCCCATCCAGTGGAAATTGGGCTTTTATTAAATGTACCTGCTCAGCAGAATAATGAATTGCACATTGAATATAAGAAAATGTATTTAAAAAAAATGAGAAACAATATCTTATTCAAAAAAAGATGGTAGTTATAATTCACAGTAACCTTTTACTTACAGGCCTGCAATGCTCTCTGCAGATCTTAAATATTCTGGCAGCAGGAATAGTCCATCCAGAGATGGAGGGTTTACTCCAATTATCCAATTATCTGGCTCCTGGCTCCCATCATGCAGGCTCCTGTGCCTGTCCAGCTTAGGGCTCCTGTGCCTGCCCATCATGCAGGCTCCTGTGCCTGCCCAGCTTAGGGCTCCTGTGCCTGCCCATCATGCAGGCTCCTGTGCCTGTCCAGCTTAGGGCTCCTGTGCCTGCCCATCTTGCAGGCTCCTGTGCCTGTCCAGCTTAGGGCTCCTGTGCCTGCCCATCATGCAGGCTCCTGTGCCTGTCCAGCTTAGTGCTCCTGTGCCTGTCCATCATGCAGGCTCCTGTGCCTGTCCAGCTTACAGCTCCTGTGCCTGTCCATCATGCAGGCTCCTGTGCCTGTCCAGCTTAGTGCTCCTGTGCCTGCCCATCATGCAGGCTCCTGTGCCTGTCCAGCTTAGGGCTCCTGTGCCTGCCCATCATGCAGGCTCCTGTGCCTGCCCAGCTTACGGCTCCTGTGCCTGCCCATCATGCAGGCTCTTGTGCCTGCCCAGCTTAGGGCTCCTGTGCCTGCCCATCATGCAGGCTCCTGTGCCTGCCCAGCTTACGGCTCCTGTGCCTGCCCATCATGCAGGCTCCTGTGCCTGCCCAGCTTACGGCTCCTGTGCCTGCCCATCATGCAGGCTCTTGTGCCTGCCCAGCTTAGGGCTCCTGTGCCTGTCCAGCTTAGTGCTCCTGTGCCTGCCCATCATGCAGGCTCCTGTGCCTGCCCAGCTTAGGGCTCCTGTGCCTGCCCATCATGCAGGCTCCTGTGCCTGTCCAGCTTACGGCTCCTGTGCCTGTCTAGCTTAGGGCTCCTGTGCCTGTCCAGCTTAGGGCTCCTGTGCCTGCCCATCATGCAGGCTCCTGTGCCTGTCCAGCTTAGTGCTCCTGTGCCTGTCCAGCTTACGGCTCCTGTGCCTGTCCAGCTTACGGCTCCTGTGCCTGTCCAGCTTACGGCTCCTGTGCCTGTCCAGCTTACGGCTCCTGTGCCTGTCCAGCTTACGGCTCCTGTGCCTGTCCAGCTTACGGCTCCTGTGCCTGTCCAGCTTACGGCTCCTGTGCCCGACCATCTTACAGAACTCTTGAGATCTCTCAACAGATTAAAGTGCAAAAAAATAAAAAATGCAGCTGATTGGGACTTGAAGTAGATATGTTTTCCAGGTGAGGTTCAAAAGTTTTGGAAAGCGGTACAGACAATTTTCTCCAGTTAGGCAAAACCCTGTTAAAGTGTGGGGAGCTTCCCAGATAAAAGCCTGGGGCCAGGCTGGCCACAAGAGGCCATGAATAGTGATGGGCTTTGGATACGATTATACCCGGATCTTGCCGATTCAGTCAGGTTTGCCTAATCCCAGATACCAGTGGACCTGTGGCAACCCCCCCATGTGAATAATGACGTAACTGAAGGGGACAATCATGTCCCTTCCCTTCAGAGATGTCATTAGTCACAGGCGGATTCCAGAAAGGCTTCTCCCCTGTGGTATAAAAGTCTTTCTGGATAAAGAGTTTCTGCCAGAGGTCATTCAATTTTTATTGTAAATCTATTAAATTTTATTGTAAATATATTAAAATAAATATATTTATTTATAAGCAGTGGTTCTCATTCATAATAAATTACACAAAGGAGCAGGTCACATGCATCAAAAGTCTCCCTGCCCTTACAGCCTGGCATTAGCTTGACTGGGTTTAATAGCAGTAGGGGGGGCTGTGTCCCCCTTCACTACCAAGATGCTGGGGCATCAGTAAACCAGCGCCTGCCAGATCAGGAGGGAACCTTGACCCGGTGGACTGAAAGACAGGATGCCGTCCGACAGGGGACAGGAGGATGTGAGTTCTTTTTTTGTAATGTATTTTTTTTTTTTTTATTTAAACTGGTGAACTGATAAGGGGTCCAGAAGACCAAATGCGAGATAATGGAGATGGAGGGAAGGCTTTTGAACCGGATTGTCCCCGCTCCAGCTTATCACTATCTATGAACTCTCCCAGATGATGCCAGTGAGTTACTCCCAGAGAGAGCCCCCTTCTCTTTGAGGCACCAATCGGGTGCTATGGAATAAAAATAAATGCTATACCTGGCGGGATCATTCAAGTTAGAGATCCCACATAGTGGGATCCACCTATAGTTTCTATAAAACACTCAGCTAGAAATGGGAACCTGCAAGAAGCCTTATTCAGTTTGATAAATCTTTGTCAACCACGGAACAGCGACAGGATTACTGTACATTCAAGTAATGCTTTTCTTTCAGATAACATCAAAGGCTATGTTGCTGGGGCACACGGCTGCCATTACCTGCTTAGCAAAAGCTAGAGACTTTGAAAAACAGCCATTTATTGTGAGTGGAGCAGAAAATGGGTAAGTACTCCTTTCAATAGCATCTTTGCCAGGTGGGACAAAATATATATATATATAGGAGTGGGGGATGCAGCAACCTTGAGGGTATTATAGGTATTACCACTGTGTGATTCTTTTAACTTTAATTTAAGTCTGGGCCCACCATTTTCTTTTTTTAGAGTTGAAGTACCAGTTTAGGCGGTAATAGTGTAATAAAGATCATCATCATCATGAATATAGATGTCAAGAGTGATCCTTTATAAGACCTTGCATCAAGGAAATTCCATCCAAGTGTGTGTTTTTTTTTTTTAAATAAAGGAGTATCAGCAGTGATAGGTCAGTCCATGCTATTGCTATTTTTCTAATGTGTGCTGTACCCGTCATGCAATGGTTTAGAGTGGTTATTGCTGCAGTTTTCAAAGGGCTCCAGGAGAGAGGAGGTTACAGTTAAGCAATTGGTTCTACCCTGTAAAGTGGAATGGCACATCTAAAAACCCGTCACCCCTATTTATTTTTTCTTTCTTTTCATTCGTCCTGTTAAATGTTTTCATACAGGGTATAGAAGCTACCCACTGCCTAGAATGTTTATAGACATTTTAATGTGAAATAGCTTTCAGTGGCAAACAGAAAGTTCAATAGAAAAGCTATAGGTCTTTCATAGACCATTATATTTCAGTGTTGATGTCCTATGGCTTTTCGCTTAAATGAACTTCCTGTTTCTGGAAATCAAACCAGAAGTAAGAGCAGAACATTTGGTGCAGCACTACTAACCCTGCCCCATTCCAATAACAACTAAACTAAGGGTTTGGCTGGAGTTGAACTTTTACTTTTAAACTTGAAAATTACCTAAACCCTCAACCTTTATCTTTAACTTTAATTTGCTCTCTTAAGAGGGAAAAAAGTCAGGTCACCACTTCCTCATTCATTTGTATGGCAGCAAATGGCAGCCATTCATATGGCTGCCGACGACCATTCAAGTTTGATATGTAAGCTCATTCGTCAATCAAGAGATTGGCAGCTATAGAATAAATGAGGAAGTGGTAAACATTGGCTGACTTGATTTTACTTGCTCTATCAAGGAATCATCCAGGCTAAATGTAAAAGTATTTGCTGAGATCCAGCTTTTCTTCTGCAACCCAGCTGCTGGATTTTGTGCATGACCACCTTGTTTTACCAAAAAGAGGTGGACCTATCGCCGCTCCTCATGCATCAGAGTATGTGGGGCGGGCACGCCATCTCCTGTGTCTGCAGAAGTAATATCTGCTTCTTCTTTTGATTGTCTTTATTCTCTTTGCTCCTTTGTGCACTGCAAAATAAAATTACAACAAGAAAAAAGGATGCTCTTTTATGCTGGGAGTATATTGCTGCTTGATGGTTTAAATTACACATATAGGAAGAAAATGGGCACCCCCTTTCTTCAAAGAGGTATGGAGCTGCCCCAGGCTACATTTCACACAGACAGATAGAAATGTGTAGCATGGCCGTATAAACTGAGAATAGAGATCATCCTAACTATTGTCTTCTGAGAGATCAGACTGTCAGAATTCCATTGTCAGATGCTTATACTATTAGGGTCATTTCTGTTATTTTGTGTACTTTAATGCCCAAAGATGAGCTAATTGGTTTGCTAACCATGTCCCCATTTGAAACAAGCTCCCTTTGGTTTATTGAGACTGATTGCTGATTTAACACAAACTCCATAGTGTAACTGGAACAAATATTAATGATGGGGGGGGGGGGGCATGAAACGAATGTCTCCTTCTTATACAACACTTTTCATAAATATATTTTTTGCACTTTAACTCTTCCAGGTTTTGGATCATGCCCTTGAGGCATCACAAGTTAGGATGCCCCTGCTGTGAAAAGCAACCTTGATTGCTTACCTTGCCGGCAATTTCAAGACATGCTTGGGGTCTCCATTTATCAAATAGCTGAGCATGTTAATGCATGGCTAAATAAATTGAATGTAAGCTAGTCATTCACTTACCGCTGACTGCTCCCCTCTAGCAGTGCATACCCAAACCTGCTATTCAGATAGTACTGGTGCAGGAGCATGCAGCAGCAAGAGTTCGATGGGTGGTTTTGGTCCCCTTTTAAACTTGACTAAAACCAGTCCTAGCATCTATAAGACAACAGGTCCGCTATATAAAAGGAATAGTGAAGATCCCAGCTTTTGGTCTATTTTGAGGTTGGAACATGCCACATAGAATGAATCTAAAGGAACACCCCCCTTCCAAATCGGGATGCCCCAGACAGGAGGAACAAAACCCAGGAAAGTGAAAAACTTGGGTTTTGTTCCTCTAATGCTTATATTTGAAATTAAAGAGTTCTATCAAAGGTGACTGCTAGAGCAGCTGATATAATTTCCTCATTCTATCTCACTACTATGTGCCCACCTATCTGTGTGTTTATTTATTTTACTTTAGTATACCACGGATATGTATGCCCTTAATACATGTATATCCTTTACTCATTTTTGTATGTTCTTTAAAGTGGACCAAAACCCACGGCGATCGGCCCGGGACTCTATAAGATTCCCAGGTCGATCTATTCCCTCCCTGGAGATGCCCCGCTGTGTCAAACCCCCCAGGTCACCCCAATTACTTACCTTGCTTTCCGGTCCAACGGCGCATCTGCAAGGTGCAGCCACATCCCCGCTATCCCTCTAGCAGGGAGCGTGCCTGTGCCAGGCATTTGTAAATGGTCAGTGCAGGCACGCTCCCTGTTAAAGGGAAGTGGGGGATGTGGCTGTCAGCGCGATCGGCTCGTCCAATCAACGCGCTCTGAGCTGCTGACGTCACGCCTAAGCCTTCGTCTAAGGCCAGTAGCTCCGAGCGAGCTGATTGGACGAAAGACCACACGTGCGCCGTAGGCCGTGAAGAGGCAATCTGGGGGTTTCAGACAGCAGGGCACCCAGGATAGTCAAAATCCTGTTTTTTTGTCCACATTAAATGCAAGTGAAAATTGTGTTTGAACACCTATGGTGCTTGATATGTTCTGTTACCTTACACCACACTCCTAACCCAGACTGCTCCAGGTCCCTGCTTTTACCATTTTCCGTTACTAAATATTAATTTTAGTGGGAGCACTTCCCCAATGGTAGTACCCATAATACCCATCTATTGAACACCTATAGGAGTAGATTCCGAGCCTGGTGAGAAAACTCTTCTTTTTTAGGAGATAAAACTGACATTCACTTTCATTGTCTACCTTGGGGCTGATTTAGAGCCAGGTGAAAATTTACACCCAGTAGACAATGAAAGTGACCAGGCTCTGAATCAACTCCATAGACCTGCAATTTAAAGGTATCGCTGTTCTTTAAGGAAGATAACTGCAGCTTTTTCTCCAGCTTTCTAAAGCCCTCCTGTCTTACCTGATTGGTCACCAGCAGTCAAGTGTTCATTGGAATGATATTGGGCTTGCTGTGTGGGTTTGCACAGTGGGTTATCCCAATATGAGATGCCCAAGAATTCACTATTTTACTGTATTAATGTATGGTATGTTTGTCATAATATTGTTATTATTTATCGACAGCTGTATTTGTTTTTATATTTTTGTCTTGCATCAACCAACAATAGTTGCTGCAATTTCAAAGCTTTTCTGCAAACCTCAGAGCAGCCTCTTGGTGGCAATGTTTCTTCTCGGAAGTGTATAGCTGTTGCTGAATAGGAATGGCGCTGGGGGAGCCTGAATATGTGTGGCGTAGCTTCTGTGAAATGACCCATTTTCAGCAGGATGTAGTTCTAAAGAATGATACTTCTGGTGACACATTAATGAGACGTAATGGCAGTATACCTGCAATTTGTTTTATTCCAGACATGGCCTCAAACTTAGTTTGACGATAGACAGCAGGGTGTAATTACCTAAACAAAAGAAAATACATTCATTCTAAATAACCACAAAATTTTCTTCACCAGTAATCTCTAACAAAAAGCTACGTAAAAAGCAAGTGTTCATCTAAACACAGATTGGAGGCGTAAAAAATAGGGCGTTGCAGGATAGTCCTAGCCAGCTGAGTGAAAATAATGCAGAATAATTTGGGGTCTTGTCTTGCAGGGAGATGTGCGTGTGGAACGTCACCAGTGGCCACTGTGTTGCCAATGTCAAGCTGCCATACAGACACACAACAATCTGTGTAAGTATGGGGGATTTTGTACCATATTGGTCTTGCTAAAATGCTTACTTCTTTTAACTGTCATTTCTAATGCAACTAATATGTCATTACTTTCAAGGAAAACAACATATACTCTCTGGCCTACCTACCTACCTACCTGGCTCCTGAAGGGTTTCACTAGCTATAGGCATGGTATGTAGGATTCGTATAGTCTTGGCTGGTGTTCCCTATAAGCCAGATATCACAACTGTGGCAATCAAAAAGGTCAAGTGCTTTTTAAACCTTACCCCAGATATCCCCATTGGGTTTGCCTGTTCACTTAGAATCACGTACAAAGCTTAAAAGGAACTGAAAGGAAAGCTGATCCAATATTTCAAACAATTTAAAGAGGGCCAACACCCAGGAAATTGATTTTCTTGGGTCTTGCTCTCAGACGGGGAACTTCATTTTCTATGCTCGCCTGTGTGTTTTGCCTGGGGCCGCTGGTAAACTTACCCTTTCCTTATGCCCATGACTCTCAGCCAATCAGCAGTGCTAGTTCCATTCAGATGGATGGATGGAGTCAGCAACGCCAGCTACCTCCCTGCCCCAGTCCCTAACTGTGGGAGTGCCCATGTCAGCCACAGAGAAAGTGGCTCAGAGAAATGTGTAACAAAATGAGGTGCAGAGGTCACCCATAAGATCAGGGTGCCCCATCACTGAGGCTCCAAAAGAAGAAACACCATTTGGGGTTTTTGGTTTAAGCATCTAGCTGTATCCAACTGAGTAAAACTGATGGGCCACAATGTTTGCACCAGGGCCCTGTTACGCCATTAGACTAAAATAATTTATTTAAGGCCTGAGCTGTGTATAGCGGGCCAGGGCAGCTATTAACCCTAGCAATAACTTTATATATTATGCACCATGACATATATCCTGTAAAGAAAGCAGAGGCCTTCTTTGACATGGTATTTACATCTGCTTGTGTAAACCCTGCCCCCCTCCACGTGAAGGCAAGGTCCGCTGTGGCTGTTTAAAATGGAGATGGGCTTTAGAGGCTACTGGGATCACTACAGGCATTGCAGCGAAAAGTTAACTTTCTTTTAAGAAAGCAGTAATCTATTCATATGTAAATTATACTTGACCCTTAAATCCTTAGTAGCAACATCAAAATGCAATGTGTAAAATCAATAGACTTTTATTTGTATTTTGGTTTAAAATAAATGTAGTTTTGTGGAAAATCTGCATAGTCTTTTGAATAGAGGGCAGATTTATAGAACGACAGGCCAGCCCTTGGGGTACTTACAAGGCCTGCAAAGCTTTGGTAAGATGTTTCAATTCATTTATTCATTACCCAGTCAAAGAAACTGAACTAAAAAACTAAGTGGGCAAGAGGGTGGACTGACAGTAGGGGCATATATCACAGCAGGGGTGGTGGTGATTCATTTAGGCTACAAGTAGCATAGAAGGGCAGAGATTATATTTTACAGAAGGGTACATAGAGAAATAGTGAGCTGCAGTAGGGATTCGGGGCAGTAAGGGTTTAATGAGAGATTGTGCTAGCAAGCAAGCGGTTAAGTGGTGGCAGAATGGGAGTTTAAAGACATTCTGCTGGCAGTAAAATAAAAAAGAGCTATACTCATCTTTAATCCCCCACAGGTGATCGCTGATAGTCCGGCCCTCAAACACTTACCAGATCGTCTGATCCAGTCCTGCATCACCACCACCTCTGTCTTCAAGAAACTTGCATCCAGGCCCCATCATCACAATAATTAAGGCATGGCACCCTCCATTCACTACAATTAAGGGGGGTATGCCATAGTTCCTGCGACAATTGTCAAGAGGCGGTCCATCAAGTGTTGAAAGGACAATAGCAGCTTGTCAATGGCAGCAGCTGCGCGGGTGGCGTGGGACTGGGATTGGGCGATACGGGAAGGGTCGGAGAACAGGACTATCAGCAATCACCGAGGGGAATAATGGTGAGTATATTTCTTTTTATTCTACTGCTTCAAAATGGACCAACACCCGTGCGGCTCGGGTTTTGCTCCCCGACACTATAAGACAGGCTGGGGAGGCATCCAGAAGGCTGGAACCCCCCCCCACCGCACATAACCCCCCAGAATGCTGGTAAAGCTTACCTTAACATTGGTGCTCCGCAGGGAATCCAGCGCAGTGTTTTTCTGCCGGTGCTCAAGTGGGTAGTGAGCGGCGCCATTGTCCTGGCCACCAGAATGTCCTGCCCACATTAGCGTGGGGTGGCCTGAGAGGTTAAGGTAAGATTTATGGGTGTTCTGGGGGGGTTATGTGTGGGGTGGGCTCCAGCATTCTGGATGTCCCTCTAGCCTGACTTATATCAGAGGGGACCAACACTCGCATCACTTGGGTGTTGGCCCACTTTAAGCTGATATATAAGAGGATAATAACTGTGACAGCAAATGTGAAATCCATGAAATATGTGTAACCCAGTATATAAACATTAATATAAAATACCATGCCTCCAGACAAAAAATCATACCTTAGCAAATTGCGCCCCTAAAGCCCACCTCTGGCAAATCTGTAACATTAACTATTTGAGAGGGCTTAACCTCATGCAGATGTTGTGGAATAGTAGGCAGATTCGACGTTCGGCAGGGCCCATCTTGCAACACAAATGTCGGCCCTGCTTCTGAAACACCAAGCTGATGTGTTGAGAGCTGGAAGTTCAGTAGTGCAGGGTTTAAATAGTCCAGTCACAGAAATCCCCAGCACATCTCTCCCCACCCAGGCCCTGTGAAATATTGCACCAATCAGAAATCAATATTGCTTGTCCTCTGAGGAAGCAACACATTCTTAGGTTGCAACATGTGTCAGGGTAGTTAATACTCACCTGTTCTTGTCTGCAATATTAGCATTGATTCAGAGCCAGGTGTGATATTTCACTCCTTTGTAGGAGAGAAAACTGCCATTGACTTTCATTGTTTACCGGGTGTAAGTTTTCACCTGGCTCTGGATCAGACCCAAGGTAGACCATGAAGGTCAATGACAGTTTTCTCTCCTAAAGAAGGAGTGAGAATTTTCACCTGACTCTGAATCAACCCCATTATGTTAGATATCATTGATATTGGAGATTTGCTTGCTGATTAGTGATGAGCAGACCCAAAGCGCTAAGTTCCCAAACCGGAAGACGGAATTCAGCCTGTGTACGAGTTTGGCGTCTGTCCCGAGCACAGAAAATCTGGTTGATGGGCTAAAGGATGCAGCAGCAGAAAGCTGCTGTAAGACTTACCTGAGCCCCGCGATCCCCTTCCTGGCAGCGTTTCTTTGAAATGGTCCACAGCCGGGGCTGGCGCCCCTGAGTGAGGACTCCAGCTGGCACTAGAATTGTACTCACTCATAGGAGTGGCAGACATCTTTCTGTGGCCCTGGCCATAGTCCATTTCAAAGGAACACTGCCACTGATGGGCAGTGGATCACGGGGCTCAGGTAAGATTTACAGCAGCGCTTCTTGCTGCACACTCTATTGGCAGCAGGTTGTTTGTTCTTAAAGCTATATGTCTGTGTCTATTGTGTACTTTTTTTCAATGCTTCTAAATTGTCTCATGCAGTGTGTTATATGTAGTCTAATAAATTTGGAATATAATCGATTATTAGTTTTTCAGTAGTTGGTTATGTTGGTCCTGCTCTTGGTAATTCATTTTTCATACACCACTGATTTGTTTGGAAGAAAGATTTTGTGTAACAACTGATTTATAAAAGTTTACAACAACTTAAAGTGGACCAAAACCGGCCTTGGACTCCAGAGTCAGCTTATTTCCTCCCCCGGGCAACCCGAACTGGAATGCCCCGCTGTTTGAACCCCCCCCCCCCCCCCCCGTTCACCTGCAATTCTTACCTCTCCAGCGAGCCCACGGCGGCTGGAATCTCTGTGCACTACTGATATGTGCGGCTGGGGTTTCGATTCAGCTTCTTCAGCCGCACATTAATATGAGACGAGGAGTCGCGCATGTGCCATTTGACCAAGAAGAGGTTAGTAGATTCTGCAAAAAACAGGGTTTCACACAGTGGCACCTCAAACCAGTGTGCCCCAGAGGGACGGACCAAAACCCGGGATAGTGAAAATCCCTGGTTTTGATCCACTTTAATACCAAAGGAGTATTATGAGGATCAGAGATATTCATGTGTGATATTATCAGTGTTTTTCACAGCCACTGAGCACCTGTGTATAGGTCCTATTAGGATCCATGAAGAGTCGTCCTGCCTGTATGCTGCCAACTGTCTCAGGGAGGTTCCTTTTTCCATTAAGAATCCTTTTGAAGCAAGGGGTATATTTTAGGGCTCATCTTAGCAAGGCAGTTAAGTTACAATAGAAAACTGAAAAGGTCATTAACAGAACACGGCTGCCACTATTGCTTCTTTAGCAAGAAAGATCTGTAGTTACACACCAGAGTGCACTTTGCTGCTGGAAGCTTTAATTACAACATCACTGACAAAGAGAGAAAAATCTACACTTGCACTTGCTGACTTGATGGTATAGCTGAGAAAAATAAAAGTGACTGGCAGTGAATATTATTTAAACATATACATAAATCGAATATTTCTAGATATTTTGTGTTTGCATTTGTGTTTTACATAAATCTTATTGTATAACATTATATTATATTTTATTAATCTAATTTGTCTAAGATAGGTTAAACCTTGCTATGATAACAATTCTGATTTTATATCACTGTTTTTGTATACCGACTGCTCATGTCCTTTTTTTTAAATGGGGTTTCATTACATTTATTTCTTTTCTGCCTGGTAGTACTACCATTGCTCATTCCGAATGACAGGGGAAGGCTGGCTGCTTTGCTGTGGTCACTATCAAGATGTCCTCATTGTTGATGCAAAGACCTTGCAAGTCCTTAATACTTTCAAGTCACAGTTTTCAGACTGGATTAGTTGCATGTGCATTGTTCACTCTACAAGGATTCAAGGTAACTTAGCGAACAAGGCCTATCTTTAAAAATAATTATCTTTTGACCTTAGACTTCTCCAATGTATGGGTTCTTCTTTGTCAAAATATCATGTGCTGCTAAAAGTCCAATTCACGTTTTTAAGTCTTTGATAGATTATGCTTTGTGTGTGGCGGACAGCACAGAATATAGGATTCCTATGCCAAAATTGCCTACACTACATTAGCTCAGTTAACATGACTGCAGACAGGAATCATAGCTAGAAGGGTAACCTTATCAACATTTTGAGAGCCTCCCTGACCTCAGTGCAACAGTATTTTGTGATGGTGTGACTATTGTGGGGCAACCCTACTGTGCCATTAGAGGAACATCTTGACTGTAGAATAAAACAGTATCTCCCCTTCTCAGTATCATAGACAGCTGCAATATGTTTGATAATTCACCCACTTTGGTATCAGAGTTAGGTAAAGATTTAGTTAAAAAACTAGACATGTTTCTAGACTCCCACAGAGTCTGGAAAGAGCAACACATGGCCTGGAGGTGAGCTTCCTATGCAAATGCTGAAACAATATTGTGACTCATATCAGAGGTAAAATAAGCGATTAACCAGTCAGAAGATTTTTTGCAATTGTTCTGGGAGTGGAACCTACAGAAAGTGTCCATTAGGAAGCAGCTTGGAGCAAGGAGAACCCTACACCAGAAGTAGGCCAGATGCCAAACACCAATAACCTGCTGAGGGAGCTAAAGACCTAAGTAGCTATTTATGTGAGTGAGGCTGTGCTGTGGAAGCTGTAGTTATGGTTATTGTACACTTCTTCTCTTCTCCTTTGCTCTATTCCTTTATCAGTTGCCCTTTTAGTACAGGTTTCGGTCCAGGAGTATATGCTTAGTGGTGGCATTATTGTGCATTCTCCCCTTTTATTTGTTAGTATGTTTTAGGCTCATACATTATAATTGTAGAACTTTAGTGTCATTTCCTTTTTGCTCTTTCTTATTTATGTGTCAATGACCTCTTTGTGTTCATAGGTTAGCCCATAGGTGTGGGTTGGGACTATATGTTTACTATGGGAATGTCAAGGTATAATGTCTCCATTTATGTTGAATATTTGATCTGGTGATTGGAAATGTATGGCTGAAGATTCTTGTTGTTCTAGTGCCACGCTCTCCTAATCTTTCAATAAAAGTGATCGAAACAGCAATAAATGATTACATGAGTCAGACCCAGTGGAACACAGCCTTCCCCCAAATAAAATCAAAGAATGAAAATAAGACAACTTATATTAAAAACATGGTTAGCCTTGTTAGTCACAGGACAGTGATTACTTTATATGCAGGATGGTTCCTCACTTTATTTATTTTCTATGTTACCGTGACAGGAGATGCCCTGCTACCTTCTTAAATGGGAAAGTGGGGTACCCTTGTTGTATGAACACTTTTCAAGCCTTAATTCTAAGAGTTGATTTGATTCAGTGTTAGATCCCCACTGGCGTTGCCTCTGCTGTGTGTGTGTGACAGGCAGGGCCTGTGTGGAAGTGTGGTCGAGGCCCCTGGGCACAAAATCTAGTGGAGGCTCCAATATTTTTTTCCTTTAAAATAATTGTCCAGCCAAGTAACTGATTGATGGTTGTCTGGCACCCACCCACTTACTGGAAAGTTAGGTCGAGCCCCTTCTGCAGGTGCATGCTGCTCTGGAACTCCTGCTTTACCATTCTGGGTGGGGGTGTAGTCGCCAAGCTAGTCCAGCAGAAAATAGTTCCCTGCATTGTGCTGCCAGTGGCTGTGCTTGGTGGCTTATGTGCAGGGAGCAGCCACTGATTGACAGTTCTGCACCCACCCATCACTGTAGCATTGCTGACGGCGTCTTTGCTGCTCTAGACTCTCCGTCCTGCCCTGTGGTGACTTTGGCTGCAGGTTTCCAAAAACAGGCCACCAGTAGATTTGTTGCTGGCTTAGGGGCCCTTCAGACCAGAGACTGAAAATTCTCCTGGACCAGACCATAACCCAAAGGTTGGTGGAGGCCCCCTATGTAGGAAAAGTGTTGGAGGCCCCTGGGCTTGCGGCCCTTTGGGGTCCAGTCACCTTGACATAGGATCAATGGTTACTGAAAGTTGTGATATCCCCAACCTCCTTCCCAACTTTAAATAAAATATATTATGAGTTCTGTAAAAATCAATTTCCTGGTCAAACATGACTTGATAAGACTCAATTGGGGCATCAGGGGTAGGGATAACTTGAGCCCCCAGCTCTCTTGGAGCTTGAAACACTCAAGGGCGTTGTAATTCAACCAGCCGCAAAGGGGGCAATGTTGTCCTTATGCCTGAGGCCTACTATGTGGAACTTGGACTTCAGCAACTGATTGCAAGTAATACACATCTATTGTGGTGCTAATTATTTTTTTGCAAGAAATATGAAAACATATAAACTAAACCTGAACAGCCAATGTCAAATTGAGGTTTTTTAGGCATTTGTTTTTTTTTTTACCATCTTGTTTGTAGAGGATTCATTGGTTGCAATATCAGTTGCTGGTGATCTGAAAGTATGGGATCTGTCTGCCTCGGTGAATAGCATACAGGTAAGTTCAAATGTATTAATACTTGTAATTGTTATTGGTTTTAAAGGACCTGACTAGTCTAGCCTGTACTCACATATTCTTCTCTTCAGCAGCTGGCACAACTAGGCAATACTTCACTCTGGAACCAGCCTTGAAACTAACAGAGTGGAAGATGAATTAGTCAGTGTAAATTATTATATATAAAATAACCAAAATAGCCAAGACCCCAGTGATCACAAGGAAAGTCTATTAGCATCTCCACCATCTATCTTACTTTGCAGCAGCTAGTTTTGTTTTCTTTAAAGATGCAGATGATGGATGCATTGGGAAATGTGTGTTGCCTCAACTAAAACATAAAAAGAGAATGACTTATTATTATTTGACTAACTGAGGTGACAACAAGATCTCACAATGTGTTTCCAAGAATTGAAAAAGCTTGTTATCACACCTTTACACAGCTAATTCTCACACACAACACTTGAATTGGAGGCAATTTTCAAGACATTTATTGTCCACCAGACTAAACATGATTGCCTTGTATGTCACAGGCAAAACCTAAAAAAAAGAATTTTTCTTTGATTAATGCCACAGACTATGCCTATTCACAAGCAAATATACTCTTCACCTCCAATCTCTATACATCGATAAATGCCAGGATTGGGCATATTTATTTACTACAAAAATGCTGATAGATAATAAGTAGCAAAGGATTGTTCACTACAACAAGATAATGCAGGAGAAGAGGATGGTGCACAAAGGAATTCAAACACCTAATATTGAGGATGGGGTAAAGAAGTCAGAGAATAATGCAAGTAGGGTCCTGCAAGTGGGGCCATAGTGTAGTGTAATAGGCAGTTAAAAGGAACTCTCTAGTCAAATAGGACTAGAGAGGCCCTGAACTAGGCATTGGAGAGGGGGCATCCCACAGCTGCTATCCCTCATTTTGGCTGCTGGATCGAGACCCCATTTGTGAGACCCTCATCAATCTGTGGGGATTATGGGGTGGGCGGATAAACAGATGAACAGCACTATGAAAGCCTGCCTTACGAACCAAATTTATCTGACTGTATGGTCCCACTCAATGCAAAACAGGAAATACAAGATACTCATCTTAGAACCCCCAGATCTGGACCCAGACCTTAAACATTTACCTGGATGGCCTACAGTCAAATTATCTTTAGCTCCTTCTATCCTTACATATTCTGCTAAGACTTGTTTGGGAGTTTAAAAAAGAACTCACCCAGTCCCTCTATTTACTGAATCGCACACTGGGAGACAAGCCCTATCCAACAGGGGATCATTGGTCTTTTGCCACATCAGCTAAAAATACAACACCCCACTTTCGAGGGGGAACCTGATGATTAGTGGGAACCAGGTAGATGACTTCTTGAAATTTTAACCCCCGGTTAGCTGGGAGGGGGTTAAGGCTATTTTACTTTAGGTCAAGTTAAAGTCGACCAACACCCAGGATTTTGACTATCCTGGGTTTTGGTCCACTTCAGGGGGGCAACCCCCCAGAAACCCCCAAACTCACCTCACCACGCTCCCACGGACAAGCGGCGGACAAGGCAGCGCGTCCGCCGCCGCCTCCCGCGCGCCCCTCTGACAGTGCGCGCGCCCGCGCCGGCCATTCACAAACGGCCGGCGCGGGCGCGCGCACGGCTAGAGGAGCGCCGGTCAGGTGAGTTCTTTTGGGGTTTTGGGGGGGTCCCTCACCGCGGGACATCCCGATCTCGGATGTCCCGCGGTGAGGGGGGTGATCGGCCCGGGAATCTTATAGATTCCCGGGCCGATCACCCATGGGTGACGGTCCACTTTAAGAAGACCCAATTCTGGGATTAAGGCACAATTTCTGTGTACATTCCAGCTCCAAACTCACAACCCACTTCACCCCTATGCAGGTGCTGTGCGCAAAAATGGCGTCCAACCAATACAGTACTCACATGGAGCTTCCAGCAATGCTTACCCAGAATAAAACATCCAGATTTTATTGCAATGCATTTTTGTTCTCAAGTTTTATTCTAGCCGTTTCTGTGTAACCCCCTGCCAATATTATAGTGAATAGAGAAGGCAGCCCTATTCAGTGATATCTAATATCCCTAATGGTAAGTACTGAAGCTTTGGACCTGGCGGTAGATGCGGCGATCCTGTATAAGTAACTGTTCTTTTTCTTTTGGATCACAGTTTGCCCACACGTGAGAATAGGTGACTTGTTGAATGCTTTAAAGTTAAGCATGGCTTAGATTGATTTATAGAGGGACTCTCAAAAATGTGTTGTTCCTCTGATGTAAGCACTTAATGAATGCCCGGCACTGCATATCAGCTGGGAGAGTACATTCCCTGGCCCGGTACGCACCTACTTCTGTGATCACATGATACATTGTGGCCTCATGTGACCACTGGCAGCTATTAATATTCACTGTGTGGGCTTGCAGCGTGCAGTGTGTAGGTCCGGCAAATCCTCACTGGTCATCTGCAGTCATCTGGGTTTGTAATCCCACAGCCTGTAGGGGCAATCCTGGAAATTGGTGGATATTGTTGTCGGGGGATCAGATATCCTTGGCATTTCGATGCTCCTCCTCCACGGACGATTTAAGAGTAACAACACTTATTTTTGTTAGGATAGTTATGCTACTTTTCTAAAGGACCTCATTTGAATAAAATAAAAGCAGAAAAACTGTGCATTAGGAAATAAAGTATATGCAGTTTTTTGCAGAGAAGATACTAAACAGCTCCAGGTTGCTCACCTCAAGGGTTAAAGCAGCATTCCACTCAAAATCAACCCTCAGCCCTGCCACACCATCCTGGTGGTGAGGCAGGACTGGGGGAGTTACATGGCCATGCCCATTCTATCTTATACCATAATGGCCTTAAAGTAGACCAAAACCCCCCAAAACAACTCAATCTATTTTGCTCCTCCAACCCAGGTACATTACATTACCGTTTGGATGTTCTCTGCCCTCAATGCTGCTTAGTATTCCTATTATATTGATTTTAATTTTTGTTTTCTCCAGGTATATCATTTGTATGCCATTGGTTTCTGACAGGATACCATTGTTCTAAACTAGCTGTTTAATCTCCCCTTCTCCCCCCTCCTCGCAATCTTATGCTGGGAGCAATTAGAGCCTACTGAAAATAGCGATAAGCGCAAAATAAGATTTAATTTCCCCCCAAATTTTTACTTTGAAGCCAAAATCATTTGTGAGTATGTGAGTAGCCAATTTATTACCAGGACATTAAGAGGAGTTGATGTTTTTTTTTCATTTAACCTTCCATAGACATTGTTGGTCAACATGGTTGGCTGTCGAAGAAAAAGACAGAACAAGACAAATCTAATATACAAATACAACATATACTCATTCATACTAAAATAAAAGCTTTTAATTCATAGTGGTAAAATGGCAAAAACATAGCACACAGTCTCTTAGCGTAATATAATGCTCCTCACAGTGATGCGCTTCCAGGATATTCACCCTGTATCAAGTCAATATTTTTCTTGAAGAAGAGCCTCAGGGCCAATATTTAGACCCAGTGACCCTCAGTGCACGATTTCACAGCGTTTAACAGCATTAGCGCAGATATATCCGCCATTCCCCATCTTATTTATCACCAGCACCATATAATTCACGGAGACCAGTGGTCTTCTTAAAGCTGCGCCGGTTTATGGTGGCACTGTCAATTTAAAACCAATTGCCCACAATGGAAAGAACTGTACTGTTGTGTGTTTTGCTTATAAATAATGTTAAACAGAACTTGATTTGGTGGCCTTGCAGTATTGTAAATGTAGGGTGGGATGTCAGCAAATATCAATCTATTTTGTCCTTGTAAAATCTTTTATCACAGCATTTTTTTTTATTTTAACCAACGTGTACTTTGTAGCACAAATAAAATGCAGCCAAAACGCACTCTCAAGTTTGTCCCGTTTGTTCAGAGCAATGATATTCTGTGACTGAAAAAGGAGAAATGCTGACCAGTGCCAGTTAAACACAGCGCCAATCTTGTCAGCATGTAAAAAAATGATTATTGTGTGCAGCACCTAAAAGTTGGCACAGGCGCTGTTATAATTGGGATGAGGATCCAACAGGCGCTGACACAGGATGGACAATACTTAGTGCACCAATCCAATCTGATTATTTATCATCGGCGTTTGGACTTGCAGCGCCATTCTGTAAAATTAGCAGCCCCAAAATATAAAAAAATGTAGGTGCTCATAGGTGGATGCGTATCTGCGTATGACTATATGTGACCAATCAGGTTAATCAGGAGCATCTGCCTTTTAATGCGCTCTGCCCTGGGATTTTGGTAGACCTAAAGTTTTTCAAGTTTATTTGAAGTCTGGCCAGCCTTACATATATAGATGTTAAATTCCCTCAAAATATATTTACATAATGAAGAATCTTTTTTATCTAAGCAAAATAGATACATATTTTGTAATACGTAAGAAATATATATATTCTCTAACTTGGATTATGTTCAAAACTCTCTTCTTTTGCACAGGAGAAGCAATTTGTGTATGAAACAGAATCTAAGAGCCTGGAGCCGACCAACTACTGTGCGGTTCGCTTTTGCACATACACAGAGCGGCTGTTGCTAGTGATTTGTTCCACGTCCTGGAAGGTGATGATCATCTTGTTACACCCCATGTTTTCACCGTCTCAGCCAGGAAGAGCCTCCTTTGGAATAAATAACTGTTTTGTGTTGACATTAGATTGATAGCCAGATTTTTTCTAAACTGAGAAATTGTCATCTCAGATCCTCTGAAAAATTGAAATTACATGGAGGAGATAAGAAATATTTTATTTCATTCAGATGCTAGTGCACATGTTTCTCACAACAAAATTATTCAAGATACAGGTCCAAACCAACATTTTGGTTGCAATAGTACTAGTGTAAAATATATATATATATATATATATATATATATATATTTTATATATATATATATATATATACATAAATCTAGTTAACCCATTCAAGACTAAGATTAAAAGTCCTAAGTGCTCAAACTAATTTGAGCGATTTTGCATTTAGATTTGTGCCCTTTCCATTGTTATCTTTTGTTCCAATTGTTCCCTTATATCTTTAGGACAATTAGGTATTATAAAATATTGTACTTGGGCACATTGTTTTTATGACAGTTAAAGAATATCATCTGTGAGTAAGAAAGATTGTCAGTAATGGCTCTTATGTGTTCATGAATGTTGGCCATGTAACTGGGGTACTCAGCGGACATTGAAAAAGTATTGGCCCTGTTTCTGGTATATAAGCAGACATACATAGATGTCTGTCAAATGAAGTTACTTTTCAGGCACCCAGAACATGGACTATCAGGCTGATTCATTACTAATGCCAGATAGCGACAGATGAGCGTCTGTAGTGTGGATTTCAGAGTGACCGCTAGAAGTCGCTGTGCTCGGCCATGGTTCTTTGTTTCAGAGCGCCTCAGTCGCTGGCCGGAATTGATGAATATGATGTGTGAGTCGCAGTACTACGTTGTATGGGAGTGAATGGTAGCTGCAGCTCAGTGCGACTGACTCACACCACATTCTTAAAAAAAACAGCCTCAAACATCGCCGGTATGCAAAATCATGTAGTTGTAGCCCATAGCGCCAGAGGCTGTGCGATTAAAGTCTGTTTATGAACATGTATCTACTAGTAACAAAGCGAAAACATATGGAATTACATTGTTATAACATTGTAACATGAACACTTTAATGTAACATGTAAGGACAATTCTGCATAAAAATATTATTAATCCAAAAAGTTTTCAAAAAAGTCATTTTCTTGCCCAGGATACATGTTAGAAGTTTTTTTAAATTTAGGGATCAGGGAAGGGATTTAAGGATCGTCCATTGAAATGTATGGGAGAGCGCCAGGTAGCGAGAGGTAATACATGGCGCTCTGCAAGGCTGAACGCCGGCGCTGTATGCTGAGCCTGGGATAATGATGAATCGTACACTACATGGCGTTGTTCTAGTCGCTCACCAGATTCGTCTTCATAAATGTGTAATTGCGTGCCGTCTTCGGCGTTCACCTGACGCTACCTGTCTGTAAAGGCACTATTGGTGCTGGTGCTATCCCTTTATGAATAAGGCCCTATGTTTTCTTTAAAAAAAGATAGTGATGCAGCTGGGGGTCCTGAATATTTTAGGGTTGGTAAGGTTGACAGAATACAAACAGTGACTTAAAATCAGCTTTTGAAAAATAGAGAAGGGGTCTGCTAAGAAATCCAATTGTCATTTCCAAAATGGCACAAGGACTATTGTTTTGGTTTGTTTTGTTAAAGAAGCATTATCATGAAAAATGGCCCATTGATAAAAATCCATATAAATATGCTGGATGGTGGTAGGAGAGGTCACTTGTACACCCAGCATCAGGCTTGTTTTTTTTCATTTTAATAGAAGGAAGAGGAAATCAGGGGTGACATGTTTTGTCACCCCTGATACATTAAACCTATCAACACTGGATTTAATTCCTACCATGAGACAATAAACCATTTTTAATGTTACATCATTTTGCAATAGTGCTCCCTTAAGGTATCCCATAAACATAAGTCAAAAAATGGTTAGACAAATGTCTCAAGCAGGGGCAGCAGAACAAAACCCGAGATTTGGGATGTTCTGCTGTGTATAACCCCCCAGATCGCCCTGGTAAATTTACCTCTTACAGGTCCTACTGCTCATGCGCAGGGTCTCATCCAAACAGAGCTGTTTGCCATGCATACTTCATTCAGCAAACGACACTGCCCTTCTGTAATCGTGTGCAAACTGCTGCATCCCAGCAGCAAGCACACTCTTGTCCAGCCATGGCTGGGGGCAGGAGCGTATGCACAGCCCAATGATGTGGGAATGCGGCCTCTTGCATACAGGCAGAGACATTGTTGAATGCCGCTTGTACTTCGGATTGCAGAGCTTTTTGCCAAATGACATATGCATGGCAAATGGCTCTGATTGGATGAGAGCCCACAAGACCAGGAAAAGGTGAGTTATTGTGGGCAATCTGGGGAGTTTCATAGAGGGGGGCCTTCCTTTGGAAAGCCCCAGGGGAAGGCCAGTGGCCGGCCCTGGAATCTTTTACACCTTAGACTAAAATTAAAATTCCTCTCAAGTTCTGAAATATTATACCAACAGCATAGTCACGTTCAATAAATATATGTTTAAATACCATGTATTTAAATCTGCAATCGTCCTCTGATCCCTGACATTCTTCACCATATTTAGTGCCTAACATCTTCCATTGTGTTTCTAATCCCTGACATCTTCCACCTCCAGTCTCTGACACTCTGACACTTTCCACCCTGTACTGAGTCTCGGACATCCTCCCTCATGTGTCCAGACCTTTTATAAAGTTCTGAATATCTGAGTATCAGGAGGGAGAGTATGGAGAGGAACATCTGACACTACAGTTGGTTTATTGCCACAGTGGACATCTTTTGTAAGGGCATCAGTGAACTATTGCGAACCTAATGTTCTGCGTAATACTAAGCTAATGGAGCTAAAGCCAGGGACACTTTTGTTATGTAATGATGGCCCTGGCCTGGCCGATTGTTCCATTTTCTCGGAAGATGTTGCATTGTCCTAAAAAGGGACCTTGTAGTTTCCAAGTTATTTGTAAAAGTATTAGAGCATTGGAGATGCAGGGAAAAAGGTGCAGGGAAAAAATGAGGAGAAGCAGTGGATGTGGCAACCGCAATGTGATGTAAGCACACCGTGAGCTTTACATATATCATACTAAAAACATAAGTGCATTGCTGTGCCTCTGGTTATTGCTGCCAGCACATGGTGTCAACCAGAAAAAGGGGGTGAGAGATGCTGCAGGCTTAAGAGCGTCTCCTGTCTGCCAGCACAACAGTGTGACCAAAGAGGTGGGCGGGGTTTTATAGCTGCATAGAGAGGCAGCCAATCAAGAAGTCTGAGTAGGGAGTGGGGGGGTGTTACCATTCTCGGTCCACTGAAGGTTGGTTGAAGGACCAGTTCAGTGGGATGGAGACTGAAAGCTGAATGAGGAAATGATTTCCTCACTAAGTAGACCGATATAGCAGGAAGGAGAGCGCTAGAGGGACTCACTAGGGTTGATTCAGAACCCCTTTCACAACGTTTTCATGGAGGTCTTACTACCAAATGAAAAATCACAGAAAAATTAAAACATTTCACAGAAAAATTTACACAGAAAAGAGGTTCTGCTGAATCAGGCGAGGAGGAAAAATGAACGAGAACGGAAATTTTCATGCAAAAAAATGGCGAGAAAGGGGCTCTGAATCAACCCTAATGTAAGGTAAGCTACTGATATTTATTTTTTTAACTTTTGACTTGCCAATCACTTTAGGCCATATGCAAAATTTAACAGGACTGCAAACTTTACAAGAGGGACTCATTGTAGCTTATACTAATCCCCTTTTTTCTTACAGCTTTTGATCTGCCATTTTTTTAATTAGGGGGTTGAATGCAAAATGACTATTTTGGTCTCAGTAAACCTTCTAGATGTTCAGAACGCGTTATCTTTCTTTACATAATGAAATGTAAGCTCAGGCTAATGAAAAATGCAGAAAAGCAAAGATTGGGTCCTCTGACTTACTAGCTGTGCCACGAAATCTACATTAAGCTCACAGATAAATTTTTCCAGTAATTCCAACAGGGTGCATATTTGTTGCCATATGCTGTATCCTGTATTTCCTCTGTTCTATGCAAATTTTAATATAATGCTTTTTTCTCTTTAGGTATATGATTACTGTGATTTTTCTCTGCTCTGCACTGATACTTGTAAGGACGGTCAGAAGATTGCTGGGGGTGAGTTCCTGGCTGCTAACAGACTTATCATCTGGACACAGGATGGCCACAGCCACATCTACCAGCTGCTGAACAGGTGGGCCTCCATAGGAGTAGCATATGATAAGTCCAGGTACAAAGTAAGCTATTTGTATGTGTATTATAGAAAATCCCTGCTTGTCACACTTGATCAAAACCCATAACAAAACCTCTTTGACATTAGAACATTTGGCTTGAGTTTGGCACTCCTCAGTCTTTATGTGAAGCAGCAGGAGATGCAGAAATAAGATTACCCATGTAGAACTCGATTGGGCAGATGGTGCTATGATTTTCAGGAACACAAAAGTAATTAGTTACCATTTTAGTAACTTTTCTTTCAGTGGGAAGAATTTAACCCAGTCAACTTTTGTTTAATGTCACTTTAATGTCTTATGTCATTTTCTTTACACAGTGGCCTTTCCAAGAGTATAAATCCAGGGGAAGGAGGATTACTTAAGGAAACAATTACCCCTCACTTACTCTGCTCTACAACTGAGGAGGAAAAGGTAAATGAAAAATACAGTCATTGTCAGTGCAGCAGTGGCTAATGCAACGATAGGCTAAAAACTACATTGGCTACACAGTAACATACAGTTTTAGTGGAACTGTACGATAAGCACAATATCATTTTAAATCAGATAAAGAAAAAGAAAAGTGTTCCAAAATTCTGAAATATTTCAAATCATTACTAATTTGGTGTCTAGTCAGACCTATTTTATTTTACTATAAATAACCATCATTTCACCGGTACATTAACATTAAAATATAAAAAAACTTTAACTTGGTAGAATCTGTGCTTTGCAGACTGTAGAACCACAGATCATACCAGCCAAAGAAATCTCACATGACTCTATAGAGACGGAATTGGAATGGGAATTTGGTGTTCATCCATAAAAACAAGACATTAACCCTTTCTTTGGTAAACCTGTCACTGAACAGCTTAGGCACTGAGCAGAGCTATGACGGCCACTGCAAGCTATCATTAGTTCTGAGCAGGCACTCATAATTAATGAAACTATTGCATGCTGTGTCCAAAAAAGGCAAACATATGATAATAAATTAGGGATTTTAAAATTCAGTTGTCCTTCATTGTATCTGCACAGTTCGAATCCCAAATATTACAAAAGGACCTTATCATTTTAGGAAACAGTACATTCAGATCACATTTGGTGGGGGCACAATTTCTATTTGCCAACTGAAACCTCCCTCCTACCCCACAATTATACTTACCAATACCCCAGTGATATTCCATCTAACAGAGGACCAGAGTATAGGCAAAGCCTTATGGGAAATAAGGCACTGCAAACTAGAAGTTACAAAAGCTCATACAATTTAGTCTGATATTTTTATACAGGGCTTTGCATGTACCATGGGTTTCATGAATCAAAGAAAAGAGCCATTTTTCAAGATTCTGTATTGTGGAGATTCATCTGGCAGACTAAAATTCTGGCATGTCCCGGATGTTCCAGTTTCAAAATGTGATGGCTCACCAGTAGGTAAGACACTTCCATTTTCTGCATTTTCCCTCTACCTACTGCAGCACAGCCACTGTCTGACAATAATAAATGACATTCTGCAGCAGCAGTGGCTCTGTGATGATGTGTTTATTTCTTATTCCGTCTAAGCAGGGGGAGGAGGGCAGTGATGGGAAGAGTGCAGACATTGGAGCAGGAAGGGGGGTTATGTTGTGGACCTTTGGGCTGCTTTAACAAGTTGACTTGTAATTTTCTGGTGAAGCAAAAAATGTTTGTTCCAGTTTTCTCCAATAAAAATCACCTGCGATGGGGCATTTTTGCAGATGAGATACATATTTTTTTCCACTGAGATCAGAATATATTTTTTAGGAATTGTAAGGCCCTATGTGATATGCAGAGACAAAATGGAATCTAAATGGGACTATAACATTTCTCTTTTTGTGTTATTATGAAATAGTATTTCATGTGCTTTAAGGGTCTGTCCAGGTAAAGTAATTCTCACCTTTGGTTCCCTATGGCTGTTGCATCCACCCTAGTTGCAGAAAATCCCTGGGTCACAAAATCTTGTCTACAACATGCATGCCTGCCCCACCGTTCACCAGCATTATAGGGGAGGAGTGGTCATCCCCCACTAGCCAGCTCCAGTCACTGTGACAACATGAAGGGCATGTCATCAGTGAGCATGAATGCTGGGGCAGGGGTGTAGCTAGGGGGGAGCAGGAAGGGCACTTGCAGTGCAGCAGGTCAGGGGCGTGCCAAAGGGGGACCTGAGAACAGGTGGGGGGCGTCATTTCAAATCTTTGCCCTGGGTGCCAGAAAGCCTAGCTACTCCTCTCTGCTGGGGAACTCACTCTTTGGACTTGGTAAGTTTTATACGACCAAAGTAAGATGTCATAGCTTTGGTAGGGACAAAGGGTGAGTATGTTTTATATTCTGAAATGCCTGTTCAGAAACTTTAAAGGTTGATAAAAATAAAAAAGAATACTTGCCATTACTTCCTTACAGCACATTTCTCTGTGAGGTGATCTGGCCACCTGTGTTCCCCTGAAGACTGGGGTCCAAAGACAAAATGGCAGTCACTTAATCAATGTATAATATAGCCAGCATAAGTGGGGCATTCATCTCAGGCAGAAAAATAAAATCTACTACAATCTATTAAATAAAATCATAATACTTAGTAATACAAATAAGCAAATATACGAGACACCATACTGCCAGCTGTAGACTAATATAGAGTAATGAGTAATAAATAAATTGAGAGCATCATGACCCAAAGGGCTATCCTTACTGTAGATACTGGTACAAAAACAAAATTTAAAGCAGCTTAAGTCACCTCATATGCAACTCATTAACACAGAACCAAAAAGCAAATCATAGTCACTCAATCAATTTATTTATAACCAACATGATGAAGCACTGAATCAGAGATGAGGACCAAATCCCTAATGTCAAAAACCTTTAACTAATTCCTATAATAATAATAATAATGTTTATTTATATAGCGCCATCATCTTCCGTAGCGCTTTACAAAGTAGTAGTTACAGACAGGGTAGAAACATACGGTACATATAATATATCAAATGCAGTTTTACAGAGTTGACAATGGATATTCTGAGTACAAGACACAATAGGAGAGAAAGCCCTGCCCTTGCGAGCTTACAGTCTAAAGGATGAGGGGTGAAGACGAGGGGAAAGGATCGCAAACAGTCCGTATTGAGCTTTGTGGCATATGCCCTTTTAGAAGATTGGTTAAGCCAGATTATATGATTGTCTGAATAAGTGAGTTTTGAGGGCTCCTTTGAAGGTTTTGAGTGTTGTGGAGTGGTGGATTGGGTGGGGGAGGGCATTCCAGAAGATTGGAGTTGCACGTGAGAAGTCCTGGAGGCGGGCGTGAGAGAAGGTGACCAGGGAGGAGGACAGGAGAAGGTCGGTAGCAGAGCGGAGGCTGCGTCTAGGTTGATATTGTTGGATTAGAGATGAGATGTAGGGAGGGGCCTGGCTGGAGAGAGCTTTGTATGCGAGAGTTAGAGTTTTGAACAGGATTCGCTGTGGGACTGGCAGCCAGTGTAGGGATTGGCAGAGAGGCGCAGAACTGGAGGAGCGAGAGGAGAGATGGATGAGGCGAGCAGCAGAGTTCAGGATAGATTGGAGGGGTGCCAGTCTGTTATTTGGTAAGCCACAAAGAAGGATGTTGCAGTAATCCAGACGGGATATGACCAGGGCATGCACTAGCATTTTAGTGGTGTCAGGTGAGAGGAGAGGACGAATGCGGGAGATGTTTTTAAGTTGGAGGCGACAGGAGGTGGCCAGGGAGTGAATATGTAGTTTGAAAGAGAGGGCAGAGTCCAAAATGACTCCCAGGCACTGAGCTTGGGGAGTTGCTGTTATTGTGTAATTGTTGACAGAAATAGACGTGTTAGAGAGGGGAGGGGAGTTAGATGGTGGGAAAATGACCAGTTCTGTCTTGTCCAAGTTCAGCTTGAGGTAGCGAGATGACATGAATGAAGAAATAGCTGCAAGGCAGTTGGGGACTCGAGATAGGAGAGAGGAGAGATTGGGGCCCGAGAGATATATCTGAGTGTCATCCGCATAGAAGTGGTATTGAAAGCCTAGTGAGTTTATAAGTTTACCAAGGCCATAGGTGTAGACTGAGAAAAGTAGGGGTCCTAGGACAGAACCTTGCGGCACACCAACAGAAAGAGAACGTGAGGATGAGACTGTGTTAGAATAGAATACACTGAATGATCTGTCAGAGAGGTAAGAGGTGAGCCAAGAGAGTGCAAGACCTTGAATCCCAAAAGAGGAGAGAATATCAAGAAGCAGAGAGTGGTCGACAGTATCAAAGGCTGAGGAGAGGTCAAGAAGGATGAGGATGGAGTAGTGACCTTTGATTTTGGCAGTGAGCAGATCATTGGTGACTTTGGTGAGGGCAGTTTCAGTGGAGTGGTTACGGCAGAGAGGGCAGAGGGGTCGAGAGAGGGTTTCTTGATTATCGGAGTAATAACTGCATGTTTGTAGGAGGAAGGAAAGGTACCAGTGGAGAGGGAAAGGTTGAATATAGAGGTTAAGGCTGGAGAGAGGGATGGAGACAGTTGAGGAATAAGGTGGGATGGAATAGGATCGAGGGAGCAGGTAGTCAGGTGGGCCCTAGAAATGAGAGAGGTTAGTCCAAGCTCACTTATTGGAGTGAAGAAGGTAAGAGAGTAAGGCAGGGGGATTGTTTGAAGTGGTGAGGGATTCTGAGGGGCAAAGCCAAGTCGAATGTTGTCAATTTTTGCTTTGAAGAATGTAGAAAATTCTTCTGCTGTTATTTGGGAGGTTGGAGGAGGGGGGGTGTGCAGAGTAGGGAACTGAAAGTGTTGAATAGTTGTTTGGGATCCCGGGCTTGTGCAGAAATCAGTGAAGAGAAATATGCTTGCTTAGCAGATGAAAGGGCAGTCCTGAGTTCCTGAAGGGCTTGTTTATAGAATTGAAAGTCACAACTGGATTCGGTTTCCCTCCATTGCCGTTCAGCAGCGCGAGACAGCTGTTTCAATCTGGTTGTGCTTGCATTTAGCCAGGGTTGGCGTTTTCTGGGGCAGGGACAGCTATGGGTGAGAGGGGGGGGCAGAGTCTAGAGCTGAGGAGAGTGTATCATGGTAGTGTGATGATGCAGCGTCTATGTCCGTGAATGAGGTCAAGGACTGAAGAGGTTGAAGTGAGGCAGAAAGGGACTGAAGATCTAGGTTTCTTAGGTCCCTGCGTTGAATTGTAGGTTTGTGTGGAGGGGGGTTAGCAGGAATTGGAGAGAGGGTCATAGTCAGCAGATTATGATCAGAGAGGGGGAGCAATGAGGATGAGAGATTTGATAAAGAGCAGAGGTTAGTGAAGAGGAGGTCAATTGTTTGTCCGTCTTTGTGGGTGGGTGCAGTAGACCATTGCTTTAGTCCGAAAGATGAGGTTAGTGACAGTAGTCTGGTGGCAGCGGGGTTGCTAGTGTCAACAGATATGTTGAAGTCACCCATGATGATTGCAGGGATGTCTGTGGACAGAAACTGAAGGAGTGGTCGAAGAAAAGAGTAGAAGTTCCAGGAGGGCGGTAGATGACAGCGATTTTCAGGTTACAGGGAGAATATAAACGGACACAGTGAACTTCAAAATATGAGAAGGATAGAGATGGCAAGGCGGGGAGTGGGTTAAAGGAGCAGAGTTCAGATAGAAGGATGCCCACACCCCCACCCTGTTTGTTGTTGGATCTGGGGGTGTGGCTGAGATGTAGTCCCCCATGTGAAAGGGCAGCGGGTGAAGCTGTGTCTGATGGGGTAAGCCATGTTTCTGTGAGTCCTATGAGGGTAAAAGAGTTAAAGAGAAACAGGTCATGAATATAGGGGAGTTTATTGCGCGCAGAGCGTGCATTCCACAGTGCACAGATGACAGTGACAGGAAGGGGTGGGGAGGGAGTAAGCTGTATCAGATTAGATGGGTTGCGTGTGTATCCAGGTTTAACATGGTTGCAGATTTTTGGCTTTGATGAAAAGGGAATCGTTCTGGAGGAGGGGGGTGGAGAGAGCGGGCCTGGATTAGGGTTGATGTCCCCAGCGGCAAGTAAGAGTAAAAGGAGAGAGAAGAGATGGTTGTGGCTTTTGAGAGTTGAGTAATGTGTCTTGTGCTTAGATGTAGAGGTTTTTTCCAAAGAAAGGAATTTGTGAGCAGAGAGGTAGGAGGTGGAGAGCAGAGAGGGGGAGATATATAGGGACTTACCAGGAGCAGGGGGATACTGTGAGGCTAGGATTCTGAGGGTAAGAGGAAGCAGTGTGATGAGATAAAAGGTAATCATTTTAGTTGATGCTGGGCTAATCAGACAAGCAGAATCCGGTGCAGGTTTCCTCCAGGTTGAATTCAGGTTAAATTCGCTGCAGACTTAGAAAGATTCAGACTTGGAAAGGAGTCTGAATTGCAGCCATAGTGGCTTTGCAGCCACTGCCACTCAATATGAACGGTTTCTAACTGCCTGATTAGCTCATGCACAACAGTTGGGCCTAAAGGGTGGGGCTCAGGTCAGGCCTAAAGGTTTGGTCTGGAAGGGTACGAAGTAATAAAACTCCAAATGGAATGTTGCTAGGCACTATGGGTCAGTGAACACACAAGGGGCAATATTGGTCAATAAAAGTTTAGCAGATAGTAAGAGCTGAAAGTTTCACAAATATAGATACCGTATATACTAGAGTATAGGTCGACCCGAATATAAGCCGAGGCACCTAATTTTACCACAAAAAACTGGAAAAGTTATTGACTCGAGTATAAGCCGAGGGTGCTCAAACTGCTGCCACTGCTCAAACTGCTGCCACTGCTCAATGCACATGCACAACACTTGCCATCTTCCTCCATAGTGATCAATCAGAGAGGGGATGGTGTTTGGGCCCCTGCAGAACACTGCCATCTTCCTGCATAGTGATCATCAGACAGAGGATAGAATCTGTGTAGAAACCCTGTAGAACAGGGGATGATGGGCCCATGTAGAACACTGTCATCTTCCTCCATGGTGACATATGCTGATCATCTCAGGGACAGATCAGAGGGATGGGTCACAGATAAATGCCACACACAGAGGTAGATGACAGATCGGGGTAGAGGTGACGGATGACAATGCCTCCTCCCTGCAGAGGGGCCCCGGTGTCCCTCCCAGCAGCAGTAACGGCCGGCCACCATTTTGAGAGGCTGAAGAGAAGATGAAGGGAGGGGAGGGAGGAGGCAGAAGCCACATCGCCAGGACCAGGCCTGAGCCGCCCGCCGCGTCCTTCTCCGCCCCAGCCCGTGCGCATAGAGAGGAGGGCGGGCACTTACCGGAGGGCGCATCTGAGCACACAGCGGGGAGGATGGTGAGGCGCGCTGCGGGGCCCCTAAGGATGGCTGTCTCCGTGGCCACAGGCCGTCACTCCGAGACGCTACTCAGCGCCGGCCTCTCTCCCGCCTGTCCCTTCCTCCGGGCAGCCGCCCCCGCCGTGCTGTCAACGAAACAGAACTCAGTGGCGCGTCCGGCAGGCGGGGCTGCGTGGGGTGGAAGGCGCGGCCGCACGCGCGCACCTTAGAGGGAACAGTGGTTGTGACTCGAGTATAAGCCGAGGCGGCTTTTTTCAGCCTAAAAAGTGGGCTGAAAAACTCGGCTTATACTCGAGTATATACGGTATGTCCAGGGGAACCAGATGGGGCATTCAAAATAATCACACAAGTTAGGATGAGAAAAAGGCAGCAGGATTTACATGGACAGCAAAGGGTTAATAGTTGCAGATGAAATCAAATGATGAAATGCATACCTGTGAATGAGAGAGGAGACAAATTAGAATGCAGAAGGTGGTGATGTGGAGGAAGAGTGGTGTGGTTCTGGGTCCATAGAGTGAATTCAGGTTAAATTCGCTGCAGACTTAGAAAGATTCAGACTTGGAAAGGAGTCTGAATTGCAGCCATAGTGGCTTTGCAGATAAAGGTAAATCATCTAGGTAAAATTGTTTAGTTGTGCTACACTAGAAGATGGAGTAACGCAGATTAAAAGGTAAAATCTTGGAAACATTTTTGCCCTGAGCCTGTTTCTGTTTGAGAGACAGAATTTATAGTCTATTTTTAATTGCTTACAGTCTGATGGACTGTCATCGTACTCACAGTAGTCATCTGTTGCATGGTTGCTGCTGGACTCGTATTCTTTGGCCAGCTTCCTCTGCATAAACGATGGCGTGACCAGCAGATGGGATCAGGCATATTACTCAGCAATACAAATATACAATGTGGCTATTATTTTGTTTTCATCCACAGAGATACCACTAAAGGTTGCAGTAACTCTCCAGGAAATGTTTGACGCACATAAATCAATGTCTGAAGGCATCATAGATTACTTGTGCACTACCAATGGCGGGGCGACATGTGCCACAGTCACAGCTTCTTTGTATATACGCAGCCTTGAGAAGTTAGTGTGCGGATGTGAAGACGGCAACATCATTATCACACTTGCGTTGCATGCTGCCAGGGCAAGACTCTTACAAGACCATCTATTTCTCAGAGGTGAGTTTATTACTGTACTGCATTTCAATATTAATGCATTAATACAAAGCCAAAATCCCTCAATCAATCCCTGTCTTTTTTTACAGTTTGCTTATATATATATATATATATTTTTATATATTTAGGGATTTTTATAACATACGCTTATTTTTTTTGGGGGGGGGGGGTGGGGGTTGGTTGGAGAATTGCCCGAACTGGCCCTTGCACCCTGGGTGAAAAAAGTGTTTATTCCTAGTATATCACACACCCCACTTCCAAATATTCATGACACTTGGGAACCCGGCCTGTAGAGGGCGATCTTGCAGAGATGACATGGAAAAAGGAGCCCCTCCTGGTCCATAAGTACTGGGTTCCTCCCACTATTCCTCAGTCTTTTCGTCTCTGCAGTCAGCAAAGCATTCAGAAGATGACTCTCCTTCAAGCTGCAGGTAGCCGGGTTTGCTCCCGGCCCCTTTTTTTCTCTATTTCTGTCTGATACTATTTAAACCTGTTTGGTTATATTGTATGCTTCCCAGCCCTGGCTGTATGGTTCAGGTAAAGGTAGATACATACACCTTCTGGTGTATACAGGAGTTTTACTCCACCGTGAGACCCAAATGTGGGTAGGCGGTTTCCGGGTTGGTGTTCTCGGCATGGGATGCCCCTGTCCCTTTATAATCCCTTTGTGCCTTATGGGTGCATTTCTATCCTCTCGCCTTTAGTTCTCCTTTACCCTGCTGGGGTAAAAAGGAGGGGGGGGCGTTATTTGGGCTTATTTGTCACCATGCACACAAATAAAAAAAAACAAAAAAAAAAGATATATAAAATAAATCTTTATTACATATATATTATTATGTATGTTTACTATACTATTTAATAGGATATGTTTTATTTAGATTTTCCTATTTCTGTCTAGGCAGCATTCTTTTGCTTACCTTTTAAAGCTCTTTGTTTCTGGCTATGTTCAGATTTGAATTTCCCTCCATTCTTGGTCATGTGATTCTGGGGGTGGGCGGGGCTTAGGCACACAGCATCATTTCATTCTCAGAGCACCCTGGTGTGCTCTCTTTGTCTGCCTGGCTCCTGCTGCTTCCCTATGGTCTTCCCTCATTGTGCTTGCTTCGGCAGCACATATACTAAAATTGGAACAATACAGAGAAGATTAGCATGGCCCCTGCGCAAGGATGACACGCAAATTCGTGAAGCGTTCCATATTTAAAGGTGCTGTGAGTACCCCTCAGCTTGCTGAAGGGAGTTTCTGCCATTTTTTTCATGCTTTGTCATTTATTGTATTGTGTGCATTGGTGACTGTTTGTTTTCTTTGTAGGTGGAAACTCTTTATTTTAAAGGGGTGTCTCCTGGTCTTTAGCCCTTAAAGCCTTATTTGGGGGTCCATTTGTGTTAATATCCTCCCACTTGGGACTATTTAAAGGGGCATCCCGGGTAGCAATTGCGTAAATCCCATATATACTTGGCGACTATAATCAATTATAGTATAATACTAAACACCATATGGAGGCATCGCAGGACAACGGGCATGCAGTTCCCTCTGCACAGACTCGGCAATGTTTTGGATGTGGGGCATCCCTTGTTGGGGATAATGCAATTCTTTGCATCCCTTGTGCTCAATTAACTATTATGCAACAAACTGGGGCCCAGGCTTCGGCGTCTGCGGCTTCTGCCTTATCTCCTACTCCGCCATGTCTTGTCCGTACCCTCAATGATATTGTCATGGGTGGTGAGTCGCATTCTGATTTATGTGCCAGATTGGCTCATCTTGAAAAATTAATGTCTAGCTCTGTGGCCAAGAAGGCCTCATCTAAAAGGAAACATTTGACTCAGGCCGTTCCGGTAAGTGAGTTGGATAATTGTGAAATGCTTTATTGGTCTGATCCTTCTCAGTTAGAAGAAGGAGAATTATATGAGGATTCAGATGTTTCTGATGAACAGCAATTTGTTGGTACTGTGATTGAGCAGGGTGAAGCTAGTGTTGTGGATACCCCAAAGGCTCTTGCTCAGTTATTTGAGGTTTTGGTTATCACTCCTCCTGAAGTAGTCCCTCCTCAAAAAGGGGAATTCTTTGGAGTCTCTAAACCTCGTTTAATATTTCCAAATCAAAAGCATTTTGATGAAATTATTCTTAAATAATGGGAGAAGCCTGCGCGGCTTCCTGGCTTTCCCTTGGGCTGGGACAAGAAATATCCCTTCCCAGCTGATACTGTTAAGCGTCGGTCATCACCACCTGTGGGGGATGCCCCTGTGCTTAATTTATCCAATTCTTCTGTGTTGCATTCTCCTGACTCCACTACACTTAAAGATGGAGAGGATAAGCGTATTGATCAAATGGCGTGCCACGCTTTTTCCAGTGTGGGCTCGGCCTTGCTGCCTGGTGGTGCTTCAGCACTCATGACAGTGGCTATTAGGTCTGTTGTGAGAGACCTAATGAATTACTCAGGGCTTGATCCGGCCTCTGATGAGTACGCCGCTCTTAAGCGATGTGAGATATTTGCATCTTTTGTACTTTCTGCCTTAGATGATACTCTGCTCATGTGCAGCAGAACCTCTGCCTTGTTAATCGCCATTTGGCGGTCAGTATGGTTGCGGCAGTGGGCAGCTGATATTGTAGCCAAGAAATCGCTTACAGCGATCCCTTTTGTGGGATTGCGCCTCTTTGGAGAAAAATTGGATTCTGTCACTAAAGGAGGTAAATTACCTCAGCGTAAGAAACAACGTCGTTCCTTTTGTGGAGTGGCCTCTTTTAACCCTTCCTTTCGGGGGTCTAGATCCGGTAGAGGATCATCCTTTTCAGCCCCTAGAGGGAATGCATGGAATAGAGGAAAGGGATGTGGCCGTCCAAGTCAGAATTGGGGGTCCAAAACCAAATCTGCCACTAAGCCTGCTCAACAATGAGGGGATGCCCTCACCCTTACTGGTGGGGGGATGGCTGCGGTTCTTCTTCCAGGTCTGGGGTCAGGAGGTATCAGACAATTGGGTTCTGGAAGTAGTCTCTTCCGGTTACAAACTGGAATTCGAGTCCCGGCCTCCTCCCAGATTTTTCATGTCCCGGATGCCGTCAGATCCGGCAATTGCGCAGGGACTGCGGGCAGCAGTATCGAATCTGTTAAACATTGCGGTCATCTGCCTAGTGCCTCCAGCGGAAAGGGGTTTGGGGTTTTACTCCAACCTATTCACGGTACCAAAAAAGGACGGCTCTGTTCGGCCTATCCTAGACCTAAGGAGACTCAATCAATTTATCTGTTTCAGAAAATTCCGCATGGAGTCTCTGCGATCAACGATCGATGCTCTCCGTCGGGGGGACCCCATGACATCCATAAACATCAAGGATGCTTATTTGCACATTCCTATTTTTCCGGGTCACCAGAGATTTCTCAGGTTCTCGATAGAAGACCAGCATTATCAATTTGTGGCCCTGCCATTCGGCCTTACCTCGGCCCCAAGAGTCTTTACCAAGATGCTGGCAGGAGTGATGGCTATATTCAGGGTCCAGGGCATTGTGCCTTTTCTGGATGATCTTCTTATCGCGGCCTCCTCCCTCGAACAATCAGAGTTGGACACCAGGACGGTGGTCTCTACGCTAGAGAGGTTCGGATGGGTAATAAGTTACCACAAATCCTCTCTCTGTCCGTCCAGGGAAATTCCCTTCCTGGGCCTGATTCTGGATACATTTCAGGCCAAGGTTTTTCTTCCTCAGTTCAAAATGGTTCTGATTCAGGACTTGATTCGTCTATTCTTGTCCAACCCTCGTCAGTCTATCCGTCTAGGGATGAGACTAGTGGGATTGATGGTAGCTTTATTCGAGGCAGTCCCGTTTGCCCAGTTTCACATAAGGATGCTTCAGCTCTTACTCTTGGCAAAGTGGGACAGGCGCCCACTATCATTGAATCGGACTTGTCTATTGTCATTTCTGACTCTGTGTTGGGAAGTGGTTACCACGGATGCCAGCCTGGTGGGCTGGGGGGCTTCTGGAAGAAGCATCAGTTCCTAGGATTGTGGGGGCCTCAGGAGGCTCATTCTCCAATCAATGTATTAGAGCTTCGGGCCATACGTCTTGTTCTACTTCGACTGACCCATTTCTTACAGGGTCTGCCAGTTCAGATTCGGTCAGACAACCGAACAGCTGTTGCATACATCAATCACCAAGGAGGGACTCGCAGTTGGGGTGCCCTCCGGGAAGTGTCTCTGATCCTTCAGTGGGCAGAGATCAATGTTCCCTGCATATCAGCAGTTTACATTCCGGGGATAGAGAATGTGGAGGCAGACTCCCTGAGCAGGGGATGTTCTCGCCAGGGAGAATGGTCTCTCAATCCAAGGGTCTTTCAGTTCCTCTGTCACAAGTGGGGGACTCCACAGTTGGACCTGTTTGCTTCTCGCCACAATCACAAGCTGCCAGCTTTTGTGTCTCTATCCCAGGATCCTCTGGCAGTGACAGCGGATGCCATGTCTCTGGCCTGGAAGAATCTGGGGTTCCTATATCTGTTTCCCCCATTCTCCATGATCAGTAAGGTGTGCAAGTTAGCACTGGAGGAGGCGCCAGCAATTCTGGTGGCGCCAAGGTGGCCAAGACGTCTGTGGTAAGCAGACGTCGTAAGGCTGGCAGTGGATCGTTTCCATCTGCCTCTTCTTCCAGATCTCATCACTCAGGGTCAACTTTGTTACCCCAATTTACAAACGCTGGCTTTGATGGCATGGCTGCTGAAGTCTCCATCTTGAAAGAAGAAGGTCTTTCTGATGTGGTTAATCAGACTCTTATTAGAGCTAGGAAGAAGTCTTCCTCTGTCATTTATTACAGGACTTGGAGGTCCTATATTGATTGGTGTGAATCCAGAGCTTTGCCCTGTAGAGTATTTTCTGTTCCTAGAATTCTGGAATATCTGCAACGAGGTCTGGATATGGGATTCCAGGTTAGTACTTTGAAAGGGCAAGTCTCTGCCTTGGCTATTTTCTTTCAAAGGTCATTTGCTCTTCATCCTTTGGTTAAGACTTTTTTCCAAGGAGTCGCGCATGTGCGGCCTCCCAGAAAGCCTATACTTCCTGTTTGGGACCTTAACCTAGTGCTTTCAGCTATGCAGGCCGCTCCCTTTGAGCCTTTGCAGGATATTCCTCTTCCTATTCTTACTCAGAAGGTTGCCTTTTTGGTTGCTATTACTTCTGTCCGCCGAGTTTCTGAACTGGCGGCTTTGTCTATTCTAGACCCTTATTTTGAGAGGCATCAAGATAAGGTTGTTTTCCGTTTTAAACCGGATTTCCTTCCTAAGGTGGTGTCTGCTTTCCACCTAAATCAGGATATAGTTCTTCCTTCCTTGTGTCCTAAACCTAGTAATGACAAGGAAAGGGTCTTACATTCTTTGGATGTAGTTCTTTGTGTTAAGTATTATTTAGTTACTACTTTGGCCTTCCGCAAGACGGATGCCTTTTTTGTTGTGCCTTCTGGGCCCAAGAAGGGTTTTGCTCCTGCCAAATCTTCCCTTAGTAAGTGGATACGTCAGGCCATCATTGGGGCCTATATGGCTCAGGGGAAGGTTCCCCCTTTTCGTGTCACCGCTCATTCTACTCGTGCTATTGGAGCTTCCTTGGCTTTTCAGCACCAGGCTTCTGTTGAACAGGTTTGCAAGGCTGCGACTTGGTCTTCTGTGCATACTTTTTCTACGTTTTACAAGGTTGATGTGCGGGCCTCAGCGGATGCTGCTTTTGGCCGCAAAATTCTGCAAGCCGCAGTAATTTAAGTTATGCATTATTCCTTGGGGATCCCCACCCATTATAGACACTGCTATTGGATGTCCCAAGTGTCATGAATATTTGGAAGTGGGGTGTGTGACATACTAGGAATATACCATTTTGTGAGTACTCACCTGTAAAATGGTTATTACGAGTATGTCACACACTCCACTTCCAAATATTCATGACACTTGGGAACCCGGCCTGTAGAGGGCGATCTTGCAGAGATAACATGGAAAAAGGAGCCCCTCCTGGTCCATAAGTACTGGGTTCCTCCCAATATTCCTCAGTCTTTTTAAAAAGCAGTGAAGAACCAGGAAGAGCAAATTATATTCGATAATTGAAAAATAGTTTGAAAATAATAATCACCATATAAAGGATCCCTTAGAACAAAAAAGGGCGGGGGAAGTGGGGTGTGTGACATACTCGTAATAACCATTTTACAGGTGAGTACTCACAAAATGGTATTTTTTTGGTGTGCAGCATCATAGAAAAAACACTAAAATTAGCTGTAGGGCAGAATAATGTATGGTTTAAAATTCATACAAACCAACGCATTGGGAGGAGGCCAAGAACTTTTAAAGAAAAAGAAAGTCATTTCTGTATTTTATGAGGGTGGTAATCTTGTCACTGCACCCAAACTATTAACTATTTTGTCGTGGCCTTTTCTTTTCTTTAATCTATTGGGGCAGATAGATTAAATTATACCTGGCTCTTCATCAGGTATCTTGGATTTCTTCTTGGATGTTTAATAAAGTGGTACAATAATTGTAGTGCAGTTCCATATACCCCCAGACTTCCTACATTATGTTCCCTCACTTTCTCTTAGACTTCCATGCCTGTCAAAAGACAATAAAAAAGAGGACGTAAGAAAGAGGAAAGAGGACATGGAGGTTTTAAAATTCTGGGCTGGGCAAAATGTCTCAACCTGGTCTGGTTGTAAAATATTGCTTCCATTTAGAATCAAACCAGCATCATTGCTTTACCAAAGTGACAGGTTTACGTAACAACAATCAATGTTGTGGCAGTGGCTAAGCATATCCATGTGGCTAGGGTGTTTAGCTCTGCCCTGCCTCACACCCTGTTCATAAGAACATAGATGAGGCATGGCCTAGAAATTTTGGTCTTCACCCTGTAAAGGTGGTCATCTTTTTCAAGTGGCCAGTCTGTCCTCTCTCACAAAACCACAAAACACTAAGGACCTGCTTCAGACTGCCTTGTACCATTCTGTTACAGGGGGTCATCTTTGCAAGTGATCAGACTGTTGTATCGTGCAACACCACAAAACAGCAATACAGTTTTGAACCAAAAGGGAAAGGCATATCACCAGTCCAGTAAATGGTGCAGTTAAAGAGAAAGTCCAAGCATTTTTTAAAAACAACTTACTTGGGCCAGGCAATCTGCATTAAAGCTGAAGCTGGGATCTTGGGAGGCAGGTCAGTTACCCAATTTTGTACAGCGGTGCGTCACTTAAATCCAACTGTCAAATGAAGTCCATTGCTGCCATAAGAACCCCCCCATCTGGTTTCAGGGGAGTATTTTGGTGATCAGGTAAGTTGTTTATTATTTTAATGCAAATTGGGCTTACATGGGGGAATTTAATAAAAGCGAAAGTATACCAATTTTTTGTTGTTGTTTTTTCTTTTCCTTAGGCTCACTGCCACATAAAATATTTGAAGGACACGATAGTTGTGTGACAAGCTTACTTTATCCCCATGGATGTTCAGAGAAGTTTGATCCCAGCTGGCTGATTTCTGGTGATCAGAACTCATCTATAATTTGGAGAGATGTTTTTACCGGAGAAATATTCCACAAATTCACCTTGCAATCTGGATCAGTCCTTAAACTGCTAGTTCACCCAAGTGACTGCAAAGTAAGGGAGATGGTCAAGCAGTGTGCATGCTCATTTCTGATTTTTGTTGGGTAATGTCAAAAAGGATATCCTGATTAATGAAATGTATGTCTAATGCAAGACAAGGTACAGGGCAGATGTACCTCCCCCACTAACCATTTTAGCAACAGGAAACCAGTTCATGTGGGGCTCCAGTGCTGAGTGCTCAAGTTACCTGCATGAAAACATTCGGTCATGTGACCCAAGTTGACAGTAGAAATTATCATCAGATTTTCATGTTTAGTTTGTTACCTAGCATGATTGTCAGCTTGACAACCATGCGACTGAATGCTGTGATGCCCCAAAGCAGCTCAAACCAATAAGGATTTCGTTAGAGGGTGGCACTGCTACTAGCTTGCAAAAAACAGCCAGGTGGAAGGATAGATAGATTGATGATACATTGGTGTAAAAGAGTTCTCCCCCAGAATCCCCTATGTTATTCTTTTTATGAAATGAATGAGGAGTTTGTTTTTAGTACGTGTATCTTTCTGAAAGTTTACTTTTTCTTTTCATTAACCAATCCAGTTTGTATCATACCCTAATTTATAACTCCACCTATTCCACAGCTGCCTAGTTCTGTGTAATCACTCAATCACTCATTAGCTTTAAACCTAGTATTTAGTAACCAATGGTGGATGGGCTCCTTAGACCAGTTGCAGGGCATACACATTTCTAACTACAAGCCTCAATTCTAAGTACTGAACTTGCAAAATGTCATCCACTTTAAAAGGTCATACTGGAATTGAGCCAGAAATGATCACAAGATTCTGATAGCCGGAACCTCCACTAACTGCTAACAATGCTTATCTTTTACTTTACCATTATGATTACTCTTTTACTCAGAACCATATACACAGTGCAAACCCCTTTCTAAAGGTAAATCAATCTACATTCCCCCCACTTCTATCCACCCCATATCTCTGTACTTAAACCGGACCTTCAGCGTGATTTAATGAAAAGCCCAAACCCAGAATCTAAAATTAATATATTTTAAGTTTTTAGTCACTAACTTATTATTCTTTCCCCCACTGGGCTGCAACTCTGTTCAGGAATTTAGGATACGGGCACCGCCATCTTGACTCAGAAGCATCACACTTACTGAGGAGAGGAGAGTGGGATAAGGTACAGAGGGGCGGGTTATAGCTGTGCTTTGCTCAGACAGAGCAGAGCTGGGGTCTGGTAAAGGTCAGCAGTCCCAGAATGCAGAGCAGCACAGTCAGGAGGCACTTCCTGTTTGCAGGCTGCCTGATAAGATGGCGACTTCCATAAGCCGCCATCTTGGATGTTTAAAGGCTCATAACATGCAGTAGATGCAGGTAGGATGATTTTTAATGTGGACAATCTGTATGTACAGGGTGTGGGAAACATATAAGATAGACTCTTATTCAGAGTGAAGGTGCGCTTTAAGAATTAATCTCTCTCAGTAATGTAAACCATAATAAACACACTGCTAGTTTTAAATTCCACAGCACCTCAACTGCCTCTCACTCCTCGTTTCTTGCTGCAGGTGACATATCAACCAACCCTTACCTCCATACTTCGATGCAGCACTCACTGCTGAAACAAACCCACACCCACAGCTTAACTAAGCCCTCACTTCCCCACTACTGTTACCTGTGCTCTTTGGAATGCATGCTCAGTATGCAACACACTTCCCTCCATTCATATTTTGTTCATTACCAATTCTTTCAGCATCATTGGCTTAACAGAGACATGGCTGACCTCCCAACACAATCTTGTTTGTCTGTGGAAACTCACTGTGTCTGTCTGTACCATGGATGTCAAACCCCCTTCTCAACGGCCACCAATAGGTTGTGTTTTGTGGATCTCCACCTAGCCAGTTCTTTAGCTCTATCTGAGCACTAATTACTCCACTTGTGCCCCTGTATCTTGATCTTAAAAACTCGGCCTGTTGGTGGCCCATGGGGGGGCGTTTGACACCTGTGGCCCAGACTATCCTTGGACAAGAAAGTGTTATGCCAGGGTTGGGCAAAATGACAATCAAATGTACAATACCTATTAGGCCCAGATACATCCCTTCCATCTTGTGTTCCAGACATTTTTACAGTTATCTCTTCATTCATGTCTTGCTCCCTCAAACTAAACATGAACAAACAGAGCTTGTTGTTTTTCCACTATTAAATGCTGTACCTGTCTCCAGCATAACTGTTATTTTACAATCACTGCTGCTCTCCAAGCACAATGTATTGGTGTTAAACTGGACACTTCTCTCTCATTCACACCTTACATTCAGTCACTAGCCAATTCCTGTTGTCTCCAATTCAAAGACACCCATCCCTTCCTCCTGACCATAACCCAGCTAAGCTAATTCAATGCTCTCCAATTCGGTCTACCAGCTAACAGAATGGCACTCCTCCAAACTATTCTCAACTCTGCTGGTCCCCCCTTCAACCTCTGCTTTCCTATATCAAGTACTGCTGCTATCTGTCATTCCCACCACTGGCTACCAATATCTGATGTGTAAAATGTGACTGACCATGGTTGCACTTGAATCCCTGGCCCATGTCAGATATTGTGGAGGGGGAGGTGATTTCTTCCTCTACAACATATAGTAAGACTGGGGTACTCTGCCTTGACACAAAGCATGGCTTTTATTGGTTGTTGGGTTTAGGGGGAGGCACCAGAGGCAGGGGGAATAGACAGCTATTTCCTCTTCTTGACACCAGTCTGGGGCGAACAAACAACAGGAGCTGATGCTGTGGGTAAGGTAAGCTGCATCAGCACAAATTATTTAGGGAATACTGGCCAATCCTTTCAATTTTATACTTCTAACTGTAACTTACCAAGGCTTTTTCAGTAAAGCCCCTACTACACTTCATCACTAATCCAATGATACCTGCCTAGACCCAGCCTCTGCTCTGCCAAGGACCTCCACCTGCCCCTCCAAACCTTTGAAAGTGCCTTTAGAACTGTAAAGGTACTTAGAGACAAACCTATCATTTGGCTGAAGAAATCTACTTCACAATCATGACAACCTTCAAAGCACTTGCACCAGGCTTACATACTACTTCCTAACCCAACCTCTTAAATGCAGGGCCCTCACTCCTATTTCCCTCCAATATCAGTGTGTATTTACTGCATCTCTTATTATTTATTGTCTTTTATTTCTACCTTGTACAGCGCCACAGAGTAAGCAATAATAATTATTCAAATAATAATGACCAGACTGTGACAATGAGATGCCATTTTCATTGGGTAAAATATTTTATCAATGCACGCAAACAAATTGTTTTTTGACACCCATAATCAGAATTTATATTTATGTGCTATGCAGTATAGTGTTGTTTCAGACTTTTGCTGGATTCCTTGCAGTAATTTTCTGTTTTAATTATTGATCTGTGCACTTTTGTTTTGGCACAGTTAAAAATAATTTTAACAGACAGCTTTAGGTCAGGTAAAGCTGACATTTAAAAAAATGACTGACCTTTTGAATAAAATACATAGAACTTGCAGACAGTCAGCATGCAGTACAAAGTCTCTATCATGCAGTGGGAGAACCTACAATGTATCCATTATAACTGTGCTGTTGCTGAAAACATTTATTTATTGATGCCTTCCCGTTTACAGAAAAAGGCTATATCTACTGTGTATATATATATATATATATATATATATATATATATATATATTTCTACAGATATAGCCTTGAAATACAACTCCTGGTTAAACTTTCTCCCATGTTAAACTTGAATGTACAAGTTGGTTGTTTCTGGAATACAGTGTGTCACTGAATAACAGAGTTCATTATACCACAGAGCTGAGGAGGAATTAGTAAATATGGTTGGGCAATTGTTTGAACATAACATTAGTGTATAATCGGGGCCAGTTAAGTGAAGGCAAGCTGGGCATTCTCACAGGGTCCCACCCCCATAGGTGCTCCCAGCCTCACATGGCGCTGCACCCTATGTACAGCATTTGATGCTTTAGGTTGGTGGGGGATAGGGGAAGAGGCATAGGAATAATTTAATATTGCTGGGTGATAGGGTGGGAGCTTAATGGGAGCAGAAATCACTTAATGTTAGTGGATGGGGATAGTGTGCATTGCTGGACTCTCTGTTTATTGTGGATATGCTGAATGCTCTACAGTGTCAGGTGGTGTGAGTTGATGAAAAGGGAATTTGTGGTACCACATTTGACAAGGGTCACATTTTTTCTAAAACCAACCCTGCATGCTTAACCATTAATCAATTAATCTCAAACTGAAGGCAATGTCTTCTATTCTGATACTGTGGGACACCAGGGACACATAAAGTATTCACTAGTAAACCTTAGAAAAGAGGAAGCCTATCCGTCATGAAAGAGAGCTCTCTACATTAGACTGCAGTAAATACAGTTTGGATAGCGCCTTAGCACAACGGCAAATCAAGGAGTAGAGTAAAGTAGAAATATATTTCAGAGCTTAGCAGCTCATTCATAGCTGTTTTAGTAGACCAAAAGCACACTTAAAGTCTAAAAGACTTTGGGACTAGAAAAAAAACGCTTCCCAAGGGAGGATTCTAAATTGGGGATGCTCTGACAATGCAAAGCGCTCTTCTTGTTGCTGAACATGACCGCTGCAGGATCCCTCTGGGAAAGGGTTTCTTATGGCTTTCGTCCACTTTTCCTAGTGTGAAGAGATTTCCATTTGGAAGGAGTGCCCCACATTTTAATGAATAGTCAGCCCCCTTGGGGTCTATCATCCGAAAAGCGTTGACAGCAGGATCCGCTCGTGCTATGCTGTGATGGCCTTTTAACCTTGATGAAAATAAAGATTGGACTTGGTTGCTCATAAAGACTGGCTGGCTCTACGACTTTCTTGGACTGTTTCTGTTGGTACCTTAAAAGTTAACAAGTTTTGCAAAGAAATATGTAGTATAAAAGGAACTACTAGTTAAAGTTATATATTCCAGATTCCAGATTCGGGCTGCCCTGCTGTGTGAAACCCCCTTGGTTGACCAGTAAACTCACCTTCTTCCCCCGCTCCAACAGTACATGAGCCACAGATGAACCTTTTATAGTTACCAAGATGGACAGTGGTTATTTTTAGTTTATTCCTAGAAAACGAAACAGTTTGAGCAATAGAAGTGATAGACAATTTATGATAATAGGGGCAGATTATTATGATCTTTTAAATAAATGTAAACAAATAATAATAGGTAATGTATTATTTTTTTGCAGGTGAAGTTATTCCAAAGCATATATTGTGTATGCAGTGACAATTCAGTGGCCCTACTCAATCTACAGGAGCGAGTGTGCTTTTTCCATGCTAGAAAGCATCTTTTTCCTGTAAAGACCATGAAATGGAACCCTGTGGAAGAGGTTTTGGTTGTTGGCTGTGAAGATGGCTCCGTTTATGTCTGGGAGATCGAAACTGGTAATTCTATTTTAAATATGCCTTATTCACTAAAATAACTATTATTGCCTTAACTTTGACTATTATTATGATTATTATTTACCCGTAAGACTATAACCTAGAAGAATGAGAACCTTCAAATACATATTTAACTATTTTAATATTTATCGATTTAAACAATTAAAAAGATTTATAAAATTGGGCATTTTAAAGCAGACCACTCTTATGAATGCCTGTCGCAAGGCTTGTGGTGGGATTTGATGCTGTAAGTACATTTTACTACAAAGAGACCATGCTACCCAAACTTCAAGACTCTCTTCTAGTGATTCCTGGAAGCCTAAAGCCCAATTCCCACCAACAGTTTTTCATTTCAATATCCGTAATCTAACTTGAAAGATCTAGCTCGATTACCTACTTGATCAGTGGAAATCACAAGGCACAGGAAGCTCTTTTATAAAAAATTCCATGGGTTTCAACTGGATCCACAGGTGGTGTCCAGCACAAACTATGGGATTCCTGACATTTATCTTGTTCCTGTGAAAAGCAAGACTTTTATGTTAGATGAAACTTTTTTTTTCCGACAGTTGAACAAAGCTATCTTCTTAACTGAGCAAATCTCCTTAAAAGCAACATCGTTGTAAATTCTAACCCTCTGTGGTACTATCCAAAGCAAAAAAGAAAATATTGGAGGTGGAGATCAGCTTTAAGTTGTTATCTATGTCTTATAGAGGCCTTCTTTTACTTTCTTTTACTTTGTTTGCTGAGCTCTCCACCTCAACACACACATGCAGAAAGCATTGTGAGGTGCAGAAGTATTCTAGTAAAGTTTCCGAAATTGGTTTTAACATTGAGTAGTTAATGAAATGTGCAGAGCTTTCCAAATTACTGGGAGAGTTCTTTATACACAAAGCTTTAGATCAGAGGTTGCCAACCTTTTCTCATTAAGTACAGTACTACTTTTACTACTTAATTTCTACTCTCTATTCCCTAAGTACCACCTGGGTGGTATGCATGTATTGTTGGTCACTTTTTGGAGCAGTTTTGTACTTATCAAGCAGATTAGGCTTGGGTGAAGTATAGATGGCAGCAGATCAGGGCAGGTCAGTCTGCAGCCTCACTACATTCCACTGGTTGGGAACCCCTGGTGTAGACATTTTAATGGCTAAACCCGTTAGTGAACTCTACCCTTCGAGGCAGACAGTGGTCACTAGGGGTTTATTTGCACATAAGACATCAAAACTTTCAGCCCTACCGTCCTGCATACTATCCCACTCCACTAATAAGGACACATTGCTGCAGCCAGAGTCTTCTGTAGGAGGAGGTGCTGATCACAGATGATTTGTGTGGCTCTTCCACGTTAAGACCAGTAGAGGGAGTTGGTGAGTATGGCAAATTAGGGAGCAGTTCATCTGTGAAAAAATGTACTTAATAAAAAAAGAAACGGTGTTGTAAGATGTACAGGATGTTTATTATAATAGATTGCTTTACATACTAGTCTGCGTGTGTTAAAACAATTCTGTTTAGGCAATCAGTATTAAACATTTTTGAGATATTACCCCCAACTGTGCACATTAGTGCTATTAATTTGACAAGTAAAATGCTTTGAAGGTATCCGGCAAAGAGGGTTACATGGCCAGAATTGTGAATATGCCCAAACCCTTAAAAAACTATTCCCCAGCATCTAAAATTAATATATTTTAAGTTTTTAGTCACTTACTTATTATTCTTTCCCCCACCGGGCTGCAACTTTGTTCAGGAGTCTAGGATAAGGGGGCTGCCATCTTGATTCAGAAGTATCACACATACTGAGAAGAGGAGAGCTGAATAAAGTACATGGGGTGGGTTATAGCTGTGCTTTGCACAGACAGAGTAGGGCTGGGGTCAGGAAAAGGACAGCAATCCCAGAATGCAGAGCAGCACAGTCAGAAGGCACTTTCTGTTTGCAGGCTGCCTGATGCTCCATGAGCCGCCATCTTGGATGTTTAAAGGTTCATAACATGCAGTAGATGCAGGTAGGATGATTTTTAATGTGAACAACCTGTATATACAGGGTGTGGGAAACATATAAGATATGCTCTTATTTAGGGTGAAGGTCCGCTTTAAGAGGCCTTTTAAAAATGTTTGAGTAGCACTAAAGTGAGAATATTTCCAACTTTGAGGCATTTTCCTAGGGATTTTGCTGTGGTCATAAGAGTTGGTGGGCTAGAGCCAAAAATCAGCCTGAAATTTCACTGGCTTCTGGCAAGCCCATGACCAGCCTGCAGCAAGTCTGATGACCCCCCTCAATGTGCTTCACGGCCAGTGAACCAGTACAATAAGTTTATGGGCAGGGGAATATCCCCCCCCCCCCCCCCACAATTAAGATGCTGAGACTGTAGGATTGCAGGGACAGAACATGGTCTGGTGTTTCTTACCTATGGGGTGGGGGAGACTAGGAAGGCAAGCATTGGATCGGGATGTTAGAAGCTACAGCTCAGCCAGCCCCAAGGCAGTGCGGCCCACCAGAACTTTCCCCAGGTCCCTTTGGCCAGTCTTTGGCCATGAAAGACTTCATGTGAGAAGAAGGCTTGTTATCTGACAGTCTCAGGAGTGCCCATATTAATGCAGAAAATAACATCACATCACTTTTATGTTAATTCACTAAGTTGGACTTACAGGTCACCCATGATCCTTATTGCAGCTCATTCAATGCCTTGTAGACATTGAGTGAACATTTACACATACAATGCTCAGATCCTGTAATGTTTTAAAACCAATCTTATTTAGTAGGTTTCTTGGTAACACTTTTTTTTACCAGTCTAGGCTATCAGATGTAACCCATAGTTGTATACATTGATATTGGCATTGGTATATAGACTGAATTAAATTATTTATAGGTATTAAGGTAAGGTAAACACATAAGGGAACACATCATAATATCAAGCGTTTTTGTCAGAACAAAAGCTACTGAGTTTGCACTGAGATCAGCTTGTCATAAGCAGTATCTGTCAGATGCTCCATTTGACCTTTGCAGTTAGTGATTCTGTCTGTCTTATAGACTTGCTCCATGCCATACCTGCTCTTAGCGTAATTGTTTGTTTGTTCAGTGACAATGAGTGGCAGACTGAGTCAGCTAAGATGAGCCCAGTATTTTCAAGAGGAAGATAAAATCAGCTTTTTGTTCCTCATACTGAGGAATTTCAAATTAATTGGCTTTCAGCTACACTGGGAATTAATATAACCCAGACTCTGACAGATGAATATCTTTCTGTTTAGCACCGGTGTAAAAAATAACCCGTGTCTCTGCCCGTCATGGGTAAGACGTTCTTGGCTCAGTTATAAGAATGTATTTTTTATATATTTTTGAGAAACAAAAAAATTTAAAATAGAATCCCGGACTAAAAACAAACACTTGCATACCCCATATATTTTATGGACTATATATGTTGGCTTTAAAGGACCATTGTGGCAAGTCAAGTCAAGAGTGGCAGGGGAAATCTTCATTATTGTAGCTGTGAAAGTAAGAATAAATATGTTTTCTTTTAGAATGTACACCTCTTATTCATAATGTACATCAATATATACCTTGGCTGTTCTTAGTAGTGGAATGGAGCAGACATCCAATCTTCTTTCCCTGTTATGTGATATGCGTGTCAGTGGTAAGCATTGTAAAGGAAAGCATTGGAATTTCTGAAGGTGGCCAAACAGAAACAAAGCGTGTCCATCTATAATTTATATACCAGTCTATAACACTCTATTTAGACAATACTCACCCAGGAGTATGCTAAAGAGATTGTACTAACTGTAAGGTGTGTGGCTAGTCTGGACATACACATTACAATTGTATTGTGCTATTTCTATACTATTTTACCATACTGGTGTACCATATTAGGGCTGATTTAGCACTGTGAGAATGCATTCTTGCATGTGTTTTATTTTTTGACAGATTGTGAAGAGTTTGCTTCTTAATCTGGGATGCTTTTTTCACTCAAAAAACCCATGCTGCAAATGGCGTCATGTTTTTTTCACAATAAAAAGTTTTTTTTTTTACTTTATTAACTCCTGTATGAGTCCCCTGCGATTCCCCAGTAAGGAGTGCGGGTAATCAGGCGGCAGTACTTTCAGATGACATGCAACACCCCACCCTGCCCTACTAACTGGTATAGAGGACCCCATACCAGTTTACCAGAAGTAGTAAAAGACGAAACCAACACAACACAGAGTTCATTTATTCTTCTTAATTTAACTATACTTACCGTTCTGTGTCTTCTACTTTCTGTCACACCATTAAAGACCACTGTGATGTGAAAGATCCAGCGGCAAACACATAAGACCCACCAGATGGAGAAGAAGATGCCGCCTGGCAGTTCTGCTGTGTCTGCTGGCACATGTCCCACCCCTTCCATCCTGGCTCCTAATACTGAGAAGTTCCCCTCATGTGACTGAATATGTCACTAGAAGGAAGGGGGGTTTCCTGGGGTATCTCCCTTCATGTCCCTCCCCTTCAGTGACATCAAAGTCACATGGGGAAGATTCCACAAATTCCATAAAGGCTTCCTTGACACCTGTCATTAACCTTGACTGGATGCTGGTGAAGGGTTGAGTGGTGGGTGGGTGGCCGGTGAGTAGTTGAATTTAGACAAATTTTTTTTTTTGTGTGGTGTACTTTGTTTCTAGTGGTGGTGAACTAGTTGGGGGTCCAGAGAACCCCTATACCAGTTCACAGGGTAGAGGTACCAGCATTACACACCCCGGAACTGGTGGGGTGACATTTTGGTCCTTTCGACGATTACCAAAACCCTCTGTTTGGACCCCTAGTACCCCTAAAAAAGCAAAAGACCCATACTGAAGGTCATAGGGGCTGGTTAATAAGCAGGGTCAGAGGCCAGCCATTCGGCTCTTGAGCCATGGGTTACCAGCCCCAATTCCTGGTGCCTGGTTAATAAAAATAAAACAACAACAATTCATGTATTTTGCATGTAAACATGTTGGCATTTGTGGCTTGCTTTTTCGTTGAAAACTTGCATACTGTCATTCATTTGACTGTCATTCATGAATAACTCCCGTGAAGTTCTCACATGGAGCTGATGGCTTTCCAGCATGTGTCTCTTGAATCATGCAAGAGATTTCCCCATGCGAAGAGGGTTTCGACCCTATTGTTGTCAAATATTTCTAATTGGGTTATCCAAATGATTTTGGTATGTGTTTAAATAATATATATATATATTTATATTTATATATTGTTAAAAATCAGGCCCCTACTTATAGTCTTATAGAATCTAGGACAGTAGTATCTCCTCTTTAAGCCAGCTTGCAATGTAGCTTATTGCTATTGCTTCGTCTCATGTGTGCATATGCTTCTACCCATCATGCAATGCTTGGGCACATGTTAAAGATGTTAATGCAATTTTGAAAACGAAAAAACAGGCTTGTCTGGATTTTTTATGCTGGATATAGAAGCAACCCCTCCTCTAGAAAAAGTATGGGGGTATTTCTTCCTAGCCCATTTTTCACTTTAGTGCTCCTTTAAACGCCAAATATTTCTGAGAGAGGCTCTCCCAGAAAATCATCCATTGTGGAAATAGAATACACATTTCTGTTTTTTTTAGTAACACCATGGGGTAAAATAGCTACTATACTATTGTTTTATGTTTTCATGTTTTCAGCAGAAGTGCAGTTTGGGTTCCACCTTGGTAGGATCTGCAGCAAATTAGATAGGGCATCCAGCCACAGTGATGCTGGAAATGCCATAACGTCCATAACTTTGCCTATCCATTTTCCTATAAGCCCTGTGTGCAGCTTCCTTTTGTTTCCATCACTCTTTGTCTTTCAGCCAGCAACAGTCATCAGTCAGAATTAGATTTGAGAGAGGATGTGGACCCAGGCTGATAAATTCTGCAGGGGCTTTCAGCTGCTGGAGGCTGGGACATTGCTGGGGTCAAGGTCACAGTGGTCAGCAGCAGCATGTATTTCAAATACGCGTGTTTACCCTTAAGGCTCATAGATGCGCAATGCTTTGTTACAGGCTTGTGAGTGTGGCCCCATGTTAACCCTTGCTATGCCAATCGATTTACTGAACAATCTTTTGTTGCGTTGGTCATTCTGTTACTGAATATGGCGTTTAGATGATACAATACAAACAATACTAAGCAGCATCGTTTGTATTATGCTTTTCACCTACAATTCTTTTTTTTTAACAGCTTTATAATTGCATCTATATTTAATTGTAATAGAACTAGTATATGAGCATTAGGTTACTACACTTGTATTAAATCCAATCTCAGGAATGAAAGTGGGCCTGCAAGCAACAAATCTTTTTTTACGGCATGCAATGGTAATCCCTTGTCTCAGATATTGTTTTTAGACCTTCCATAAGTCTCATTGGCTGATAAGAGACTCTGTAAACATATGAATGGCATATCTGTTTGAGGGTCATAAATAATTTTACAGGAAATTAAATCATAGACAATACTCGCAGATTTCTTAGTATCCAAAATATGTTAATGGGTAGAGGAACTATGATTAGGACTTAGGTCTATTTTTTCAATATTTTTATAGAATTTTTAATTTTCATTACATAGCAGTGCAGGACCTTAGGGGCAGCAAGCCTAAAAATAATTTATTAAGCAGTAATAAAGCAATAATAACATTGAAGTCACATCAGAGTGATGCAGAGTAATATGAAAAGAACATATTACTCGTTATTACGTGCTATTAACCATTATCTTGGCTTATAATAGCTTTGCCAATGATTGCAGTAAGACATTACCAACCACAACGAATAGCGAAAGAAGAGTGGAAAAGAGAGAGAAAGGAGGTGAAAAGAAAAAGATGAGAAAGACTTTAACAAAGGGGGGTCAAGGGGTGAATAGGGTAGATTAGTCAAGTGTATACGGCCACAACCATGCATTGAGCATACACTAAAGGGCCCCAGGTTATAGCCAGCCAACCAGACTACTATCCAAATTAGGGAATGCGTAATCCAGGATTGCCACACCTTCAAAAAAATTTTTGTGCATGTTATTTCGGAAAATAGTAAATTTTTCATTTACAAAGACTCTGTTCGCTTTGTCTTGCACCTCCTTTTTTTAAGCTTTAGCGATAGATTGCTTCACAGCCATGAGAATGTAGATAATTTAAATCACCCCCGCTTCTGGCCTACCCCCCCCCCCTTGCAGATACATTCAAATGGAACTAGGTTACTACTAGGAGACTTATTGTACAGCAGTCCCAGACCTTTTTAGGCCCACTTTAAATTTTACACTGCATTCGCTCACAAAAGTAACCAGTCAATGGGTGCCAGAAGGGGTGTTCTGCCATTGTTGTGTCACATGACCAGCAATGCAAAATGAAGATCAAATGAGTTTAATACGTTTTTGACATTTCAGTAAATTACATCAGAAAAGGTATTAAACGGACCTACATAACTTAAGATGTGAAACATTACAAATTTTCAATAAGTTTTACTGAATAAAAATATTAAGCTGTTTGGTTTATAATAGACAATTTTTTTTAATCATAACCCCACATTTATTTAACATAGCAGTCAAGAGATTTAATGCCATATTTATAGAAATAAAAAGCCAATCTATTAGATCATAGTGTATAAGCCACCTACCAAGTTCAAGATTAATGGGCCCAGCTCCCTCCCCACACCCCATCCATACATCCAAGCAGCAATCAATACATGGATGTCAAACTGTTTAAGATCTTAAATGTGTAATACTTCGTTCAATAATTCAATGTGGATTACCCACCAAGGACCACCCAGACACTATCCCTTCAACATATAGGTGATACATTTTAAGCTGGGGTCCAAAAAAAAACACAAAGCACTTTCAAAAGCCAAGTATAATCTACCTACTTCAATTTTCAACAACCAGGCTCTTACAACAGAAAATTGTATGCATATACTATAAATTATGGCACAAATATAAAGCCACAATTCGGTGCCACTTGCTGGCAGTAGCGGCATATAGTCCAAAACAAATAGCTATCTCACCATTCCACTAATGGATTCCTGGGTGCTCCCTCCACTTTATCACAGGGACTACTGCAGCTTGATCCTCTAAAGACTGGCACATGATACTGTCCGCAAGTATCGGCTCTCCATTGTCTATGGAGTCACAACATCCTCTGTCACATCCTAGACAGCAGTGAGGCTGAATCTTATCTGTGAAAATTGAAGAAGGTGGATAATACTTTTGAAAGAGCATTGTAGATTGAGAAGTTGTTATGCATAACTGATTTAAACTATACCCACATCTATTTTACAAGAAATGGGTGTTGGCCCACTCCAGGGGGCATCCTGATTGCCTGAGTCACCCCCCCCCCCCCCGGCCAACCTCCTGCAAACCCTCTACATTTTACCTGACACAAGGGGGATCAAATGCGATGAAGTGCATTCTGCCAGTGACTATAGACTGCTTTGACCTACAATATTTTTTTTTAAAACATAGTACATGGAACATTGCACCACGCCCTTGGCTCAACCAAAAACTGACAGTCCTCATGATTTGTAAGAGTTCCTCGGATCCAGACATATCAAACCAAATTATCCGGTGCTGGTAGGTGGCTTAATGGCCACACTGTACTGTGAACTGGTATAGCATCACCTCTGTAGTGTAGAAGCTTCCCTCCCTGGCAGCCAGTCATTATCGTTGGTTGGACACCATGGGAGAGGGAGAGGAACTGGCTGCAATAGGCCCTTGAGTCCTCTCTTATCAACCCCCTATGCTTGGTGCATAGCTTCAGGGGAGGTGGGCAATGCTTGTTTTTTTTGGAGGGGCCGGGCATGTCCCAAAGGTAGTGGCTGACCGCCAGGGAGGGAGGCTTTTATATAACAAAGGAGGCATAATGTTCACATATGAAACTTTTTTTATAAAACATTTATTTTTTCCATTTTTTGTGAACTAGTAAGGGGTCTAAAGGACCGCTATACCAGTTCACAGGGTAGTGGGAGCAATTGTTTTTGGCATTCAGGAGTACAGAATATTGAGGACCATTTTGCCGAAGGGCTTGTGAACCAGATAGACCCTGACCTCATCACTTATTATTACCAAAAACTACTATGCAGATATTGTATGTGGATAGGCAGTTATGTACAACTATACCATCTCTGCAGGTGGTGCAGCTGTACATATATATATATATATATATATATATATATATATATTTGTAGACGCATGTGCATGGGGCTGAGTACATACGCATCTGGGCATGCGCATATGGCAGTACATGCACGTGTGTTTGGTGCTGGTCTAGGTGTCCAATGTTGCCTAGCAACAGGGCAGAGAGGGAAGGAGCACAAACAACATAATAACTGTGTCTGAGACACAATCTGAATATTATGCTGCACCACGGTGCCCCGGCTACGCCCACATGCTTCAGAAGAGAGATCACGAGGTAAAACTACTATAAAACTTGATGCCATTTCTTCTTCGATTTACAAACAGCATGACTAAGGGTGACATGCCCCCGAAACGCATCACTGAGGCTTTCCTACACACTAGTTTTTGGGGTCACGTTGACTTTTATATGCTAAATTAACCACCACGTTTTACCAGGACACTCTTTTCTGGACCTTTAGCTTGCTGGACTTTGTATCCATTATTAGGAAACAGTTTTGGATGTTGCCAAAAGTAGCCCAACACAATGGCTTAACAATTGGCTTTGCCTGTTTGATAAATGTAACCTCTGTATTATGGTATCTGAAAGTCCAGAACTTATTTATTTGTTCTAAATCTAAATCCAATCTAAATACTTTTTGTATATTTTTATGGTATTCTATGGTATGCATCTGTGATGCTCTTTGGTTGTATGTATATACTGAGACTCTTTTTGACAGACTGCATACCAACAAACTAATACCCCCCCCTATGTATGCACCTGTTTACATGCATCTGTATGGTGTATAATGTATGCAGTATGATTTTTATCTGTAGCAGTTAAAGCGGACCTTCACTCTAAATAAGAGTCTATCTTATATGTTTCCCACACCCTGTACATACAGATTGCTCACATTAAAAATCATCCTACCTGCATCTACTGCATTTTATAAGCCTTTAAACATCCAAGATGGCGGCTTATGGAAGCTGCCATTTTTGCAGGCAGCCTGCAAACAGGAAGTGCCTGCAAACAGGAAGTGACTGTGCTGCTCTGCATTCTGGGACTGCTGACCTTTCCCTGACCCCAGCTCTGCTCTGTCTGAGCAAAGCACAGCTATAACCCGCCCCCCTGTACCTTATCCCACTCTCCTCTCCTTATTAAGTGTGATGCTTCTGAGTCAAGATGGCGGCGCCCGTATCCTAAATTCCCGAACAGAGTTGCAGCCCAGTGGGGGAAAGTATAATAAATTAGTGACTAAACATGTAAAATATATTAATTTTAGATGCTGAGGAATTGTTTTTTAAGAGTTTGGGCTTTTCATTAAATCATGGTGAAGGTCCGGTTTAACACAGCCAAGGTGCTGATTTCTTCATGTATTCCTGCAGTCAGATGCGCTAAGCGTGGCATGGATTTACCAGAAAGAGACCATTAGTTTGATCCTCATGCTGTTCATGTGAGCGAAGCAATGAACTTCATCTGTAAGTGATGAAAAATGATACTTCTTCAATTGCTCAAAGTTCCATGATAGATACGGCATGATTCAGCTGTCACTCACTGGCTTCTTGAACTCTGACAGAAAGCTTAAAATAATAAGTAGCCCTGTCAATGAAACACATTTTATTGTTTGTCAAAAAATGCCTATTTTGTCAAAGCAAACGACTACTACGTTCAGTAAGTGTTCTTCTGTTGTTGCAGTATTTCCACTCTGTTTTCTCTACAGCTAATTATTACTATAATACGAGTGATGTGTATGTAATAAAAAGCAGTCCATAAATTCAATAAAACATGAAGGGTTTTCATGCTAAAGTTGAAAGCAATGTCGAACTGGCCTAGAATAAAATCCTTCGATAATTATGGTACTGAGTAACATGTACATGACGTGTCATTGTGTAAATGTCAATCTAGTAAACACAGCATAACACAACTTGCAGCATATTCTGTATACTTATTTCCATAATGGAGTAGCGGGCAACATTAGAAGTTGTTTATGTTGTCTACGGTTACAGTTAGTAATTATCTGCTGTGAGGAAACCCAGGATGGTGGGGGAGAACAGGTCTGTTCTTATGGTGGGGGGATATTACCCTTTTGCAGACTGGAGGTCTGCTTCAAGTAAACCATGCCATAAGTAAGAATATGCAACTAGAGGGAAGATTATGATCGTAGTCACCTACTGTATATGTACAACAAAGCTACCTTGAACCCTCTTATTCATATATAATCATACCCTAAGCGCTAGTCCTAGTGATCTGCACTGCAGATTAGTAAAAGGGATCCCTTATCCATTTAATTCATACTGTTCATAAGTTTACAGTCTGTTTTGTAAATTATATAAAATTACTTGTTAGAGAATTCTACAGCATGCTGGTGGATGGAGGACACTGTAGGCATTGAAAAAGAATGTGTACCTTACCTCCCATGCAGATGATCGCTATACATCTCTGCAGATCAATTATTTGTTTTGAAGGTTTAGGCTTTACGACCCCACTCCAATAGATGGAAGAGTGGCATCCTGCCACAGCATTAAGGCGATACCTGTCATGCCAACCCTCCGGTTTTTGGAGCTGCATGCACTGTTATCCACAACAGGGGGCAGTGTTAAGGCCATGGCCATGAATAACTTAGCCATTGGGAGTGTGACCTGAAGAACGAGCCTTCGATGTAGAGAATTGATGATATAGAGCACATATACCATATAAGGTGTCAAAGGATCTACGAAAAGGACTAGATGACTTTTGTTGTCACTGAAAAGTCTTGACTGGACAAGTGCCATTTTAATAACTTCCTCTGCAACACTTGCCCCCACTGTAGCTAATGGTTCTTTAAAGACCTTGCTTTGATTTAAGCCTCTTACAGGTAATGAGTGAGACTATATTACATACATAATTAGGGGGGACTGGGACAAAAACATCAGCACAGAACTTTAGTAACCTAGGCCAGTCCATGACCAGCCCACAGGCTGCTGAGCCCTGCCCAGATGTGCTTCCTAGTCATTCAACCAGTATGTTCCTCAGTTGGGGCTAGAGTGTTACAGAGAGGTGGATATGGCTACTCCTAAAGTGGATGTCCAGTCATGTGCTAACCCACCCTGCCTCCCACCCCTGGTGCTGAGGCATCATGGGGATGGCTACAAAAAAAAATCCTTACCACCAGTACAATATACACTCTTTGTGCATGTGCCTGCCTATTCACTTGAATGGGTAGGTGGGTGTCGAAATGAAGAAGGGAGTTCCCACTGCAAGATGGCTTGGGCCTGAGAAGATGGGGAGATTGTGCTGTGTTCTGGGCAGGGTTTTTTTTACCTAGACATGCAGATTCAAGTGAAGATACTGAAACATTAGTATTTCAGGACAGAACATTGTGTGGGATGTCTTAGCTGAGGGGTATGGTGGGGGCCAGGTATGGGGGAAGAGGTTGGAGGGAGATTTGAGAGGCCAGGAGTGAAGGGAGGTGTTACAAGAGGAATGAGCGAATTTTGGCTTGCGCTGTGGGTGAAGTCAGCTGTACATAATAAAGTTTAAGTTTCTCTATTCAAGTTATAGCTATAAATAAAACTGTATAGTGCTCCAAAGACCTTATTGAGTTTTGGGCCAAAGATCATCCTTCAGACAATTGCTCCTGCCATTTGATACTGGCATCGGACCACCATATAAACACAGTACCCTTGATCACTGAGAATATATTTTTTCACCTTTTTTGAGATCCGCATTGTTTATGATTTATATGTATTTGATCTATGAGATATTGGATGGCACAGAATTCAATAACCGATCCCAAAGTATTGTACACCATGGAATGAAAACCGTGTAGTGTATAGTAGCTGGCGGCAGAAAAGAGCTTGGGTAAACTCTAATAAATATTGTATAGATGAACTTTCAAGAGCACAAAAGACTTTTCTACAAGGTTAAAAGCAGTGTCTTCTCTTTTCTGGAGTCTGCTTTATTCACTTGGTAAAAGAACATATCATAACTTCATTTGCCATCTCATCTGAAAACGCGTACAAACGTTGTTACCTTATAATAGATAATAAACAACAAGTAAACTACAGTCCCAAACTATAGTTTATATTTAATTATGATTATTTATATATTTTTGGTGGTTCTATGTTGGCCTGTAATGTTCGATCCTCTTTTTTAATGTTATTAGATCAAAGCCATTGACTTACCGAAAGGAAATCTACCTGCAGGGGAATTTGTAGATTTATTTTTGATGTCCAGGGACTTAAGTGTGATTCAGGAAAGAGGTCTCTGTTCTTTGGAATAACATTGCAAATTGTATATAGAGATGGGGGGGGAAATGGGCTAATTTTAGCTGTAAATAATCCTTTATTGGCTTTGCATTGAAAGGTTTTATATTCAGAAGAATTAAAAAAAAAGTCTGTTTGATGAACTGGTTATTTAGGATGTTGGGATATAAGAAATAGAGACAACATCAATGGTAGAAAATTACTTTGTGTAAGAGTGGCCTCACATGACCTTTCAGAAGGCCCTGTGTTATGTGGCCTTTAGGCTGTTTTTTACCCACTGCTAATCTACAGAAACACCAGAATCAATTGTTTGTCTTCCTTTACATCAACTGTGACCTGAAATAAAAAAAAAAAAAAAAAAATTAAAGTTATCTAGAAAGTCTCACTTATAGCTTTAATCCTCTGACTTATTATATATAACTTGATATCTGGTCATAAAGGAATTGTTATCAATATCTTTGAGAGAAATTTTGTTACATTTTGAGAGCCTCTGTAATTTTTTTTAATGCTGACCAACACCCATAAGCAAAATGTGTAGGTTCCAACACAAGGGAGCAAGCCAATTGTTGATGTCCCCTGTGCATACACCACCACATTCCCCAAGTAAAATCCAGTCCTGTAATTGACTGCCAGCTGTCACATGGTTCAGACTGCTTTCAATTTCAGGTGGAGAAATAATGCCTGGTGACAGTTTTTACGTGGGCACAGGGAGCATCAGCAATCCAGATTTTGTTAAAAATGATTATTATTATTATTGTTTATTTATTTAGCACCATCTTCTTCCATAGCGCTGTACAGGTTATAATTACAGACAAGGTAAATTGGGACCATTATAAACTTAATGTTACAAAGTTCAAACCAGATGGGGTAACCAGAGACAACAGAAAGCAGAGCACTTTAAAGACTTGGAGTTTTGAGTTAAACATAGGTATTAGACCTCTTCAATCTCCTTCACCCAAATGGGTTTTGTGATGGACAGTTTAACAGGTGAGGCAAAGAATTTTCCAATTTGTACACAAAGTACAATATACATGTTTATTTTTGTGCAAAAATTATACACAAATGGTCCCCAAGGTGTGGAGCTGATCTAGTATTATTAGAAAATGTGTGTTTTTTGGAAGCAGTTTTTACCACCTGCAGTCTGTTGCTATTGGCAACGTACACCAAAAAAAGAGTACATGCAGAACACTGCTGCTATGGCTGCTGCTGAGCGGAGGGAACTCAGTCAGCCTTACACATGCCCAGCAGCAGTGATCTGTGTGTACAGGACTCACTTCTCGCTTCTTGCTCTACAGATTGGTGTATGTTTTCAATAGCAAATAATAATAAATATATAATATTCCCCTCTTTTCTCACTTCTATAAATAACAGTGGCTTATGGCCAATTCAAAATGAATTTAGAGAAGCTCATTCCTAACTTGCTTGATACCCCATAGTGGTCTGTTTTTCTTTTTTCATTAAAAAATAAAATATCTCATTAGAAAAAGTTGTATATGTCGAACTGCTCCATCCCAAACTTCTCTAATTATTTTTGGGGACATTGCAGAGGCTCTTAAAATCAAATTGCATCTTCCCCTATGTTAGGCTTCACAAATATCTCATTCCCAGCACCCTACATTTTCACCAGGATTGCTTTACTAGACACGTCAAAGCAGCATTAAACCTATGATTTCAGATGTACTAATAAAGAATTAAATTAGGTGAATTATAAAAATATAATAGCTATCTAAATATGTTTTTGAATGTACCATTATGCCAAATTAATAAAATAATTTCAATATAGCTACTTGCAGAATAATTTTAAATCAGTTAGCAGCATGAAAAATTAAGTGCTGACAATCTGCAACATATTGATTTTGCTGCAATACAAATGAAGAATCTGACCCACCAGTAAATTTCATGCTGCTTTGAGGTTAAGCAATCTCATTGGAGGTCTGTACTTTCTGAATCTAATTTTCAGGCAAATAAAACCAACTTAAATTTCATTATGTATTAATTATTTTTATTACCAACACAGATATCTGCAAACTGGTATTATAGCAATATGAAATGCTTCGAGAAGATATATGAGTAAATGAATGGAGGGCTGGAAAGAATAATACTTTCAGCCAAGTAGGCTCTAGTGCACTACACAATGGTTCTAATTTACTAAAGCTATACCAGACAGTTCTGACCTATGCTAGACTGGCATGAGCGGGGCCCGGCATGCACAGCAGACAAAGTTTTTATATACCAAACCTTTTTCCCCACAACTTGCTCGCAAACTGAAGGAATCCCTCATTTACTACTCTCTGTTGCATTCTAAACACGGGTCATACAGCTCTTCTCCTTTCGGCACAGTGAGACTCACTCCTATGTTTTTAAAAGCATATTTTTATTATTTTGCTATGTTATTATTACTCAAAAAATTACAACACATTATTTTGCAGTATGTAGATCCTTATATGATACCTTTTCGAGGAGAAAAAATAACTAAAACACATACTGTACCTTTGCTCTATAAGACGCACCTAGGATTTAGAAGGAGAAAAAGAAGAAAAAAATATTCTAAACCAAATGGTGTGTTAAATAATCTCTCCCAGAACCCAATAGCAGCAGGTAGTTTGCAGACCCCCCAATGCCTCTTTAACAGGCAGTGTGACAGAATCCCCCCCCCCATTCCCTCTATAACAGGCAGTGTGGCAGAATCCCCCCCCTCATCTCTCTGTAACAGGCAGTGGGGCAGACCCCCCTAATCCTTCTATAAAAGGCAATGTCCCCCCCCCCCACCCGTTGTGTGTGTGATGAGGGAGCACAGTGACGGACCAGTGGGCAGGAAACCGTTAAGCTTACACATGCTGCCTCCCTCCAATGCTCAGCATTATACACTTAAAACACATAAAGCGCCATATCTTACAGCATTACCATGCCACTGATTACGCTGTCATATTCCTGCTTGTGGCAGGAGGTCGTGGCCTATTTAAGGCCGATGTCTATGAATGGATGCTGGCATAGACCACATCCGCCTGCCGGAGCTAGGGCTGCGACAGCGCGTTCAGTGCTGCAGGATCGCTGTAAGGTATGGAGCTGTGTGTGTGTAGCTATTTGTTTGAATATATTTACAGAGTTACGTAGAGTTACGTAACTCTGTAAATATATTCTTACACATATATATATATATATATATATATATATATATATATATATATATATAATGATATCAAACAAATGGCACTGTTTTTTTTTGTGTTAGTCAAACAAGAAAAGTTCACTCCACAGGTATCCAGGGCCGGTAGCAAAGCACTACCAAGCACTACTTTACCAAATCTTTTGGGTTGGGTCTTTTTTTTTATATTTTTCTAGTTAGTAGTGTGAGTGGGTGTATTGCTGTGCCTGATAATTTACTGAATATTTATGCAAAATCTGTGGTTGCAGAGAACTGCAAGAAACTGGGATTTAAAATGTTGCTCATGGGTTCTCGTCCAATCAGAATAGATTGCAGTGTGTATTACTGGATGAAATAAGGGAGAGTATCTGACAATTTAAAGTGGACCAAATCCTAGCGCAATCAGGCCCAGTTCAAGTCAGCCTCATCTACATAGGTGAAATAATATTGGTCTAACTTGTAACATATTATCAGTTTAGGCAAAATGTCATAAATCTTTAAAACCATGAACAACATTTATTTAATTGGTGTTAAATGGTATTTACTATACATGGGTAAGTATTAGGGTATAAAGCACACCATGCATATAGCTGAGCTCAGAAGATATCATTTACCGGGTGCAGACCGGCCGAGGTACCTCACCACACCGTGCCTCAATACTTGAACATTATGTTAAAAAATGGGGAAGAATGCACACCGACCACGGTATTCTTGTTATGCAAAAGAAGTGTATTGATACAAAAGGACAACAATCATAGAAGATGTTACGTAACAATCGTAAAGATGTTACCAGGCAGACAACTAAGAATGGTGATCGCTAAATAACAGCTCGTTATTTAGCAATCATCATTCTTGCTTGTCTGGCTGGTAACATCTTTGTAATTATATTTCACCATGTATATGCTTTGTCTATGATGTGTCACATCATGATTATTATGTAGATATACTGTTACATACTTTATGAGGTTGCCTCTGGTATGATGATCACTGTTTAAACTGACCAGGGCATTATGGTCAGGTACTTTAATTCTTATCTTGCTACTGTTATAATCTTTAACCCTTGGTATACACTGACTGGACCCTATGGCTACACAAATCGTCAGGAATGACACCTATGCACCTCTTAGACTCAAATGGTAAAATTTTTTACCTTCTTCTAGTCATCTTTGTAGATACATTTAGCATTATTTTCTCAACATTGCTCTCCCTTTTTTTGAGGTGCCATGCCAATTCTGATTACTGATGCGTTGCCATACAGAGAAACCTCACCATATATCCTTTTCTAGTGTCACATCCTAGTGCTTGTAACTACTATTGTATCTCGATACCATTTTGCACATTTATTGTATAGCACTGATTTGTACGATTGTTGTCCTTTTGTATCAATACACTTCTTTTGCATAACAAGAATACCGTGGTCGGTGTGCATTCTTCCCCATTTTTTTATATAATATTTACTATACATGACAATTTTTGTGTGCTCATACATATGTTTTCTACTACTGGTAAGAATACATTCAAGGGGCAACAGGTTTTTAAATGTACATTTTCACTTTTACAGGGCAGATCTGCTCATCTCTGTCTGTTTGCCTCCTGAGCTAGCCTATGGTGAACAGTAACATTAACTACTGCCTAGGGCATTGCATGGTGGGTAAAAGCTTCTACACACATCTGGAGGATTGCAATCAGCAACAGCAAACCGCTTGGCTAGCTCAGGAGACAACCTGCTAAAGTTGAGGAGTTACCCTGTGTAAAATCAGAATGGTAAGTTCAAAACCTGTGCCTCCTTTCAGTAAAAACTAGAAATTCACTTGCCTGTTTTTTCATTTTTTTTGTATTCAGGATGTATACATGTCCAGTTGTCTTGCCATTTTGCACATTCATGTGAATTTTTTTATTGTATAATTTTTTTTTTCGTGATAGTGCTTCTTTAAATTCCTGTTTCCAACTACAAGTAAGGGAGTGAGCATACATATATACAATAGGTCAAAGTAGCAAATGGAATTTTAGTAACTGTGTTGATGGGCTTCAAAGTGCATTTGCATAACATTCTGTTTGTCATTTACTGTTGGTCAGCTTATATATGAGTAAATGGTGGCGCAGTGTATAGGGCATACAAAATATCTACATTGTGCTGTAATTTCTCCACTGACTAATTCATTGACCAATCCCAAATCTACTAAAATAATTAAAATAACTAAAATCTGCACAATCTATCCATTATTTGTGGGAACTGGCATTTCTTGTAGAGTATTTTGTGCACTAAGTTGGTATGTGGAAAACAATATCTTTAATTGGCCCACTAGGGGATTGCAGTATTTGAGAAGTGAAACCTGAAATGATTGTGTACAATTTAGCTGAGAGCTCCGTAAATGATGGCTAGTCTGCTGCAATCCTCCCTGACACTGTGACTAAATGGACTTAATGACAAAGGGCCCGAACTTAATGACGATCACCCAATAACGAGCGTTATAACTTGTATCTATGGATTTTGGTTAGAACCATACAATATTACAGATAGAGAACACTTTTTAAACTGACAATAAATATGCCACTATGAGTATTATGTGCAACACCTACAGTCAGTCAACAACGTTAGTTATTTTATGTTATAAAATATTATATACTATTTATTAGTGCCTCATCATTCCTACACGCTCAGCAGAACCATGCATTACTCAGAAACTGTGTAGACTGTAAAGACTTCTTGGATGCTGTAAATGATCAGAAACAATGAGCATCCACTCCATAACTGCCTACAAGGTGATGATGCGAGTAGCACTATTGCAGCATTGAAAAATTAGCATCATTAAATAAGCATTATAAGGCTTATACCTACAACCCAATAGGGTTTATACATACCCAACCAAGAACCTTCTTTTACCCCCCATGCTCTAAGAGACCATGTTATAAGTAAACAGAAACAATGCTTTTAAATGACTGAAAGTGGTCCAAGTGAGTGCACTTGATAAACCCCCTCACATTCCTTTGCTAACCCTGATTCACCTAATTAGATAATATATTCTCTTGCCGGAGGCTCTATGCTGTATCTTTAGTGGTCATTGCCCCCTCACTGCTAAGATAACATTTTTGTCACCCAATCACTGCAGCAGCTTCATTGGGGCATGAAAGTTAAAAACTGTCACTGAAGGTCCTAAAAACCCAAGGGCTCCAACTGCAGAAATATACAAAATAGGGCATCCAGCACCCAGACTGCTATAATGTATTCACAAGGTAAGCCCCTAAATACTAAACCAACAAATTCCTGGTAGCCACTACCACAGTTCCATGAAATAAGTATTTTTTAAGGATGACAGCATTTCCGATTTCTGATGCCCCTCTGCTGTAGCGCTTGGTAAAATACCAAATCTTACCTTTGAAATTGCTTCCCTGGCGAAACTGAGCCTTGTAGATTTGGTGCCCATGGTCACATGATCTGCAGGTCTCTCCTGGGTATCTGGCTGCTGGCAACCGCATTGGCTAATCATGGGGCTCAATTATTGGGCATTACAGGGTGGGGGTCAATACCCACACAGGGAACAACACCCATTTTACTCTACATCTGGGAAGCATTTAATTACCTAATTCAAAGAACAGGTCCTGCGGCACACACACAATGTTTTTTGAGCTTGTCCACTATTTACAAGGTAACAGATTGATGAGACTTCACCACCTGCCTCCATCATAGTGACTGTAGCATTCTGTTTTATTTACATTTTCTGGACATTAATCTGGGGGGGGGGGGCATAGGTAGGTATGTGTTTTAGTAAGCATTATCTTGAACTATTTAGTGCTCTTCATGGCTTCTGTGCCAATGAAAAGTGCTGTAACAAGGTATCAGTATCACACTTACCATTGACCAGCACTGCATGCAGCTCAATTTAGCCCATATATGTGCATGTAGTGCCATTAATTTAAATGTGCATAATTCCCTGATTTTATTAGGTTGGAGTAGTCCTCCCCCTACACCATGCAATTGGGAAGGTATAAAAAGATCCTATTCGCCCATTTCCACATTAGCGAACAAATAATCTCTAAAGCAAATACAGTCAGCTGATAATCAACATAACATTTCTCGTTCATCACTTTAACATCGGTATGTGGAAATAATAATCAGACCCATGTTGTCTGATCATTCACGAGCCACACGTGCAATCACTTTAGCGATTCCTCATTTGCAAATTGTACTGTGTAAATTTACCAAAGGAATGGCTACATCCGCAGCTCAGGATGGTTATTTTATCACGCTCAGTTAGAAGAAAATTAGTTGCTTGGGGTGTCAAGTTTTCTTTTCGTCATCTGTAGTCATCACAATCATAAATAGAGCATTTGCTTAATGCATATATGGTGCATTAAGAACATTTAATAATTTGTATTTTTAAAAAGCATTTATGTAAGTTTCTCAAACTGGGAAACATTCAGGGACCAATTTAAGGTAGACAACTATTGTTAGTTTTCCACTGTCCAAAAATTAGTGATGTGTTGTACTTTGTTAGCCACAGTGAGAATATAAAGCAATACATTTTATTGGCTGAGTATATTTAATAACACCATGTCTGGCAAAAAAAACTAAGTTTTCTCAAAAGCTTTCTTTTTTTTAAATATAGCCAATAAAAGAGATCACCTTATATCACCTCCTTTTTTACCATTCCAAGAAAACAACACTGTCTGGAGCCTTTCAGAGTTTGAGGACATGTGTAGAAATTACTGTCGGAGTCATATTAGACCACCAATTCTCTGCATAGAGATGGATATCCCACTGAGACAATGAGCGTTATCAAGTTCAGACACTGTAAAGGGTTTTCATCGTAAAAATTGTTCATACAATTTATTGCCCTATAAAAAACGCCTGTATTCATTGCACACCTAGCTTTTTACCTATTTGGACACTAGAGGGTAGTGTTTGTGCTCATTCCTTCTTTACCGAGGCTATGCGCAGTAACCTGTAGCAATCAATCACATTCAGGTTTTCATGGTCTATCTTTCACCAGATTGGTAAAAGCTAATAGAATACTTTGGTTTATTATTTATTGAAGATGCAATATGTATTTTAAAGCTCGTATGCTGTTCCCTGCTGGTGCTTATTCCAATGGAATCTGTTATTGTTACTGTCTTAACCTTTGAAAACCCGTGACTCTGTAGCTTTATTACAGAAAAAATGTTAAAGGAGCACTATCATGAAAATATGGTCCAATAATAAAAATTCCATGTTAATATGCTATATAGCAAAACGAGAGGTTACATATACATCCTAAATTAAAAAAATACTACCAATCCTCTTTTGAATGTACCATTCTACTCCATTCTATTTTTTAAGAGAACTGTTCAAATGACCTGCACCTTGATCCAGCCTATGCTGGGTTAACGGATTATTGCTATTGCATTTCAGCTGATGTGTGGAGGCTCTTACCTGTCGTGCAATGCTTTGGGGGTGATATTAGAGTGATTTTGGCTGATGTTCTCCATAGGCTGACTTGCAAGACAAGCAGGTAGAGATGATCAGTTTAACCCTGTAAAATAGGAATGATATGCTCAAAAACCTGGATGTACTCCCTACCAGTAGAAAAGAAACACAAGGCTGGCAGAGCTTTTTTTTTAGTTGGTGTGTATCAGTAACCCCTCCTCTCGCTATTTAGCCTTTCAATATGGAGTTTCAACAGTTTTGTGATAGAGCTCCTTTAACCCTTTTAATACCAGCTATGTGAATTTTACATAGCTGCCTATGTCTGTCACTTAAGTGCCAGCTATGTGAAATTCATGTAGTTTGCATTTTATCTAGTTTAAAAGGCAAAAAAACTCACCTTTGTGCTTGATCCAGCACTCTTCCCCGAAAGGGCCTCTGATCCCTCCAAGGGTCTTCAGTGGGTGTGAGAGGGTCAGTTCTATACCCCCTCCTCTTTCTGACATCTTGGGCTGGCCGCCATATGAAGGGGCCTTTTAACCCTTTAAGTGCCAAGCACGTAACACCTACGTGCTTAAATGTCCGTGCCTTAAAGCGGACTTTCACTCTGAATAAGAGTCTATCTTATATGTTTCCCACACCCTGTACATACAGATTGTCCACATTAAAAATGATCCTACCTGCATCTACTGCATGTTATGAGCCTTTAAACATCCAAGATGGCGGCTTATGGAAGCCGCCATCTTATCAGGCAGCCTGCAAACAGGAAGTGCCTCCTGACTGTGCTGCTCTGCATTCTGGGACTGCTGACCTTTACCTGACCCCAGCTCTGCTCTGTCTGAGCAAAGCACAGCTATAACCCGCCCCCCTGTACCTTATCCCACTCTCCTCTCCTCAGTAAATGTGATGATGCTGAGTCAAGATGGCGGCGCCCGTATCCTAAATTCCTGAACAGAGTTTCAGCCCAGTGGGGGAAAGAATAATAAGTTAGTGACTAAAAACGTAAAATATATTAATTTTAGATGCTGGGGAACCGTTTTTTAAGAGTTTGGGCTTTTCATTAAATCATTGTGATGTCACCAGCAGCCGGCTTCTTAAGACCAGCACCCGAGACTAAGAATCAGTCTGTTCGGGTGCTTGGAGGAGAGAGGTGGGGAGGGGGAGAGGGCTGTGATTGCCCCCCTCCCCAAGCTCTCTCCTCCAAACACGCCAAAGCTGGCCCCCTTGCACCCTGTTCTACAAGCCCCCATAGCTGGTCCAGGGCTGGTTATGATGGGTAAGGGGGACCCCATATCATTTTTGGGGGGAGTTTTAAGGGTTTTTAACCCTTAAAATTCCCCCAAAAATGCCCCTATGTCATTTTATTTTAAATTAACCCCTTATGTTTATAGTGTAGATAGTAGTAGTAGTATTTTATTTGTAAATGTTATAAAGTGCTATTTTCAGTTTAGGGGGTCTCCTGGGCAAGAATGGGGGGGGCTACCAATACATATGTGGTACCGTTGTAATCGGGAGAAATTGGGCTTTCACATGCAATATGGTTTTCTCTAATAAAGTAAATGTTTTTTTTTTTTTTAAATAAAGGAGACAATTGTCTAAAAAATATTTATGTATTTATTTTTTTGTTTTTTTACACAAAAATATTTAAAAAACTGTAGAAAAATTACAAACAAGACATTTCATGTTAAAGCCTAAACTCTGCTGCAAAATATATATCTATAATTTTTCTGAAAATTCCGGCAAAAATCATGGTTAAACATGGAATGGGGAAAAATGACCTGTCAACAGAGGGTGCCCAAATTTCAAGTAGGCTGGCAATTAAAAGAGTTAATATTACCTATGCATGTTGGATATTGTTCTGCTCGGAGGACCTTGCTCTTTCAGATTTCGCTTGTTTTTTCTTGTTTGCTTATTTATATTTTAGGAAAACCTGTTATTTATTCAGTTTTTTTATTCAAAACCCTGTACAACCTAAGAATTCTTCGAGGGATTACTTCCATAAAATTGAGCCTACTACAACAAGATGGGTACTCTTAGAAAGCTTAACATGTGTACTTTCAGGGAAAACATGGTTTATCGGAGATATTCCAAATGTAAAGGGTTGTTTTGGTAGAAAAATTGAAAGTTGCGCACTTTGTCTGCAGAGCTGAAATTTTCAAGTAAAATTATTGTTACGCTACTTGGTGTTTGCCAACTCTTCCCTTGACAGTACCTATGCATGTTGGGTATTGTTCTGTTCGGGGCATGTTGGTTTTTTGAGATTTTACTTGTTACTTCTTGTTTGCATATAGTTTTTTTTAGAAAAATGTGGCTTGATTCTTCCTTTTTATTCTTTTTTAGGGAAACTTTGTGCAACCGAAGAATACATTGAGGGATTACTTCCAGAAAACTAAGCCCACATAAACAAGCTTGGTACGCCTAGAAAGCCTGAGGCGTGTACTTCCAGAGAATATATTTAGGGGGGTATTTCAAATGTAAAGGGTTGTTTTTCTGGAAAAACTGCAAGGTGCGCATAGCGCAGTTGTATTTTATCTGAAAATCTCCTAAAGCTCTGTTTCAGTTTGGGGGAGTCTCCTGGGCAGGAAAGGGTGTCTACCTATACATATGTGGTACCCCTGTGACCGGGAGAAATTGGGGTTACGCACGCAATAAAATTTTATTGACAAACGTACATTTTTTTATTACAAAAAAACACTACAAATTGCAAAAAATAATTTTTTTTAATTTGTTTGCACATATTTCACCAAAAAGTATTGAGAATACACTCAAAAATGGCCAAACAAGACATTTAATGTTGAAGCCCAGACTCTTTTGAAAAAAACAATATATAATTTTCCTGGGAAATCCCTGGAAATCCTTTCAAAAATCACAGTTGAACATGTGTAGCACAAAATAGTGAAACATGGTCTGGCAACAGAGGGTGACAAAAGCTGCAGGTAGGCTGGCACTGAAAGGGTTAAAGGAAGAGCGGGATGAGCTTCCACCGATCACTAGTGGCTTTCTGGCAGCTTGCCAGTGCTGGAAGTGGCCTTCTATATCGGAAGAGAAGGATCAGAGGTAAGTACTTTTTTTTTAAATGCTTTCTTTTTTAAATACATGACATTTTGACTGTGTGTGTGTGTTTTTATATTTAACCCTTTGTTAACTGGTAAGGTGTCCATGAGACCCCTATAACAGTTCACAAGGCTTGAGGGGCTGGCAAATCACCTGCGGCAGATGGATTACTTGCCCGTTACCTGCCTCCCCAAAGCCCAGAGGGGAGGGTAGAAGAGCCCATGGTCCATGAGAGCTATGCAGGCTGATAGCTCTGGTCCATCATCCCCCATAGCTGGTGCCTGGGCAAATTTTACTGGGAAGGGGGGACCCCACTCCATTTTATTTTAAGTTTTAGTCCAACCCACTAAAAAATTTGTAAATGTTTCGAGAGCGGGACCTCACTCCAATTTTTTAAGAAATGTAACCCTTGATAGTGTGGATAGTGATTGCATTGAATCACAAAATGTCAGAAAGGGCTGCAATCAGGAGGAACAGGGCTTTGACATGCAATATTGTTTTCTTGAAAATATTACATTTTTACTACTAATGCTACTAAAAAATGCTACAAAGTTTAAAAAGCTATATACATTTTTAAATTTTTAACAAAAATTATTAAGAAAGCATGGAAAGACATTTCCTGTTAAAGCCCAATCTTTACAAACAAAATATATATATATATATATAATTTTCTGTGAAATGAACTTGTTTTTTCCTGTTTGTGTATTGATATTTAATGCAAATGTGGTTTTTATTCTGCTTTTTTATTTCCTTTTTAAGGGAAACTTTGTGCATTCAGTAAATGTGTTAGAGATTTTGCGGCAAGAAATCTATTTCCATGACAACAAGCCTGGTACGCCTAGAAAGCTTGAGGCGTGTACTTCAGGGCTTTTACACTCAATAAGTTTTCTTGAAAAATCAACATTTTGCTATTTACAAAAAAGCTAAACAATGTAAAAATAGTATTTCTAATAATGTTTCCCATATTTTCACCCAAAATTATGGAGAAATTACAAACAAGACATGTATGTTAAAGGCTAACTTCTGCTACAGATAACAATATATAATTTTCCTGGGAAATCCCTGGAAATTCCTTCAAAAATCACAGCTCAAAATTGTGAAAAATGGCTTGGCAACAGGGTGACAAAATCTCTAGGTAGGCTGGCAGCAAAAGGGTTAAAACATGGTCCAATAAATCACAAAGTCTAGATTGGACTGCAGTATATATTCCCTATTTACTGTACATAGTTTATGGTTACTGGGAGAACCAACAGACCTAATATAGTAACAAAGGAGGGGTGGCAGCCGCTCAGACCTTTAAGACTTTTGAGTCCTAATATAGTACTTGTCTTACTGATTGTTGGTGAATAAGCTGTCCAATAGTAATTATACTAATCTTCTGAAATGGCTACTGTGCATACTTGATACCTTCACTTTAAATACCAGGAGCTCAAATGGAGAACAAACATGATGCTTATTGGGCTTTATAAAGAAGTAGAACTACTTGTGAGCTTAGTTATCATTGAGAACTAGGTATAAATATGTTGTTGTCCTAATAACAGATTAGCAAACCCTTAAAAGTGTGTCAACGAATGGGTGCACGGATGACTCACTGGCTTGGTGCTCTGAAAGTTGGGCATCTGATGGTTTTCCAGTCACTCTGTGGGTATCCTATGAACAACTGGCCAAGTGTGGCATTCCCTTCCTATTCTCATTTGATTTTTCCTGTGCTTGTTCACATACTGGTTAGACTCGCTCTCAACGTAGTTTAAATGTTTTTTTTTCTGTATTTTAGGTACACTAGAACGCCATGAAACAGGAGAGAGGGCAAAGGCTATTCTTTCTGCATGTGAAGAATTCACAATTGAAATGACAGACTCAATATTTAACGCTTCGCAAGAAACCCACCGAAACATGAGGACAACTTTCAAGTCAAGCTCCTACAAACTTGGAAGTTTGTCTCATAATCTTATGAACCATGACAAGTCATCAAACAAGGTCAGATAATGCAAGCAGTATCTGTGACATGGATGTAACACTGATATTTAAAATAATGCCGATTAGATAAGAACCAAAAAGGGTTAATATTGGATTTGAGACTGCTTTGTAAAGGGCAGGGGTTCCCAAATTGCCACGTTTAGGGTTTGCTGATGTTCCCCTTAGTGGGGCACAACATGGCCTTGGCCCAAAATGCAGGGCTGATTCTAACCGTGTGCAAAGCAGGGCTAAATAGCAGATAGAACAAATGTCCTCTTGTAATTTAAGTCAATTCTGGGGCTCAGAAAAGCACAAAAACCACGCACTGCGGTCGTGGCTTGATCCATTGAATGAGCTGGAATTAAAGTGATTGGCAAGTCAAAAGTCAATAGCTTTGCGTGCTTCCTGCTTTGTCTGTCTCCTTCGTGAGGATGACCACATCATCATTCAGCTCTTAGTCCCCACCCTGCTGACCTGGCCCATCAATCAACCTTCAGTGGACCAAGAACGGAAACACACCCCACTCCCTACCCAGGCGTCCTGATTGGCTGCAGCTCTGGAGCTCTGCTCCCCACTCACACTCATCACAGTGTGCTTACATCACATCGCTGTTGCCACACCCACTGTTTCTCTTCATTTTTTCTATGACTCTCCAATTCTCTAGTACTTTTAAAGATAACTTAGGTACTACTTTTTTTTTAAATGGATTGAAATTTAATGCAATGTGTAGCTCGAGACAACAATTGGGCTTGCCTTTGTCCATCTAACCTTTGCTCACCTCTTCTCAACTCACCTCTGCCTCTGTTCCACCAGCAAAGTTGCTGGATCAAGCTTGACTGATCATACAGCAAATCAGCTCAGCAGCTGAGCCATACACTGCTTCAAAGTCAGTCACATACACTAAGGCCCCATGAGCCCCACTTTAGCCATGGGATCGGCTGTGATCTATTTTTTTTTTTGGGTAAGATTTATTCTTGATCCCCTTGTTACTTGGCTATAACTTTGTGGTGCTAATAGTCGAAATGTGTAACTGTGATGCCTTTTAGTGTTGACCTAATTTTTAGGACATTTTTATTTAGGAGTTGGGACCTACAAAAACTTTTTGTTGTAGCCTGATATTGTGGGAAGGGGTTTTTAGATACACAGTATAAAAAGGAAAGCAACTGGTACCCTCTAAAGATTAAACCCACAAGGAATGTCAGATACTTGTGCTTGAAACAATCTAAAGGTGCCTGTTGCCTGCTGGAGATTCCTTCATACAGCTGCTGGATTGGTCTTACTGAATGGGTTTAAAAACATTTTGAACATGTTGGGACATCTCTGTTTGTATAATTCCTTTAACGTGGTTGTTGTAAGAGAAACTTCCACCCAGGATGTGCAAGCGAAACTGTGATAAATGTTTTTTTTTCTCTCTAAATTTCTCTATATTCATTTACTTTATTTCAAATATTGTGCTTTAGTGAACATTTTTTTCATGCACCCACTTCCTATTACTGTCAGCGGTTTATCAGTGGATAAAGTTGGTGTGGCATGGCTACCTATTGATGGCATAGCGCCAGTGTATTAGGGTTGTATCATTGCCTTTTATAGAAAGTTCAGCTTATTTTATGCATTAAAAGTGAAAAAGCTTGGACCTCGCCATAGAAAATATTGTAACAGTGTTCTTAAACTTGCCTGATTTACATGTATGCTAAATTTAACTTAATGTGAATGGCACTTTACTCCGAAAAGTAGTGCACTTTTTGCAGCTGATGCTAAATCGAAGGGGTGACTTAGCATCAGTTGCAAAAAGTGCATTACTCTGTTTTTTGGAGTAAAAAGTGACTTTTCCTTTCCATGTTTATCTAAGTGATTGATTCGCCATCAGGTGCAAAAAGTGTACTACTTTGGCTCTTAATCAACCCCTATTATTTTGTATTTTTCTTTTGACTTATATTACACAATGAATTAGTATTTTATGTAAACCTGGTCTTAAGTATTTTAATATTTCCTAATGAGCATTAGATTTGGTCGTTACAATATCTACTTAAGTGTTACTATGCAGCATTAAAAGTGCAATAACCATGGTCAGTAGCAGAGCTAAGTGTTTCCTTTGGTTGTATCTCAGTTATCATGCTTTCTGGGAGACCTTCAGGTTAATCTATTCCGATTTGCGTATCAATATAGGAAGAGGCCTGTTCAGCACAGCAGAACTTCAAAGACTTTGGCGTGTCACAGCGTTTGTGCTCATGCAAATCTGGGTTACAAAAGAAGAATGCCTTCATTTCATGGTCCTCTGTCCTTTCTTATTTAGTTATTGTAGTGCACGTGCCAAGTGGACTCCCAGTAACAGAAGGCCACTGCTCGGCCTTGTGTGACAAATGCAGTTGACACAAGATCCATATTAATGTTGTCAAGGAACTTTGATGTATCTAAGCAGATTTTAATTATGCTCAACATCACAATCCCTATGTTATGCGGTGTAATAGTTCTTTTTTTTTTTTTAGAGAACCTTTTAACACATTCATGGCTAGGCAATGCTGGAATTCAATGACACGGACTCAAATATTTTATCTAATATATTTTTCATACATTGATGCTGGGTTCACTTTCGACAAAAGGGCATTCATCAAGTCACCAATTTGTGTGGCAAAGTGGCATTTGAATAGCGTATTGTTAGAATACTTATGGTCCGTTTAACAAGGACTCTTGCTGTAAATAGTGCAATTTGACTCCAGCTGTTAAAGAGTGTCTCTGACAGAAGCCAGATAGAATGGAGATGCTTTACTGCACCGCCAAAAAATCAATATTGTTCACAGTAACCTGCTCTTTTCTGCAGATTTATACAATCATATATGGTCCTTACAAAGGAAAATAAAAGAGGCCTCAACTATAGAAATAGGATTGCATTTTCTTTGCATCATGTTAATAAAAAAAAGGATTATAACATCTAGGAAAATAATTAGAACTCAAGAACACTCTCTTTATTATTTTGGTTAATATTTTGTAACCTATGTAGTAGAAAAATGCATCTTTGTTCTAAAAGACAGAACTGCATATCATTATTTAGCTTATTTTAAAATGCATCTTGTGTCGAAATATTCGATACATTGTTTTGTTTTCAAAACCGGAAGCAAATCAAAACCATTACATGTTTTCAGGGTTTGCTTTAGATGTCTTAGATAAAGAATACAGCAATTATATGATCTTAGATAGGTTTTTTAAATTAGATAATAATGCGTTTGATAACAGGAGTTGATAGTACAGAAACCAGAACAAATACAACTGTCTGCAATTAAAAATGAGACAGTGATGATAAAACTCAATCTAGCAAAATTATTAAAGTTGGGTTTTTCTTTTATTGCTTCTTACATATTTCAAAAACTCTTTTTCTTATTTTTCAAAAGCATAATAGGTGTTCATAGTTTTAAGAAATGTTAAGAATGTTTTTTTGGTGTATATGACAAGACCAGTATATTGAGCAGCCAGTGGATTGGTGCCCATACTGAGATTTATATTTACAAAAAAAAAATAATAATAATAAATATATATATATATATATATATATATATATATATATATATATTTATTTATAAACAATATAAGAGCCATACTTTTGTAGCAATATTTAGATTGCCTTAATGACTTTCTATAGCTTCGAAATAGAGACAAAATATAAGATGGCTTTATATTGTATATGTTATAAGAAAAAAAAAATATGCTAGCACTTACAATGCTAATGGTTTTAATTCATGTGCACCGTTGGAAGCCTGATAAATTTAATTTTATTCTTAGGGACAACATAATTATCAGAAAAATAGGGGAGAAAAACGAGTTTGAGGGCCTAATTTATGATGTGTGTCTATAGTGGCAGCTTTGGAGTTCCGGCATTCTCGTCTAATCTGGCGCTGTGCTGTGTACTACAGTTGCTGTGCCAAACGCTACTAATTTAACTTGATTGTTGCACCCATTATCCCAGCGCCACTTTTTACTGCCGCTTTTCTGGTGCTGGGGACAAAGGGGACAAACTTTACAACATTTACTTAAACTTTACAGTGTGTTTTGGCTGTGTTTTAGTCGTTGTTCTCCAAATTAGCAAAAGAAGCTATAAAAAAAATTGAATAACCATAAAAAAGTACATTTTGGACCATCTAGGTCCCGCATTTCAGTTATTAAGTCCCAATGCAAGTTCTGTACAAATAAATGTGTGTAATATTAATTATAAGCATTAAACACTTTCATCCATAAGCCCATTTGTGCTCTATGGGATCTTGAGCTACAGCGCCAGGTTTGCATCCTTTTTGGTTGGCTCAAAACCCAGCTTGATCGGCCAGGAATCTATAAGATTCCTGGGCCGATTTATTCCCTCCCCCAGGGCATCCAAAATCGGAATGCCCCGCTGTGTGAAACCCCCCCAGGTGAAAAGGTACCTTTCTTCCCGGTCCAACGGTGCATGCGTGGGCCGCATCCCCGCTATGCCTCCAGCAGGGCGCGTGCCCGCACCATCCATTTGTGAATGGCCGGCGCAGGCACGCTCCCTATTAGAGGGAAGCAGGGGATGCGGCCACCAGCGCGCTTGGAGCCGCTGGCTTTAGATGCCGCTTTAAATGGCGTGACATCAGCGACTCCAAGTACGCTGATTGGACGAGCGGCTGCGCATGCGCCATAGGACCGGGATGAGGTTAGTTTCTTCGTGCGATCTGGGGGGTTTTACACAGTGTGGCACCACGATCGTGGGATGGGGGAAAGGACCAAAACCCAGGATAGTCCCTTGTGCTCTTTTAGTTGTTAAAACAGACTCTGAATGTCACTGAGGCCAAAAAAGGTGATGCTGTGAGACATTGACGCTTCTTAAATACATTTCCCTGTTGGATTTTTAGGGCAAAGCTTAAGTATAGGGAACATTTTGAGTTACACTTGGTCCTATGGACCAGCATAGGCAAAGATGCAAAACAGTTTGGTCATGCTAAAGAAAGTACATAGTGGGTGCACATTTGGGTGTGCAACGAAACCTACATCTTGGTGAGCCTTTTAAACGTTAACACAACAAAAATTGCAATAAAAAATATTCAACTTTTTCTAAGAAAAAACTTTAACTATGGTGGTGCATTTTTTACAGATGAGGTACAGTTAAACCGGACCTTCACCATGATTTATTGAAAAGCCCAAACTCTTATTCCCAGCATCTAAAATTAATATATTTTAAGTTTTTAGTCACTTACTCATTATTCTTTCCCCTACTGGGCTGCAACTCTGTTCAGGACTTTAGGATACGGGCGCCGCCATCTTGACTCAGAAGCATCGCACTTACTGAGGAGAGGAGAGTGGGATAAAGTACAGGGGGGGCGGGTTATAGCTGTGCTTTGCTCAGACAGAGCAGAGCTGGGGTCAGGAAAAGGTCAGCAACCCCAGAATGCAGAGGGTACTTCCTGTTTGCAGGCTGCCTGATGTTCCATGAGCCGCCATCTTGGATGTTTAAAGGCTCATAACATGCAGTAGATGCAGGTAGGATGATTTTTAATGTGAGCAATCTGTATGTACAGGGTGTGGGAAACATATAAGATAGACTCTTATTCAGGGTGAAGGACTGCTTTAAGGATAATTTTTTGAGATTTTAGAATTAACAGCACCCTATGGGGTATGCTAAAGAATTAGCATTTTTTGCATACTGCATAGGGTTTTGCTGTTCCCAAACGTTCACAAAATGATGCTCACATCAGGTGAGCTATTAGAACAGAAATGTTTTATAGAATTTTCTCGTCTGTTCAAGTACAAAAGTTAACTCAGGTGTAAACTTCGAATCACACGTGAAAGCACGCCAAGATGTAAACTTGAGTCATTGGATCTTTAGCATGACCCTGAGTGTTGTGCAAAAGGTAAGGGAAACTACAGAGATAGGACAAATCTTTTTATAATATAGATTTACATGATGGATCCCATGTATTCATTTGTTTGAATTTAGTAAAAATAGTAATTATATAATTTACCTATCACCTGGAAGTTTAACCTTGAATATATACAGTATATTTTTAAGTCAATGCAAAACAGGACCAGATTATATAAGTATGTACGGACATTAGGTTGATGATAATAATTTTTAAGGAATCGAATGGTGCTGATTCCATGACTTGTGTAGGAGTTCCCCAACATGTTTATTATGTAGAACAAAATCAGATTTTATTGATCCATTCTTTTATTGCCTACAGATGCAGTATTAAAATCAGGCATTCCACCCTTTTGGCAGAGAACACCCTTACATACTTACTTAATAAAACTATGACTATACAGTTATCTGCCCTTCAGAATATTGTTTTTTTACTTTTTCCACTGGCAATGTAGACATTGTAAATCTTCCTTTTTAAAACCATTTTACATTTATTAACAACTAATAGCAAGTTGGTGGACAGTTGAAGATTTTAGTCATTTTGCCAGTTAGTCCTAGATTTTGGAACCTTAATTCAACACAACTGGTCTAAAATTGTGTGTATATATATATATATATATCTATAGATCTATAGTACTAGGCATCTCAGTGATATTGCATTTTTTTTTGTTGTCTATGATCAGTACCAGTGTGGCCATAAAAACAAAAGGCAGATGTCCCACCTATAATGACAGACAATTGGACATCTGCCCATTTTTAAATGCTTCCTAGAAAATCTTTTCATGTGATATAGATTGCATCAAACAATCAGAGAAGCCTTTATTACCACACCTCTTTTCAACTTAGCAATTTATTAGGCTATTTCTGATCAGACTTTTTGTTCCCTTCAAGTCTGGGCACTGCTGCATATCTGACATTTGAGGCATTTTTTCCTGAATTATACTTTTATCAATTTTGGATGGCACACTTGCAGCTCCCACATCTGTGATGGTCTAATTTATTACTGTGTAGCATATGGCATGTCTAATGGATACTAATAAACCGTACTAAAGCATAGAAGTTACAGCTAGTAAAAGTTATCATTGTTGTGCAAGGCAGAAGTTAGAGACTCTTATAAAAGCAACAATAATGTTGATCAATAATGAGCGTCAAAAAAATGAATAATGCAGTTCTTTTTTGCAGTTCAATGGTTTGAACAAGCATTTGGGCCTGATTCACTAGGTTTGGCACACTGTGCCATATAAAACGGTTACTCCAGGGTGCGCTGATATTGCTGAACCATATTTATTACTATTTATGCATCTATGCAAATAGAATAGCCTGGTAGACATTACACACACAGTTATGCTGAAACAACTGATTTAATGACAAAATTGTGATTTAAAGTAAAGAATAACCATAATGAACTTGTACCAGATGGGCAAACCGTTTACTGGTTGCCCCTATTGTGGTGACCCTTCTTTTGGTTGGTATGTGTCCAGGCTCCTAACTACTGTTTCTGGTTCCGGGTTTAGGCTGCTCCCGGCTAAAATCTACGAGCCTTTGAAAACAACCACATTGTATTTATACAAACATTAAATTTTTATCTCATAAGGTACTTAATTGTGCTAACACCGTATGAAAGGTATTTAATGGATATAGACGACATGGCGGAATAGCACTAATTGAGATTTTCTATTGTTCCCCTATATATCCAGAAGGACATTGAAAAAGCCTAGAGGACAGGCGAAACATGTTTGTCCAAAAAAATAAGGGGATATATTAAATAACGAAATCAAAAGGACCCCAAAAGGGGAAATTGAATGTGTATAATTTATTGTATGTAACATGAACATAGTTTATGATTGTAAAAGGCACAATATGCATATAAGGGGTTGTAATATTTCCCCCATCTTCTTTTTTAACTGAGAATAACCATAATGTTACATTTTTAACTAACATAAATAGTGTCTAATCACAATAAACTTAAATGCATATTAGGGAACATTGTTTTCCCCAATCATGGACAAGCGGTGTAAATGACACATTACATTCTATGGGAGCAGCAAGCACTTTACCAGCCCAACCAGGCATACTGGCCACTGTGCATCACTGTATATTTTCACCCCATAAGACACACCCTCACCTTACAAGCATGCCCACACTGCTGATTGTCCTCCTGCATCTTATCATCCTCCCGCAGTCTAGGTTCTAGCAGGCTGGAGGATAATAAGATACAGAAAACCGCTGTGTGGGAATGTGGGTAAGTGGACAGGGCAGAGGGGTAAAAAAGTGGACAGCGCAGAGGGGTAAAAAAAAACCTTACCCCACCAGAAATCCAGCGGCGGCCTCAGCACGGGCGCAGCCATCTCTGTGCATAGCCCCTCCTACCCATTCACTTTGTGGGGGGGGGGGGTTCTGCTACCCTGCACATTATAGGATTGGGGACATTCTGCCGTGCTCCTTGATATTGGGGATGGGGGGAATCTGCCGCACTGCCCATTTTAAAATTAGCTGCTACACACAAGGGCCCTAGATGTGGCCCAAATGTCCTACATAAAAACTGCTGCACACAAAGGCAATATATATTGCTGGATTTATTAAGTCATTTTAGATTATGACAAACAACTACATAAAGGACTCAATTAAAAAACATGTATACATATAAGACACACTGGAGATAATGTTCCTGTTATTGGCTCTTTGCTAAAATATCAAGAAATATATAAATCACATTATAATAATAATATACTAAAGTCGCTTTGATATAATAGGACTATTGTACCTGTATGGTGGCGTTTTGAAAGGAAAATATATAATAGTTGTGCACAAATTAAAGATTTATTGATAAAGTTCCTATAAAATATTCGTGCAGTGGACTACCACTGTAAAGTGCATTAGTGCATAGATTCAGTTCATTAGGGGAATTCTGTCACAATGCTTGGTATAAGTGATTGGGGGAAGAGGATTCTGCCACACTGTCTGTTAAAGGGGACTTGGGAGGGGATTCGGCCACTGCCTATTATAGGTTCTTGGGGGGGGGGGGGAGGAGCATATTTTAGCACACCATTTGTTTCCGAATATGTTTTTTTCATATTTTTCTTCTCTAAACCCTTGGTGTGTCTTATGGTCAGGTGTGTCTTATGGTGCTAAAAATACAGTCATTTTGCTGCTTGCACATATTCGATGCGCATCAATGTGCATCAATGTGGAGTACACTGGCACAGTCTTGCTTAGTGTCCTTTATAGTTCCTCTATTCAGTAAAATAGGTGTAGTATGTGTACTCTAAAGAGAACAATATTGTTACTTGTTTTACTATTTCAATTTTCAATGTATACTTATTTATATTTCTTGATGCTCACCTCTAAAACAGGATGACGAGTAAGAACCTGTTATAAAATCTAGTAATGGTAGGTAGAGATGGAAAGGCAAAGCAGACCTAAAGTTAAAAATGACATTCGGTCTGTGGCACAACCTTCCTCAGGATGCTCTACTCCATAAAGAGAACCAACCAGCCACAGTACATATACATAAACTTCCAAAAAAGCTACTTTGACCTAACTGTTGTAGTGCAATAACGTTTGGCAATTATTACATTGCAGGCATAATGTTTTCAGTGTAATCCACAATCCCCATTTGTGTCCCTACTGCTCCAAATGTGTTTTTCAATCTTATGTTTCCACTTCTTATTCAAGCCATAAATCCTATGCAGGGGCAGGAGGAAAGGTGGGGCATCCTGAGGGGATAAGAATTGCCACCAGTACAGCCAGGTTAAATGTGACACGAGTCTCTGTGGCATAGAATTTGTTGACAAACAAGCTGCAGCTTAGACCAGTGGGGCATGTAACAGGGGCTTTTTCTGCAATATCAAGCCATTCTGGTTTGCAAAAGCAGCCAAAATACATGTGTTGCTGGGGGCAATCACAGGGACCCATTTTTCTTTTACAGGTTTGGTCCACTTTAATGACCCCTAATAAGCTTTCCTTTGCTGCAATCATAGCCTTCTCCTCCAGTGGTCAACTGGCATCCAAGTATGCTCTAAATGCCTACTCACTTAGCACTTACTTCTATATCTTAGAATATCACTGTTCTAGTCTACAAAATTTCAGGCCTATACTTTGACTCGTGGTTCCTTAACTGGGCCAGACAGTAGGTCATGCATTTTATTTATGTTTAGATGAAGCTACATACTTTTACCATATGTACTTACATATAAAATGAGGGCATTTGGGTTTCAATCAGTTACTACACTGGTTATGTTAGTTCCATGCATGATGTAGTTCTTGCTCTCCTTTAACTGTTTAATGTGGGCGTTAAGACTTTAATTAATACTGCCATCTAGGGTGCGTGGTATACGAAATTGGTTTCTAAAAATGTCTGTAGTGGAATGGTAGTGGATATGATGTGAAATATAACATATAACACTGACCTGCCACACTCTGGAGAAAACCATTTTTATTTATTTTTATCCTCTTTATTGTCGCTAATGCTCCCAAGCACCAGAGAAAGGGTCATTGGATTTGTTATATATTTCATCTTTTTTATGTGGGACTGTATTCATTCTCCAGGTTTATGCCAGTGACAGGCATTCATTAATGTAGGTTCTTATGCTGTGTATGGAGCATGATGTATGATGGTTGCTTCCTATCTGCCAGGCTGATAAAGAGGTCTGTCATGCCCAGAGAGCTGATAAAGCTGTGCAGCCTAAAACAGGCTCATGAGGGAAGACAAACATTTGCATTGTGCAGCTGAGACAACTGCTGGATGGCTGGCTGAGGGCAGGATAGATTCCTCTTTTGCTGAATTCAAAGCTTAAATCCGTAAAATCCCCAGCTAAATATTTTCAGCTCCTTACACTGATTTTTGCTGATTTGATGAATAGGGGCAACTTCCAAATTGCTGCTACTATCAGAAGTATTGAGTAGACAATAGGGGAGTTCTAAAACTAAAAAAGGGTTTTGTTAGTCGTCCTGGTTCAAAATTAAGGTGGAACCTGACTAATAGTAATAGAAATATTGTCCATTAGATTTCTTGTACATTAATTGCTTAACAAATAAAAAGACTCCCTCAAGTTCATCATTATCCGTCGTTTTTTCAGCATTTTTGCAGACTCTTTAACCTTTAAGTCTTATCGGCTCATCACATCTTGATGGGCAAGTCATTATATTACATTTTATATACTCAGATTTTGTGGCCCCCAAAGCCAGGAAGCCAAGCAAAGCCAAGGATGAAGTGCTGAATAATGGGTTTTTGTTATCTGCAGTGTTACGGTCTAGTTTGGCCTTTGGCCCTACATTTTGTCACGCTAGCCAGTCCTGACTCTTGATAAAATAATATGACACATATTGGGGGGTGCAAAAAATGTCATGTTGACTGATGGGGTATTTCAAATTGCCTGTAAGAGCTCTATTATTCAACAGCCCCCCACCCAAATAGTCCACCCTTGCACATTAGAAATGTCTGTCATCCATTATTTACTTGTGCAGTTAAGTTATACCACCTTTACACATTCAAACAGAATTATTGCAGTAACCAAAAATATATAACAAGACTTTAGCGAACAAACCCTAGTAAAATGTGTATGCAAACCCTAAATTACAGGGGTATTTAATGGCCTAGACTAGAATAATAAATATGGCATGACAACTCGGTTAGAGGGTTATCCTACAAAACATGAATGATGCCAATTTGTGTCTAATTTGGGTGTCTTAGTGTGCTTCTGTCCCAAGGATAGCAGACTGGCATACCAGGCCAACAGGAAACTGGGCTATTCCACACTCCACACTATGTAAAGGGTATCAGCATTCCGCTTTCCCGCATGGCAAGCAGATGGCTTCCCAAACTTTAACCTTTCTATTGCCAGCCACGTAAAATTTTTGTGGCTGCCTCTCCTGCCGTTAAACGCTAGCCACGTAAACTTTATGTGCCTGGCTTTTCCACTGCTAGCTGGCAAAACAAAAAGCCATTCACCTGACCCCTCTATCGATCTGACCGTATCGCCTCTTCACCCGGGGGGCTTCCGATCCCCTGCCCAGGCTCCTCCGGCTTCAGGAGAGGGCCGGATATTCCCCCCCCCCCCCGCTTCAGCAGCCTCTGGCATCTCCTGTAAAAAAAAAAATATATAAATATATAATGACGTTTACTCACCTCCATGTGCAATTCCTCCCGCCGAGTCTCCTCTTCATCAGGGGGCCTCTGATCCTCCTGGGCTCTTCAGAAGAGGGGCTGGAGTAGGTCCCCTCCCTTCTGCAGTGGCCCCCGCCATTTTCACCACTAGCCTTGCCCCTTTGGGGGCGGGATGGATGATGTCACCCTGCTGACATCATTCCACTCCTGGCCTGACATTTTTCAGATACTGTGACTGCTGGTGAGAGGGGTGGAGGGCCGTGAGATCCTCTGATGGCCTGCCTCCCCCACCCCCTCCAGCAATCACCGCATCTGTCATCATGATTGGTGAGGGACAAAGGAGCTGATGATTGGAGGTGAGAAAAGGAAAAATATCTGTGTGGTGTCTTTTTTTTTTACTTTTTACTTGCCATCAACCCACAGCCACCCCATTACCTGCCTCCCCAAAGCCGGGGGGGCAGAAGAGCCTGGGGCCATTTAAGCTGTGGAGGCTTGTAGCCTCGCAGGGCCGGGGGCCACCAAGGCTGGCCCTTGCGTCCAGTTCTACAAGGCCAGCATAGCTGGTCCCCGAGCTGGTTATGCTGGGTAGGGGGGACCCCATGCAATTTTTTAAGGGTTTTTAACTCTTACAAGTTCCAAAAAATGGGGTCCCACGGGAGGGGGCCCTATGTCATTTTTTTATTAACTTTTTGTTACCTCTCAACTAGCAGATATATAAGGAGCAGCAGGAGAGCAAAAAACAAAATGATCAGCATGAGACACAGTGCTCTGAGATGGATGGGAGATAAATATTTAAAAAAAAATAATAAAATATTTTTTGTGTGTGTGTGTTACATCTAACCCTTTGTGAACGGATAAGGGATCTATGAGACCATTATACTACTTCACAAGACTTAGGGGGCTGGCAAGTCACCTGCAGCTAGTGGGTGACTTGCTATTAACCCTGTGGCCCCCCAATTACCTGCCTTCCCAAAGCCCGGGGGAGGGGAACAGAAGAGCCCGGGTCCATTAAGGCTGTGCAGGCTTGCAGCCTGCAGGGGAGGGGGCTCTGCGCCTAGTTCTACAAGCCCCTATAGCTGGTCCCCGAGCCGGTAATGCTGGGTAGGGGGTATCTCACACCATTTTGGGGGGAATTTTTGAGGGTTTTTAAAATTCCAAAAAGATGTAGTCCCCTCCCTAGGAAAGGAGACTCCATGCCAATTTTTTTTTTTTTTAACTCTTTATAGTTTGAATGGTAGTTGTATTTTATTTGTTTATTAACATTTAACATTTTAAAGGTTATAAAGTGCTCTTTTCAGTTTTGAGGTTCTTCTGTACAGGGGGCTACGGATACATATGTGGTACCGTTGAAATCGGCATAACTTGGGCTTTCATGTGCAATATGGTTTTCTTTAATAACATAAAGTTTTGATTTTAAATAAATGAGAAAATCTTTAAAAAAATTTTTTATTTTGTTTCAGTTTCTTTACTCAAAAATATTTAAAAAACAGTGGAAAGTTACAATGAAGACATTCCATGTTAAAGCCTAAACTCTGCTGAAACAAAATTATGTAATTTTCCTGGAAATTCCTGCAAATATCACAATTGAACATAGCGCAAAATGGTGAAAAATTACCTGTCAACAGAGGGTGACAAAATCTCAAATAGGCTGGCAGTTAAAAGGGTTAAAAGTACCTATGTATGTTGGGTATTGTTCTGCTTGGGGGAACTTGCACTTTCAGATTTAGCTTGTTTTATCAGGTTTGAATATTGATATTTTAGAAAAATGTGTTTTTCATTCTACTTTTTCTTATACATTTTTTTAGGGAAACCGTGTGCAACCAAATAATTCTTCAAGGGATGGCTTTCAGAAAGATGAGCCCACTACAACAAGCCGGGTACTCCTAGAAAGCTAAACTTTCAGAGAATATGGTTTGTGTGGGGTATTCCAAATGTAAAGGGTTGTTTTGGTTGAAAAATTGCAAGGGACACACTTTGTCTGAAGAGCTGAAATTCTGAGGTAAAATTACTGTTACACTCATGCTTTACTTTGGGGTGTTTGACGACGCTTTCCTTGAGAGTACCTATGCATGTTGGGTATTGTTCGGGGGACCTTGCTTGTTCAGGTTTACCTTGTTTTTTCCTGTTTGCATATTGGTTTTTAAGGATACTGTGACTTTGATTTTTATTATTTTTTAGGGAAATTAATTAAGAATTAATTGAGAGATTACTTCCAGAAAACTGTGCCCACATCAACAAGCCTGGTATGCTTAGAAAGCATGAGGTGTGCACGTCGAGAGAACATATATTTTGTGGGTTGTATTTTATCTGAAAATCTCTAAAGCACGGTTTCAGTTTGGGGGAGTCTCCTGGGCAGGAAATGGTGTCTTTCCCTTGGACAAGTTTACACGTAATGCAAAAGTTAAATAAACAACGCCCCCACCTTATAAAAGCAACCTTTATAAAAATAAAACTATTTTAAACATATTGTCTGCATCTTCTTACTTGCCCCCAATATTTTCTGACTAGCCCCAATGTTTTTCCAGTGGTCAGCAGTTACTATAGTGTTCGACATGTTGCTTGAAGGCCTCTCATGCTTCTCTAGCACCTTCAGTGCTTAGCCGCCTTCTCATGACTTGCTGGTCTCCAATGCTCCTCTGCTGTTTCTTTTGTTGGAATCACAGGCCTCCCATCACTGCTTGCTGGTTCCCAGCCAGCAAACTTTCAGTGACACTGCAGAAAGGCGCATTTATACTTAGGGGAGGTGTTTCCCTGACTTTACCAATGCATCATAGGAGAATCCACACCCCAGATAAATAAATGCCAGGGGTTAATTTTGAAGCCTAGTTGTCCGAGGAGAGGGCTTAAAATGACAGACCGGATTGGGTGGAAGCTGCAGAGTAGGTTCAATTTTGTATTGTTTTTTTCAATGAGGGAGTTTTTTTTTTAATTTTTCCACTTGCTAGTGGACTGATGAGGAGCCCCATGTACCAAGGCCAGGCTTGTACCTTCGGGAGAGCAGTAGGTTTTTAAAGTAACAGAATCCCTGAATTTTGTGGAATTGTGGCTTAACCAAATCCAAGCTTAACTTAGCAAAACTATGATTTACTTTAGCAGGTTTCAGCCTCTTATATTCTGTGATGTGTGTGTTTAAAGAAGCAGTTGCATTGTACTCACAGCTCTTTGCTGAAATCTTCTTTAGACTGCACCTGTAGTGTAATATTATATGATTGCTCCTATCTACCATAATCAATTGCTATCACTGCCTCATTGAGGTAGGAGGAGCGACCTATCATGTGTTTAAAGTGGACCAACACCCAGGATTTTGACTATCCTGGGTATTGGTCCACTTCCCCGGGGCACCCCGATTTGGGGTGCCCCGCTACCTGAAACCCCCCCAAACACCCCGAAAACTCACCTCTCCACGCTCCCACGTGAGTGCGCTGTCCAATGCCCGCCGACGGACAAGTGACGTCCGTCGACGGACAAGGGATCGCGCCCGCCCCCGCCTCCCGCGCGTCACTCTTGACGTGTGCGCGCCCGCGCCGGCCATTCAGAGACGGCCGGCGCGGGCGCGCGCACGTCTAGAGGAGCGCGAGAGAGGCGGCGGCGGCGGCGGCGGAAGCAGCGGCTGGAGAGGTAAGGATTTTTCGGGGTTTTGGGGGGGTTACACCCCGCAGGACATCCCGATCTCGGATGTCCTGCGGTGTGTGAGGTGATCGGCCCGGGAATCTTATAGATTCCCGGGCCGATCACCCCTGGGTGTTGGCCCACTTTAAAGGGTCAGAAAGGGTGAGGAGCAGGAGGCAAAAGGTATGCTGGGAATTGTTTATTTGTTTTGGATAGCTAAAATATGTACCATAAAAATGCAAATTCAATTATTTAGATAAGAACTGTCCGTATTGTAGACAAACAAATAGGCCCTAGATTCAAATCCAATTAATGGGGACAAATACACTACTTCATTTATTTCTTAATTGTGTGATTTAGTTAACAAGGTGTGAAAGAATTTAATTGTGACCCATATATAATATAATAATATATAACTAATTTTTTTAATAGTGGTGCATACCCAAGCAATACTGTCAACCTATTAGAGAATGCAGCAAATTATTATACCAACCACCTAAAACATTTTTAAGTTTTTTAGGGGCTTTCATGCTGTAGAATTATGTTATAATATATGCCCCCCCAAAAATCCTTCAGTGTAGCCACTTCTTCCTTCATTTAGACAAACATAGCCTTCGTGTAGCATGGAAAAGTTTTTTTTAAAAGGATCATTCTGATCTCCCCTGATCACACCCCTGCAGAGCAAATTTCAGAGTCTTCATTTTCTAAAGAGCTATCACAGTACTGTGCTGCAATATACAGCATGTGTACAGTAACTAAGTTGGATGCTGGCATGCAGCTTTAAATGATATTTTAGAGGAACAAAAGTCAGACTAGAGTCTAAAATATTGTGGTCCAGGTTAAACCCGCCCCTTGGAAGACTGATATTAATCTGTTGTTACAACCCAGTAATTTACATTTTCATTGGCCTAAAATCAGGGGGTTGGAATCCACCATCCAACATAAAATCTTTTAATGCTAATTCATTGTAAACATGGCATGACTGGCTTACACTGCAGTGTTTTGCTTAGACTGCGGGTGATTGCTATTGTACTGCATTCGCCAGTAAAATGCTCTTCATAGTAGACTATGGGCTTTTTTACGTAGGCGATAGTGTATGCACAGTGATTGGCAAACGCCCTGCCAACATCAATGTAACAGAAAAACAACAGCAATTCCAGTCCATTGAATTGAAATCACAATCGCTAATCGCTTCACAATCACTATGCAATGGTGGCTGCAAAATCGAGTTCCTTGGAAATCTCTATTGCAGCAGTGCCTAAGGGAAACTCTGTTCAACATTTTGATCGTGGTGTTATTGATAGAATTGGATAGAATTGGAGAATTGAAGAAAGAGTAGCATGTGCAAAATGATCATCACAGGGACAGTTTGGCAGCATGAAGCTGCAAGGGGAATATCTGAGAGCTCAGCAAAAATCTTTCCCTCTACACAAAACTATAGGCCACTTTATAGACAGACAGATTATAGATTCTGCCTATGGGGACAGTCAAGGGAATATATAGGTGAAGAACTTTAAAAGAAATGTTTATACCAGAATTCTCCTTTCAGAGCCTGGGGAACTATTATACAATGTCCTGGGGGTACCTAAAAGCCTGAGGAATTTATTTCCACGTTACAGAGTAGCATGTTTGTTTATTTTCCAAAGATAGCTTTTAAAAAAAATCTAAATCCAGACCTTTAAAGCATGCACTATGAAGCTCAACATTTTTTTGACCCCAGTGTTGTCTGGAGAAAAACAAATTCATATCTCTCCCTTTGCTGAAGCTCATGTATGAACAGTACTGCAAAGTATGTACAGTTGCAAAGCAGGAATAGTTGGCCCTCACCCCAGTTTTATGCATCGAGCAGTGCTGTTTTGAATTACAGCGAGGGTATCACCAGATTTTCTAGTATAATATACTGAAAGAAAAAACTCAAAACAATTCCATTACTCTACAGGTGCCATCACAAAACTGGGATTCTTGATTGGACTGTAAGAAGGCTAGATCAGATAAGTCTCTCCATGTTGTCACATATGGTAATTCACTTATTTACTTAAATGTGGAGAGCTAATTCACCAATGTGGGTAGCTTGCTCGCTTTCTCATTGGGTTGGGAAGTGCAATAGTTCTTTAGATGAAGTACAAAATGTTTCATTGAGGCATTCCCATAAACCAGGAAATAACTCCTTAAATGGGGTATTTTAGAGACTGGAGAGCTCTCCATATAAAGCATGGAGCTTTTCTATATTTCTTGGGCCCTGAGAACAAGCAATGGTCATTAAAAGCTCTAAAAACTGATTTTATCTGTATCAACAAGTGTATGTTGAAAAGAAGAACCTTTTGTCCTTGCTTGCCTGTAGTCCCAACATGAAACTACTGTACATGTCCAATCTTCGCACGTTTAAATCTTCCTTACAAGCCGAGACTTCCACATCCACTTGTCCTAAATGCTGCAGTGCACATCCAAAAACTTCAAACCTGTTTCTATAGTTGAAAAAATTAAAACTAGAGATGAGTGAACCGATACGTACAAATCAGAATTCACTCTGAATTTCAGGGAACATTTGATTTGGCATGCATCTGAATTTCCCAAAACTCACTGTCACTTACATGCGCGCTGGCTCCCCCGTTGCTCAGGTCCAGCAGCTGGCAGGCAGCAGTGGGCACTGACAGACCCCAGGAGAGCAGAGGAAGCCGGTGGTGCTGTCTGCTGCCTGAGCCAGCAGAGTGATGGGGGGGAGCCAACATGTAGGTAAGTGACTGATACTCACCTGTTCCCTTGCGATCCTCAGTGTGGGTGTCCCACGCTGCGCTGCAGCTGGGCAGCTCATTCAATACCTCCACCTGGCCCCCACCACCTCCCTCCCCGCTGCAGGCGGCTGCTAAATGCCAGAGCCCAGTGCACGGCAGAGGGTTACTGTCCTCCCTTCCCATTGAAGACCCTGAGGCCTGAAGCTGGAATGAGGACGGAGGTGAGCTTTTTTTTATCTTTTAGCAGCAATTCGTAAAAATTAAATTCGAAAACCCCCACATTTCTTGGGGAAATTGAATCGTCTGAATCAGATTTTTGCTCATCTCTCATTAAAACTCATTTGCACCCGTTTTTTTGTTCTACTATTTGCTCAACATAGGTAATGATACATTTCAGAATTATTTAAATACCCTGTGTTCCTAAGAAAGAAAGTGGTTGTATAAGATTATTAATAACAAAGTACATGATTATTGTGCAATTTGTAATATTTTTGTTGCTGTCCTTACTGCAGAAGTAAATTTCAGCATTTAACTCATAGTTTCTCATTTCACACATACACAAACATAGCCTTTTTTATAACCACTCTTTATACTTTTTCTTAACATAATGCCTGTCCAGGGAGTAGGGTCAGTGCAGAATCCTGACCTAGCGATCCCTTCCAAGTCAAGTGCAGCAGAAGAATTGCCTGCCTGTTAGGCGAGCCCCCACTTTAATTGGTAATGATAGCAGGCATTCTCAGTGAAGTCATTGCTGAAAGAAAACAAAAAGTATCCAATATAGTAATTTATTACCAGCCAGTGGGTTTTGCACACTGGGTTGCTTTCTTCCTGCAGTGGCCGGAGAATGCGAAAAGGTACTCTAACACTTAGCCGAAAATGGAAGCCCTGCTGCTAGCTGAGATGCATGGTGGTCAAATGATTGCCTATGCCATTAGCTTGGTAATGTTTTTCTATTGTAAACTCCGTTCCCTGTGTTCCTTGTGTGCATCACCTGCAGATTGAAGGCTTTCTAGTTTGTGTTCTGTTTGTGCTGCCAATCACTTTCCTGCTATTCGCCAAGTGAATTTTAAGGAGCCAAGTTTTTTTGTTCCTTTATTGACTGGCATCTTTTAGACCTGCCATGTTCTCTGATTCTATTGAAGGGAGAGGACAACTTTTTTAGGCATAATAAACATCTCTCAAAGTAAGTTCTTTAAAAAAAAAATGTTAATAATTATGCTTATGAACTTAGAGGTCATAAAGTCTAATTAGGCCTAAATTCCTCTATACTTCCCCAAATACTGGAAGTCATCCCTGATTAATAAACCCCATTTCACCAATGGCTTTGCAGCCAAACACTCAGACTCATCACTAAATGCTGCTCACCTGGTGAACCCGAGTATCCATATGCCCAGTAATCAGACCTATTAGGTTGCCCTACCCAGCAATGCACCCCAATCTGGGAGTAGTATAGAAGAAGAAAAGTCTACTTAAACTTTACTTCCGCTGTAAAGTTACAGCCTGACTTTGTGTGCAATAGTTTAGCTGCAATAGTTAGCTGTCTGGCTACCCTCCCTGCAATGCAAGCACTTACCATTTCACTGCTCATTTCTCCTTTGAATTACCATCAGGCTGATTCATCATTAGCGGCAGGTAGCGACAGATGAGCGTCTGTAGCAGGCATTTTCAGAGCGCCCGCTAGTAGTCGCAGTGCTCAACCGTGAGTCGCTGTTCAGTAATGTTGAATACATTGTGAGGAGTTGCTATTTGACCAGTACAGCGCTGTATGGGAGCGCATGTTAGCGACTGCTCATATCGACCGACTCACACCATATTCAGCAAAAAAACAGCCTCACAAATCTCTGGCGCTGAAAAATACTTGTTTAAAGCCCAGAGCGCAGGAGGCGGTGTGTTTAAAGTGTGTTTTCAAGCATCTATCAACTAGAAACAAAGCGAAAACATATGGAATTACATTGTAACAACATTGTAACATGAACACTTTAATGCCAGACCTGTAATGTCATTTCTGAGGAAATATATAAAAAATGAAAAAATTAAGAAAAAACTGCTATGTCAATGCCAGGAGAGGTCACAGAATTATTTGTAATTTTTTTGAAAAAAAAAAAAAAACCCGTTTAAAGAGAAGAAAAGGTTCGTCCATTGAAATGTATGGGAGAGCGACAAGTAGCGAGAGGTCATACCTGGCGCTGTGCAGGGCTGAACGCTGGTGCTGTTCGCTGAGGCTGTGAAAATGATGAATCAGATGCTACATGGCGCTATCCCAGTCGCTAAACAGATTCAGCTTGATAAATGTGTAATTGCGTGGCGTGTCTGGCATTCACCAGTCGCTACCTGTCATTAACCAGCCACTACCTGACGCTATCCCTTCCTAAATACGGGCCTAAGTTTTGTTGCAAACTTGAATCTTATGGTAAAAAAAATGTATCAGTGCTTGGGGTTCAACCTTCAATTCCGGCCTCTTCCATATTCCTGTACCTATCCAAGGCCCCAAGTGATCAACTGCAACCATTGCAGTTCAATAGGCTGATGGACTGGGTGATAGGCATAGTGCCACCCCATGAATTCTACTGGTCACTCGGGGTCGTGTGAGCAGTTTGTTCAATTTCCTGTTTGAAATAGGCTGATGGACTGGGTGGTAGGCATAGTGCCACCCAATGAATTCTACTGGTCACTGGGGATCACATGAGCAGTTTGTTCTAATTTCCTGTTTTAATTTCAGCCATCCTGCCTTGGCATCTCAGCAGCATCACTGACTACTGCTTTGCAGATGTCATCAATGTTTAATGATTGTGTGTGTTGAGAAGAAAAAGGGGGTTTCTGAGACCTGCTGAGCCCGCAAAAAACTATCTCTTCAAGAGCACCTGATTTGTGACTTGGGATGCCCCTCTACGGGGTTTGGGATGATGCCCTGTGTGATTTCACAGGTTGCACACTTGAAATGCTAGCCACACTCCTGTTGTGCTGCTGCTGTTTATGTACCATTTTTTTTTCTAGACAACCCCCAGCCTTTTTTCTTTAGCTTGACCAACGTTTACTAGACCAAGTGATGCATTGAACATCAGTCCTCCTGCATCACACTAATACAGTCTTAAGATTAAAAGAATGTTTGACCTTGACTTCAGAACTTTCTGGATACCCTCTAGATCAATGATTCCAAACCTATTTTAATCAAGTAACACTTGCCATTTCCAAATATCTCAGGTACCATAGATGTGCTATATTTGAGTGCGCATATCCCAGCACACCACTACAATGGGAGAAGAGCAATGAGCTTTGATATCTGCACTGAATGTAATGCGCATCATGGGGCTGTTGCAACAATAATAGCCCCAGCAGAAGCTTTATTACTGCAAGAAATAATGCATCTGTCTGTATGGGTTGTCAGAAACTAAAACAGTATTAAAACACACACAAAATTATAGATTATAAATTATGTATGTAATGCACACAAATGCGCATACATAATTTTAACTCCGAGCCTTTTTGTACTTATAGATCAGTTAAGGCTTAGGTAAAGTTTATAGAGCAGCAGATGAGGATGGGGAACAGATGAGTACCACCTGGTAGGATCTCGAGTATGACAAATGGTACCTCTCTCAACACTCTCTAAAATTAAGATGCGTGACCCTTTGTATGAATCCTAATATCTCAATTCCCTAAATAGGGTGTTGGTCCATAATCATGCTAATTAACTCTATTGTTTGGTCCGGTTTAAGGCTATCCCCGGTGTGTGCATTAAGCATTTGATTATATCTGAGACGTGCGACAGCAGTGACAGGCGAGTCTTAGGGCAATACGAGGGGTAGGTCCCGCCTGAGGAGCGTAGACCTTACATTCACCTGGCAGTCCTCCTGTAAAGGCTCTGTCACAAGCTACTCACCCAGCCTTCGGTCCCGCGCCATCTGCGGGCAGTCATTTGGAGGTCTGGCGGGGCGGCGTCCTCGACGGGCGGCTGTTCGGTGGCTTCCGCCACAGACGGCGGCTCGGCTGTTTCCGTCGCGAGCGGCAGCTCGGGCTGTTCTGCCGTGAGTGGCGTCTAGAGCGGCTGTTTTCCCGGCATCGGGCCGCGCTCCTGACGCCCAGTGTCGTGCTCGCGCGCGCCCATAGGTTTTATGCCCTCCGGCGGCGCTGCACACAGCGCTCCCGCCGGAGGTAATCAGTGCAGGGCCAATGAGCCCAGGGGAATGCGGGGTCATACGCCCCTCTATGCTTCTGGTCCAATCTGGACCAGGATCCTGGGTTCTGGTTATGCACCAATCATGCACACACATCTAGCCCAATCCCGTGTAACCTGGCCCCATAAAGGTTTCCCTCCTTCAGTCTGTCATTGCCCGTGATAACGTGCTGCTGGGTGTGAATTGGTGTCTGCTCTGTCTTCGATTTATCCTGCTGTCCTCCTTGATTGCTGCCTGGACCGACCTTTGCCTGTTTTCCTGACTACGATTGCCTGCCCCATTGTACCGCGTACCCGTGATCTCCCGGTTTGACCCTTGGCTCGACTCTATTCTTCCGTCTCATCCTCTGGTGCCGCGTTTCATTGGATTGATCTTCCGTGTATGACCCCTGCTTGTTTGACCTTGCCCAGTCTCGTTCCTGGTTCATCTGCCTTCCCCCCCCATAAGTCTGCATCCTTTGTGCTATAAAGTCCTGGGGGCAACCGTGCCCGGTGAGGCGTGTAAAGCGTCCCGGCCAGACGGGGGCTTGTCTATAAGTGAAGCTAGCAGCGGAGATTGGGGGTTGCAGACTTATTTCGAAGGTGGGTGTCCCACGGAACCTGACAGGCTCCCAAAGTGAGACCCTCTTCCTTAAGCAATGCCTAGCTGCCATTATCTCTGTGGTGACCTCTTTACAAGCTCTTAACAGGGCTAGTCGATCCGTAAAATTTCAAAAAGGTGTTCCTGCCACGTCCCCCTTGGTGGTTTGTAATTCAATATGGATGTATATACCAAATTATGAAGGACGTTGATCCATGCTTTTTGCACATAGACATAGACACAGGGCATTGAGAAAGCCACAAAGAGGTGGCGAAACATGTCTGCCCAATATTAAGACAGTCTGTGGAGACTTCCCATTCAACCCCATAAAATCCTTTGGGAGAGCGTGAGCAAAGAGAAAATAGATAACGTTATACGTACTATCAATCATGGAATATGTAATTGGAATTGAATTGTGTGTTTTGTAATTTATGAATTTATGTAATAAATGTGAAGCAAGACTTCTTTTTAAAAATATTGACTAGTATGGTCATAATCAAATGCTTAATGCACACACCGGGGTTAGCCTTAACCCGGACCAAACAATAGAAATGGTACTTGTATTACTGGTTGGGAAGTCCTGCTCTAGATGGTTTGAAAATTCAGCATCCTGATCCTGGCAAGTTTTAGTAATATATAGATAGATTGCCCTCAGATTTAGCAATGGTTTAGCAATGGTTAAGTGACAACTGATGTGTCCAATAAATGTCTTTCGTGATTCTCAATGGCTTTTGTGCTAAATTAATTTGCAACTTACAAACAAGTTAAAGCTATGCTTTGCTACATCTGTATTTAAGAGTGTCTTCATGAATAATTACTTAGCCTAAAGACAATAATGCCATATTCTGTTCACCGACTTATCATTTTGTCGCTATAAAAAAATATGCTCAGGCTTTCCAGACTGTGGGTCTATAGCAGTTCTAATTGCCCTATATGCCCTCTGCCAGCAATGCGGTTTCCTCTCCGAGGGGCTCTTGAAACAGTACTTTCATAGCAGATATATGTCAGCAGAGCAGAGTAAAATGTTTTTACTTTTAAAGAAAGAAATGAAGAGGATATTTCTCTTCCTGAGTGATTGCTCTGTGTGCATTCAATAATAATCTTGAAAGAAATTTCTTTTAGAAGTGTTATTTTTCAAGTCTATAAAGAAAGATTTCACATTAGGGGGATTTGTGTGACTGTGGTGTGTGATAGCTGCAGGGAGAACTGGTGACATCCAGGAAAGCTGTCAACTCTGCTGGCAAAGGCGAGTCACTTGTGTTCATGCAGGTATCTGTTAGTCACTACTACTGTGAGTCGAGATAGCCAAATAAAACTCCTATGGCTAAAACTGCTAGCGTTGAAATTATGAAATGCTGACAGCATGTTAAAAGAAATGTATTATAGTTGGTTCACGATTGTTGCAGAGGCTTGGCAATGTAGAATGTAGTATGTTTGATACATGCCTTTTCTTACATTGCATTACAAGTTACATCGCATTATATTTAAACCATAAACCTTGACACATGAAAACAAAAGAGTTTGAGTCGCAAGTAGAAATAACTTGGTGGATTTTGAACTTACCTAAAGTATGGGGGAATGCCTCTAGCTAAATAGTATGTAATTTATGATGTAATTGTGCATTTGCAGTTATTTTTCATGTCCATATTCCCTTGAACAGGCACACTGGAAAATACATTGTCATTCCTACCAACTTTTCAGGGTGGGAAAGAGGGACATTTGCTAAATTAGATCACGCCCCATCATTGATGGATGGATAGGAGATAGGGTGTAACAGTTAAAACAATATAAACACTTTGAATAGGCAAATAGATCATTTATTGATGCAGATCTGCATGTTACACCTCAAAGAGGAACAAATGGTAACAACGAGGGACAAGGGGACACAGACACATTAGACGGGCAGTCCCTCCAAATCAGGGACACTTGGGAGTCATGCATTGTTATGAGATTTTAATTTTTAACACATGCTTTATTGCAGGTGGTAACATACCAATCCCCCCTTCTTATTTTTTTTTAGATACCAATAAACAATGGTAAAGTACATGTATCAAATTAGCAAAATTAAGCCCCCCTACCTTTTGTTGACCATAAAATGATATACAAAAATAAAACCTTGTTGAGTGTTCTTGAAAACCTCTTATTAATGCATACAAAGGAAAACATGCTGCATTAAAGAAAGCAGAAAAAATATAAATAACCTATGGGCTGTAAACAGATTTGCTCAGAATTGGCTGATCTCTGATGTGCCACTTAATGTGACCAGTGGGCTCCGGCTTCCCTCTAGTCTGAGGCGCTATCCCGCCTTAGCTTTAGGGAAGTCCGCAATACAACCGCGGGCAGCCAAGCAGCCTGCCATGGAGTCATTTCGACTTTACCTTAACCTTAACCCTTTCTCTGCCAGCCTACCTGCAGCTTTTGTCACCCTCTGTTGCCAGACCATGTTTCACTATTTTGCGCTACACATGTTCAACTGTGATTTTTGAAAGGATTTCCAGGGATTTTCCAGGAAAATGATATATTGTTTTTTTCAACAGAGTCTGGGCTTCAATATGAAATGTCTTCTTTGGCCTTTTTCTAGTGTATTCGCAATACTTTTTGGTGAAATATGTGCAAAAAAAAATCTATTTTTTGAAATTTGTAGTGTTTTTGTAATAAAAAAATGGAAGTTTTTCAATAAAATTTTATTGCGTGCGAAACCCCAATTTTTCCCGGTCACAGCAGTACCACATCTGTATTGGTAGACACCCTTTCCAGCCCAGGAGACTCCCCCAAACTGAAACAGAGCTTTAGGAGATTTTCAGATAAAATACAACTGCGCTATGCGCACCTTGCAGTTTTTCCAGAAAAACAACCCTTTACATTTGAAATACCCCCCACAAACAAGTACACACCTCAAGCTTTCTAGGCGTACCAAGCTTGTTTATGTGGGCTTAGTTTTCTGGAAGTAATCCCTTAATGTATTCTTTGGTTGCACAAAGTTTCCCTAAAAAAGAATAAAAAGGAAGAATCAAGCCACATTTTCCTAAAAAACAACAAAAAACAAGTAAAATCTCAAAAAGCAACATGCCCCGAACAGAATGATACCCAACATGCATAGCTACTGTCAAGGGAAGAGTTGGCAAACACCCCAAAGTAAAGTGTGCGCATAACAGTAATTTTACAGTAAGTTTCAGCTCTGCAGACAAAGTGCGCACCAAAACAATCCTTTACATTTAGAATATCCCCGATAAACCATATATTCCCTGAAAGTACACATGTTAAGCTTTCTAAGATTACCCAGCTTGTTGTAGTAGGCTCACCTTTCTGGAAGTAATCCCTCGAAGAATTCTTAGGTTGCACAGGGTTTCCCTAAAATAATGAATAAAAAAACTGAATAAATAACATGTTTTCCTAAAATATAAATATGCAAACAAGAAAAAACAAGCTAAATCTGAAAGCGCAAGGCCTGCCGAGCAGAACAATACCCAACATGCATAGGTACTATTAACCCTTTTTAAAAACCCTTAAAAATCCCCCCAAAAATTACGTGGGGCCCCCCTTACCCATCATAACCAGCCCGGGACCAGCTATGGGGGCTTGTAGGAACAGGGCGAAGGGGCCAGTTTTGGTGTCCCCCCGCCGTGCCGGCTACAAGCTCTGTGGGCCGGGCTCTTCTGCCCCCCGGGCTTTGGGGAGGCAGGTAATTGGGGGTGCCGGGGGTTAATGGCAAGTCACTCGCTAGCCGCAGGTGACTTGCCAGCCCCTAGCCTTGTGAACTGGTATAGGGGTCTCTTGGACCCCTTACCAGTTCACAAGGGGTTAAAAGTAAAAAAAAACACAGACACATGGAGAAAAAATATATATATATATATATATTTTTTTATACTTACCTCCCATCCATCCCTGGGCACTGTGTCCCACGCTGATCACTCTGGCATCTGCTCTCCTGCTGATGCTGCTGGGCGACAGAGCATAGGGGGTTAATTTAAAAGAAAAACGACATGGGGGGGAATTTTAAGGGTTAGGGTTACCCTAACCCTTAAAAAAAAAATTACATAGGGCGGGGGGGGGGGACCACATTTTTTTGGGAATTTTAAGGATCAGGGTTAGGCTAACCCTAAACCTTAAAAATCCCCCCATAAAATGACGTAGGGTCCCCCCTACCCATCATAACCAGCCCGGGACCAGCTATGGGGGCTTGTAGGAACAGAGTGGAGGGGCCAGCTTTTGTGGCCCCCCACCCTGCAGCCTACAAGTCCACATAGCCTGTGTGGCCCGGGCTCTTTTGCCCCCCCTGGGCTTTGGGGAGGCAGGTAATTGGGGGTGCGGGGATTAATGGCAAGTCACCTGCTAGTTGCAGGTGACTTGCCAGTCCCCAGCCTTGTGAACTGATATAGGGGTCTCATGAACCCCTTACCAGTTCACAAAGGGTTAACATTAAAAACACACACACACACACACACACACACACACACACACACACACACACACAAAAATGTCATTTATTTAAAAAAAAGTTTTTTTTTCTTTACTCACCTCACCCGATTGTCAGCTCCTGTGTCGATCAGCTGTCAGATGCCCTGGTGATCGCTGGCCAGAGGAGGGGGGCAGGGGATCAGAGCATCCCCTGCCACTCCACTGCTCTGCCCAGCGACCACCAGGGCATCTGACAGCTGAGCCGAGGAGAGCCGGGACGACACCAGGGAGTGACGTCATAAGCCCCGCCCCAAGGGGTTAGGGCTAGTCGTCAAGATGGCGGCGCCCATCGGAAGGCAGGGGGAGAGGGCATTTTGAGCCCTCTCCTGAAGACTAAGCAGCCTGGGGGGCGATCGGAGGCCCCCCCCAGCGAAGAGGAGGCCCGGCGGGAAGCAGCGCGACTGCAGGTAAGTCATTTTTAATTTTTTTTTTTACAGTTAGCAGCTGCTGCTGCCGAAGTGGGGGGAGGCTATTCCGGGGGATCTCCTGGAGCCACCCGAGCCCCCACGGGGATCAGATAGCACCAAATTAAAGAGGAGACCCAGCCGAATCCAACCAGGGGTCAGGTGAGTATTATTTTTTTTAGTTTTTTTAACTAGCAGGGAGGGAAAGTCAAGCACTTAACACCTACGTGCTTGGCACTTAGATCCTTGCTAAGCCAGCACGTAGGTGTTACGTGCTTGGCACTTAAAGGGTTAATCTATAGCAGCAGAAATCCTCAGTGATGTGCAATAGATGCCAATTTCTGGCATAATATGCTGTATGTACATATGAGATTTTTGTTAGATTGAATTTTTGATAATGCTAGGTGTATTTATCCATTATGTGGGGTAGACATGACCTAGTGGCAAGGAAATTGGGCTGCTGGGACATGACTGAAGTGTCCTTGAGCAAGTGCCAGCACCATGCACTAACCCAAATGCCTGCACCGTGGATAGGGCCAGTCCACCGTTTCAGGGACACGTGCACTCATCACTCCCTAGTGTGTTCACTGGTGCATCTCACTTGTGTGTTCACTGGTTTGTAGGTTGTCATACATGCACATTATCATCATTATCATCACTGTGTGATCTGCATGCAAATTGTTTTTTTTTTATTAAGTGTAGCATGTTTGGTTGCCATAGAAAGGCTACTACAATCTGCAGATCTGCAAATCTAAAATGTGGCTGTACCAAAGCATATGTGATTCAGTTGTCATTTGTCACATGGTCTTGGTGCACAGTGGGAGTTATTTTATTATTTTATTCACAGCTATGTTTCCCATACAACAAAAAAGTAAACACCAAACAAAGTAGATATGTAAGATAACAGATGGGGATTTAGACCTCTCTCATTATATACTTTCATATTATATTATATATGCCACTGTTAGCATTAACATGTAATTAATTACAATTCATTGATAATGCCATGCGCTTGACTACAGTTCTAACTTTATAATCTAATTTTGATTCTAGGTCACAAATTTCAACAACTCCCCCAACCCTTTCACCATATTCCCAGTAAGGTCAAAGTACAATATTAGTCTTCACTTACTATTGTTTGACCTGGAACAAGTTTTAGAGCTTTTACAATCTTCTCAAGTCAATGGCATGAAGTCAGCAAGCTCTCTCAACAGCTTCCATGAAGCTCTGAAGGCAACAAAAAGCTCATCAGAGAAAAGGCCATTAACCCTTAAAAGAAATAAAACCGCTGGATCATTGTATCAGATGGATGGGCCAGTTTCCGATGCCGCTTCTAAGGAAAACATAATTCGACCTTTGGAAGAAAGTAGTGGTATTAAAAGACATAAGAAATTCAAAAGTACTAAAAAGAACAAGGTCCAGTCTTCTGGAAAAGTAGATGTAAATATGGTGACTGATGCTGCAAAGCTGCTAATTTCCTGTTTGTTACCTTGGGGTACAGATAAAGCACTAGATAACTTTTGTGTTAAGCATTTAGACATTCTAAAGCTTCAAGGATCAATTACTTTTGGAGTAATATCAGACATGGATCATTTATGTTTGATGCTACCTGGATGGAATCAAATAAACCATGATACAACTGGAGATCTTTCTCATAATCTGCTGTCAAAGAAGGTGATTGAACTCTCAGCAAAATACTCCCATGTGGCACAAAAAATAAAGAATAATGAAAAAAAACAAGAGAACCACATATCGGCCAAGATGGGCTTAGACACTCTTTTGCATTTTCTGAAGAAGCTTTTATGTGTCAGCAAAGTTCTGCAGATGGAGGGTTCAAAATGTAATCAATCTGGAAGGTAACATTTTGGGCCTGGAATGTATTTGTGTCTGGTAAAACAGTTATATTTTTTAATACTATTGTGTTGAAGAGCTCCACTGTTATTCTAAGTAGCTATCCTTTCCACAAAGTTATTATTAATCACGATAGTAGCCCCCATTAAAATTATATATAACTGGTTGCTAAGTTTATTTGATTTACATAGTTGTGCTGTTAAATGCAGTATCAGCAGGCAGGCACTAAAGGCCTTGGGTTACAATAGCCAATCAGCGTAGGGCTAGTTAGTGATTATCCCAAGGCAATTGCTTGGGCTAAATAGATTTAAGAGTGGGAAGGAAACATTTCTCCCCCTCCCAATCCATCCTATGATACCATTGATGCCACATATATGTAACTATGTGCCTTTTCCTCAGCCCAGGCAGAAACCTGAGCCCAATATAGGGTTTAGGGGCCTGGCATATAGACAACTCCAATGACAGAGACCCTCGGCCTAACCAGGTTTGCTATGATTGTTGCATCCCTGCTTTACAGAATAGATTAGATACCCAGTGCAATCACCTGGCTCACCCACTTCTAAACACAACCCTGGGTTATCCCTCCCTCTCAATTATAATAGTTTAACTAATAGTCAGATCTTGGGTGTGGTTGGTGCAAGTTTTTCTTAGTCAGTGAAGTGCTAGAGGCTAAAAGTGAAGAAAACTGCTGTAAGTGGCTCAAGAGAGCTTTTTTACACTGTTGCTATGTTGGGCAGTCTGAAAGATTTTTTCATTTAGGTTCATTAGGTTCACATTTTTCAAGATTAATGACTGAAGAACAACCAAGGACAGTCTCGCCCAATTATCTGAGTGTAGGAGAAAATATATAATGTATTAGCCTGCACTGGCCAACACCAGGTAGATAACAATTGGTGGTACTCCAAAGGCTGTGCAAATTCAAATTACTATGTTTTAGTTTTTACCACCCAGACTGCCCATTATTTTAATCAGAATTATTGTTAAATGTAAAATTGTTAAACCAGACCTTCACCATGATTTATTGAAAAGCCCAAACCTTTAAAAAACGATTCCCCAGCATCTAAAATTAATATATTTTACATTTTTAGTCACTTATTATTCTTTCACCCACTGGGCTGCAACTCTGTTTAGGATACGGGCGCCACCATTTTGACTCAGAAGCATCACACTTACTGAGGAGAGGAGAGTAGTATAAAGTACAGGAGGGCGGGTTATAGCTGTGCTTCAGGGGTCAGGAAAAGGTCAGCAGCCCCAGAATGCACAGCAGCACAGTCAGAAGGCACTTCCTGTTTGCAGGCTGCCTGATGTTCCATGAGCCGCCATCTTGAATGTTTAAAGGCTCATAACATGCAGTAAATTCAGGTAGGATGATTTTTAATGTGAGCAATCTGTATGCAGGGTGTGGAAAACATATAAGATAGACTCTTATTCAGAGTGAAGGACCGCTTTAAATATTGTTAACAATATATGCAATCACACAGAAGCAAAAAATATATTGCAAGCATGCAGTAGTGCACTTTTTCCTCATGTTATTCTGTTTACAAGAAATTAGTTTATAAGCATTGAAGTATGTATTTTAACTGCTAATAGGGAGCAATGCAGTTTGCGAAATCGCCAGCACAGGGAGGGTCATGTCAATTATTTTGTAAAGCAAGTTTGACTTTAGTTGTGCTTTTGGATGTGAATTGTAGCCTGCATTTCATTGAGCTTTTAAACTTTAACATACAAAAACGTGCAAATAAATGTTGTTTCCCAAAACTATCACTTGTACCTGCAATAATGCAGTTTTACAGGGAAGAGATATTATTTTTTTCAATTTCATTTTTTACAGTCGCAATCTTTGGGCTAAGAAACAAATCACCATTTTTTGCGTATAGCCCATAGGGTGCTGTTCTTTCTAAAATATATCTTTACCTCACTGAAGAATGATTTACCTCACCTGTACAATTCCCCATCACAGGCTCAGATGATTTTTGGGGAATAATTGGAACAAAACATTTTTTGGCACTTTCTCATTCGTTAAAGTTAAAAGGGTCACCAAGATGCAGGTTTCAGCATATATCAAAAGAACCCCCAAACTCAAATTTGCTTCACCGAATCGTGTTGCATGACAATTATTTATTTTAATCACCTATTTTACAGTCTATAATCTAGTTGCCCTTCTTTTAACATATCGGCCTATGTGCTCTTTCTATTGTATTGCTCAAACCACATATTCAATGTTGGGCCTTACTAGTGAATTGTACAAGAGTGATTTTAACCAGCTTTAACAGTTCTATAAGTTCTAATCCCACCCTATATATGTATATATATATATATATATATATATATATATATATATATATATGTATATCTTTCATGCTAATAATTGCTTTGGAAATTCTGCCAGGAGGATGAAGAGCGTATCAGTGCATCATTAGCACTGAGGGACCTTATGCACCATTCTGACTTTTTCCTATAAAACTGTACAGTACTTCATAGCAAATAAGAGGTAACCACAGCCAGCAGCAGAAAGGATATTGCAGACAGAACAGAAGGACAATATTATTAGCTCCACCATCAGGAAAAAAAAAGGGTCTTTACACAAACACTTACACACCCATAACGTATCAGTCCAGCAACTGTATTCAACAAGGAATATTGCACTTAAAGTAGACCAACACCCAGGATTTTCACTATCCTGGGTGTTGGTCCACTTCACTGTGTGAAACCCCCCCAAAAGCCCCAAAAAAGTACCTTTTCGGCGACGGACAAGCAACGGACAAGCCGCCGCCTCCCGCGCGTACCTCTTACAGGGCGTGCGCCTGCGCCGGCCATTCACAAACGTCCGGCACGGGCGCGCGCACTGTTAGAGGGGCGCGCGGGAGGCGGCGGCTGATCCATCACCGATAAGGTAAGGTTTTTGGGGGGGTTTCACCCCGCGGGACATCCCGATCTCGGATGCCCCGCGGTGAGGGAGGTGATCGGCCCGGGAATCTTATAGATTCCCGGGCCGGTCACCCCTGGGTGTTGGTCCACTTTAAAGACTGATTATATGCTAATGTTTGAGCTTAGGAACCTGGATGGTTTATTCTGCCTATATACTCATGTGCATATGCTCTTGCAGTAGCGAGAAGATGGAGTCTATGCGTGGAAAATGGAAAGGTTCAGAACCCCTGAGTTCATCATTTCCTGGTTTTACCACAGAAATGCTGCAAGGTAAGGCCAAAGCAAGCGAACACTAAAAACACAACTACTTATCAAAATGTTAAGCCATTCTGCAACCTGATCATATGTATTTCATCACTAAAACACTACATATTGATTTTTTATATCTACTATCAGAGAAGAATGGGTCTGGTTTTCCTGATCCAGAAAACATCCAGTTAATGAAAATAGTATCCACCTGGAAGGATCAGGACGTGCATGTACGTACTCATTCTATATATATTTGGATTGTTTTTCACTAATGGGCTATGTTATTATTATTATTGTTTATTTATATAGCGCCATCAACTTCCGTAGCGCTTTACAAGTTAAGAATACAGACAAGGTAAAACATATAGCACAGAGAACAATACAAAAAAACAGGTTAAAACCAAGTGTTGTGAGCACAGGAGACAATAGGGAGGAGTGCCCTGCCCTTGCGAGCTTACAGTCTAAAGGATGGGTGTGGAGACCAAGGGGGTGGGGTCACAAGTGGTAGAGCTTGAGTATGGCTGCATGTGCCATTGAAGGTTATAGTAGTTGCTTAAGCCAGGTCAAATGCTTGTCTGAAGAAGTGAGTTTTGAGGGCGCTTTTAAAGGCTTGGAGTGATGGAGAGTGGCGGATCGAGCGGGGGAGTGCATTCCAGAGAAGTGGGGAGGCACGGGAGAAGTCTTGAAGGCGGGAGTGCGAGGAAGTAACCAAGGAAGAGGACAGGAGAATGTCAGAGGCAGAGCGGAGGTTGCGCTTTGGTTGGTAATGCTGGATCAGAGATGAAATGTAGGAAGGGGCCTGGTTAGAGAGAGCTTTGTAGGTTAGCACTAGAAGTTTGAACTGAACTCTATGGGAGACAGGTAACCAGTGGAGGGATTGACAGAGGGGGGCAGCACTGGAGAAGCGAGTGGAGAGATGGATGAGGCGAGCAGCAGAGTTTAGGATAGATTGGAGGGGAGCCAGTCTGTTTGTTGGCAAACCACAGAGGAGGGTGTTGCAGTAGTCCAGTCGGGATATGACCAGAGCATGTACTAGCATTTTAGTGGTGACAGGTGAGAGGAAGGGACGGATGCGAGATATATTTTTGAGTTGGAGGCGACAGGAGGTGGCCAGGGAGTGAATGTGAGGTCTGAAGGAGAGAGAGGAGTCCAGAATGACACCCAGGCATTGAGCTTGAGGAGTTGCAGTTATTGTAAGATTATTTACAGAGATTGTGGTGTTAGAGAGGGGAGGGGAGTGAGATGGCGGGAAAATGACCAGTTCAGTTTTGTCCATGTTCAGTTTAAGAGAGCGAGATGTCATGAAGGAAGAGATGGCTGTTAGACAGGAAGGCGAGAGAGGAGAGAAGAGAGATTCGGGCCAGAGAGGTAGATCTGAGTGTCGTCTGCATAAAAGTGATATTGGAAGCCTAGCGAGGTTATTAGTTGTCCTAGACCAGAAGTGTATATTGAAAAAAGTAGGGGTCCTAGGACTGAGCCTTGTGGTACCCCTACAGACAGAGGCCGGGGAGAGGAAATGGTGTTTGAGTAAGATACACTAAATCTGCGGTGAGAGAGATAGGAGGAGAGCCAAGAGAGTGAGAGACCTTGAATTCCAAGAGAAGAAAGAATATTGAGAAGCAGAGCATGGTCGACAGTGTCAAAAGCAGATGATAAGTCGAGAAGAATGAGAGCAGAGTAGTGACCTTTGGATTTGGCTGCAAGTAGATCATTGGTGACTTTGGTGAGGGCCGTTTCGGTAGAGTGACACGAGCGGAAACCAGATTGGAGGGGATCTAGGAGGGAGTTTGTAGACGGATAGTTTGTAAGTTCTGTATGGACATGCTGTTCAAGAAGCTTTGATGAGAAAGGAAGCAGAGAGATTGGGCGGTAATTGGGGAGGGCAGAGGAGTCCAGAGAGGATTTTTTGATGAGTGGAGTTATAATAGCATGCTTATAGGCGGAGGGAAAGGTACCAGTGGAGAGGGAGAGGTTGAATAAAGATGTTAGGGCTGAAATGACAGATGGAGACAGTTGAGGGATAAGGTGGGATGGAATGGGATCAAGGGAGCAGGTGGTCAGGTGAGCCTTTGAGACCAGGGAGGAGACACCTTGAGCACCTGTTCACACCTGACTGGATTTCTCTGAAATCCCTTTAAATGCAGATAATCTTCAAAATAATATCAAGAGTCCAAATTTGCTTGGGATTAAAATTTTCTTTGAATTAGAAAAAACCCCAACAAACTCACCTCCAACCTTGCAATCCTCCAGTCTCCACTGTCTTCGGCAGGACGGAGGAAGCAGATCCTCTGTCCTGCACTGCCCCCCCCCCCCAGCAGAGAGTAGTTATTTAAAGGCAGGGAGTCACCTGGCATGTAATGTCTTTTATGCCAGCTGTCACTCACAGTGAAAACAGAATAATTTCTCTGATGTCACTGTGAGTGACAGGGGGCTTGAAGGGCTTTAATAAAATCAATGCAGCAGATGGTCTGCTAAGTCAACATAGTGCCCCAACTTAGGCCAGCTTCAATGTGGGCTGTATTTTTCTGTATACACATATTTGATGACCAGTCTAGATATTTGCTGCAACATTCCAACACTCCTCTCCTCTTGACTTTCTTGTGTACTATACTAGTAGTTGGAGCCTATTTTTTCAGGTCAGTAACCAGCTGCCTTTTATGTTCTTCTCATACGTTCCATATGCTGCTGAACACATTTCAGGGCCAGCAATATCCTTTTATGTATTCCTTTGTCTTTTCCCTCTAGCTTGTAGCTTGTAGATTAGCCAAGCAGAAGCCATTAGGAGTCACTTCTAGGTTTCAGGAGCAGGAAAATAAGGATACATGTAGTAATATATCAAAGCAACTGGACTTGCTGTGTCAATTCATCAGTTATCGGAACCTCTTACTTGGTTGAATGCACATTGCATTGTGAAAGCAATTCATACTGATTTGAGAATTCAGATGACTGGTGACACTTCTCCAAGAAATATGCAGCAAGCCCAGTTTCCTTAACTTTCCTTAACTGTATCATTAGAAATATGGCATGGCCTGTAAAAAAGAATTACCTGCGTATCAGTGTTGTCTGCCCCTTGGACATCCTGACATAATAGACCCATAAGTGTGTTGTGTAGTATGCTGGAAACAAGGGGCATATACTGTTTAATGGGGAACTTGGTAACTGATAGGTGCTGTCATGTATGTTTATTGCATATAGGTAACAGAAGCCATGCAAGCAGTTTTACTGGCAGAGACAAGAAGATGGATGGAAGCACAAATAGTCATAACAACTCAGCCAGTCTGCATGGTGGATAACAAATGTCCTGGAATAATTATTACAGTGGAAGATTTTGATAATCCAGAGAAAGAATGTAAGCAAAGAGAATTCAATTCATGTAATTTTTATGTAATTTGATCAGCTTAACATTTTTCTTTACAGGTTGGCTTGGTAACAAGTATATAGAGCCCCGGGCTTTTTTGTGTTGCCATGTTCTCTTACCTTGCTGGAGGATGTTGCTGATTTGTTGTAGTCCTCTCTGTCCCCGAGATATTGCAGTGAGATTTATTACAGTGTAATGTGAAGCAGATCAATGATGGCAGCAAGGCATCACGTTTCTTTTTTAGATAGGTAGACATATAGTGAAAAAAATCCTTGATATTCATCATGCTAGTCATACAAAAGTGTCTAATAAGGAGTGGAATCTGTAGCTGTAAGGTAAGGCAAATGACAAATTGTATGTCTATAATTACAGTGTGAACGGCTGAATCAGAGGCTAGGTACCCCAGCTTCCTGTTGCTAGTAAATTATACCTGTATTAAAGGGAAAGTCCATTGGCGAACCTTCCCAGACCAGAACCACTCTTGTGGCACAAGGTTCTCCTGCTTACCTGCAACCACTCACATGTCTACTATTTCTCTACTCGGGATCTTGTTTCGGGGTTCATACCCCTCATGCGCTCTTTGAAGTTGCTCCTTAAAGTGGGCCAACACCCATTTTTGACAAAAGGGTGTTGGTTGCAGCTGCCATTGTCAGGCCCATGACCATGCACCTGTTGCAAACCCCAATTTTAATTAACTATACAGCACACACTGGTAGCCACTTATTCTGGAGTTCTTTTTGCTATAAAAATATATTGTATCCTATTGTAGTAGATTTAGACTAACTTAGATGTATTTACTTCTGTTTACACATCATGGATGTGAATAATTAGTCAAGAATTTGTAAATGAGTAGGAGAAGCATATTACATCTGGAGCCTTGCTTCAGTTATCAGCCGATGTTTCCAGTGAGCCAATAAGGGGCAAAAAGTTCTTGATTACTGGTGGCGCAATGGCTCTTTGTATGACACATGGTGAGGCATGCCTAAGAGGACAGGAGAGAATGACAGCAACCTAAATTGGACTTGCACCACTACATCCATGCTAGGGATGACAATCTGCTATTTAAAGCTGGAAATGCCTAAAATTGAGCAATTAATATATCTGCTCCACTTTTCAGCTGTCACCATGATTGCATGTGACAATGGGGTCTTTTAGTCAGCCATGTATAGCGCTGTGTATGGCACCATGCAAGTTCTGTTAGCTAACTCGTTTCCAGCTGGTGGTCACATTGTTTCAAGGTAGCATTGAGTGGTAAGTATTTTTTGGTCTTAAATAGCAGAATGGCATCCCTAATAAGTATTTCAGTGGAGGATGAAGTGGATTGTACGTCTGTTTTAAGAAAATTATTATTAGCTACACATTGATTAGCCCAATAAATGCAGTTCTTGTTTATTTGCATAAACCCTAAACTCAAGGCATTACATTATTTGAGAAGAAATAAAGTATTTCCAGGGCAAAACCACTGCATTTGGTGCTGGTCACCATCATCATCATCTAATGCTTTTTTGTTCCTTTTTGTAACTACGGGCTGCAGGGCAGGGTACATAACCTTATGTGGATCTAAGGATCACGGCAGTGGCTTCAATTCCTTCCTAATTATTGGGGCAGGCATTATTTAGGAAAACATTATTTAAATCTGCTCTGTGGGAATCTAAGTGCTTGCTATTAGAAGTAAAAGCCATGTAAATGATGTGCAGTTCTTTAGATGTCACTGCCGGATGCTTACAAGGCATTTGACGGTGCTATTAACACCGGTAAATTATTTTGGAGCTTTTCAGATCTGTCTCAACTTGCTTGCAAAATCTGACATGGCCTCCAGTTAACTTTTAAATGATCAATCAATCTGATTTAACTCACGGTAATTACCTGTGCAAGGAAGTGGATTTACTCAGTCCTTGGGCACTTTATATCTACCAAAGCTATAACCTATTGTTTAAACTCACGACAAAATAATAAAATAATGGCAGGAGAATGTAGTGTATTTTCTTAGTTTGGCCGCTAAGCAATGCAGCCTATGAATTCAACAGGAATTTCCAGAAATTCAAAATATAGTACTTTCAGATTGTACCTTCTCATGAGGAGGTTATTCATGTAAATATGTGTAAGTATAGAGCTATGGGAGAGTAGGTATGGGAGTGTGTCTGCACCACCTTTTCCTTAGTTGACCAATGATTTTTCGAAAGCTTTCCGCAAGCAAACACACTCAATAGCAACATACTTGTCCATACAATAAACATCTACTTTACTTTTACAAACTGATTTGCTCAATTCTTAACAAGGTCTCCCATTGAACAACATTTTGTGAGAAAAAGGTAAGTATATTATTGTGATGCTTACCAGCGGCAGAAGTGGGTGTCTTAGCTTTGATTGGGTTTTTGCAGATCAGATTCCTCCCGTGGACAAATGTGAAAGGAGCCACAGCACCCAATCTTATGAGCTAGCAACCAATCCTATAATCTCTCTAAAATCTGATTACAAAACACAGTTGTCTGGGAGGGGTTAGATCAGCCCTATTTGTTACAATTGTATTTCGCATGGAGCTGCTGGAAACAGCACACGTGCGCTAATTTATGGACACCGTGCATGTACAAATGCTAGAAGCCCTTTCAAATATTTTCTTAGGATTCATTCTACCATGCCCTCATTCCAGTTACTGCCAATCCTTGACTCATCATTTGACTGTTGCTGACCCCTTGCTTTAGAGACCTGCCCACACTTCTTGCTGCCTGCCCTTGAATCCTGCTCTGGACTTTCAACTCTGATTCTTGCTAATTATGCGACACGTTTCTGGGACACTAAGTCCCCTTATTCATGCATTAATAAAACATTCACAAATGGCTGTTTAAATACTACCCATGCCTAAGACGACCGGAAGATGGAATCGGTCGTACCTTCTCCCTCCTGTATTACCACCCGTCGCTGCATGTAGAACGGGCCGGTGTCTCTCCACCTGATGGGATGGTAAAGAGGTGATGGAGACATCACTATAGACCCGCTCAGGGGGTGGAACCGAGGTTGCAACATCTACCTCCCAGGAGTATGTCACAGAGAGGTGGAAAGAGGCACAGCATATTACTGTGGTAAAGCTCCATGGAATAAAAAGAGTGCTGACACTAGTGCATCATATACCGCAGCAGAGCTCACTGCTCACGCCGCGGCTAACAACAAAATTCGTCCCTCTCTGACATAGTCCAGGGAGGCAAAAGTCAGAGCTTCAGCTCCCTCCACCAAGCTGGAGCAAGGGGGAGAAAGGCTAAAAGGAAATTTAATTTAATTAAGAATTCAGAACTAATATAAAAATAAAAGGAAGCCATATATACATAATGAAAAACTACAAGAAATATGTGCCTATTAATAGTGATAATATAACATATATATAAGTCATAAAGAAATACATTGGTTAAAGACATTTATTAATTAAAACCAAAAAATAATAATCGTAAGAACATAAATAAGTAGAGTATATGAAAAGAATATAAAGCATATTCACTAAATGTAACACTATACCTAGAATATGTGCAAAATTATAATTCTGTACACAAAAAAAGAGAAAAATATCCATCATGACTCATTGGTCATAAGAATTCCCCCTCTTTTTCCCCAAATTACTTTCTCAATAATTTGAGCTTTCATGTGGTCAGTAAGGCAGTAAGAAAATGTGTAGTCACATGTGAAATGTTGGTGACATAGGTCTTCTCTATGTCACCCACATGTTCCATGATCCTTCTTTTGCATGGCCATATAATACATGCCACGTACTGCTTCTTACAAGCAGTACATGAAATTAAAGTGGACCAAAACTCAGGATTTTGACTGCCGGATTTTGGTCCTTGCCCCTGGGGCACCCCAATGCAGGGTGCCACGCTGTCTGAAACCCCCCAATTCGCCCACTCCAACTCACATTTTCCTTGTCCTGCGGTGCATGCCCGGCCTTCCGTCCAATCGGCACGCTCGACTGTGCTGACGCGAGCTTGTTTAGGCTTGTTTAAGAAGCCAAGTCTGGACAAGCATTCCAGCAGCTGCATCCTCGCTGCCCTATAACAGGCAGCATGTCCGCTCCGGCCATTCACAAATGCCTTGCATGGGCACGCGCCCTACTAGAGGGATAGCAGGGATGCTTGCACATGCACCGTTAGACTGAGGGAGAAGGATGAGGCAACCTGGGGGCGTTTCCTGATTCTGGATGCCCCAAGGGGATGGAATCTAGCGACCCTGGGTTTTGGTCCACTTTAAATGCACAATTCCCTTAGTCTCAGTTATAAATCCTTCTAATATTGTATTCTTGTTTGGTGAAGGAGACAAAATTGCCTCCCCGCATAATATATTTGCATATTGTACATCTGGGTTGACAACGTTGATAGCATCCTTTTAGGGATAGCCATGTAAGGGGATGCAGGTTTTTTTTTCTTTTCGGGTAACATAGTTCATACTTCATAATTTGGTTCTAGTTGAACCAAACCAAATCAGTAAAAATCAGGATGTATTTACCTTTGTCTTGACCTCAAAGCACAGCACTGATACCAGTTATTGCCTTTCTTCCATTGTTACCAGAAACCTACTGTTTGAAACTCTATTTGGTTAGTATTTATGTACACAAACTGTGCATTATAAACTGGTAAACTGACTGAAATTGAGTCTCCGGATTTAATATTCCCTAGACTATATTCTGTTGATTTTAATTCTATTTTCCCCTTTAACATCGCTAGCATAATATTTGCAGTTTCAAATGGCACTTATTTCTCGTAAGCGGACATGTATCCATTTGTATTTAAGCTCCCAGCCTTTGACTTCAGCTTAATATTAAATCATCTGTATCTTATTGAATTGAAATGTTTTTTCTTTCCTTCCTGTGGCTTCTCCATAAATGTTCTGAAGCGAGGATGGCAAGCATGCTGAGTCCTCTAAAGCTAAAGCCCATTGACTCTCCTTTGTGCTTTTTACAGGAGAACTCCCTAATGTAGTAGAAATCAGATTTAGTGTGTATTTTTACGCAAAATCAAATTGCACAGGCGCCACACCGGCACTTCCATCTCTATCCAAACGCTAAGGAGGATAAAGTTCCACCACTGGTCCTGAATGCGAAGAAAGCTCCTTACAGGAAATACCTTACAATGTGGTTGGCCTGGCTTATTTCTTAGAAATCACTTGCTAAATTTTCTTGTGATTGTTAGACTGGGAGTGACATGGGTCAGAGGGTGGGGTCTATAGCATTTATGGACCCCAACCTTATTTAAATGCCCTATTGTAGAAATACAACCTGTTTCATATTAAACCTCATCTTTCCTGTTTAATACTTTATATTACCAAATGCCCATGCATTATATTTACAAATTTCTACTAAGATGGTTATGATGTGTAGCTATTTTATCTAATCTCTGTGTAGTCTGTGTCATTTCAGTTGATTTCTTCTATATTTCAATTTCTTTTTGACAATAAAAGAAGTATGGCTCCTCCTACACTAGAGTGGAAAGACAAGTTGGAGATTCCTTGATTTGGGTTACTAATCTTGTAGTATTTATGGAAATTAAATGTTACTTTTGCTAGTCTATGATTTTGGGAGTGGACAATAGGTTTGTAAACCCCTCACCATTTGCTCTGTCCTGGAGCCTGGCTTTGGTGTGATAACCTTCCGCAAGATTGAGGGACTCTTGGACTAATGAGTCATTCACAAACTTTGCTGTAGGGAAACTTACAGGGATGGGGGTGCCCTGTGTGAAGTAGGTGAGTTTTATTTTTTAAAGTAGGACGGGGGGGTTACTTAAAAAAAACACTTATCTGGCTCGCAATTCAGCACCAACAATCGTCCTATCGTAGCACCAAGTGCCGCCATCTTTCTTCAGCTATCACGGTCCCCTTGTTAAAGGAGCAGTATCGCGAATTTTTCTTGGTGACTTATATTTAAATGGTACTTTGAATGTAGGTAAGTGTTGGAGTAAGAATTACAAATGTAGAAAAAAATGATGTCTGTGTTGTGCAGCTGGAGACTAACAGCTCATGTTTATGTCTTCTGAGTGTCGGGACCCGACACTCTGGCCTGTTCCACGCTGAGGAGAGGGGGAAACAATGTATGAAAGTATCAGCTGTTCAGTGCTGGCAGCCGTCCAGCATAAGATAACAACATTGCCTGGCCAGAACTCATATATCTAAAACAGAGAGAAAAGCTCTAGAAGTCATTTAACTGATTGGTAAATTCAATGTCTTTGAACCAGAGAGACATTGGTTCAAATCTCAGACTCGACAGTTTTTCTTTTTTTTTTGGGGGGGGGGTTATTTTATTTCAGAATTGGATTTTTGGGTTTACATCCTGTTTTTTTTGCTCAAAACATTTTTTATTTTGACAGTTTTCCCTTCATGTTGGCTCTGCTGCAGAATCTTTCAGTTTACCATTTTCTCTTTCATATTCTTATTTTTCATTTTTCCATATGATCTTTCTTTCAGCTTTGTGTGTTTTGAGCAAAGCCCAACCCAGGATTTTCACTATCTGGAGTTTTATTTTGTGCCCCTAGGGGCATCCCGACTTGGGATGCCCTGATATGTGAAATCCCCAAGGTCGCCTGTGAAAACGTACCTTTCCCTGTCCCACAGCGCATGCGCGGGCTCTCATCCAATCAGCTCTCTTTGCACGCCTGGGGAGCCTGAGCAGTAACCTTCCTGGCCGCCCAGCCTGTCTAAAAGACTATCTGCGTGAGCGTGCCAGAAAAATGGGGGGATCTGTGGTTATCCAGGGGTCGTTTCACACAGTGGGGCATCCCTATTTAGAATGACCAAGGGGGAAGGTCAATGGCCGGGTCTTATAGACTTCAGGGTCGGCCACTCAGGGTTTTGTTCCACTTTAATACCTTTAGATTTTCCTGCACAGTTATTCAAAGACTCTTTCAGTCATTTTCAGTCAGTTTAGTTTAATTTGTATAGATTTTACACATTTGAGTCACCTGGTCTCATAACAAAAGCAGCACCTCACACACACACAGCCGTTACCACTGATTACAGTGTCAGCCTCTGAGGTAAAGTGTTGCTAGGAGACCAGTGGGCTAAATGAAGCAGCTCACTAAATACAACCCAGCAGATCCCTCTATTCAGCAAATGGACTGAGCCATTGTCATTATACAATTTAAAAGTAAGGCATTTATTTTTTCCTTTTTCTATCGCCACATTATTTATACACATGTTATAAGCTATTGTGTGGCTATTTAATTATTTATCTTTTTTAATCGCGATACTGCTCCTTTAACCCTTCTATTGCCAGCCACGTAAATTTTACGTGGCTGCCTCTCCAACCGTTAAACGCCAGCCACGTAAAATTTACGTGCCTGGCTTTGCCCCTTGCTAGCGCCGGTAAAATAAAAAAAAAACACTTACCTGACCCCTCATTTGAACCGGCCAGGTCTCCTCTTCAACCTGGGGGGCTCCGATCCCCCGTCGGGGCTCCTCCGGAGGAAGGGGAGAGCCCGAAGTAGGCCCCCCCCCCCCCGTTTTTGCGGCCGCTGGCTTTTCCTGCAAAAAAAATAAAAAATAAAAATGACATTTACTCACCTCCATGTGCGCTCGATCGCGCTGGCCCTCCTCTTCACCTGGGGGGCCTGTCAGGCTCTCTCCCCTCTTCCTCCGACGGGCGCCGCCATTTTGCCCTTTTGGGGCGGGGCTTATGACGTCACTCGGGCCGGCGTCTTGACAGCTCCAGGCCTCTCAGCTTTCAGATGCCGGTGATCGGTGGTGAGAGAAGGAGGGGACAGGAGATCCTCTAATCTCCTGCCTCCCCCCCTCCTCTGGCTGCCGATCACCGGCATCTGACAGCAGATCAGCGAGGGACACAGGAGCTGACGATCGAAGGTGAGTAAAGAGTAATTTTTTTTATTTTTTAATAAAATTATTTTTTTTCTGTGTGTTTTTTTTTATTTAACTGTTAACCCTTTGTGAACTGGTAAGGGGTCCATGAGACCCCTGTACCAGTTCACAAGGCTGGGGTCTGGCAAGTCACCTGCCCTAGCGGGTGACTTGCCATTAACCCCTGCACCCCCAATTACCTGCCTCCCCAAAGCCCAGGGGGGGGGCAGAAGAGCCCGGGCCCACATAGGCTATGTGGGCTCGTAGGCTGCAGGGTGGGGGGGGCACAAAAGGTGCCCCCCCCACTCTGTGCCTACAAGCCCCCATAGCTGGTCCCGGGCTGGTTATGATGGGTAGGGGGGACCCTACGTCATTTTTTTTTTGAATTTTAAGGGTTAGGGTTAGGGCTAACCCTAACCCTAACCCTTAAAATTCCCAAAAAAAATGAGGGTCCCTACGTAATTTTTTAAAAAATGTTTAACGGTTAGGGTTAGCCTAACCCTAACCCTTAAAATTCCCCTCAAAAATGGGGTCCCCCCCCCCTACTTTTTTATTTTTTTTTTAAGTGGACCAACACCCAGGCTGATCGGCCCGGATCAGATCCCTCCCTGCGGGGCATCCGAAATCGGGATGCCCCACTGTGTGAAACCCCCCAGGACGCCCCAATCGCCTTACCTTATCCCCGTTCCAACTGTGCATGCGCGGGCCGCATCTCGCGCTTCTCTCTATCAGGGCGCGCACACGTGCCGGTCGTTTGTGAATCGCCGACGCGGACTCGCTCCCTGTTAGAGGGAAGCGCGAGATGCGGCTGCCAGCGCACTCAAAGCCGCTGTGGTTGTCCGTCCCTTGTCCGTGCATACCACAGCGGCTCTGAGCGCTCTGATTGGACGAGTGCTTGCGCATGCGCCGTAGGAGCGGGCTGAGGTGAGTTTTTTTATACCTTTCTCGGAGGTTTTACGCAGCGGGGCACCCCCGCGGAAGTGGATCAAAACCCAGGATAGTGAAAATCCTGGGTGTTGGTCGACTTTACGGGTTAGGGTTAGGCTAACCCTAACCCTTAGAATTCCCCCACAAAAATGGGGTCTCCCCACCCCCTGGAATTAAAAAGAAAAAATTAAAAAAAAAAGAAAACGACATAGGGACCCCCTCCCAGGAAGGGGAGGGGACCCCACTATTTTTTTAATTTTTAGGGTTAGGCTTAGCCAAAAATTCTCAAAAAAAATTGGGGAGGGGGTCCCTATGTCATTTTAAATTAACCCCTTATGTTTATAGTGTGGATAGTAGTATTTTATTTGTAAATGTTATAAAATGCTCTTTTCAGTTTGGGGGGGTCTCCTGGGCAAGAATGAGGGGCTATTGATACATATGTGGTACCGTTGTAATCGGGAGAAATGGGGCTATCACATGCAATATGGTTTTTATTACTAAAAAAATGTTTTATTTAAAATAAAGGAGACAATTGTTTAAAAAATATTATTTTATTTATTTTTTTTGTTTTTTTTTACGCAAAAATATTAAAAAAACAGTAGAAAAATTACAAACAAGACATTTAATGTTAAAGCCTGAATTCTGCTGCAAAAAAAAAAATATATATATTTTCCAAGAAATTCCGACAAAAATCGCGGTTAAACATGCCGCAAAATGGGGAAAAATGACCAACTGAGGGCGACAAAAGTTCAAGTAGGCTGGCAATTAAAAGGGTTAATAGTACCTATGCATGTTGGGTATTGTTCTGCTTGGGGGACCTTGCGCTTTCAGATTTAGCTTGTTTTTTCTTATTTGCATATTGATATTTTAGGAAAAGGTGTTTTTTATTCAGCTTTTTTATCAATTTTTTTGTGAAACCCTGTGCAACCTAAGAATTCTTCAAGGGATTACTTCCAGAAAGATGAGCCCACGACAACAAGCTGGGTACGCTTAGAAAGCTTAAAATGTGTACTTTCAGGGAATATATGGTTTATGGGGGATTTTCCAAATGTAAAGGGTTGTTTTGGTAGAAAAAGCATAAGGTGCGCACTTTGTATGCAGAGCTGAAATTTTGAAGTAAAATTACCGTTACGCACATGCTTTACTTTGGTGTGTTTGGCAACTCTTCCCTTGACAGTAGCTATGCATGCTGAGTATTGTTCTGTTCGGGGCATGTTGCTTTTTCAGATTTTCAGTTTTTTTTCTTGTTTGCATATAGTTTTTTTTAGGAAGATGTGGTTTTGATTCTGCTTTTTTATACTTTTTTTAGGGAAACCCTTTGCAACCAAAGAATATATTGAGGGATTACTTCCAGAAAACTGCACCCATGTCAACAAGCCTGGTACGCCTAGAAAGCCTGAGGTGTGTACTTCCAGAGAATCTATAGTTTGTTGGGGGTATTTCAAATGTAAAGGGTTGTTTTTCTTGAAAAACTGCAAGGTGCGCTTAGCACGTAGCATAGTTGTATTTTATCTGAAAATCTCCTAAAGAGTTGTTTCAGTTTGGGGGAGTCTCCTGGGCAGGAAAGGGTGTCTACCTATACATATGTGGTATCGCTGTAACCGGGAGAAATTGGGGTTTCACGCGCAATAAGATTTTATTGACAAACTTACATTTTTTATTACAAAAAAACACTACAAATTGTAAAAAATTGTTTTTTGGGGTTTTTGCACATATTTCATCCAAAAATATTGAGAATACACCTAAAAAATGACAAACAAGACATTTCATGTTAAAGCTCAGACTCTACTGAAAAAAACAATATATCACTTTCCTGGGAAATCCCTGGAAATCCCTTCAAAAATCACAGTTGAACAAGGGGAGCGCAAAATAGTGCAAAATGGTCTGGCAACAAAGGGTGACAAAATCTCAAGGTAGGCTGGCACTTAAAGGGTTAATGTGTGTACAGGCTGAATGTAGTTAGCCAATCTGTGCATGCTTCCTCCTGCCCATTCAAGTGAATTGAAGTCAGGAGTGTAAACAGCTTGGGGAACGGGTTCTACAAGAGGCATAGGGCAGCTGAAGGAAGATGGTGGCACCCTGCGCTGTGATTGGTCGATCGTTAGCGCTGGATTGCAAGTAAGGTAAGTGATTTTTTTTTCGTATGTAACCCCCTCCCCCTCGCTTCAGCACTAGGGAAAGGTGGCAGGGCGGAGGTGGAATGTCTTTTTAAAAATGTGCAGTCTGGCTGAACTAGCCCTTCAAAGGAATTCTGTTTGTGCCCACTCTTCCAATCTAAAACAAATATGATAATACCCTGTTTCCCCCCAAATAAGTCTTATATTAATTTCTACTCCAAAATATGTGGTATGGCTTATTTTCAGAGGATGTCTTATTTTCCCTTAAACTATCTATGGCCTTGTTTCACAGCCGTCTAAATTCCTTCCCGTTTTTATCTCTCCGTGTGAACATTACACATGGCTTTCTTCAGTATCGGAGCGTTCACATGATTCAGAGCCTCCATCGGGAGCATCTCGTATTGCTTCCGTAGATGTGAGAGCCATTGAGAACGCTGTGAGAATCTCTCTCAAAGCCAATTTCACAGACGAAGCTCTTGTGTATGTTGATGTGAAATTCTCACTTGTAGCGTTTTTAAAGTGTTTTTGAACGGATTTTGCCACGAAATGTGTGAATGTCAGGTGAAATGTGTGAATGTCATGTGAGATACTTCTAGTTTCCCTCGGAAAATTCCCATTTTTACCTTCATTTAACCCCTAAATTCTGAGAACTTTTCATTTTTGTGAAATTTATACACAGACACTGGCTTGTTTGGTGGCTTCTACATATATGAATATAAGCCTACTTTTTTTACACATACCTTGGTCCTGGTAAAGCCCATTACTTACTTATTGCTGTGCCAAGTCTCTTCTGTTCCAAAGTACTTAGTATGCCATGCATGCCATGCATTATTCTTCTTCTAATGCATACCTTAACCTCTTTAATGCATTCTTCTTTTCAATTCATAAAGCATACCTTAACTACTTTAAAACTTGCCATACATTCTTCTCTACTTCTTCCTAGTTAAATATTTATGATGCCCACATGGATATAATGTAAAAATTACTGAGGTAATGCTACCTAGCAGCAGGTAGTGTCTGATAATCACGGGGTGGTGTACGTAAAACCACATTTAAAAAAAGGAATCTGGTGAGCACCTCTAACAGCGCCAGGTAGCGTCACATGAGCGCCAGCGCTCTAGGTTCAGGAGCAATACATTTCAATGGGGTTTCATTTGTTGGTGTTTAAATAGTGTGTTGGGCAATTAAAATTAATTTTGTTTTTTGCTCAAATCATTGTGTGACCTCGCCTGGCTGCAAACAAACATTTTTGTAACACAGGATAGGTATTGTTTCTTGCACCTAGGTTAAAAAAAATATATATATATTAAAAAAATGTTTAAAAAAAATATAGAAAAAAACTTCCTGACCTGTGGCACCAGGCCCACGTTTCCCCCTGTTCCCCAGAAAAAAAATTCCTACTTCCAGGCAAGTCACCTAAGCAGTGTGACTAGGGATGAGCGAATCGATCCGGACGAACCCGGATTCGATCCGAATTTCAGGAAAAATTCGATTCGGATCGAATCCGAATTTCCCCGCGATTCGATCACTCGAAGTTTTCCTTTAACATCCATTCATTTACATTTACAGGCATTCTAAGATGGCGGACGGGACATGTCTGGACATGTATCCCGCGCCAGTGCAAGCTGGGGCAGTCACATGCAGCCTATCAGCAGCCAGCAAGCCCGGTGACGTCACACAGCGGTATTTAACGGCGGCCATCTTGCTTTTCCTCATTTCTCTATTGCATTCGTGAGAGACAGAACGCTGTGTAGCTGAGGGACAGACAGTTAGACAGGCAGGGACAGACAGGGACAGGCTGGAGACAGGCAGGAGACAGACAGGAGACAGACAGAAAGCCAGGGAAAGGTAGGAAAAAACGGAAGCTGTGACAGGGAGATTTTTTTTTTTTTCATCCAGCCTGAGTGTTACTAGCTGGCTGACAGGCTTTGTTAGCGTTTTCAGGCTGCTTATAGTAACTAACTGTGCATATATACTGAACTGATCTTAAGTCTGCTGTGAGGCATCCCATTCTGTGACTACAGCAGCCTCTGTTTAAGACCATATAAGCATTTGCTCTTATCATATTTGAAATTAGGCCTGATAAAGACACTTTTGCTGGGCAAAGCACTACTGGACCCTGCCATGTGCACTCCTATTTGGGGCATCCCATTCTGTGACTACAGCAGCCTCTGTTTAAGACCATATAAGCATTTGCTCTTATCATATTTGAAATTAGGCCTGATAAAGACACTTTTGCTGGGCATAGCACTACTGGACCCTGCCAGGTGCACTCCTATTTGGGGCATCCCATTCTGTGACTACAGCAGCCTCTGTTTAAGACCATATAAGCATTTGCTCTTATCATATTTGAAATTAGGCCTGATAAAGACACTTTTGCTGGGCATAGCACTACTGGACCCTGCCAGGTGCACTCCTATTTGGGGCATCCCATTCTGTGACTAAAGCAGCCTCTGTTTAAGACCATATAAGCATTTGCTCTTATCATATTTGAAATTAGGCCTGATAAAGACACTTTTGCTGGGCAAAGCACTACTGGACCCTGCCAGGTGCACTCCTATTTGGGGCATCCCATTCTGTGACTACAGCAGCCTCTGTTTAAGACCATATAAGCATTTGCTCTTATCATATTTGAAATTAGGCCTGATAAAGACACTTTTGCTGGGCAAAGCACTACTGGACCCTGCCAGGTGCACTCCTATTTGGGGCATCCCATTCTGTGACTACAGCAGCCTCTGTTTAAGACCATATAAGCATTTGCTCTTATCATATTTGAAATTAGGCCTGATAAAGACACTTTTGCTGGGCATAGCACTACTGGACCCTGCCAGGTGCACTCCTATTTGGGGCATCCCATTCTGTGACTACAGCAGCCTCTGTTTAAGACCATATAAGCATTTGCTCTTATCATATTTGAAATTAGGCCTGATAAAGACACTTTTGCTGGGCATAGCACTACTGGACCCTGCCAGGTGCACTCCTATTTGGGGCATCCCATTCTGTGACTAAAGCAGCCTCTGTTTAAGACCATATAAGCATTTGCTCTTATCATATTTGAAATTAGGCCTGATAAAGACACTTTTGCTGGGCAAAGCACTACTGGACCCTGCCAGGTGCACTCCTATTTGGGGCATCCCATTCTGTGACTACAGCAGCCTCTGTTTAAGACCATATAAGCATTTGCTCTTATCATATTTGAAATTAGGCCTGATAAAGACACTTTTGCTGGGCAAAGCACTACTGGACCCTGCCAGGTGCACTCCTATTTGGGGCATCCCATTCTGTGACTACAGCAGCCTCTGTTTAAGACCATATAAGCATTTGCTCTTATCATATTTGAAATTAGGCCTGATAAAGACACTTTTGCTGGGCATAGCACTACTGGACCCTGCCAGGTGCACTCCTATTTGGGGCATCCCATTCTGTGACTAAAGCAGCCTCTGTTTAAGACCATATAAGCATTTGCTCTTATCATATTTGAAATTAGGCCTGATAAAGACACTTTTGCTGGGCAAAGCACTACTGGACCCTGCCAGGTGCACTCCTATTTGGGGCATCCCATTCTGTGACTACAGCAGCCTCTGTTTAAGACCATATAAGCATTTGCTCTTATCATATTTGAAATTAGGCCTGATAAAGACACTTTTGCTGGGCAAAGCACTACTGGACCCTGCCAGGTGCACTCCTATTTGGGGCATCCCATTCTGTGACTACAGCAGCCTCTGTTTAAGACCATATAAGCATTTGCTCTTATCATATTTGAAATTAGGCCTGATAAAGACACTTTTGCTGGGCAAAGCACTACTGGACCCTGCCAGGTGCACTCCTATTTGGGGCATCCCATTCTGTGACTACAGCAGCCTCTGTTTAAGACCATATAAGCATTTGCTCTTATCATATTTGAAATTAGGCCTGATAAAGACACTTTTGCTGGGCAAAGCACTACTGGACCCTGCCAGGTGCACTCCTATTTGGGGCATCCCATTCTGTGACTACAGCAGCCTCTGTTTAAGACCATATAAGCATTTGCTCTTATCATATTTGAAATTAGGCCTGATAAAGACACTTTTGCTGGGCATAGCACTACTGGACCCTGCCAGGTGCACTCCTATTTGGGGCATCCCATTCTGTGACTAAAGCAGCCTCTGTTTAAGACCATATAAGCATTTGCTCTTATCATATTTGAAATTAGGCCTGATAAAGACACTTTTGCTGGGCATAGCACTACTGGACCCTGCCAGGTGCACTCCTATTTGGGGCATCCCATTCTGTGACTACAGCAGCCTCTGTTTAAGACCATATAAGCATTTGCTCTTATCATATTTGAAATTAGGCCTGATAAAGACACTTTTGCTGGGCAAAGCACTACTGGACCCTGCCAGGTGCACTCCTATTTGGGGCATCCCATTCTGTGACTACAGCAGCCTCTGTTAAGACCATATAAGCATTTGCTCTTATCATATTTGAAATTAGGCCTGATAAAGACACTTTTGCTGGGCAAAGCACTACTGGACCCTGCCAGGTGCACTCCTATTTGGGGCATCCCATTCTGTGACTACAGCAGCCTCTGTTTAAGACCATATAAGCATTTGCTCTTATCATATTTGAAATTAGGCCTGATAAAGACACTTTTGCTGGGCATAGCACTACTGGACCCTGCCAGGTGCACTCCTATTTGGGGCATCCCATTCTGTGACTACAGCAGCCTCTGTTTAAGACCATATAAGCATTTGCTCTTATCATATTTGAAATTAGGCCTGATAAAGACACTTTTGCTGGGCAAAGCACTACTGGACCCTGCCAGGTGCACTCCTATTTGGGGCATCCCATTCTGTGACTACAGCAGCCTCTGTTTAAGACCATATAAGCATTTGCTCTTATCATATTTGAAATTAGGCCTGATAAAGACACTTTTGCTGGGCAAAGCACTACTGGACCCTGCCAGGTGCACTCCTATTTGGGGCATCCCATTCTGTGACTACAGCAGCCTCTGTTTAAGACCATATAAGCATTTGCTCTTATCATATTTGAAATTAGGCCTGATAAAGACACTTTTGCTGGGCATAGCACTACTGGACCCTGCCAGGTGCACTCCTATTTGGGGCATCCCATTCTGTGACTAAAGCAGCCTCTGTTTAAGACCATATAAGCATTTGCTCTTATCATATTTGAAATTAGGCCTGATAAAGACACTTTTGCTGGGCAAAGCACTACTGGACCCTGCCAGGTGCACTCCTATTTGGGGCATCCCATTCTGTGACTACAGCAGCCTCTGTTTAAGACCATATAAGCATTTGCTCTTATCATATTTGAAATTAGGCCTGATAAAGACAATTTTGCTGGGCAAAGCACTACTGGACCCTGCCAGGTGCACTCCTATTTGGGGCATCCCATTCTGTGACTACAGCAGCCTCTGTTTAAGACCATATAAGCATTTGCTCTTATCATATTTGAAATTAGGCCTGATAAAGACACTTTTGCTGGGCAAAGCACTACTGGACCCTGCCAGGTGCACTCCTATTTGGGGCATCCCATTCTGTGACTACAGCAGCCTCTGTTTAAGACCATATAAGCATTTGCTCTTATCATATTTGAAATTAGGCCTGATAAAGACACTTTTGCTGGGCAAAGCACTACTGGACCCTGCCAGGTGCACTCCTATTTGGGGCATCCCATTCTGTGACTACAGCAGCCTCTGTTTAAGACCATATAAGCATTTGCTCTTATCATATTTGAAATTAGGCCTGATAAAGACACTTTTGCTGGGCAAAGCACTACTGGACCCTGCCAGGTGCACTCCTATTTGGGGCATCCCATTCTGTGACTACAGCAGCCTCTGTTTAAGACCATATAAGCATTTGCTCTTATCATGTTTGAAATTAGGCCTGATAAAGACACTTTTGCTGGGCAAAGCACTACTGGACCCTGCCAGGTGCACTCCTATTTGGGGCATCCCATTCTGTGACTACAGCAGCCTCTGTTTAAGACCATATAAGCATTTGCTCTTATCATATTTGAAATTAGGCCTGATAAAGACACTTTTGCTGGGCAAAGCACTACTGGACCCTGCCAGGTGCACTCCTATTTGGGGCATCCCATTCTGTGACTACAGCAGCCTCTGTTTAAGACCATATAAGCATTTGCTCTTATCATATTTGAAATTAGGCCTGATAAAGACACTTTTGCTGGGCAAAGCACTACTGGACCCTGCCAGGTGCACTCCTATTTGGGGCATCCCATTCTGTGACTACAGCAGCCTCTGTTTAAGACCATATAAGCATTTGCTCTTATCATATTTGAAATTAGGCCTGATAAAGACACTTTTGCTGGGCATAGCACTACTGGACCCTGCCAGGTGCACTCCTATTTGGGGCATCCCATTCTGTGACTAAAGCAGCCTCTGTTTAAGACCATATAAGCATTTGCTCTTATCATATTTGAAATTAGGCCTGATAAAGACACTTTTGCTGGGCAAAGCACTACTGGACCCTGCCAGGTGCACTCCTATTTGGGGCATCCCATTCTGTGACTACAGCAGCCTCTGTTTAAGACCATATAAGCATTTGCTCTTATCATGTTTGAAATTAGGCCTGATAAAGACACTTTTGCTGGGCAAAGCACTACTGGACCCTGCCAGGTGCACTCCTATTTGGGGCATCCCATTCTGTGACTACAGCAGCCTCTGTTTAAGACCATATAAGCATTTGCTCTTATCATATTTGAAATTAGGCCTGATAAAGACACTTTTGCTGGGCAAAGCACTACTGGACCCTGCCAGGTGCACTCCTATTTGGGGCATCCCATTCTGTGACTACAGCAGCCTCTGTTTAAGACCATATAAGCATTTGCTCTTATCATATTTGAAATTAGGCCTGATAAAGACACTTTTGCTGGGCATAGCACTACTGGACCCTGCCAGGTGCACTCCTATTTGGGGCATCCCATTCTGTGACTACAGCAGCCTCTGTTTAAGACCATATAAGCATTTGCTCTTATCATATTTGAAATTAGGCCTGATAAAGAAACTTTTGCTGGGCAAAGCACTACTGGACCCTGCCAGGTGCACTCCTATTTGGGGCATCCCATTCTGTGACTACAGCAGCCTCTGTTTAAGACCATATAAGCATTTGCTCTTATCATATTTGAAATTAGGCCTGATAAAGACACTTTTGCTGGGCATAGCACTACTGGACCCTGCCAGGTGCACTCCTATTTGGGGCATCCCATTCTGTGACTACAGCAGCCTCTGTTTAAGACCATATAAGCATTTGCTCTTATCATATTTGAAATTAGGCCTGATAAAGACACTTTTGCTGGGCAAAGCACTACTGGACCCTGACAGGTGCACTCCTATTTGGGGCATCCCATTCTGTGACTACAGCAGCCTCTGTTTAAGACCATATAAGCATTTGCTCTTATCATATTTGAAATTAGGCCTGATAAAGACACTTTTGCTGGGCAAAGCACTACTGGACCCTGCCAGGTCCATTCCTGTTGGGGCATCCCATTCTGTGACTAAAGCAGCCTCTGTTTAAGACCGTATAAGCATTTGCTCTTATCATATTTGAAATTAGCCTGATAAAGACACTTTTGCTGGGCATAGTACTACTGGATCTTTTTTGGGGGGCATCCCATTCTGTGACTAAAGCAGCCTCTGTTTAAGACCGTATAAGCATTTGCTCTTATCATATTTGAAATTAGCCTGATAAAGACACTTTTGCTGGGCATAGCACTACTTGTCCCTGCCAGGGCATCCCATTCTGTGACTAAAGCAGCCTCTGTTTAAGACCATATAAGCATTTGCTCTTATCATATTTGAAATTAGCCTGATAAAGACACTTTTGCTGGGCATAGTACTACTGGATCTTTTTTGGGGGCATCCCATTCTGTGACTAAAGCAGCCTCTGTTTAAGACCATATAAGCATTTGCTCTTATTATATTTATATTATAAGACACTTTTGCTGGGCATAGGCTTACTGCTGCCTGCCAGGTGCACTTCTGTTGAGGCATCCCATTCTGTAACATAGCATACCCCTCTTTATTTACACTAAGCAGCTCTCTTATTTACACTAAGCAGGCCTGTTGGAGGCTGAGTGTTACTGCTCACTTTTGGTGTGCATTATATTCTGTTTCATATAGACCCACCGCTGCCCGGGGGATCTTAAAATATCACCTACTCCCACGCCAGTTAGACTATGTCGGGCAGACAAGTGCCTGGAAGTGAAAAGAGGAGTGGCAGAGGCCAAGATTCCGCAGGCAGAGCTCGCATCAGACTGGGGGCCAGTAGCAGCAGGAGCTACGCTGAGAGACCTAATCTGCCAGTATCTGCTAGCGGTCGGGTCTCCACCAGTAACGCATCTGCCGTGGTAGATTGGTTGACGCGCTCATCAACAACATCATCACAACTTACGTCTGAGACCCCCAGTCTAGGGTCGGTAGGTTCCTCTGACACAACCCTGAGTTGGCATGCCCCGAGAGCAGTCCCTGTCCTCCCATTGCCTCTGTCCTACGCCGTTCCCTCCCCCAGCGACGTATCCTATGCTTTGGGTTCAGCTCCACTCTTTAGTGAGGAGGACCATCAGATAGAGGACAGTCAGCAGCTACTGCCCAGCCAAGAAATGGAGGTGGCTTCTCTAGCTAGGCAGACAGATAGTGATGTGGACAGTGTCGTGGGTGCTGCGAGCGTTCCAGCTCCTGCGCCAGACACTGTTGACGAATCCACGAACATCAGTGACGTACAGCCACAACTCGGTGATGATGATGATGACGATGAAGCCGATCGCACTTGGGAGCCGGGTGATGAAGGGGCTTCATCGTCATCATCAGGAGAAGAGGGGCGCAGGTTGCCCCGGAGTCAGCAGCTGAGGCAGCAAGGTGGTAGCAGTCAGCATGGGGGCACAATTCCAAAGGCTGGAGCCGGCCGGGGCCGGGGTAGAGCACCTGCTGTGCGGCAGTCTACCTTATCGGGAGGTAGTGGAGCAGGGGTTCCTGGAGTTGGCAACAGCAGCAGTGAATCAGTGAGGCCAGGGGGTGGGAAAAGTAGCTACTCGGCAGTGTGGCAGTTTTTCCTGAGGCATCCGCAGGAGGGTAACATGGCCACATGCAAGATATGTAGGCAAAAGGTGAAGCGTGGCCAGGGTCCAAATGTTGGCACCACGGCCCTGCGTCAACATATGATGCGTCACCATAAAACGACCTGGGAGAACCGAGGCTCCCAAGGGGTGGTCCAGTCTGCTTCCTCACCAAGTGAGCTCCCAATTTCTGCCAGCCAAGGCTCCAGCACCTCAGCCGAAGGCAGCTGTGCGTCATACCCATCCTCTGTCGCTCCTGCTCCTCCTCCTCCTCCTCCAAGTCATGCATCCCGCCAGCAATCCATCAGCGAAGCCATGTCCAAGAGACAGCAGTATGCGCCCACTCATCCTACGGCGCAGAAGCTGAATGTGCTCCTGTCCAAGTTGCTGGTGCTGCAGTCGCTCCCTTTTCAGGTGGTGGAATCTGCACCTTTCAGAGAACTGATGGCTTGTGCCGAGCCGAGGTGGAGAGTCCCAAGCCGTCATTTCTTTGCCAAGAAGGCAGTACCAGCGCTGCACACTTTTGTTGAACAGAAGGTGGGCCAGTCCTTGAGCCTGTCGGTGTGTAGCAAAATACATGGCAGCGCCGACATCTGGAGCTGTAACTACGGTCAGGGGCAGTACATGTCGTTTACGGCCCACTGGGTGAATGTGGTCCCTTTGCAGCAGCAACTTGGACAGGTCACGCCGCTTCGGCCTCCGCGCTCTCTGCCCATTGGGCCTGTGACACCGTGCGACTCGGCCTCCTCATCCTCCGCCATCTCCTCACCCTCCACTGTAGGCTCAAGTCTCAGTGCCCCTCCAGTCTACCATGTGTGCAGGGCACGGAGGTGTCACGCAGTGCTTCACATGGTTTGTCTTGGCGAACGGAGTCACACAGGGGAGGAACTGCTTAAATGTATTCATCAGGAAATCCAAACATGGCTTACTCCGAGAAAACTTAAAATGGGAATCATGGTTACCGACAATGGGAAGAACATTTTGTCTGCGCTGCGCCAAGGAAGCCTGACCCATGCCCCCTGCATGGCTCACGTCTTCAATCTGGTTGTCAAGCGGTTTCTGAAGTGTTCCCCCCATCTGCAGGACATCCTAACAACTTCACGGAAACTTTGCATGCACTTCAGCCACTCCTACACCGCCAAACACACCCTTCTTGAGCTACAGCGTCAGAATGGTATCCCCCAACATAGTCTGATTTGCGATGTTTCCACCCGTTGGAATTCCACCCTTCACATGTTGGACCGATTATATGAACAGAGAAAAGCCATCACGGATTTCCTGATGATCCAAGCAGATAGGGGGACTCCCCTGTGTAACTTCAATGTCAACCAGTGGCAGCTCATACGTGACACCTGCCGTTTGCTCAGGCCCTTTGAGGAAGCCACTTTATTTGTCAGTCGGCAGGATTACGGGATGAACGACGTGATTCCACTGCTTCATGTACTACAGCACATGTTGGAAACCATGGCTGGTCAGGGCACTGGAGACATGGCGTTTACATCTTACGGCCACATGAACCCCCTTGGAGCTGAACTGGAGGAGGAGGAGGAGGAAGAGGAGGAGGAGGAGTTGCCCAGCGAAACACAGTTTAGGCTTGGCGAAATGGCTGGTTTATCTAGTCAGCGGACAGGAGAGGAGGAGCAGGAGCAGCCAGAGGAGCTAGAGGTTTTTGAGGAAGGAGAGACAGAGGACCCGGGCACACCGTGGCAGTATGCAGTGGAGATGGAAACAGGTAGTCCATCCGAGTCACTTGCGCAAATGGCACGAAGCATGCTCACATGCTTGCGTAGTGACCCCAGAATTGTTTCCATCTGTCGGCGGGATGACTTCTGGCTGTCCACCTTATTGGACCCTCGCTTCCGGCACAAAATGGGGGCATTTTTTAAACCCACCGAGAGGGAGGACAAACTCAACTACTACAAAGACATTCTACGTAGGCAGTTGGCCGATGCCTATCTGCGCCATGGTCCATACTCTCGCAGGTCTGACTCGAGGGGACCTCTGCGCTCACCTTCCACTGCCATGGCCGCTGGGGGGGTTGGCAGCAGCAGCAGCAGAAGCTCCATCAGCAGCAGCAGCCTCAGTCTTCAGTCGCTAATGAGTAGCTTTCTACACCCGCATAGTGAGGCTACTCATGAGCAGCAGGAAGACCTGGAGCAGGACCTGAACCAGCAGGTCATGTCATACTTTGACATGACCATGCCAACACACCTTGAGGATCCGCTGGACTTCTGGGCAGCCAAACTTGATTTGTGGCCGCAACTAGCAGAGTTTGCCCTGGAAAAGCTGTCCTGCCCGGCAAGTAGCGTGCCATCTGAGCGGGTGTTTAGTGCGGCGGGGGCCATAGTTACGGCGAGGAGAACTCGTCTGTCAACTAAAAATGTGGAGAGACTCACCTTTGTCAAAATGAATCAGGGATGGATCAGCCAGGATTTCCACCCGCCAATGCCTGATGCATGCGACTAGATTCAGCATGGTGCCACATTTTACACTTTCCAAATGGTGCAAAACATATTTATGTCTTTAGGCCATTTTTTGGGCTCCTGCTGCTGCTACTGTCAACTCCTGCCAACTCCAGGGTGTGATTCATCCAATTTTTGGGCTCCTGAGGCCAACTCCAGTGTATATTTGGGCTCCTGCTGCTGCTGCTGCCAACTTCTGCCAACTCCAGGGTGTGATTCATCCAATTTTTGGGCTCCTGAAGCCAACTCCAGTGTATATTTGGGCTCCTGCTGCTGCTACTGTCAACTCCTGCCAACTCCAGGGTGTGATTCATCCAATTTTTGGGCTCCTGAAGCCAACTCCAGTGTATATTTGGGCTCCTGCTGCTGCTGCCAACTTCTGCCAACTCCAGGGTGTGATTCATCCAATTTTTGGGCTCCTGAAGCCAACTCCAGTGTATATTTGGGCTCCTGCTGCTGCCAACTTCTGCCAACTCCAGGGTGTGATTCATCCAATTTTTGGGCTCCTGAGGCCAACTCCAGTGTATATTTGGGCTCCTGCTGCTGCTGCTGCCAACTTCTGCCAACTCCAGGGTGTGATTCATCCAATTTTTGGGCTCCTGAAGCCAACTCCAGTGTATATTTGGGCTCCTGCTGCTGCTACTGTCAACTCCTGCCAACTCCAGGGTGTGATTCATCCAATTTTTGGGCTCCTGAAGCCAACTCCAGTGTATATTTGGGCTCCTGCTGCTGCTACTGTCAACTCCTGCCAACTCCAGGGTGTGATTCATCCAATTTTTGGGCTCCTGAAGCCAACTCCAGTGTATATTTGGGCTCCTGCTGCTGCTGCTGCCAACTTCTGCCAACTCCAGGGTGTGATTCATCCAATTTTTGGGCTCCTGAAGCCAACTCCAGTGTATATTTGGGCTCCTGCTGCTGCTACTGTCAACTCCTGCCAACTCCAGGGTGTGATTCATCCAATTTTTGGGCTCCTGAGGCCAACTCCAGTGTATATTTGGGCTCCTGCTGCTGCTGCTGCCAACTTCTGCCAACTCCAGGGTGTGATTCATCCAATTTTTGGGCTCCTGAAGCCAACTCCAGTGTATATTTGGGCTCCTGCCGCTGCTACTGTCAACTCCTGCCAACTCCAGGGTGTGATTCATCCAATTTTTGGGCTCCTGAAGCCAACTCCAGTGTATATTTGGGCTCCTGCTGCTGCTGCTGCCAACTTCTGCCAACTCCAGGGTGTGATTCATCCAATTTTTGGGCTCCTGAAGCCAACTCCAGTGTATATTTGGGCTCCTGCTGCTGCTACTGTCAACTCCTGCCAACTCCAGGGTGTTATTCATCCAATTTTTGGGCTCCTGAAGCCAACTCCAGTGTATATTTGGGCTCCTGCTGCTGCTACTGTCAACTCCTGCCAACTCCAGGGTGTGATTCATCCAATTTTTGGGCTCCTGAAGCCAACTCCAGTGTATATTTGGGCTCCTGCTGCTGCTGCTGCCAACTTCTGCCAACTCCAGGGTGTGATTCATCCAATTTTTGGGCTCCTGAAGCCAACTCCAGTGTATATTTGGGCTCCTGCTGCTGCTACTGTCAACTCCTGCCAACTCCAGGGTGTGATTCATCCAATCTTTGGGCTCCTGAGGCCAACTCCAGTGTATATTTGGGCTCCTGCTGCTGCTGCTGCCAACTTCTGCCAACTCCAGGGTGTGATTCATCCAATTTTTGGGCTCCTGAAGCCAACTCCAGTGTATATTTGGGCTCCTGCCGCTGCTACTGTCAACTCCTGCCAACTCCAGGGTGTGATTCATCCAATTTTTGGGCTCCTGAAGCCAACTCCAGTGTATATTTGGGCTCCTGCTGCTGCTGCTGCCAACTTCTGCCAACTCCAGGGTGTGATTCATCCAATTTTTGGGCTCCTGAAGCCAACTCCAGTGTATATTTGGGCTCCTGCTGCTGCTACTGTCAACTCCTGCCAACTCCAGGTTGTGATTCATCCAATTTTTGGGCTCCTGAAGCCAACTCCAGTATATATTCGGGCTCCTGCTGCTGCTGCTGCCAACTTCTGCCAACTCCAGGGTGTGATTCATCCAATTTTTGGGCTCCTGCTGCTGCTGCTGCCAACTTCTGCCAACTCCAGGGTGTGATTCATCCAATTTTTGGGCTCCTGAAGCCAACTCCAGTGTATATTTGGGCTCCTGCTGCTGCTGCCAACTTCTGCCAACTCCAGGGTGTGATTCATCCAATTTTTGGGCTCCTGAAGCCAACTCCAGTGTATATTTGGGCTCCTGCCGCTGCTACTGTCAACTCCTGCCAACTCCAGGGTGTGATTCATCCAATTTTTGGGCTCCTGAAGCCAACTCCAGTGTATATTTGGGCTCCTGCTGCTGCTGCTGCCAACTTCTGCCAACTCCAGGGTGTGATTCATCCAATTTTTGGGCTCCTGAAGCCAACTCCAGTGTATATTTGGGCTCCTGCTGCTGCTACTGTCAACTCCTGCCAACTCCAGGGTGTGATTCATCCAATTTTTGGGCTCCTGAAGCCAACTCCAGTGTATATTTGGGCTCCTGCTGCTGCTACTGTCAACTCCTGCCAACTCCAGGGTGTGATTCATCCAATTTTTGGGCTCCTGAAGCCAACTCCAGTGTATATTTGGGCTCCTGCTGCTGCTGCTGCCAACTTCTGCCAACTCCAGGGTGTGATTCATCCAATTTTTGGGCTCCTGAAGCCAACTCCAGTGTATATTTGGGCTCCTGCTGCTGCTACTGTCAACTCCTGCCAACTCCAGGGTGTGATTCATCCAATTTTTGGGCTCCTGAGGCCAACTCCAGTGTATATTTGGGCTCCTGCTGCTGCTGCTGCCAACTTCTGCCAACTCCAGGGTGTGATTCATCCAATTTTTGGGCTCCTGAAGCCAACTCCAGTGTATATTTGGGCTCCTGCCGCTGCTACTGTCAACTCCTGCCAACTCCAGGGTGTGATTCATCCAATTTTTGGGCTCCTGAAGCCAACTCCAGTGTATATTTGGGCTCCTGCTGCTGCTGCTGCCAACTTCTGCCAACTCCAGGGTGTGATTCATCCAATTTTTGGGCTCCTGAAGCCAACTCCAGTGTATATTTGGGCTCCTGCTGCTGCTGCTGCCAACTTCTGCCAACTCCAGGGTGTGATTCATCCAATTTTTGGGCTCCTGAAGCCAACTCCAGTGTATATTTGGGCTCCTGCCGCTGCTACTGTCAACTCCTGCCAACTCCAGGGTGTGATTCATCCAATTTTTGGGCTCCTGAAGCCAACTCCAGTGTATATTTGGGCTCCTGCTGCTGCTGCTGCCAACTTCTGCCAACTCCAGGGTGTGATTCATCCAATTTTTGGGCTCCTGAAGCCAACTCCAGTGTATATTTGGGCTCCTGCCGCTGCTACTGTCAACTCCTGCCAACTCCAGGGTGTGATTCATCCAATTTTTGGGCTCCTGAAGCCAACTCCAGTGTATATTTGGGCTCCTGCTGCTGCTGCTGCCAACTTCTGCCAACTCCAGGGTGTGATTCATCCAATTTTTGGGCTCCTGAAGCCAACTCCAGTGTATATTTGGGCTCCTGCTGCTGCTACTGTCAACTCCTGCCAACTCCAGGGTGTTATTCATCCAATTTTTGGGCTCCTGAAGCCAACTCCAGTGTATATTTGGGCTCCTGCTGCTGCTACTGTCAACTCCTGCCAACTCCAGGGTGTGATTCATCCAATTTTTGGGCTCCTGAAGCCAACTCCAGTGTATATTTGGGCTCCTGCTGCTGCTGCTGCCAACTTCTGCCAACTCCAGGGTGTGATTCATCCAATTTTTGGGCTCCTGAAGCCAACTCCAGTGTATATTTGGGCTCCTGCTGCTGCTACTGTCAACTCCTGCCAACTCCAGGGTGTGATTCATCCAATTTTTGGGCTCCTGAGGCCAACTCCAGTGTATATTTGGGCTCCTGCTGCTGCTGCTGCCAACTTCTGCCAACTCCAGGGTGTGATTCATCCAATTTTTGGGCTCCTGAAGCCAACTCCAGTGTATATTTGGGCTCCTGCCGCTGCTACTGTCAACTCCTGCCAACTCCAGGGTGTGATTCATCCAATTTTTGGGCTCCTGAAGCCAACTCCAGTGTATATTTGGGCTCCTGCTGCTGCTGCTGCCAACTTCTGCCAACTCCAGGGTGTGATTCATCCAATTTTTGGGCTCCTGAAGCCAACTCCAGTGTATATTTGGGCTCCTGCTGCTGCTACTGTCAACTCCTGCCAACTCCAGGGTGTGATTCATCCAATTTTTGGGCTCCTGAAGCCAACTTCAGTATATTTTCGGGCTCCTGCTGCTGCTGCTGCCAACTTCTGCCAACTCCAGGGTGTGATTCATCCAATTTTTGGGCTCCTGCTGCTGCTGCTGCCAACTTCTGCCAACTCCAGGGTGTGATTCATCCAATTTTTGGGCTCCTGAAGCCAACTCCAGTGTATATTTGGGCTCCTGCTGCTGCTGCCAACTTCTGCCAACTCCAGGGTGTGATTCATCCAATTTTTGGGCTCCTGAAGCCAACTCCAGTGTATATTTGGGCTCCTGCCGCTGCTACTGTCAACTCCTGCCAACTCCAGGGTGTGATTCATCCAATTTTTGGGCTCCTGAAGCCAACTCCAGTGTATATTTGGGCTCCTGCTGCTGCTGCTGCCAACTTCTGCCAACTCCAGGGTGTGATTCATCCAATTTTTGGGCTCCTGAAGCCAACTCCAGTGTATATTTGGGCTCCTGCTGCTGCTACTGTCAACTCCTGCCAACTCCAGGGTGTGATTCATCCAATTTTTGGGCTCCTGAAGCCAACTCCAGTGTATATTTGGGCTCCTGCTGCTGCTACTGTCAACTCCTGCCAACTCCAGGGTGTGATTCATCCAATTTTTGGGCTCCTGAAGCCAACTCCAGTGTATATTTGGGCTCCTGCTGCTGCTGCTGCCAACTTCTGCCAACTCCAGGGTGTGATTCATCCAATTTTTGGGCTCCTGAAGCCAACTCCAGTGTATATTTGGGCTCCTGCTGCTGCTACTGTCAACTCCTGCCAACTCCAGGGTGTGATTCATCCAATTTTTGGGCTCCTGAGGCCAACTCCAGTGTATATTTGGGCTCCTGCTGCTGCTGCTGCCAACTTCTGCCAACTCCAGGGTGTGATTCATCCAATTTTTGGGCTCCTGAAGCCAACTCCAGTGTATATTTGGGCTCCTGCCGCTGCTACTGTCAACTCCTGCCAACTCCAGGGTGTGATTCATCCAATTTTTGGGCTCCTGAAGCCAACTCCAGTGTATATTTGGGCTCCTGCTGCTGCTGCTGCCAACTTCTGCCAACTCCAGGGTGTGATTCATCCAATTTTTGGGCTCCTGAAGCCAACTCCAGTGTATATTTGGGCTCCTGCTGCTGCTACTGTCAACTCCTGCCAACTCCAGGGTGTGATTCATCCAATTTTTGGGCTCCTGAAGCCAACTCCAGTGTATATTTGGGCTCCTGCTGCTGCTACTGTCAACTCCTGCCAACTCCAGGGTGTGATTCATCCAATTTTTGGGCTCCTGAAGCCAACTCCAGTGTATATTTGGGCTCCTGCTGCTGCTACTGTCAACTCCTGCCAACTCCAGGGTGTGATTCATCCAATTTTTGGGCTCCTGAAGCCAACTCCAGTGTATATTTGGGCTCCTGCTGCTGCTACTGTCAACTCCTGCCAACTCCAGGGTGTGATTCATCCAATTTTTGGGCTCCTGAAGCCAACTCCAGTGTATATTTGGGCTCCTGCTGCTGCTGCTGCCAACTTCTGCCAACTCCAGGGTGTGATTCATCCAATTTTTGGGCTCCTGAAGCCAACTCCAGTGTATATTTGGGCTCCTGCTGCTGCTACTGTCAACTCCTGCCAACTCCAGGGTGTGATTCATCCAATTTTTGGGCTCCTGAGGCCAACTCCAGTGTATATTTGGGCTCCTGCTGCTGCTGCTGCCAACTTCTGCCAACTCCAGGGTGTGATTCATCCAATTTTTGGGCTCCTGAAGCCAACTCCAGTGTATATTTGGGCTCCTGCCGCTGCTACTGTCAACTCCTGCCAACTCCAGGGTGTGATTCATCCAATTTTTGGGCTCCTGAAGCCAACTCCAGTGTATATTTGGGCTCCTGCTGCTGCTGCTGCCAACTTCTGCCAACTCCAGGGTGTGATTCATCCAATTTTTGGGCTCCTGAAGCCAACTCCAGTGTATATTTGGGCTCCTGCTGCTGCTACTGTCAACTCCTGCCAACTCCAGGGTGTTATTCATCCAATTTTTGGGCTCCTGAAGCCAACTCCAGTGTATATTTGGGCTCCTGCTGCTGCTACTGTCAACTCCTGCCAACTCCAGGGTGTGATTCATCCAATTTTTGGGCTCCTGAAGCCAACTCCAGTGTATATTTGGGCTCCTGCTGCTGCTGCTGCCAACTTCTGCCAACTCCAGGGTGTGATTCATCCAATTTTTGGGCTCCTGAAGCCAACTCCAGTGTATATTTGGGCTCCTGCTGCTGCTACTGTCAACTCCTGCCAACTCCAGGGTGTGATTCATCCAATTTTTGGGCTCCTGAGGCCAACTCCAGTGTATATTTGGGCTCCTGCTGCTGCTGCTGCCAACTTCTGCCAACTCCAGGGTGTGATTCATCCAATTTTTGGGCTCCTGAAGCCAACTCCAGTGTATATTTGGGCTCCTGCCGCTGCTACTGTCAACTCCTGCCAACTCCAGGGTGTGATTCATCCAATTTTTGGGCTCCTGAAGCCAACTCCAGTGTATATTTGGGCTCCTGCTGCTGCTGCTGCCAACTTCTGCCAACTCCAGGGTGTGATTCATCCAATTTTTGGGCTCCTGAAGCCAACTCCAGTGTATATTTGGGCTCCTGCTGCTGCTACTGTCAACTCCTGCCAACTCCAGGTTGTGATTCATCCAATTTTTGGGCTCCTGAAGCCAACTCCAGTATATATTCGGGCTCCTGCTGCTGCTGCTGCCAACTTCTGCCAACTCCAGGGTGTGATTCATCCAATTTTTGGGCTCCTGCTGCTGCTGCTGCCAACTTCTGCCAACTCCAGGGTGTGATTCATCCAATTTTTGGGCTCCTGAAGCCAACTCCAGTGTATATTTGGGCTCCTGCTGCTGCTGCCAACTTCTGCCAACTCCAGGGTGTGATTCATCCAATTTTTGGGCTCCTGAAGCCAACTCCAGTGTATATTTGGGCTCCTGCCGCTGCTACTGTCAACTCCTGCCAACTCCAGGGTGTGATTCATCCAATTTTTGGGCTCCTGAAGCCAACTCCAGTGTATATTTGGGCTCCTGCTGCTGCTGCTGCCAACTTCTGCCAACTCCAGGGTGTGATTCATCCAATTTTTGGGCTCCTGAAGCCAACTCCAGTGTATATTTGGGCTCCTGCTGCTGCTACTGTCAACTCCTGCCAACTCCAGGGTGTGATTCATCCAATTTTTGGGCTCCTGAAGCCAACTCCAGTGTATATTTGGGCTCCTGCTGCTGCTACTGTCAACTCCTGCCAACTCCAGGGTGTGATTCATCCAATTTTTGGGCTCCTGAAGCCAACTCCAGTGTATATTTGGGCTCCTGCTGCTGCTGCTGCCAACTTCTGCCAACTCCAGGGTGTGATTCATCCAATTTTTGGGCTCCTGAAGCCAACTCCAGTGTATATTTGGGCTCCTGCTGCTGCTACTGTCAACTCCTGCCAACTCCAGGGTGTGATTCATCCAATTTTTGGGCTCCTGAGGCCAACTCCAGTGTATATTTGGGCTCCTGCTGCTGCTGCTGCCAACTTCTGCCAACTCCAGGGTGTGATTCATCCAATTTTTGGGCTCCTGAAGCCAACTCCAGTGTATATTTGGGCTCCTGCCGCTGCTACTGTCAACTCCTGCCAACTCCAGGGTGTGATTCATCCAATTTTTGGGCTCCTGAAGCCAACTCCAGTGTATATTTGGGCTCCTGCTGCTGCTGCTGCCAACTTCTGCCAACTCCAGGGTGTGATTCATCCAATTTTTGGGCTCCTGAAGCCAACTCCAGTGTATATTTGGGCTCCTGCTGCTGCTGCTGCCAACTTCTGCCAACTCCAGGGTGTGATTCATCCAATTTTTGGGCTCCTGAAGCCAACTCCAGTGTATATTTGGGCTCCTGCCGCTGCTACTGTCAACTCCTGCCAACTCCAGGGTGTGATTCATCCAATTTTTGGGCTCCTGAAGCCAACTCCAGTGTATATTTGGGCTCCTGCTGCTGCTGCTGCCAACTTCTGCCAACTCCAGGGTGTGATTCATCCAATTTTTGGGCTCCTGAAGCCAACTCCAGTGTATATTTGGGCTCCTGCCGCTGCTACTGTCAACTCCTGCCAACTCCAGGGTGTGATTCATCCAATTTTTGGGCTCCTGAAGCCAACTCCAGTGTATATTTGGGCTCCTGCTGCTGCTGCTGCCAACTTCTGCCAACTCCAGGGTGTGATTCATCCAATTTTTGGGCTCCTGAAGCCAACTCCAGTGTATATTTGGGCTCCTGCTGCTGCTACTGTCAACTCCTGCCAACTCCAGGGTGTTATTCATCCAATTTTTGGGCTCCTGAAGCCAACTCCAGTGTATATTTGGGCTCCTGCTGCTGCTACTGTCAACTCCTGCCAACTCCAGGGTGTGATTCATCCAATTTTTGGGCTCCTGAAGCCAACTCCAGTGTATATTTGGGCTCCTGCTGCTGCTGCTGCCAACTTCTGCCAACTCCAGGGTGTGATTCATCCAATTTTTGGGCTCCTGAAGCCAACTCCAGTGTATATTTGGGCTCCTGCTGCTGCTACTGTCAACTCCTGCCAACTCCAGGGTGTGATTCATCCAATTTTTGGGCTCCTGAGGCCAACTCCAGTGTATATTTGGGCTCCTGCTGCTGCTGCTGCCAACTTCTGCCAACTCCAGGGTGTGATTCATCCAATTTTTGGGCTCCTGAAGCCAACTCCAGTGTATATTTGGGCTCCTGCCGCTGCTACTGTCAACTCCTGCCAACTCCAGGGTGTGATTCATCCAATTTTTGGGCTCCTGAAGCCAACTCCAGTGTATATTTGGGCTCCTGCTGCTGCTGCTGCCAACTTCTGCCAACTCCAGGGTGGGATTCATCCAATTTTTGGGCTCCTGAAGCCAACTCCAGTGTATATTTGGGCTCCTGCTGCTGCTACTGTCAACTCCTGCCAACTCCAGGGTGTGATTCATCCAATTTTTGGGCTCCTGAAGCCAACTTCAGTATATTTTCGGGCTCCTGCTGCTGCTGCTGCCAACTTCTGCCAACTCCAGGGTGTGATTCATCCAATTTTTGGGCTCCTGCTGCTGCTGCTGCCAACTTCTGCCAACTCCAGGGTGTGATTCATCCAATTTTTGGGCTCCTGAAGCCAACTCCAGTGTATATTTGGGCTCCTGCTGCTGCTGCCAACTTCTGCCAACTCCAGGGTGTGATTCATCCAATTTTTGGGCTCCTGAAGCCAACTCCAGTGTATATTTGGGCTCCTGCCGCTGCTACTGTCAACTCCTGCCAACTCCAGGGTGTGATTCATCCAATTTTTGGGCTCCTGAAGCCAACTCCAGTGTATATTTGGGCTCCTGCTGCTGCTGCTGCCAACTTCTGCCAACTCCAGGGTGTGATTCATCCAATTTTTGGGCTCCTGAAGCCAACTCCAGTGTATATTTGGGCTCCTGCTGCTGCTACTGTCAACTCCTGCCAACTCCAGGGTGTGATTCATCCAATTTTTGGGCTCCTGAAGCCAACTCCAGTGTATATTTGGGCTCCTGCTGCTGCTACTGTCAACTCCTGCCAACTCCAGGGTGTGATTCATCCAATTTTTGGGCTCCTGAAGCCAACTCCAGTGTATATTTGGGCTCCTGCTGCTGCTGCTGCCAACTTCTGCCAACTCCAGGGTGTGATTCATCCAATTTTTGGGCTCCTGAAGCCAACTCCAGTGTATATTTGGGCTCCTGCTGCTGCTACTGTCAACTCCTGCCAACTCCAGGGTGTGATTCATCCAATTTTTGGGCTCCTGAGGCCAACTCCAGTGTATATTTGGGCTCCTGCTGCTGCTGCTGCCAACTTCTGCCAACTCCAGGGTGTGATTCATCCAATTTTTGGGCTCCTGAAGCCAACTCCAGTGTATATTTGGGCTCCTGCCGCTGCTACTGTCAACTCCTGCCAACTCCAGGGTGTGATTCATCCAATTTTTGGGCTCCTGAAGCCAACTCCAGTGTATATTTGGGCTCCTGCTGCTGCTGCTGCCAACTTCTGCCAACTCCAGGGTGTGATTCATCCAATTTTTGGGCTCCTGAAGCCAACTCCAGTGTATATTTGGGCTCCTGCTGCTGCTACTGTCAACTCCTGCCAACTCCAGGGTGTGATTCATCCAATTTTTGGGCTCCTGAAGCCAACTCCAGTGTATATTTGGGCTCCTGCTGCTGCTACTGTCAACTCCTGCCAACTCCAGGGTGTGATTCATCCAATTTTTGGGCTCCTGAAGCCAACTCCAGTGTATATTTGGGCTCCTGCTGCTGCTACTGTCAACTCCTGCCAACTCCAGGGTGTGATTCATCCAATTTTTGGGCTCCTGAAGCCAACTCCAGTGTATATTTGGGCTCCTGCTGCTGCTACTGTCAACTCCTGCCAACTCCAGGGTGTGATTCATCCAATTTTTGGGCTCCTGAAGCCAACTCCAGTGTATATTTGGGCTCCTGCTGCTGCTGCTGCCAACTTCTGCCAACTCCAGGGTGTGATTCATCCAATTTTTGGGCTCCTGAAGCCAACTCCAGTGTATATTTGGGCTCCTGCCGCTGCTACTGTCAACTCCTGCCAACTCCAGGGTGTGATTCATCCAATTTTTGGGCTCCTGAAGCCAACTCCAGTGTATATTTGGGCTCCTGCTGCTGCTGCTGCCAACTTCTGCCAACTCCAGGGTGTGATTCATCCAATTTTTGGGCTCCTGAAGCCAACTCCAGTATATATTTGGGCTCCTGCTGCTGCTGCTGCCAACTTCTGCCAACTCCAGGGTGTGATTCATCCAATTTTTGGGCTCCTGCTGCTGCTGCTGCCAACTTCTGCCAACTCCAGGGTGTGATTCATCCAATTTTTGGGCTCCTGAAGCCAACTCCAGTGTATATTTGGGCTCCTGCTGCTGCTGCTGCCAACTTCTGCCAACTCCAGGGTGTGATTCATCCAATTTTTGGGCTCCTGAAGCCAACTCCAGTGTATATTTGGGCTCCTGCCGCTGCTACTGTCAACTCCTGCCAACTCCAGGGTGTGATTCATCCAATTTTTGGGCTCCTGAAGCCAACTCCAGTGTATATTTGGGCTCCTGCTGCTGCTGCTGCCAACTTCTGCCAACTCCAGGGTGTGATTCATCCAATTTTTGGGCTCCTGAAGCCAACTCCAGTGTATATTTGGGCTCCTGCTGCTGCTACTGTCAACTCCTGCCAACTCCAGGGTGTGATTCATCCAATTTTTGGGCTCCTGAAGCCAACTCCAGTGTATATTTGGGCTCCTGCTGCTGCTACTGTCAACTCCTGCCAACTCCAGGGTGTGATTCATCCAATTTTTGGGCTCCTGAAGCCAACTCCAGTGTATATTTGGGCTCCTGCTGCTGCTGCTGCCAACTTCTGCCAACTCCAGGGTGTGATTCATCCAATTTTTGGGCTCCTGAAGCCAACTCCAGTGTATATTTGGGCTCCTGCTGCTGCTACTGTCAACTCCTGCCAACTCCAGGGTGTGATTCATCCAATTTTTGGGCTCCTGAGGCCAACTCCAGTGTATATTTGGGTTCCTGCTGCTGCTGCTGCCAACTTCTGCCAACTCCAGGGTGTGATTCATCCAATTTTTGGGCTCCTGAAGCCAACTCCAGTGTATATTTGGGCTCCTGCCGCTGCTACTGTCAACTCCTGCCAACTCCAGGGTGTGATTCATCCAATTTTTGGGCTCCTGAAGCCAACTCCAGTGTATATTTGGGCTCCTGCTGCTGCTGCTGCCAACTTCTGCCAACTCCAGGGTGTGATTCATCCAATTTTTGGGCTCCTGAAGCCAACTCCAGTGTATATTTGGGCTCCTGCTGCTGCTACTGTCAACTCCTGCCAACTCCAGGGTGTGATTCATCCAATTTTTGGGCTCCTGAAGCCAACTCCAGTATATATTTGGGCTCCTGCTGCTGCTGCTGCCAACTTCTGCCAACTCCAGGGTGTGATTCATCCAATTTTTGGGCTCCTGCTGCTGCTGCTGCCAACTTCTGCCAACTCCAGGGTGTGATTCATCCAATTTTTGGGCTCCTGAAGCCAACTCCAGTGTATATTTGGGCTCCTGCTGCTGCCAACTTCTGCCAACTCCAGGGTGTGATTCATCCAATTTTTGGGCTCCTGAAGCCAACTCCAGTGTATATTTGGGCTCCTGCTGCTGCTGCTGCCAACTTCTGCCAACTCCAGGGTGTGATTCATCCAATTTTTGGGCTCCTGAGGCCAACTCCAGTGTATATTTGGGCTCCTTCTGCCCCTCATAGTGATGCCACTTCAACTCTCTGCAATTGTGCCGCTCTGCGATTCTATTAGCGATGCCTCTGATCTGCATGTGATATTTCTTCAAAGTATTATTTAACTAACCCAGCACGCATCCTGTGCGTGTTACAGCAAGGCTGAATGGTTTACAACCCTATTGAGGCTCTAGGAGGCTCAGAAATAGCCGTTTTTAATAGCGATTCGTCGCAAATTTATTCGGGTCGAAGCGATTTTTGTCGGAAAATTCGGCGAATCAGTCGAATCGAATTTTTCAAAAGTTCGCTCATCTCTAAGTGTGACCAAAATGTAAAATCAATAAATTAGGACAATTTGATAACATTCAAGCAGACTTTAAGAGTTGTATAAAAACATATACATATATAAACTATTCAATTATTATTCTTAATGTATTTTTATTTTTAATATTTTTTGGGGATGGTTAATGTTTCTGAAAATGTAATTTTAGAAAATATAAAAGTAAAAAAAAGTAATTATTCCTTATCAAAAATAGGTCCCATTTTATTCAAAAATATTTAAAAATGTTTATTTTGGGGGGTGTTTAAAAGAAGGTGACAGCCTCCCAGTGCCTTAATAACTCCATTCTGTTTTTTCACACACCATGAAAGCACAATCTCCCCAACAAATAGTGCTCCATCCATCAGCCGGAAGTGCTGTCGGAAATTTCTCGTTGAGCCCTCTCTCACATGCTAAATCTTGGCTCTGAATCATGTGTAAGTCTCACTCTTTCACACATAACGAAAACACTAATACACTGGAAAAAGCCAACGAGAAACTCACAAATGGCCCAAACCCAATGGAAAAAATACACATACACATGCTTTTTCGTGTGAAACTTCAGGTAAAAGAAGCTGTGAATCAGGGCCTATGTCAGACGCAGTCAGTTTTCTGGCACTCCAGCTGTTCTTTTTTGCTGCTCTTTTTGCTTTCTTTGCTCCCCCTGGTGACCAGAAACAGCCACAAAAACCAAATATGCACTTATATGCCAGCAGGACTATCCGATGTGTGTGTGAGAGCCCAGCACTCACCAACCCTTATTGTTCTGGGTCTTTTGAGTGCAATGCTGTGGAGTGTCTGCTTTCTGTCCTGCAGCATTCTATTGCCAATTTTACATGTATAGCTCCCTGGCCACAATGTAAATCGCCTTTTTTTATGAACTGCAATTAGTGCTTATATTTCGTGCATCCTCGAAAATCATGAAAAGTAATGCAAGGGCTAATTTATTCAGCGGGGGTGACACATCCAAAGACCATCAGCATGTACTAGAACAAGCATAAATGTTCATTATTGTTCATTAAAGCGGACCAAACCCCATAATTTTAACTCACATCCCCTGAATTGCTCCCCTCATAGAGAGTACCTTTTGCTAATTTTCACTGCTCCCGCTTCACTCTAATCCCAGATAATGACGCCTGTTTTAGTTGAAAAGCTCCGACTCTGCCACACTTATGCCAGGACGAATCAAAAAGTGGTAATATCCATTTCTAGCTCTACACCCTAAGAAGGAAATATTGGCAGTGGCTTTGGCCAAATGTATTTCACAAGTTCAGTGGGTTTTGGTCCACTTTAAATACATGTGTCATAGGTGTTATCTAATAGTATTACCTGTATATAGGTGGATTTAAGTTCAAATACATATGTTCATTTGCCCTTCTGTATCAATCTAGACTAAATGTTCGAAATGAGTTCAATGCTTAATGACTAGTTCAACAAATAATTTATCTTGTTTGTATTAGACATATGACCACTTAAAAGTTGCTGTGCAAATGGGCTTAAAACCAACCCAAAAAGGCAAATAACAAACTATTAAATAAAAAAATACCAAAAAATACTTAAATAAGCTTCTAAGCATCCTTTAATCTTATTATCTAGTTTATCTTACCCCCCACCCCCACCCAAAAAAATCCTTTTAAAAAACTATGCTTTTTGGATTTTATTGATTCCTCCTTACAACTGCTCCATTTCTGACTGTACACCAGTATAGAGAAGCAAATATTAACAATGACGATCAATACATCTTTATGTTCACTAAAATCCAAATCTATTTTTGTACAGTTATATAATTTAAGTGGATTCAGCTTTTATCTATGTTTTCAAAGGAGCAATGTAGTTAAACATAAAACAGAAAGATCCTACATATAAATGTTCCGCAAAGCAGGAACATGTTGCAAGATAGAGAAGGTTCTGCAAAAACAGTAATTACATTTAGCAACAATGAACTATTATTTCAACTCTGCTGGAAGACATAGCCGCAAAAGAGCTGTATATTGTTGTAACTCTGGGTCTAAAAATTCAGGTACTTTATGAGAACAATATTATTACTCTGGAATAGGGGGGAAATCCATAAAAGGTGTGCTGTTGCATTCAGCATAAAACTGGGTGTTTGGGAGCTGGTTATAAACCGGGCATACATTGCGAAAATAATGTTATATAGTGACCCTAGGTTAGTCCCAGTCTAACAATCAGTGTACAGATCAGTGATGAAAATTTTACCTTTTCTTTTTAATTTTGTATCAAAGGACCTGCACTCAGTGTAACCCGAGGACTTCTCAAGGAATATACATCCTCAGGCATCAGTGTTATAGATATGGACAATCTACAAATTTGCTAACAGCCTGTTAAGACAATGAACAAAATAATCACACTCTTGGAATTCTCACAACACAAGCCTAATTACGGTAGATGTTCTACCAATTACCTATAACATTTTCTGGTCAGATGTTCCCAGGGTCACCCTGAAAGCAACCATATTGTTTGCAGGCAGATTTTAAGGCTGGCATTAGAACCTCTGGAGCATGATAACTACAAGTTATCAATGAAGGTCTGGGACCACTGCTCAGAGGTTACCCCACACAAGCAAAACTTAAGGAGTCATTGCAGATGAAGTAATTTTATAGTATGGCAACTGGGAGTTTCTCCATCCAGAAAGATGTCAACAACAGTTTTGAACAGCTGCTTGCTGTCTACTACCCATTACCTCTGTTGACTATGAGCAGGACTAGCTTAAAGTGTTTGCCAAGTCAAAACCTAAACAATAAATATCAGTAGCTTACCATACATTGAGTCATTTCATCCTTGTCCTTCCTCTCCTGTCTGTCTCTGTAGATAGGAAATCACTTACCCATTCAGCTTTCAATCACCAGCCCACTTACCTGGTCCTTCAATTAACCTTCAGTGAACAGAAAATGGAAACACCCCCGACTCCTTCCCCAGACGTCCTGATTGGCTGCCTCTCTGCAACTCTGAAACCCCGTACCTCCTTTCTCTGCTCTCAGTGTTCAGATGTCTGGCTCCAGTCATTGATCAGGCTGCCAGCAATCAACAGCCTGTCCACCCTGTGGACAGCCTTACCACAGGTCAGACACCCAGCAAACTGCCCTTTCATCCATGCACACTAGTTGCTAACAGGGTGCAGACAGTCTCTCTGCCTGCAGCATGTCTCTCACTCTCATCATTTTATCACACTAATCTGACAGGGTCAATCACTCTGCCTGCAGCATATCTCTCAATGATCCACCTTTTATGTACAGGCTGTGACTCTCAGCACTCTTATTCAAGCATGGCCCATTATGAATATGCTCAGCTCAAAGTGTGCTTACATCACATTGCTGTTGCCGCACCCACTATTTCTCTTCATTTTTTTGATGATGCTCGAATACTTTTAAAGGTAGCATAGAAATTACAGGGTCTTTTGGAAATGGATTGTGGTTTAACCCGAGACATTCATGCTTGCCTTTAGTTTAAAGTTAATCAAAATCCTGGATTTTGGTCCTTTCCCCAGGGGCACCTCGATCGGGGGTGCCCCGCTGTGTGAAACCCCCCAGACCGCCGCAGTCAACTCACCTTATCCCGGTCCCATGGCACGTTCAAGAGCAGCGGCTCTGTTGGCCACGTCCTCCGCTTCCCTCTAGCAGTGTGCGTGCCGGCGCCAGGCATTTATGAATGACCGGCGTGGGCATGCTCCCGGTCACAATCTACGCCCGAGCATGCTGCGCTTAGACACGTTGTGGGACTGGGAAGAGGTGAGTTGCTGCAGCGATCTGGGGGGTTTCACACTGATCGGGGTGACCCCGGGAAAAGAAACAAACCCAGGATAGTCAAAACTTTTGACTATCCTGGGTTTTGGTCCACTCAAACTTTAAGTTCCCCTTATTGGAAACTTAGACCTGATGCCCTTTAACTAAAGAGCAATATTATCACAAGCTACAATACTCACACATTACTCTCATTTACATTTTTTTCCCAATTCATGACTTTCTGTGGTGTCCACTTCTATGTCTGGCCTTGCATTTGCATAGTTGGAGTTTCAGAGGCTTAGACCCACATGTCTATCTGCAAGTGTGAACATTTGTAAAGCATCTGTGCAGAGACTAAAGGTAGATTCAACACCATAAAGAAAAGTAACTAGGACAAAGATGAGGCTAGGGAATATATATATGAAGGTTTGGAGTCTGGCATTGTGGATGTAGCTATGGGATTCTATAGTAGCTCCCAACTAGACTGTGATAGCTAGAACATACATTTAGAAATGTGTTACTTGAGGACCTGCACAGGAGCTGGCATTGTGATGACATGGTTGAAGTAGCATGGTTGAAGTTACCAAAGACATGTGGGTGGAGAATTTGGGAGAGAGACTTGTGAATAAAGACTAGATATAAAAGAGTGGCAATGCAGTGCCTTTTCTCTGAATATTTAGGTGCCCAGACAGTGATACAAAGGTATCTTCTAAATTCAAGATGTTGGAGAGAGCAGTTACACTTGAAATAGCAGTGCACTAAGGCCAACCTAAACCACCACTGCTAAAGGATATGTATAGACTACAAATAGAGATGGCCAACTGAAGTTCTCCCTCTGGCTTTCAGTGACATCTGCAACGTATAAGCCCCACAGTGATCACCAGATGTACTGATACGTCTTTAAATGAATACAGGTGCTTCAAAGTGTAGGAAATGTCAGTAAATTGAAGCCGAGAAGCTCTTTTATTGATTTTAGAGTTAAATTGCCCAATATGAAGGCTTCATTTTAGGCTTATCTGGCACCATGGCACATTGGAGCGTACCATTGTGCTGTGTCCTTTTCTTATATTTAGCTTATGTGGCCAAGGAGAATTCTACTTGATGCTTTGGTAGATTTACTTTCCTTTTGTTCTTGAGGAAACCCAGTATAGTAATTTCTGTATCCTGGCCATAGCCTTCTGAATGTCAGATATTAGACCTTGTATACACCCTAAAGAGGAACATCAGACTTAAAATAAAAAGGGGCCAATCCCCCCTCCATCAGCCGCTACTTACTTTTTGGATGTGGCCGCTGCCTGCTGCGGCAACATCTGGCTGCTTCACCACCCGATCCTCACCCCGCTGCCTGCTTAGCCGGTGCTAACTGACAAGTACACTTCAGTGTCCCACGCCGCTCTTGCAGCTCTGCAAATTCTCGTGGCATTTCGGGTGGCTCCATTGCATTCCATTCATGGCACTATGTAGCCGCAAGATGGCGCCACCTGTCAGAAGGTCGCCGGCATCTGAGGGACCCAGAAGATGGATCCCCCAGCAAGGTGAATAAACAATCCCCAATTGTGAAGCCAGAGGGGGGGGGAACAGTCCAGTGAGGTTTGCCGGAGGTTTTATGATGTTCCTCTTTCAGCTCATTTCAAACAAATATCTACTTCTAAAAAGCTAAATATGAGTGGGGTTCATTTACTGTGTCACTTTGTCGCTTCAAGTTGAGGTTCCGCATAAAGAATTCTTTGGGAGTGCTTCATATGATGATATATAAATCTTAAAAGTGATAACTACTTTAGCTGTTGTACTGTAGCTCAATTCCATAGAAATCCAGTAATGTTTAGCTGCTGAGTTTCATTAGTGTAACATATCTGCAGAATAATTCTTCTGAATGCATAGCATGTGCCTGTAGTTCTGCTGCTACTGATTCTTTCAGTACTGTTTTATTTTTGTCTTTGAAGAAAAGAAAAACTCCTTCCTCAACAGGACACTTTATGGATACATCAAGCTTGTCATGTTAGCAATCTAATCACAAACCTGTAATTCAGTGGGCAACAATTTCTTATTGTGAATTGTATTGCAGCTTTTATGTTCATTTAGGCCACCTAAGATTGCTGATGCACCATATGTTTCAGGCCAGGAATGATGGATGATATCCTCTGATGCCCATCCCTAAGTGATTGCAAAGATTGAAGACACACAGTTCACTTAAGATTGCTTACTATTACATGGAGTAATCAGTAGGGTAGGAAAACCTGTGCACCTTGCATCACCTCTCCTCACATCTTAGGTCCTTAAAGGCTAACGCACAGAAAATGTTTATAAAATCTGTCAGTATAAATGTCAGCAAATAAATATGCTGTCATAAAACATATGATACATACCATGTCTAGGTATTAGCAATGTATTTGCATTAAAACTGGACAGCCTGATATCGGTCATTCTTTTTTCTGACTTCCAGGGAGCCCTAGTGTGAGGCAGAGTTTAAATGACAGGGTAACGGCAATAAGTAATTGTGCAAGTGTGCAGTTATGTTAAAGACGCGCAGGATATTACACCTCTGTCACACTGTACAGAACTCACATTGAAGGGTATCAAGAGTACTGATTTAACACACACCTATTGTTTTATTCTCTTTCATTTTCTGCCTGGAGAAGCACATTTAATCTACCGTCTGTGTACCGTGATAAAGTCATTCTTAGCGCTGGCGTTGCCTGCAGCAGTTTGGATGTACTTTTACAAGAACACATGTCAGGTCCCTTTGCTGTAACTGCACCATTTAAAGCCAGCTTTCAGATTTTAATACAATAATTATATTTTTATTTTAAATGACATAGCTCTTAATGATGTAGTTAAATCCTGGCAGCACATTTTCCAAAACATAACCTGTTTTTTTTTTCTAGCTAATTGCTGCTTTACAGCACCCAGGGCTGATACTGTGTTGTCGTCCCCAGAGCGATCTTGTTGTCACCCCTGCAGACACAAAGGTTTAGCCATATTGAGCTGCTGACAAAGAAAACAATGGACAGTGGCACCATTTTAATTCACTTTCAGTTTTGTGTAGGTGCATTAAGAAGCTCTGGCAGGACCAAATCAATGTAGAGGCTCATGCAGGCCATGCACTGCTAAACAGCATTAATAGTCATTAATGATATTTATGATACACAAAGTGGCCTTGCCTTTTCAATGTTTTAATACATGTTCTCTGCGATGTTTCTTCACCTCATCTTAGCACTGCACTGATTGCGCCATCATCCATTCATCAGGAACTATCAAGTCCTACCTTTTTTTGGATGCTTGCCCATCGATGACATACCCCAAATACATTTTGGCCAGGTGTCAGCTCATTGTTTCTTATTTCTTCAACATGTTTAGGAGGCAAATGAGGCATTGTGTTACTGCACACAATAATATAGAATGCCAGCGTGAGAATTCCAGCTTCTCAATATCTACAGCTATGCTATGACATATGAAGCTATATATCAGTATTAAGAAAGATGATATAACTGATGGCTGGGACCAAATTCAATTAATTAATCAAAGACACAATTCAAGATGGAGGCAGTGTTTCTTTAAAGAAAATGAAATGTAGCTGCTCAACCCAAAGTCAAGAAATTAAGGGTAAACCAATTTAAAGAGGAACATCAGGCCTTTTTCTGATTTTCCCCTCTAAGCATCCCTCCCCCTCCCTCACTGCCTTTTGGTAGTATTCCTGGCGCCTTTCCACCCCCTCTTAGTTGTCGCTGAGTGAAGGCTGCAGGCTTTGCCGTTCTTACCTCTAGACATCCTCTCTTCAAATGTCCTGTGCAGTGCATGATGGACCGCACAGTGCATGATGGGACAGCAAGATGGCACTGTCCAGCAGAGACACCATGGGGATACCAAAGAGCAATGCGACCGGACAGGTAAGTCATGGTAAAAATGGAGGGGCAGGGGGACGAGCAATGCCAGGATTGGGGAGTTTTTTTAACTGACCAATACTTGAAATGTTCTTCTTTAAATTGGTAGACTTACATTATTTTATAAGCACACAAAGAGAGAAAAAAATAAATGTTTAGTCTGTTCTGGCCCAGGGGTCCATTACTACCATAATTAGACCCCAGATGAAAGTTTTTCTCTTTCCCAAGTGTTGTATACACTCTTCACCTTGTAGAAATGGCATTTCTCATTCAGGTTTCATGCTTCTCATGTTTCTCATGCTTCTCTTTGTCCCTGTCGGATTAGCTAGGGACACTGTGACCGTCTTAACAGCATAGGTCCGCATAGGTCATCTGAAGGCACTTATTAAAATGGACAATCATAGCCCAGGGTGGCTCTGGAATCTAAAAGACTCCAAGGCTGGCCGACTAGGTTCCCCTGGGGTATCCTAATTCAGGATGCCCCACTGTGTGAATCTCCCATGTAATTGTCTGCAATCACCTTACCTTTCCACTGGTCCCTTGACATGATCGCAGGCGACAGACGCACCCCAGGCATCCCTGCAGCTGTGTGCAAGACACAGGGAAACCGGACATACGACAACCGCTTCTGCATCCTCTGCCGACGTTTAGTCAGAACAATCCCAAATCAGTATACCCCCAGGGCAGAGACCAATCACCATTGGTTCACTTTAAATAACTTGCTCCATTAAGTAAGCAGATGACTGAAGGATAGAAACCACTATGGATCTGATGGCCTTACATGATGGCAGTCTGTAGCGCCCAACTCGAAGGAAGGAATACTAACAATACATGGCAAGGGTGAAAGGTGATCTTCTTGTCTTTCTTACTTCCGCAAACCAGCAGAGGATGAAGGAAGCCAGGACTGCACTAATGTAGGAGTTGTAACTAAATTGTAAAAGGTGCCTTTTTCAGTAGATGCAGAAAGAAGAAGTACAGTGGTGATGTTTTTGTCCCACTTGAGGAAGTCCAAGTCTTTTGTATTGGTTATAGCGCTTTCACTAGCAATATGTACATCTTGACAAAACATATAACTAAATATGCTTTTGCAGACTTACCTAAAGCAGTTCTATTAAACAGTTTGACAGATGTTGCCAAATACATTATGGAATAATTTAATATAATACACATACAGTATTTGATTCCCACATATCGGTCTTTGAACAAATGAGCCGTATTGTAATTGTTGCAAAATCCTATTTCACGTGGGAGCAACCTGTAGTTGTTAATTGCTGAAGCATCATCTAAGGACTCTGTGGTTATTGTTTATGCTTTCACTGAATAATGACATCACCGCCGGGTTATAGTTACAGCCGGGCCACTTGGCTCCATGCATCTGAAAGTAGCAAAACAATGAATATAGCGCATCCCGAATCTGAGCTGTAATAAAGTAGCTGTTGATATGTAGTCAGAGATCACCATAAAAGTCCTTGAGTTTCTTTCACTTTATTTTGCATAAAGGTCACCAGACAGCTTTGCATCATCTAACTCTATCAATCAAGGGCTTCAACCAGTGCTTTCTGCTGAAAGCCTTCCTGTTTGGCTCTGCTTTCCAGAGACAGCTCAATAACTTGTCTGTGAAGCTGTGATAAATGTGGCATGTTCTCTTAAACTGTTCCTTTACCACTGGGCAGAATTTCAATACACCTTCAACTGCAAAAGCCATCCTTGCATAAGCCAGTTTTATTTACCTCTAATAAATGATTATATCAACCTGCTCATAACTGCCTTTTTTCCTTTTTGACACCTCTAGTAAATGATTATATCAACCTGCTCATATCTGCCTTTTTTCCTTTTTGACAAAGTAGCTATGTCTTTATAATGTCTGTGCCAGTACATCGATTAGGCTTGTTTTAGTGTGTTTATACCGATTCGTCCTAGTTCTTTGTAAAACAGACCACAATTGGGAGACTAATGCAGGCTATCTAATCCACGTGTCTGCTATTAATGTTTGCTTCAAATGGTACACATCAGGAAATATCATTAAACCATAACTTTCTTTCTTCCATTCTTCCAACCTTTTTCAAAGCTGAAAATGGGTTCAGTGTTCTTCTAGCTGAACAGTTGTAAAAAAATCTCTAAACCATCCCATTTTTGCACAATTGTCTATCTCTAGAAGAAGGCCTCAAATAGAGCTATTATAGCAAATGAATCACTTCTCACTCTGAATGAGGATGGCTCTTTCAAATCAGATTGGGGGTCAATGGCAGGGCACAGCACAAGAGCTCACATTGCAGCTGTCTGCAAATGAGGTGCACCTCAACATACTGCCAGCAGTGACAATGTACCTTGCCATCTAGGTAGGCTAAATATGGACCACACACATCACACATGTATTCACTAGCCACACTGCAGAAGCACTCAGGCCCTGAATTTTATCCATTTAATACTGCAATATCAGACTGAATCAATAAAGCAATCACTTACATTTGTGTTACTATTCTCACAAATCCAGTATAGAAAGTTATCTATATTAGGAGAAATCTGGCACATTGATAGTTTCATTTAAAATATAACAACCCGTTAACTCATCTCCCATCTTGCTTTGGCAATTTATCCAGGCTGGCATGAATAATACCGAAACAAACATGTTGTTCTTATGAAGGTAACAGGTGCCCAGAACTCCTAAATTCTCTAGTTTTGTATCAGACATGCTCCATTTTTAATTTCACCAGCAATGTTAAATTGGCTCCACTCTATGGTGGTTACTTAAGTCATTTTCAGTACGAGAAGCAGTTAGAGGTTGTAAGCCTTTCATCTCACTCTGCATACGATAACATAAAAATATCCCCAGCACCTGTTATAGGGATGGTTTGGAATTGACAATGGCCTATGGGAATACAGAAACAGATGTTAATGAGTTCCCATAGGCTACTGGTACTGCCAAAAGAAGATATCTACCCCATTTCATTTTCCCCTCACCTGTCGAATTAACCTATCGTAGGCGCAGGAGATTACGTTTTTTAAGTAAAAGATAAAATGTAATTTTTTTCAGTCGCTGAATCATATTTTGAAATGAACCTGAATAACCCCGCCCCAGCTTCGCCCAGTAAATGATGACATTCATTTGGACAACTTTAGTGATTCAAATTTGATTTTATGAATTGATTTAGTGGAGCATATTTGCACTACATGTGGCATCCTTCTGTGGCCTGATTGCCTATATTGTATAATGATAGCCATCCCACTTTTTATTGTAACCAACTTTTTTTATCACCATTTCATTTGAATTTTATCATTGTCATTTAGTGAACACACATGTTCTTTAATTTTTAAAATGATGTAGTGTTCCTCATGTGCTAATGAATCCATCCAATTTTTTTTAAATGTTTTTTTTTTATTTGTTTGTGTACTAAACACACAAATAAGGACATTTTGCATAACTTAAAATGGGCTGCTAATTCTGGGAAAACTGTGGCTCATTTTAGATGTACTTTATGCTGCTTTATTGGTTTCTATATGTTGCATTTCCCACACCCATGGGGTCAGCAATAGATAGAAGGGGGTCAGGAGAGCCTATTGCAAGGTATTAAGGACATCTGTTGGGAAATTGTAAAATTGTCATGCATAATAAACCACCTTACCTATGTTAAACCCTCCCCAACGCCACCATGTTTCTCTATGTAAGCTGTAGTCCTGTACTCTGCACCAGGGTTACACTGGAGTACCCTGGGCGCACCAGAGGAAAAAATATGCGGCTAAGACACCTATTATAATAATACACAATATGGTGTTTACTCAGAGAACACTTCAAGTAAGCCAGAAACACTGTTTTAGTCTTGGATCTCTTGTACTGCCATAATGGTAGCCCTAAGGCAAGGTCTGGGGCCCACCGGAGGATCCTCTTGTGGGCCAGTCTGACACTGCTCTGCACCCTGGGACTGCATTCACAATACAGACAGTGGCACAGCTCTCTCTAACTACACATTCTGCTTCCATTGTAACCCTGCAAATATGTTACTCTCTACTGAGTGTTAGTAAAAAACAGACTTTGGATCATGCTAGGGACATGTATGAGATTGGGAGGTTCCAGCATCACAGTACAGCACTAGACTCTTTCAGCAGAAAGGTATTGTAGAAGCAAAGTCTACATAAAATATTTTTTTTTTCAAATGAAGACAAGAAGGGTCGTAGAGGAGATTAAATGTATATGACTTAAAGGAGGTGTATTGCGAAATATTAAAAGCCATATAAACACATCGGCTAATGAGAGGAGGGGTCACTTATACACCTGAAATGAATAAAACTCCCACCAAGCTTGTGGTTTATTCTCTCATGGTAGGAATAAAATCCAGGGGTGACAGGTTTAATGTATCAGGGGTGACAGGACCTGTCACCCCTGATTTTTTCCTCTTCCTTCCATTAAAAAACACAAACAAGCCTGGCCTGTTGCCAGATGTATTAGTGACCCCCCATACCATCCAGCATATTTATATGGATTTTTATCATTGGGCCATTTTTTGTTGCGATAGTGCTCCTTTGCCTGCAATATCCTCTATTGTAACATTGAGAAGACCATATATGACAGACATGGCGCTTTTGTTTATGCATAATGCATGTTTCACTTTTTCCAGTCTTACAATACCACCATTATATCCCCAGCATTGTAACATGAATATACCAATCAAGTATTGATTACATGTCTGTAATTTCCTCACATTCATGAATGATTTTTTTTCTAATGCTAACCACCTTTTTGTAGACATCTAAGTAATTTCACACTAAATTAGGCATCTGAAAAGTTCCTGGATATAATGATGTTGTCTGAAAGAAACCTATAGTTACTGTTGACTGTGTCACAAACATGAACTAAAATCAATCACTACCAACAGCGACTACTGCATCTTAGGCCATATTATTATAGGATCCTTAAGAACGTGTGTTAACCGTGCACATTATAATCTTGCAATGGTGCAGTTTTGCTCTGCTGGATGCTGCCCTTCCCTCCACATATATTTCAGATGGCTCACTATATACTTTAAGGTCGTCATCAAAATGTAACCTCTGAAGAAAATCTCATCTAGCTATGGCTTTACCCTTTCTAGTCATCAACTTTTTTCTTCCATCCATATAGAATTATGTTACTTACAGACCTGTAAAAAGGGTGAGCCTAATGTTTCAGCACCTACTGTTCCTACAAAGGGGGGGCAGTAATTTATCTACCTTAATATGAAAACAAACATCTCAATGTAATCCCTCTTGACTTTAGGACTTTAGGAAATCACTGCCCATGCCGAAGTTACTTCAGGTTACAAAGAAGAAAGTAATAGTGGGACAGGTCTGGACCATTGGGTGGATGGTTAGGCTCCATGAAGCCACATTCCCTGATATCAGCTTGTGATTTGTGAGTTGGTGCTTTTTATGAAGCAGCAACACACCTGCAGGCAACTTCCCACAGCACTTCTCCATGAGTGTCTCACATAATGCCTTGATTGTTGAAGCATAGGTGTTTCTAGTAATTGCCTTGTGTAGCAGGAATTCTAGTTATAAAACATCTTTTCTATCCCCCCAAAAAGCTTACTGTTGCACACAAAATGTCTTCTTTCTCTTCTTTGGTCTTAGTATCGTGGTGGTGGACCAATGTTTCATCAACCACAACAATTTGAGAAAAATACGTGCTACATGCTGTATTAATTTTATCAGTGAAACTGACAGTGTTTTTTTATAGATGTTATTTAAAACAAAACCAGCCCAGGCAACAGGCATAAGAAATTTTAACCCAGGGTCGCGCCGTGCAAGCCCCGACTCTGCACGTTACAGGCCCTTATGCCTTTTGGTAGAGGCATAGCAATTGGCACCAAGCTCTTCCGCACCCCCAATGCTCCAAATGGCATGCAAGTAATATGTCGGGTTACCATCATATGACCCTCTGAGTCTGGCTGGTGCCATGGCAGCTCCCGACCCTGGTGACAGGTATAGGAGGCAATGGACCCCTTACCAGTTCACCTCAATTGTAAAAAAATAACCACACAAAATACATTTTTAATGTTCTTAATTTTACTACTCAAGATTCCCCATCTTATTGCTTGAATCCATTGCCGGGCAACATCCTGGTACTTTACCTCTGCCAGTTCTTCTTTCCTACACTGTGTCTCCGCCACTCTTCAGGGCTTCTCTCTGTCCCATCAGCCATCTTCTTTTGTCATGACATACTACTTGGATCAAGGGGACAATGGCCCCCCCCTTCATACCTTCCCGCTATCCAGCGAGGGACTGAGGTGAGGGTCAGGGGAGCCGCCTTTATATTTCACAGGAGGGGGAGAGACCTAGAGGGGCTTTGGCAGATAAAACACGGCTAAAGCGGTATTAATTGTATCATGCATTTTTTCGTTAGATAGAAGTTGTATTGTATACCAAAATTCTTAATGCCAGATGTCAATGTAATTGTTAAAAGGCATGCCATTCCAAGCAGCATCATTTTTGACAATTACAACCAAATGAAGCTCTCACCAGCATTTTTCTGGTGTGAATAGCTAGTAAAAAAAAAAATTCTCGCTCAATCCCGCCCCCCAAAAAAAAGACCCCCTGGAGGGCTAACGGCCATACAAAAAATCACAACAAAAAGATGAAAAATCTCACACAAAAAACAAACAAACTGCTGAATCAGACGATGGGGAAAAATAGGTCAGAATGGTTATTTTTCAGATCTGAATCAACCCCAATGTTTCCGTCATATCAGCAAACCTAGGTAATATGTCACATGTACATCCAATTTATTACTGACTTGGTTAGAATGCAAGCTGAGAAAGAAGAAAGCACTGGTAGATACCACTGATGTAAGCCAGTCTAGGGGAGACTTGTTGGGCAATATTTTCTCATTGTAAACCGACAAGTGTTAATGGAACCCTCAAAAGTCTGTCTCTGTTCATGGACAATGCTTGGCCAGCTCTTGTGGTGTGTTTGGTCTTCTAGAATTTTTACATTCTCTTTGATGCTTAATATCTTTACTTTAATCACTAAAATTAGTTCAAATAAGTAAAAACCAAAGGATATATTTTTAAGTATATATGTTATTTTTAATTGCATGTTATATTTTACACATGTACATGCTGTGCTACTATGCCGTTAACTTTAAAAGCTTACACAGTTATGGCCAGAATATGGTCATCTGCTATGGATGACCTCCCTATGCTGGGTTCACAGGGTCACAATCCTTGAATGAGTCTCAGAATATTACCCCAGTGGTAAGGATTTATTATTATTACACATCAATTAGCTGTGCTATGTGATAATGGTCCCACTAATCATTGTGTATATGGTTGCTGCTTTTTATATTAGCCTGACATTGCAAATAAATTGTGATGGTTATGTCATCAGCATTGATCACATTGTATTGGCCAGTTATAGCCAGAACAATTATTATCGGTTTGCATGTCAGTGATGTACTTTTATGGTGCATTCACATGCATGGAGGTTCACAGCTGTAACATGGAAAATGAGTATAATATTTCTAAACATTCAATGATTATTGCTAACATTAACACATCGTTGCTAGAGAAAACTGTTTTCTTTTATAACACAGAGTTGCAAACAACAACGGTGTCTTCAGAACATAATTTTGGCACACAATAATGGAAACTTTTGATAGAAACTTTTTATAGAAAGTGGACTTTTCTTTTAATGTCTCTCAAAATAGGTTGATGCAGTTTAATACTAATTTTCATTAAAGAAAACAATGGGCCAAATTTATCAAGCGCTAGCGCCACTCAATGCCGCTCAGCGCCAATAATTCCACACTGGTGCCGCTCAATTTAAACCGGACCAACACCCGTTTTTACTTTAATGGGTGTTGGTCCAGCTCAAGTCATCATTAGTTATCATGGATAGCTCATTAGTCTATTGAGTCATTAAATAAATATTGATAATATTACTTTAACATTTCTAAGATTTTTCTGCCTACATTGATGGCTAAGGTAGTACAACAGTTTATCATTGCTTTTTTAAGCTATGGGTATCTAGGCAAACTCAGATGTATTTCAGGTATTTCCATATCCCAAAATAATTCCTATGTGTTTTGCAATTGGTCCCCAGGGTGGCCAGTCTGGTCCAATCCCAGGCAATGTATTATTATTATTATTATTATTATTATTATTATTATTAATGGTGCTGTACAATATGAAACTACAAACAGGGTAAAACAAATAACATACAATACACCCTTAAAGGCTTGATGGCTTGGAAATTAGTGAATTGTATAGGGTAGGGCATTCAAGAGTAATGGTGTGGCACGTGTGAAGTCCTGGATGCGGGAGTGGGAGGAAGTTATTAGGGTTGGGGACAGGAGGAGGTCCTAGGCAGAGCGGAAATTGCGTCTGGGCTGGTATTTGTTGATAAGCAAAAAAAGTGTAGGCAGGGGCCTGATTGTGTAGTGCTTTGTACATTAATATTAGTACCTTAAACTGAATTCTCTCAGATATTGGCAGCAAGTGGAGGGGCTGACATAGTGGAGCAGCACGAGAAAAGCAAGAGGAGAGATGAATGAGTTGAGCAGAAAGTTGAGAATAGATTGCAGGGGTGCCAGTCTGTTTGTTGGTAGACCACACAGTCGGGAGATGATCAGGGCATGCACTAGGAGTTTGGTGGTATCGGGTGAGAGAATATGCAATCAGAATGGCAAGAGGAAAGCCATGAAAGTGCACGGTCTTGAATTCCCAGAGATGTCAGTATTTGGAGTAGAAGACGATGGTCAACAGTGTCAAAAGCAGAGGATAGGTCAAGGAGGATAAAGATAGTGGCCTTTAGATTCTGCTGTACATAGATCGCTAGTATATACTCGGTTTTGTTGGCTGGGCAGAATGATCTGCCACTGGGCAGATTTTTTCAAGGTCAGTTCTTGAATTTATTGCAGCCTCCACGGTACATTATTTACAATCATGGGTGATTAAGTAAGTTGCAATCAACAAAACAACTCCTTTTTTCAGTGGCAGGGCAGATATGCTCAGAACCCCTGGTACTCAGGGTCCTGTCTCTGTCTCTCCCTGTGGATGGTCTTCACCTGGTACACCCTCCAGGAGTCTGCTGCTGTGTGGTTGTCTACACCCAAAGGGTCACGCATGGTGTGTCAGTCTTGGCATTTCTCTCTGCCCTTAACAGGGAGTGTACTCCAATCTGCCCTCCAAGGTCTTCAAGGTTCGCGTTCTGGGATGTGTGTCTCCAGCACCACACAAGGCTGTCTACTGCAAGCTCACTGCTTCTTTGCCCCCCCAAGTCTTACAGTTTGCCCAAGCCTTTTGCAGACTCGAGATCAGCAGCCATGGGTGGGGTTTCCTTGGTCTGTTCCTGTACTTCTATGCAGTGAGGGTGACAGCTACGATGGCGCATTATAAACAATAATAATAACAATAAAAGTGTCCGGAAACCCTCACTGCTGTCCCTGCCATTTGACTATCTAACTTCCTGCATTAGACTTAATTTAACTAGGGTGATGGCTAATCCACCACTCTGTTACACAGCTTTTCTCTCATCACTGGTTGGAAACTGTGCTTCATGCAGGTAATGGGAGATAGGTAGGGAGATGTTAGCATGTGACTATTGATGGAAAGTTGGGCACAAATTTATGGACATATGCACAGCTACAAAATGTGTTTATTAGGACTTGTCTTGGAGCAAATCTCTACATATTTTATAGTGACATTTAATGGTTTTATTTATACGTTCTTACAGTAAAACACATTTAATCTTTTATGATGATCAGTTAAGAATAGATAAGTATTACTATTTCTTAAAAAAAACTGTTCAATTGGATGATTGGACACTCCCTTGTGTTTATTTCAATTTAATTGGATTGGAAAGAGCTTAGAATTTATAAGGCAAATAATCCTCAAGGAAGCAGACCATATGATCGTGTTGAGTTATACAAAAGACTTTAATCCTCTTTTCATCAAGTAACACCACAGAAGTGCCTAAAACCTCATAAGTACTATGCATGTCCCAGATTTTTATAGATGTTCTAAAAGAAGAATTCTGCAGCTTGTAAAGCTGTCAAGAAACACCAGTAGCCCCTATACAAGTAATGTTGATTGCGCCCTTTGTGTTTTTTTTCCAATCTATGTTAGAGATACAGTTATTTTTTTTTACACGTGAATAACAAATATTATCCTTATTCTTTTTTTAAATACTTACTGGTCTGGTTTGATTTCTTAAAGGAACAGAAATGTCTATATGGGTTAATATTTAAAACATTTAAATACAGTTGTGCAGTTACTAATTAATGTTTGGCTTGCAATAATTCTAGGATACTATCTGTAATTTTTGCACAGGTTTACTTGCATTAGCAAATTACTGATAGCTTCACAATTTATTTCTGAAATGTATGGTAATGGTGGACAGGAAGGTGCAGAAAATAAAAGAGGGTAAATGCTTTGTGCTCCTTGCAGGCTCGGACTGGCCCACTGGAGTACTAGAGCACTTTATGGTGGCCCTAGCCATAGTCTCTGTGATTGTCAGTACTTTTTTTGAGCCCAAATTGAAAAAATAGCCCTTGGTGACTGCCTGTGTTTTTCTGGTCCCTCTGCTGCAGCTGGCCGTGCTGCTCTCATGCCGATCAGGCCCCCGATATGCATCCTGAAACCTGCCTGTCTTTGTGCCTCCCTGCCCAGCCACTGCAGCACTGTGTGCACCAGTCTGACTCCTGGACAGCTGGAATGGGATTCATAGAGGGGGACAGGTGTGCCGTATGACCCCATCCCCATCAGTATAGCATGGTCAGCAGGGGACCAGAAAAGCTCCCAGCCTACCTAAAGGCTAAATTTTGGGTTGCAGCACTCTATGCCTTCACTGGCCGGCTCAGTGCACACCCCTGCCCCCTCACTGATTAGCCATAGAGGTGGGGGGGCGGATAAAACATGTGATCATCCAACGCTGATATGCTATATGGGGGGGACTGAGTGGAAGCATGCTGCCAGATTTAGAGCTGCTAACGTTGAAAATTGTTTACTCTGCAAATTGTGAGGTGGGTGTTTTTTTTTTTTTTTACTCTGGTTGTTCAGAACCCAAAAATGATTTCCCCTGGTGGTCCCAGTTTACTCAAGTCAAGCAGGCTGATTCATCATTAGCGGCAGGTAGCGACAGATGAGCGTCTGTAGCAGGCATTTTCAGAGCGCCCGCTAGTAGTCGCTGTGCTTGGCCGTGGGTCGCTACTTTATAGCGACTCAGTCGCTGTTCAGTAATGTTGAATACATTGTGAGGAGTCGCTATTTGACCAGTACAGCGCTGTATGGGAGCGTATGTTAGCGACTGCTCATAGCGACCGACTCACAACATATTCAGCAAAAAAAACAGCCTCACAAATCTCTGGCGCTGAAAAATGCTTGTTTGAAGCCCAGAGCGGAGGAGGCGGTGTGTTTAAAGTCTGTTTTCAAGCATCTATCAACTAGTAACAAAGCGAAAACATATGGAACTACATTGTAGCAACATTGTAACATGAACACTTTAATGGCAGACCTGTAATGTCATTTCTGAAGAAATATATAAAAAATAAAAAAAAAGTGCAAAAACTGCTAATTCAATGCCAGGAGAAGTCACAGAATTATTTGAGATTTAAAAGCAAAACAATAAAAACAAAAACACAGTTTAAAGAGAAGGAAAGGATCGTCCATTGAAATGTATGGGAGAGCGTCAGGTAGCAAGCGGTCATACCTGGCGTTGTGCAAGGCTGCGCGCCGACGCTGTTCGCTGAGGCTGGGAAAATGATGAATCAGACGCTACATGGCGCTATCCCAGTCGCTAAACAGATTCTGCTTGATAAATGTGTAATTGCGTGCCGTGTCCGGCGTTCACCAGTCGCTACATGTCGCTACCTCTCATTAACCAGCCACTACCTGACGCTATCCCTTCAGGAATAAGGACCTAACTCTAGCTGCTGATATAGGGAGTGCAACACAGCTCAGTACACTTTTAGTACCACATTTTACCTGCAATGCACAGTTCTATGTTTTGTTCTATTTGGCATTTTGGCTTAGACCACCAAAACAAAATTCAGGTAATAACGCTTTTGTCTGTGCTGTGCTGCCCCGCTGTGCCATAGATTTATAAGGCCTGCACTGCCTTTGCGTTGCCTAGATGTGAACATAGCCTAAATGATATTCTGTTCGATTCAGGCCAATAGAAGTTTAAAGCAACAAAAGCTTAAAGGGATTGTCCAGACTAAGTGTAAAAACATATCATTGCTTGGTTACCTGCCACACAGAAAATGTATCCTGGTAAGCTACTGAATAAAGCCCATTTTCTATTTCCCAGACCCTGGAATTTTATTATGCTCATCTTTTTTTTTTAGCACTAAAGGTGGCCCTATACAAAATTGGAGACTAGGCAGACAAGCTCAGAAGGGAGCACCTATCCCCTCCTGCACACACAAGCATTGTCTTACATAGTCTGATGTAGCAGGGGAGGAGACAGGACCTCCTCCTTAATGCTAAAAAAAAGGTAGAATGAATTACAGGGGCTTGGCTACAGGAAAGGGTCAAAATCCCAACAGCTCTAATGCAGCAGCACACCAGGATGAATCATATGCATGGCAGTAAACAATTATTTGTTTTTGCACTTAGCCTGACCAAGCCCCTTCCTACATTTCCTACAGCGTTACCAACCCAGGCGCAACCTCTGTTCTGCCTCTGACATTCTCCTGTCCTCCTCCTTGGTTACCTCCTCACACTCCCACCTTCAAGACTTCTCCCGTGCCTCCCCACTTGTCTGGAATGCACTTCCTGGCTCAATCCGCCACTCTCCATCACTCCAAGCCTTTAAAAGTGCCCTCAAAACTCACTTCTTCAGACAAGCATATGACCTTCCAATTCCTATATCCTTCAAATGGCACTAGCTCTACCACTTGTGATCCCTACATTTTGTCTCCACCCCCATCCTTTAAACTGTAAGCTTGCAAGGGCAGGGCTCTCCTTCCTATTGTCTTCTGTGCTCACAACACTTGGTTTAAACCTCGTGGCATCTAATTTTGTATTGCTCCCTGTACTATATGCTTTACCTTGTCTGTAATCATACCTTGTACAGAAGATGATGGCGCTATATATAAATAAACAATAATAATAATAATAACAAGCCCTTTAAACCGGACCTTCAGCGTGATTTAATGAAAAGCCCAAACTCTTAAAAAACGGTTCCCCAGCATCTAAAATTAATATATTTTAAGTTTTTAGTCACTTACTTATTACTCTTTCCCCCACTGGGCTGCAACTCTGTTCAGGAATTTAGGATACGGGCACCGGCATCTTGACTCAGAAGCATCACACTTGCTGAGGAGAGGAGAGTGGGATAAGGTACAGGGGGGCGGGTTATAGCTGTGCTTTGCTCAGACAGAGCAGAGCTGGGGTCAGGTAAAGGTCAGCAGTCCCAGAATGCAGAGCAGCACAGTCAGGAGGCACTTCCTGTTTGCAGGCTGCCTGATACGATGGCGGCTTCCATAAGCTGCCATCTTGGATGTTTAAAGGCTCATAACATGCAGTAGATGCAGGTAGGATGATTTTTAATGTGGACAATCTGTATAAGGTGTAGGAAACATATAAGATAGGCTCTTATTCAGAGTGAAGGACCGCTTTAATGCAGGCAGACCCCAGTGTGTTGCTCTGTGCCTGTGTACCACTTGTGTTGTGTTAGCAATTCAGTTGGACTTTAACCATTTACACACTGTGCAAAAACATTTTTTTGGTGGCTGGATTGCATGAAAAAGAGAGGTATTTAGGGATGCCAACCTAACCCATTTTTGGGGAGTGATTTTTCTCTAGCTCTGTGCTTAGAATTGACCATTTATTATTAACACAGCTGGACCTGAGCCCAGGTGTGTTCAGGAAAATGGTCAGGTTTACATCCTTGAGTTATTTGTAAAGATGCATCTCGAATTGGGATGCCCTGGGTGATGGTGGAGGTAGAACCTCTGAAAACCTTTGTGATCTTACAGGTTAGAGCTCTGGTTCAAATTTTGATGTACAAAACTCTTGCATATATAAATAAATGTTGCATATATTTTTTTTTGCTGTTATCTTTTACATATGCAATGAGAATGAATAAAAAGGAGAATATAATAATTCCTATAATCCTCTGCCACAAACTAATGAAATAGGATTATAGAAGCAAATTGGACAAATGACCAGCAGGAACAATTTTCAATCTTTCCTTCATCTCTATTGCTGCCAGTAACAATGCCACTTGGTGTTGTACATTCCTGGGTGACACCAGGTTGTTGCTTTAATTTGCCCCTGTGACACAAGGCTGCTCGCAGCAAATCAAGTGCACTTAATGCTCAGCTGCTCCAGTGCGTCAGGCGAGATGCAAGTCCCAGCTGTTGTGTTCAGTGTTTTCTGATTGCACCCAGTGCTCAATCTGTGAACCCTTTTCTGAACCTTGGATTTTTCCAGCTCCGGGGCTTTCAAACCTCAGACAGGCATCCATTCACAGATATGCCTTTATAAGCTGCTACCAGGGGATCTTCCTGGAGATAAATGGAATCTGTGTGAAGTAAATTAGACTGAACCAGTCAATCTGCGTGTCAACCCTAAATGTGGGGTAACTAGCCTGAAGAAACAAAAGCCCTTGGCCTGCTATGTAGGGGGTCACCGGCACGCAGTCCTGATTCCTGAAATCCATGTCAATTTTATTTGCAACTACTTAAAAAGGCATTGCTAGATAAACCCAGATATCCTTTTATTGAATAAAAAAAGCTTTTTTTTCTGAGGACATGCATCAACTGAAATGCCATATAATCTCAGTATGTCTAGATGTTTAATTATTCCCCTTTTAGTTCATATTTTACAAATTATAGAAATGATTTAAATGTGTAAATTATTGTAGCTATTCACTTTATGTTCATTCAAACAAAACACATGACAGTAAATCAATGGTATAGTTTGTATTGAAATATGATGTAATTTCATTTAAAGTCCATTGCAAAACTTCTCAAATTTCCAATTATATATAAATACCTTATGTATTGTAAGCATAGGCACTTTCTTCACTTCAATTTCTCTGTGCTGTTGATCTGGGAAGGATGTGTTATGTTGCAGCTTTATGAGAGTAGAGTATGCTCTGCTGTGGTGGCTCGAAACGCGTCATGTATGGTCCTCTATCTGCCTGATTTGAGCCATTAGGTGCGGGGGTACTTGTGCGCTCTTTCACATGGGCTGAATATGACTTTTTAAAACAATACTATTAAAAGTTAATTTTTATATCTCGCTTGGCTGGACAACAAACTGGATTGTCTTTACCGCTGTTAGGAGGACTGCCTGGGATCTCCTTGGTCCGTGCTGAGTAGGAGGTTTGGTGAGCTGGCAGATTTGCTGTTTGTGTATGCTCTGCTGTGGGACCACTGTGGTTTGCTTGGCTCACTCATACTGAGAGCACCAAGGAAAAGAGTGAATGTTAGAACACTTTTTTTGCATAGTCCTGGAGAAATGAAACTGAAAGAAGAGCCCTGCTTCGACTTCTACCTTGCAATGCAGGAAATTGAGGAGAGGCAAATGAGGCAGGCATCAGGTGAGCTGCTAGCCACCTTTTTTCTGTTGGGTTCACAGTTCCTTTAATGTTATTGTTGTTGATTTATATCTAACAAGTATCACAAAAATTGGAAAATCATTTTCAGTTTAGGGCCCATCCCTTTTCATCTCCTATATGTTTCCTGTAATTTTTTATAACTAGCCAAAACCCCATCAGATCAACCAATCTGGGGGTGATAGGCTCTGGGCTGCTTTAATGCTGTGAAACCCCCATCTTTATAAGTGGAATGCTTATGAGATTGCACAGGCCTGGAGTTAACAGACTTAGAGGGATACTCACTCAATGAGTGAACATTCCACTCTGGTAAATGGTGGCCTTTTCCAACATTAGATTAGAAGGAGGCCCCCAGCACTCTTGGTAGATCCCTCTTGGTAGCCAACTTGAGCTTGGCTAGCTATAAAAGTGCACTACACTTGTAGGAAACAATAAGACCCCCTCCCCATGGGATTAGCCTCCATTATGGTGATCATTTATCAACTTTGCCATCAGTAAATTGAACTTCTTTGCAATTTGACTTCAGGACTTTAATTTGATGTTTTGATTTTAGGTGATTATAGAGATATCTGGGAGAATATAGATGATTACATTTGCAGTTAAACAATAGGCAGACCAGCTTAATTTAAAGTGGCATTTAATCAAGTCAGTCATTTTCCTCATTCATTGTATGGCTGCTAATCGCAGTTCTTAACAAGGCAACCAGCCACCCAGACACTGCTTATGACTCTTCATTGGTTTAATTTGTGTTCACCATAACACAAGCGATAGACTTATTATAACAAGGAATGGTGCACCACAAATAATAATGGGTAAGGGCGTGCTCACTAATATACTTTACAGCACAATCCAAAGTGGAGCCCAGGTTCAATCAATCCCCCAGGGACCACAGAAAAAAGGAGCACAACCAATAAAAAAATCTATGAAAAATGTATTGAAACCACATAAGCAACACACATTTAAAACCAACAATTATGACAAATTAAAATCTCACCCCTCTATTTGCCCTGAACAATTGTGTGTATATATATATATATATATATATATATATATATATATATATATATATCCGCAATAATCACCTGTGTAGTATAAGGCTGCTGCTCTAATTAAGGCTTTTACTATCTTAAAGTGGACCAACACCCAGGATTTTGACTATCCTGGGTTTTGGTCCACTTTGGCGGGGCACCTCGATCGGGGGTGCCCCGCTGTGTGAAACCCCCCAGAAACCCCAAAAAACTCACCTCTCAATGCTCCCACGTGAACGCCGCAGCCAATCCCCGCCAACGTCAAGGCGGGGATCAGGAACGTCCAAGCCGCTTCCGCCGCCGCCGCCTCCCGTGCGTCACTCTCGGCGCGCGCGCGCCCCCGCCGGCCATTTACAGAGGGCCGGCGCGGGCGCGCGCACGTCTGGAGGGGCGCGCGGGAGGCGGCGGATCAGGTAAGATGTTTTTGGGGTTTCTGGGGGGTTTCACCCCGCGGGACATCCCGATCTCGGATGTCCCGCGGGGTGGGAGGTGATCGGCCCAGGAATCTTATAGATTTCCGGGCCGATCACCCCTGGGTGTTGGTCCACTTTAAGGCTTCTACTATCTTCACTATCTTCACCAAAAAAACATGTGTATATACACCTAATCCCCTTTGTGCCGGCACAAAAACCACCCCTATGTGATAAACCTACCGTATATACTCGAGTATAGGCTGACCCGAATATAAGCCGAGGCACCTAATTTTACCACAAAAAAATGGAACAAGTTATTGACTCGAGTATAAGCTGAGGCGGCTTTTTTCAATTGGAATTGGAGTTGACACACAGAAAGGAACACACACACAGAAAGGGACACACACACAGAAAGGGACACACACACAGAAAGAGACACACACACAGAAAAAGACACAGACACACACACACAGAAAGAGAGACACACACACACACACACTGTGGGTACCTGCTGCTGCTGCCGCCGCTCTCAGACGCGCAGGTGTCGGGGGTCAGGGTTTGGCTGAGGTTACCCTGCAGAGGGGCAGAGGGGCAGCGGGGTCCCCCTCCCCTCCTCCTGCCGCCGGTCGCTCCATTCAGCTCCGCCTGGCAGCCGCCGCCGTTCTCACACACTTGGACCAGTGACCCGACCGGTTTTCTCGGCAGTCGATTGATCGAGTCTGAGGTCAGCGTTCTCATCCACTAGCGAATCCCATTAGCGGGCTTCGATTGATCATGGCTGCGCTGTGTGTGTGTCTCCTGTAGGTGGCACTGGAGCCTGCGTCGCCGGCACTATAAAAGCGTGATGATGACATAGGCTTTCCCTTTCCTCAATCAGCAGCGAGGTAAGGAGATGGCGGCTTTACATTTTAGATAGAGGAATCCGCCCCTGGACTCGAGTATAAGCCGAGGCGGCTTTTTTCAGCCCAAAAAGTGGGCTGAAAAACCCGGCTTATACTCGAGTATATACGGGAAGTGCTTAAAAAAATATTTTACAACCAATACCACAAAACCTCAAAAAAATCCTTCAACATATCATAAAAAAATCAAGAAAATATACATTGCGCAAAATATTGTGCAAGATATAATTATATATATATAACATTAAATGTAATCAAATGCATAAACCCAAAAAAATCATCCAAATATAAAACACCTAAAGGCAACCATCCAAGTGAAACGTAAGAGACACAAAAATAAACAAGCTTGCATATGAATATACAAGAGAAAGATACTCAGCTCTAAATAGCACAGAGCATGCAGTCACCGGGGAGGACAGTCAGGGCAAATGGGGGTGCTCCACCTGCGCTTCGCGATGTAGCAACCGCTTCTTGCTTGGGTGAGACGCACCCCCGTTTGCCCTGACTGTCCAAAAGTAAATTGGTATTATCTTTTACATCTATATTATGTCCATTTTGTTCTTGTTCCTCTGCCTGGTCTTCTTCTTGTATTTAATCCTATTCAAATGAAAATATATGGGTGAATGGGAGTCATTGGAATTTTAGGATAAATGCATGTATATTATTGTTATACACTCTGCACTGGATGAGTAATAAAATCTTTCCCAAAAAGTAGAAGGTGTTTGAAAAACATAAAATGATCATGTTCAAATAGAAATCTATGTATATTTGCAGCTGACATTATTGAAAAGAGTGAAAAGATAGTCAACTTTCAAGAGCCAGAAGCATTTCAAGAAAAGCCTGGATTGGAGGACTCTGATACTCCAGGTAAGAAGAGGCAATTAGCCTAAAAACCCCATTACTCAATAGTGCTCGTAAAATACAACAGACTAATACCTTGCTGCAGCAAATTAATAATAATCTCTTTGGGTCACTCAGTGTGCAGATGCTTCATTTTGCTCTTTCATCAAGAATTCGAGGCTCAGATTGGCCAAAGGCTTTATGACTAGGAAAAGAAAGCTGACACTACCACTTCATTATAATTAGTTTTAGACTCAAGCATTTCTTAAATATATGAGCAAGGTCCAACCTCGGAAAGCAGACTCTGTGTCAGTTTTAGAATAGCAGAATATAGCGTTTGTCACACAGAGAGATACAAACCAGTTTTTATATAGCCTTAATTAATTTCAAGCCATCCAAATGTCCGTTGCCGAGAATCCTGCTACAGAGACATTAAGTGCTTTAAATAAGAAGTTGTTTTACAACCTTGTGTAATGAAAGAATCCGAAGCCTAACGTGATTTCTTTTATACTGGTATGTTATGACAATAGCTTATTTAGAAGCATGTCTGTTGCTTTGATTTCGCTTTAAGGCTGGCTTCTGTGTGATCTGCAATTTGTGATGTGTCCTCGCTTGTCTGTCAGTTTAGTTAAGAAATCTCAGAGGCTTATAGCTGAGGTGACAGTGTACAGCTGACAGTAGTCCCTTTGACCCATCTCAAGGGAAAATGGTTTAGGTTTCATTTCCAGTAAAACAATACAGCATGGTATGTACTCTGTGTCATATTCAACTGCAGTGAGTAACTGATGGTTGCACATTTCTATCATAATACATCAATCCTGCTGTATAGTGTCAGTTTTGCATTGCTCCCCAATTATCTCCTCTTTCAGAGGTTACTCTACAATTAGCTACATAAATTGCTCTTCTTTTCCAGTGAAGGCACTCAATATCATTCACATAAGTAGGCAATGTAATAACACTGTCATACAAAGCCACTTCATTGTCCTGATTGGTTGCTATAATTTGTTTTCGGATAGTCTGCTTTATTACACTTTATTATTATAATGTCTTTTGTAATATTAAACGTTACCTTACTGGCTACAGACTTGATCCCACAGGTATCTATTGTCGGCCACAGGGCAGACAGCATGCCCCAAGACAGATACTGTATAGATGACTGACTTTGTCCACCACTGAGATAACAATTCTGCCCTAATCAGCCAGGTGGTACACCACTTCCTACAATCAACAAGAGAGTCTGCTCTCTCATCACCGAAAGGTTGGGCATGCAGAGGAAGCTGGGCAGGGACCCTGTTAATATTTGGGCTGACAGGAGAAGATTGGCCTGGCTACAATGTCTGTGCTACTAATATCCACATGATACTCCTCCATGAGCCATTGTGAGCTGGTCATTTCACTTTTTCTTGAAAGGGATCATCTAAGATGTGAAGGAGGGGATATTTTTTGAGAGGGTTCGCTTCACTTGCCTTGTTTGGGGCTATTGTGCCAGGAAAAGACATGGGTCCCATCGGTATGCTATCAAAAATAGAAGGGGGATAAAAGAATGGGCTAGACCAGTGTCTCTATAATAGGTTTTAATTGAATAGTATTGCTTCATACTGTGTCTGTGTCTGAGATTAGCACAAGGTTTTTCATCATAAATAGTATACAAAGTAAACAGCTTGGCACAGAATTGATTATAGTGCATTATGGGTATAACCAAGTTGACAACAATTTGTTTATTTCATCATTTCATTGAATGTGCAATTAGCAAACCTAATGATGATGTATCTGGTGAAGAAAATGGGGGAGGCACAGAATAAGGTAGGTGCGATATTGTTTACACTGAGATTATATTTGGTCATGCATGCATGGGTCCTGGCATTTTATAATCGTAGCTCTATCCAGAGAACTTTACATCAGGCTTGTGCCTATTATTCTTGCCAATGTATGGCTTAGTAGTTATTTAGTGGGATTGTCTATGGGTGATAGGTATGGGTGATAGTATAAGCAAAACAGATGAATAGACAATGGTACTTTGTTTGGGTTCCTTGGTGTAACCTAAGGATTTAACTATGTTGCTTGAATATATAGGTGTTAATGGCTGTAACTGGACCCTCCGTTTTAGTATGTTAGGCAAAATAGGGTTACCCTGTACCTCTGGTGTATGTCGCAGCACCTATTTTTTAGGCCGAGTACGGGGTGAATGTGGCTCTGTGGTCCGTTGTTGGAGCTAAGTAATTAAGGGTGTGTCACAGTTCAGAGTCTGCCTATATGTGGGCATCACTTGCAGAGCATTGGCCTATGCTGGGTAGGTCTGCCCATCATCATAGTGGGCGTTGTGGTAGGTGTGTCAGATTGGCTGATTGTGCCATGAAATGCACATGAGTGACAAGGCACATGGTCCTGATTGGTGGGTTGCTTTTAATGTGATAATCCACATTAGTAACAAGAGTCTATCCCAGCCCCCCCCCCCCCCATTGGTTGGGGCGGATTTGATCTAGCATGTTAAAGGACATATTGTGTGGTTCTTTGGTTGATCTGTTGTTTATGTGTCTAGCTACTGTACTCTTTATGCTATAGTTGTCATAGTTTTAGTGATATCATTTAGATGTTCCAAAATTCATTTTTTTCTTCGTTTTTCCAATGTAGAAGGGTTTACTGTTGCAAACTAAAATGTAGATGATGCCGGGGAAATTATAAATACGGTAGTTATGGGTATGGTATTACTTAGTGCAATTATGTAAGGTAACAAATGCCCCAATCTGGATGTGTGGCCATGCTTTGCACCTTCCACATGTATACAAGCCAGTTATGTGGCATCGTTGTTGCATTGCATTGCGTTTGATACAATGCTTCACATTCAGGCTCAACTTTAGTATAACTTTAATGCAGAAGGGTCCAGCTGCTGCCATTATCACCTATATATCCATGGAACACCAGTAACCCCTTAGGTTCCACCAAGGAACACAAACATGGTACCATTGTCCACAGCCATTTGTATTTACCTATTTTACATAAACTATCACCCATACCCTAGACAATCCCACTAAATTACTACTAAGCCATACATTGGCAAGAATATTAGGCACAAGCCTAGTTTACAAAGTTCTCTGGACACAGCTACAGTTATAAAATGCCAGGAACCATGCATCTGTGTGACCAAATGTGTAAACAATATCGCACCTATCATATTCTTTGCTGGGGCTAACCCCCTCCTCGATTTCTTCACCAGAACCAGCTCCTGAGGAAGCCTGTCTGTACAGCCTTTTGAATGTGCTGACAGTGATCATAATTATATCACAATCATATCATGACCATCACAATTCATGGGAAAACACGGCATTGTCTGGTTATGTCTGTAAATGTTTTATGATTCCCCTCCAGGAGGGCTTTTTCAGCCCAAGCTAAATCAAAGGAAGAATACCCCTTTGTTTATCAGGACTGCTGGTGGTCACACCCTTGTTATGCAACAACTCATCTCAACATCTAAGGCTGAACTGTCCCTTCCTCCCCCAAATGGCCTAGAAACTCCCTGATGGGGTGTTCTGGAATGGATGTATAAAGATAATGCTCGTGGAGAGGCTCTCACTTCACCTCCAACCTCTGCCTTTCTCTCTCCCCCATATACCCCTGACTATGTAGATACCTTTCCTTATAAATAAACCTCTTATCCCTATAATCCATTGTTTTACCATTATTGGTTGAGCACCTCAAAATCAAGCAGGTGCAACACCGCCCAAAGGGAGAAACGCGTTGAGCAGGCAGATACACCATCATTATGTTTGCTAATAGCATGTTCAATGAAATGAACAATTGTTGTCATCTTGGTTATACCCATTGTGTACCAAGCTGATTACTTTGCATACTATTTGATGACAAACAGTGTGCTAATCTGAAGTCACAGACACAGTATGAAGCAATGCTGTGCAATTAAAACCCTTTAATACTCTTAGTAGAGACAATGGTCTAAGACATTCTTTTATCCCCTTTTATTTTTGATAATCTAAAGAAGCTTAGGTCTATTTTCCTGAATTCACAACTTCAATATATTTCATATATATGAAAAAGTCTACAGCTTGGACAGGAGACATGTGTACCATGTCTCCTGTCCAAGTGATTCTTTCTGTTGGCCCCAAATGTAGAAGTGTGGGTTCTAGAGGTATCCATGTTATATAAGGGACATGAAGCATAGACTGGGCTTGAGAATAGCAGAGCCCAGATACCTAATGTTTACTCCAGGGCCCCATCACATTTAGTCAAGCCACTGCATTGAGCCAAGACTTTAGGAGACGGGATACAGGAATTTTTTGACGAAGATAGGAAACAGCTAAACACTGCAGTGCTTCATTCCTCTTGTGCTGCATTAGATGAAGCTATGCTATGAAAATGTGAGCATCTCTCTAATGCAGAGTTTATTGGTGGGGGATAGTTTAGTGTCTCTGTTATACCCCATCCCTGTGGACCTGGCCCAGCTGCGTTGAAGGATTTAGCTCTTCTTTAAAACAGCCTAAAATCGTTTCACGTTTTATTGCTGAAAACGACCTAAATAGATGCAAGTTTCATTGCATTGCTGAAGGGATCCGGGATCCTGGCACTAGGGCAACCTATCACTTTCTGAAACACAGGATTTTGAGAAGGCTTTTGTCCCTGCAGAACAAATAAACAGCCATACTAGATATAGAGCGATCAATACCTCACAAGCACAAATCCTCTAAGCTAATCTAAAATGTTAATGTTAAGCTGCTGATGATATGCCGCGTTGTTTACAGCCAATTCTGAATAACTTTGCAATGTGGTGTTTATTTGGGAGAGAAAGTGCAGCCAACACACACACAGCATCCCCACTCACAGAAGATATATGAGGCAGGCTTGTGCTTGAACAAAATTGATGACAGTGATCCAGCTTGAGAATAGGATTCCTCAAATATGGTATCATTATATTGGCAGTAAACAATGAATTGCTCAGGCTTCCCTGTGTGTCCATCCCTGAATTTTAAAACACTGTTCCTTATAACTCTGGAAATCTCAGGAGAATTTAGAACTGCTCTCAGTGCTTTCCACTGAGAATTTGTGGCTTGGTTGCCATAGTGACATCGTATTTCTCCAAGAATTGTTCGTATTGATCCGTGGACAAGCGTAAATGGCCAAGCTAGTGAGGAGAATAAAAGGGGTGGGCATTACAGAAATGACCAGAGGTTATGGGCTGGAAATCAGATCATAGCAGGCACTCAGTCCTAGGAGAAGAGAAAGAAAGGGGATCATTTTTTTGGCTGGATTTTGTCTTTTTTTGTATTCTGTGTCATTGTCCTCCCTCACTATAGAGTGAAAGAAACTTGTTAGTTGCTTGTCATGTCAGATCTTTGGTGCTTGTCCTGACACAGCTGTCAGCCTCCCTGTTCTGCGTGCAGTTCAGGGACACACAACAAAGAGCCGGTGACATGAATTATTTATTGGCCGCTGGGTGGATGAAATTATGTGATAAGAAATGAACACACTTCCAATAGGAGGCAGACCAAATGAGGTTTGATCAGGTAACTGCACACTTAAATCTGTGGCATGAGGATGCCCGGAGGGGCAACAAATGCAGACCATAACAGCTTGTCATATGGGGTTTCAATTACCCTGTAGAGTGTGCTTCTCATATCTAGCCCTCCTTGACCTTAGAAATAAGCTAAGCAGAAGAGCATAGCATCAATTAACAGACAGGCTGCATATAACTAGCTAGAACCAATGAGAAATAAAAAAGGAAATGTTTAAAAAAATTGTATGTGTGTTTTAGATGTCTTAAACTGATTATACATTTTGGCATGTGGTCAAGAGTCAGTTTACTACCCTGCTTAATAACTGACCCCACAAACTTAACTTTTATCAAAGATCTGTCACCACATCTGAGCCTGTGAAAAACAGCTTGTATATAAACCTTGTCATGCACACCTGAATCTTTAATAAGGCCCCCCCCCCCCCCCAGTAAGAGTAATGCGCACATAGGTTACAGCCTATCGTTAAACACACATATGCTGGGGTAGGTTAGGTGCGGACAGCTCACTGTGTATATTTCTGGGTTTGTTGAGGTGGTCTTCCCAGGTTCTAACGATGCCTAGCATCCAGGCTGGAATGCTAGTACAGAACACAAGCAGTATCCAGTGTAATACCAGTCAGTCTTAAAGTTACCCTCCAGTCAAATAGGACTCATAGAAAGGGGGGGGGTCTAGGCAGAATGGGGCATCTGATTTAGGGTTCCCTCACATTTCCAGTGGACCTTGCCATTTGGCCCAGCTTATGGGGTATTTGTAGGCTTGTGTGAGCATATATTTTCCTTGCAGGTTTCAATCTAAGAAAGGAGATCTGGGAGCAGATATACTAAAAAGACAAGTGGGTGAGAGGTGAGAAGAGACCCGCCTCTCCTCCCCCAAACTTACCAAAATTGAAAGTCTGATTCCCATTCCCTTTCTAACTGAGGAGAAGGGGGGTCTTTAAACGTAGTTAGTGAAACGCTAGGTAATTTAGTTTTGTTCAAGATTAGTAAGAAGGAGTAAGAAAAAAGAAGCTCATATTGGGGTAATCCAGAACATTTGGAAATGCAAGTCTCATTTAGTTTTTTCTTGAGTTGTCTGAGGGGTCCGGCGTCGGGTGGCCCTATAGGTGAACTTCACCTGGACCTCCTCCTCCTCAAGTGGTTCCAGTGGTGGTGAGCCTGCAGAGAAGGATGAGGACCTTGGTTGGGGCCAGTGCTTTACCCGCACACTCAGCCTTTGTAGCACCATTGGTTGGTCCCCTCTTCTCTGGTTGTGCTTGACTCTCAGCCAGAATTCCAAAGCTAGAAGAAAAGCACAATTCAGTCACACAGTTTAGCATAAGTGGACAACCCACCTTAGAGCATCCACTTACCTCTGAAGTCCTGGCAGAAAAAACACCTCACCCAGGGCCTCTGTCTCCTTTAGAGGTCTGTCCAGTGCTGCATAATTTGGGTGTGTTTAAGCCATCAGTCCCTGACCATTAATGTTCTGCCACCTCCAATGCCAAAATCCTCTTGGTATAGGTGTTGGGCTTGAAGCCATACTGCTCTGTCATAGAAGAATGCAATGTGAAAACACAATTTAAGATGTCACTTTACTGTGATCCATGTATTGTCCTAGTTTAGGTCCACATGCACACCAAACTTCCCCTTTAAATACCTGTGTCTCATATCGCCCCCATGTGCAGCAGTTCAATGCATGTGTTGGCCTAGCGCTTTGAGCTGGGGAGTGACCTCGCCAGTATGTACATATGCACCACTGAGTGGAAACCAGCATGTGCATACGCATCTCCGAATCGCTCCTAGCTCTTTACTAGCAAATTGGAGACGCTGGTGCACCTAAGCAACCTGGTATACCCAGCTCTCCAGTCCACCCAAGAGGCATACCTAGCTTTCCAGGCCACAATTACTGCGGATTGGAAGGCCCAGGGGCTTGCTTCTGAAGACAGCCAACCAATTTGGTCATACTGTCAATAGCCCTTTCTTGTGGCGGGGATCAATCACGGGCGCACCTCTGTGAGTAAAGCTTTGGGTCAGTTCAAACACCTGTTGAGCAGTCATCAATGTCCAGACATGGTGGGTATGCCTAAGCACCAGAAGGCCATGGCACTGCTGATGCTCATACTGTTCCAGGAACTCTTCCATCACATATGTCCACCAGCAATCCTGCAAACAAAAAGAGGGCGTAATTTGGCAACGGTAACTTCTGATTTATGGCCCAGAAAATACGCAAGCAAACATGAAGGCTGGGCAATCTCCTTGCTCCCCCTCCCCTAAAAACAATCCTGACATAAGGTACATCCTTTTTTTTAAAGATTTTTTTTGGTTGTTGGAAGGGTGCTGCTATTTTACCAATTTGCAATAAAAAAATAATTGCCTCACTGGAAAAAACGTACCTCTCCTGTAGAATATCCCTTATCTTATCTGCTTGAGCATACAGTATACATACAGGAAGTAAACCGGCAACAGTGCTGCGTATGTTGAGGTCCTCTGTGTAAAATGAATGTTTGTAATAGATACACATGCATATATGGCAAATGCAAGGGACTGTAAAAGAAAAATATATATATATACTCACCTCATTTCCCTACAACTGTTGCCTCCCATTCCGGTGCTCAGAAACTTACCGTTTTTGTACAAAAACTCACCCCCCTGCTGTGAATAGCAACAGTTGTCTATAGCAAATGATTGCAGGTATTGGGAACTGCTTCTATAAAACACATATTTGCTAACACAAAAAGAATTAGATCAGTTAAGCACCTTAAGACAAAATTAAATTAAAAAAAACATACTTCATTGACCTCCAACAGACTCGATCTCTTGGAATGCTGCAAACACACACCTTGATGAACTTCAGTGAATGATTCTGTTCCTGTAATGAGAGGATAGAGTCTATCATTGATTGGCAGCAGCAACCATACCCCATGATCATCCTGCTGCTGCTAAAAAAAAAATGATCCGCAGTTGAGGGTGAACAGTAAGCATAGTCACTGACAAACACAAGTACATTTAGCCTATGGGACTCCTGAGGATTGAGCTTGTGGGCAGTCTGATAAGTGTATATTTCTTTGTTTTTAGGCAAAAACAAAAAGTCTCATCTTTTCTCCCCTGCAGCTCCTCCATTCAGCATGGCCATCTTCATACTTTCCAATGATGGAGAACACGCAACTCCCTCCTCCAGTTTCAGGCAGACATGGTGGCATCCATCAACATGGCTTTATGCTTCTAACACAACTACTCTGTTAACTGCAATAGAGGGGGTGTACCAAGACAAGGCATGCTGAATCCACCTTGGCACGTCGCCTCTATTGCAGTAAATGGAGTAGGCATATGGTGGAGTAAACTAGGCTTCATGGATGCCATCATGCGAGGCGCCTGGGACTAAAAGACGGCATTGTTGGCTCCTCGCCATTGTTAAGTATGAAAATGCTGGCGCTGCACGGAAGGGCTGCGGGGAAACACCGTACTTGCACGGAGGAGTGGAGGGGGACAAAATATATATTTATTTTGTTTCTGCTTGGACAATCCCTTTAACGACCTAATCTTGATCCAATTCTGATATTCGCCCATCACGCAATGCTTCACAAAGCCGTTTATCCCAATGTCTTTCCACGGGCTGCCTCCCATGGATTAGTATGTTAAGATCTCTCCCATGTTTTTCCTTAGTTCCAGTAAAAAAAAAAGTTCCCTTTTCTTCACGCTGGGTTTCACTTGAGACAGATCTCTGTTAATGCAAATCTCTTTGCAAATGTCTTTTTAGCAGCAGTGCACGAGTTTTCTATAATTTTGTCAGTCATACAGAAGAACCATAATTTTTATGAACTTATACACCCTTCCATGCATATCCCAGGGCATTCAAAGAATGATCAAATGTTGTCAGTAGACATCTACTTACCCCATCATAGTGAGATAATGACTGTATGACCTTTATGGTGATCTCATCCATGCACACACAGCTAGATAGTCCATCACCCATATTACGCTACAGTAACATCTTGTTCTATGCTTGGGACTGGGAGAATTAGTTCCCTCGTGTCAGCCAGTCAGCCCTTTTTAATCCCTGCACAGTATTATTGAAAACAGATTCTGCAATGTAAACTTGGATTCAGGGGTGTGAATACAGGGGATGGTGCAGAAGTATCTCCGCACCAATGCCCAGAAGGTCAGGGGACCCCACCATTGTTGCTCCTTGGCCTTATGTTCCTATATTTGTTTTTGTTTGTTGCATATCTCATGTTTTGTTTTCTGGTTTCAGATGACATGAAGCAGAATCCCTGGATGTCCAAAGTGTGTTATTGTAAAGTATGCTGAAGACCTAAAACCTTCAAGATTCCTTATTTATATCCATGAAAGATTATGCAATTCACTAGGCTTAGTCAATCTTTGTTTGTGTTGGTAAAAAAACATATTATTATTGCTGTATATCTTTGTTAATATTTTAATCAACCATGAATCTGTGTTTAATGCGATTAAAACATTATAGTGGTTGAGAACCCAAAAGTGTTATTCACTCCCCCCCTCCTATCCCTGGGTCATGCTGGGATTGTTTTGGCAGTATAAAAATAATTCGCTGCGTGACGCTGCCCACCTGGTCCCATGGCAGAAGCAGGGCACCTGGATTTGTGGTGGCTTCCATTTGGAGCTTGCTTGGATGACAGCTGAAGCTTGAATATTTGCCAGCGATGCACTGGCTGGCTAAGCAGTCAATCATGCTCAATGCTGCAGTTTTGCTTCTGGAGGATGAGCTTCCTGCTGGTGGAATAGATGCTAAGCAACATACAGGCAAAAGAAAGTTAAAAAATGTAGTCCTCTAAAATAGCATACTCATCTCCCCATGCAGCCATTTTGGTTTTTCAGAAGAGGGAAATTAGGACCATGTTTGGTCTTCCTAGAAATCAATAAAAAGAGGGTAATCTCAAATCAGGTTTCCCCAGGGGGTGTTAGTGGACCTAAAGTTTTTCTTAACTGTGCTAAGGCAATTAGACCCCCTATTACTAGTTGTGGCATTAGGAAGATTATGTACATACCACTGTTTTGAACAGGTTACTGTATATTCTGTCTCACAGTTGCTATTTTTATATGAAACTAATTTAAAATATACTATTTAAGTAAATATACTATTACATTTATACTAATAAATTACCAAAGTATGTCTGCATATACACTACCCATAATATATAAAGCGCACCTGTGGGCAATATATATATATATATATATATATATATATATATATATATAAAATTTCTATATTTACCCAGTGAGGATGAGATCCATCTCTATGTGAGATCCTCGCTTCCTCTCACCGAAGGGATGCACCAAATCAGTAGCTGTTCTGCACACAGTGAATAGATTTATATGTTCTATTCACTGTAATGTACTGCAGGCAGTTCTAGCATAGGCAAATCATTGTCCAAGTAAAATGACCCCCTAGGGAATATAAAAGTGGACCAAGTGATCTCATCATTTTGATGAGTATTAAGCATCAGGAGCAGGTGAAATTCGCTGATCACAGTAAAGATAAATATCCCCTTTTTAATATTTTGTCCACAGATGCTATTTAAGGGGGAACAAAACTCCCACTGTGTAAAACCTCCCATAACACTGAGCATTCTTAACTCGCCTGCAATCCCCAGGGAGCATTTGTGGGCTTTCCTCCAATCAGCATTCTATGCTGTACATATACATGATCCTCCTGTGGTCTTTCCCCTCCCGATGTGCGAACCCAGATTGACTTTTCACCCAGGGTTTCACACAAATCCCAAATCAGAGGGAGACCACCAGCCTTAGAGTATTACAGACTGTACACCAGTGATTAGGCCTCTTTAACCCTATGTCATTTTAGAAAAATAACAACCTCCTCCGTGAAAACAATTTAGATGGCCACCTTGCTAATAAAAAAATCAGAGATTACCTCTACTGTGTCAAATATAGGCAGCAAGGTGGCTACAGTTATCTTGCCTTGCAGTACTAACATGCTGGATTTAAAACCTTAGACCATATCTGCATGGTGTATGGATGCTCTATCTGTGCAGAAAATTGGTATGAAACAAAATTGCCTTAGGCTTGTCCTGATTGTGAACTCTTCTGAGGGACCGAGACTAATAAAAATGCCATTACTTACTCTGTAAAGTGCTGGGAAATAAATGTTCCAGAGATATATAAAGAGAAAAAATAAATGTATTTTGTGCATTATTTCCTGTGTTTGTGACTCTTATTGCCTAGTGCCTGAAATTCATTTAAGTGGACCATCATTGCCAAGACCAGCCGTGGGAACTGCAGAAAAGTGAGTGGAGTGGGCAATCTGGGTGTTTTCAAACAGTGGGGCACCCCAAATCAGCTCCTGGGCCATGAACCAATGACTAGGATAGTGAATATCCTTGAGATTGGTCCAATTTAATGTGTTTAAGTAACAAGCATCATTACCATAATGAGAAGGTACCCTGTAATTGATACATTGCAGTGGACATGTCATCCAAATATTTGGGCATTACCCACCATCCACCACCACAACCAGGGATAGTGCTTCTGCCAGGAACCAACGTTGTCTGCTCTGCCATTTCCCACCTGGCCAGTCATCTTTTAGTTTTGTGCAATTAATTCAAGCAATCTAAATTACTGTACACTCTATTTTATAGTCTCCTGGTCAATCTGAGGTTGGATTTTCAGGGAGATTCATTTATTACTGGAGAAAAAGATGCCAATGCTTACTCCAAAATGTCAGTAGTTGCACAGCACTTTGTTTTATATTAGAGAGCATGGTGCAGAGGAGCACAGGAGGGCTTACATGTGGTACCAGAGAAGCCAAGAGGAGCAGCCAGTGGCACCACAGCATGTTGGTTTAAAATACAGCAGTCTTTAATATGGACCATCTTAAATAAAATATCTTCACAATGTTGAGCTGCAGTTGTTCACATTCAGCAGTTAACAAAGAATATCAACGCTGACTGCCATGCCCACAAATTTCCGGTCATCTCTTGAGAAAGGACACAGTCGAGGTAGGAGTGCACCTGGCTGTTCAGGGGGTGGTGGTGTTGCTGGCGAAGAACATCCCTTCCAGGATGATGTGTGTCAGGTGGGCTTATGGGATGTCAAAACTTGTACATCATATTTTCAAGAGTGAGTTGCATGCTGCTGCAGCCTATTAGTGGGTGGGCGCATTGACTCGGTGGAGAGTGGACACCCGGTCAGAAATGCTTGCAGCAGGTGCCTGACGTTTGAAAGCCATGACTGATTGACTGCATGTCTTCTCTCGGTAATAAGCCATTTTGCCTTCCTCTCGGAAGGTGTAAAAATTCACCCATTTTGGCTTTATACTGAGGGTCTAGTGTAGTGATCCACTACTCATCTTTTTGCTTCATGCATATGCATATATCATGCATCATGCATATAGCTTGCCATACTCACCAATATTTCCAGGGCCCGGTTGGTTCTAGCTCCACTCCATATTGTTCATCATCATCACCACCACCACCATCTTCATGGCCGTCTCCATCATCATAATCTTGTGCCTCCTCTCTTACCCCTTCCTGTGATAAGTTGGTTGTGTCCATCTCCAAATCCACCTCCTGGGGTCTGATTTCCTCCTCCTCCACCTCTTCTTGTAGATCCAAGGAGCCAGGAGGCAGACGAGATCCTTCATCCGTCCCTGGATGAATCATGGCCATGAGCATTTGAACCAAAATGGATATCGGGGACATAACATAATTCATTCCACTGTTGTCCCTGCTGACAAATCTTGTCGCCACTTCAAAAGGCCTCTGCACGCAACACGTGTCTCTGATTATCTGCCAATCATACCGGAGGTGAAAACATACACTTCTGGACATCCGCCAGACCAACATATGTTTTTAAGGAGTGTTTGATGACCAGACTGATCACGTGCGCCAGGCATAGGGAATGTGTCATGTGACCTAGACGCAGAGCAGCCACAATGTTCGTCCCATTATCTGAAACAGAAGTATATGCAGGTGGCACCACTTCAATTACTCAGAGATAGCAACACGTAATTGTTCTTTACCAAGGAGTACTCTGAGCAGTCTGAGGTATTGAAGGAGAGATTTCGTCGACGGGGTTATCCAAAACGAGTGGTACAACGAGCAGTGAAGAGGGCCAGGGAAACGCCTAGAGATGTGTTACTGGCACCAAGGAAAATGACCAGGAACCAAGATGAGGTAAGATTCATATCACAGTACAATACAAATTGGGCACAACTGAGAGACCTCCTCAGGAAACACTGGGGGATTTTAAGAAGTGACCCCACACTTGCCAGATGGGTACGTAGAGGACCTTTGATGGTAGCCCAACGGGCACCCAGTCTCCGTGATAGGGTCTGTAAGAGCCATTTCACTGGCCCTAGTTCTGGACAGGTGAGTAATATAGTGAAGGGATGCCATCCGTGTGGTTCCTGTTCTATTTGCCCCTTAATTAATACCAGTAAGGAGGTCATCAACACCCGCAGGGGCAGCAGGCACCCCATCCGACAATTCATCAACTGCCGGACAGTGGGGGTTGTATATCTGATCACCTGTGGGTGCCCTAAGGGTTATGTGGGTGAAACCAAGAACACACTGAAGGCCCGCATACAGGCGCACCTATCGTCCATACGCTTAGCTAGACGTAATCGGGATATGGGTAAAGTTATACCCCCGGTGGCAGCACATTTTCTTGACCAACATCAGGGTAACATAGAGGGACTCTGGGTGACGGCACTGGAGAGGGTTAGTTTGGGGCCCAGAGGGGGCGACATCAAGAGACTTCTGCAACAGAAGGAATTAAGGTGGATGTTTGCACTGGACACACAGGTTCCTTGGGGTCTGAACGAGGATGTGGCCTTCACTCCTTTCCTAGGTTAAGGGTCCTTTTGGGTTAGGGTGAGTATTGTAGGACAACAATACACAAAGGTTTGGTTATATTCACATCAGGGTTTAGGTAAGTATGGACACAATAATGTTGAGTTATTTATGTGTTGATGATATTTTCACTTGCACAGTGTGTTGTTTCAACGTTTGCATGTTCACAAGGACACTTTCACTTTATGGACTAGGTTTTTGCGTTCGCACTGGGATGGTACGTGGTGTTACTGGTTTTGGTGGGGCACTATCATGAAGTATATGGCATGAGTTTTTGAGATTGATTGTCTTTTTATATATACATAAGACCCTCTAGGAATAGGCTCCTCGGTGAAACCAAGAGACTGAGAACACACTGTCTTGAAGTTGTTTCTCCCCCTCGGAAGATTGGTCACAATAAGGGAAAAAGGAAGAACTATGCCCGCCGGGTGAAGCTCGAATGAGTTCCAGACATGTTATTTTCACCATGTATTAATGTGCTGCCACAGACAGGTGTTCTAGGAGGTTGTGCTCAGTGCCCATTAGGTTATGGATGTATAAGCATATAATGCAGTACCATTCCCCCCCCCCCCCTCTATCATCCCCTTGGAGGCATTGTGGGTGGTCATTGTGCATTGTAGTAGATGGTGTGAACCTCACTGGAATGCCCCCTTAACTTGTATAGCCTCTAAGGATATTAGATATCCCTGGGAGGGCTTATTCTCGATTGGGATACAATCCAGGGCGAGGTGTTTACCTAATGTCCTTGGATAAATGTATGGGGTTATGCTCATTTGGGCACCATGAGTTTTGGCATAGCATGTGATAAAGGCCATTATAGGCCACTATACATGTATTTATGGATTTATTGTAACCATAGCCCAGAGACCCATGATATTGATTGTATTTACCCTCGCTGTAGGTTACATATATTAAGGGACGGTATGCTAGGCTAAGTTGTTCCTGAGTGGGCCCCTGTCAGTATTAATGTGCCATGTAAATATATATTTTGCACACAGCGATTGTATATAGAATGTTTATTATGCGGAGTTGATCAAAAACAAGAGTAATGTTAATATGCCAATAAGTAGGATGTTTTTAATGATGATAAGACTGATGGGGAATACTCACCTCTCCGGCGGTCCAGTCTGCCATCTGTGCGCAGCTTCCAGCAGCGCAACCTCTCCCCTTGTCATCGTGCCCTCTCCTCTGTTCGCAGGCTGGGGAGTGTGTGGGGAGGGGCTGCGCACGGCGCCCACGTCACAATAGGAGGCTCTGCGCTCCACTCCGGAGCGCATGACGACTTCCGGCTTCCGGCCTGCCGCGCTTCCGGCCAGAGCGCGCTGGGGCCGGGGCCGCAGCCGTGGTGATGGAGGCTGGACTGAGGGTGAGGTGGGGTATTTAAGGAGTACTGGGACAGAGCCCTCCATAAACATTCAGCCTTGAAAAAGAGCCCCAGAGGCTCGAAACGCGTGGGCTTGCCGTGGGGATCCAGTTCTGCCTGTCACATAGTAAGATTTTGTGTATTTATGATTGATTGTGTATTTCATTGTTTGTACTTTGCACTTGCAGCTTTGCTGGGCCCGCTTTATGTTAGGGGTCCTGCTATATATTTGGATGTATTGTAATCACAGTAATTAGCACTTTACAAGATGAGTTAGTTAGGATTTTTTAGTATTCACTTTAGTATATTACACATGTATATATTTTGGCTTGCTGGCTCCCCCATGTGGCTGATGACGGTATGGCACCATGATTTGCTGTGATTTTAGAAGTTTTTAATGTGAGTTTGGCAATAAAGATTTTGTATATTCATTAACCATTGTGTGGAGTGCAAGTGTCAGTCCCCTGGGACCCTTGTGGGAAGTTTTGGAGGACTTCCCAGTACCTTCCATTATCTGAAACCACATCGCCCAATCTAAGTTGATGTGAAGACAGCCAGCGGGAGATTTCCTCATGCATGCACGGCAGCAATTCATCGGCAGTGTGGCTTTTCTCGCCCAGGTTCCGCATGTGTAATACGGCGTGGCAGTGCTGGGCCTTGCAGCGATGAAACGATGGAGAAGGAGGAGGGTAAGCTCTGCTGTCTCTTGTCCATTGAGGAGGAGGAGGAGGATAGGCGCATGGTGTCCAAAGCTGAAGGCGGATCGGCACAAACATGAAGGTGTTACTAATGCCTGACCTTCTTGCGTCGGAGCATGGCGCACATGGTGACCCAGTGGGCCATGCCACACATGTATTGCCCTTGGCCGTAGCGACTGCTTCAAGTATCTACTGTTACATGCACTGTGCTGCACACTGCATAGACAGCTCCACTTTCTCTTTCACGTAACTGTGCAAGGCAGGGATGGCCTTGCTGGAGAAGCAATGGCGACTGGGGACACACCTCCTGGGCTGGGCACATTAGTTGCCTAAAGGTAGTGGATTCAACCAGGTGGTATGGCAGCAACTGCACCACCAACAACTTGGCCAGGTGCGAGTTCAGCCACATGACAACCAGATGACTGGGCACTTATTGTTATCTGGTGATATAGATTCCATTAAAGATAACTGGTGGGATGGAGGAGGAGCACTAGATGGCTATGATGAGGCCTGGCTACTAGACAGATGACAGGTTACAGGAGCCGTACCATCAGCAGCAGCAGCAGCATCAACAAGAGCAATAAGATTTTGATGGGGCATTTGCAAGGCATTTTGATTGTCCCAGACAGCCTTGTGATGCCACTCCAAGTGCCTACATAGAGCTGTAGTTCTGCTTGCAGATCCGGCACTGTGCCAGGTTTTGTTCCTCTGGGAAGGTACAAAAGAATTGCCACATGGCAGAGTAGTGGCAGAGCTAGCCTTTCCAACACCACCACTACTAGACTTTGCTCCTCATCTGGCTTTTTACTCATATCTGCAAAAGCAGCATCCGTGTTACCATCACCTGCTCCTGAGTGGACCATAGCAGCAGGCCTAGCCCTGGGCCGTCTTGCAGATAATCTGGCTCTACCTTTGCTCGGCTCTTTGTCGCTGCCACTACCCTCCTGCTCTGATGATGTCCTCTCCTTGTTGCCTGGTTCCCAGGTCCTGTTCAAAACTACTATATCATACCCCTCCTTCTGATCCCCGCCAATTCGATTTTCTGATGTTTCATCGTGGTCTACTTGCCTCCCACCAGCCACCATCATAACTGCAAGTATGTCCATATCGACCACCACCCCCACTGCCACAGCTATGCGCCTCGGACATCGTTTCCACCTCCACAACACACTCCAAAAGTTGACTGTTGTCAAACAAATTATCTTCATCAGTATCCATAGCAACCGGGCTGTTGAGATAAGCTGGTGTCTCACTAGGAGGGGGCAGTAAAGATACAGATGATGGAAGAGAAAGGTTTTTCTTTTACTGTGACATGTAGCTGTATTAGAGGAGGAGTCCACTGAAACCTGGCTCAAAGTCTTCCTCCTCCTGAAATGAGCAAGAGTGAGTTAACCAGTCCACAATGGATGCATTGTCCAAAATATCATGCCCAGTGGAGGAAATGGGAAACTCTGGCTTTCTGATGCTGCAAATATTACCACGTACATTACTGCTGATGCTACTACTACCAGGTACATTGCTGCTGCTACTCATAGCAGTGGTGGGCTTGGGCAAATAGATGCTGCCACTACTATGGCTGGGCCTGGACAAATGACTGGTGCTACTTTTACTGGGCCTGGGCACATGGCTGCTGACCACAGTGTTGGTACTGACATCAACATCTTATCCTTCATGGCAGAAGAAATTGCAGAGATATCTTTTCTTCTACCACGTCCTTTCCCAGACATTTTACTTAGTATTTAAAAAAAAAGAATATTCAGAGCAGCGCACACCAAAATGACTCACTTCCACAGCCCAGCTAAAATAGACAGATGTGCCTTGAAGTATCGCTTGGCAGGTGAAAAAGATGTTGTTTAAACTGTATTACACAATGGGGTACTGTGGATGCCAACTTAGAGAGAGACAGGGCCTGCACACTTAAAACAGAGCTGCCCCCCCCCAAAAAAAAATCCCCTGGCAGGTGAAAAAGATTGTTTTTTTTTAAACTGTATTAAACGCTGAGGCACAGTGGTCCCCAACTTAGAGAGACACGGGGTCTGCACACCTAAAACAGCTGTCCTCCCCAAAAAAATCTTTGCCAGGTGAAAAAGATAGTTTTTTTAAAACTGTAATACACACTGAGGCACCATGGACCCAGCTTACAGAAAGAAGGTGCATGCACACTTATAACAGAGCTTGCCCCCTCTTTTGTAAGCTGTATTTAACAAATTTAACGCACCATGGACCCCATCTTAGAGAGAGACAGGGCCAGTACACTTAAAACAAGCTGCCCCCTTGTTTTTTTAACGTTTTTTAACAAAAAGGCACAGTGGACTCCAACTTAGAGAGAGACAGGGCTTGCACACTTAGAGCTGCCCCCTCTCAGAAATTCCTTGGCAGGTGAAAAGGATTGTTTTTTTTTTACTGTATTTTACAAAGAGAAACCCTGGATCCCAACTTAAAAAGAGGCATGGCCTGCACATTTAAAACCGAGCTGCCCCCCCCGCCCCAAAAAAAAATCCTTAGCAGGTGAAAAAGATTGATTTTTTTAACTGAATTAAACACACCCCAAGTTCCTCAACACAGTGACAGAGGCCAGCTAAACCAGAAAGATGTGGCCTAAAAATAAAAAACCCTCACTGAAGTTCTCAGACTTTACGGGGGGGCTACAGTGACCAGCAGATCCCAGCGCAGGCAGATGCAGTTTTTTCACACCCTCTCAGCATCCTACTGTGCCCACTTCCTTTCCTGTCCCTTTCTTTTCTCCTATGCTGTGGTTCAAAATGCCCTAAACTGTCCCTGCTCTAAGAGCAATGCTCACTCTGCAACAGCCAGCTTGATAATGGTGGATAGTCGGCGCATCATGTGACTATCTCCTGCAATAGCGCCTCCTGATTGCCACAGCTACCCTGACCTCTTAAGCTGTGACCATGTGGCCCTGTCTCTCTGCTTCTCCTTGGCTGGCCGTGACCTGTGGGGTGAGGCCGGTGAAATCCCACTAGGTTCGTCTTTCTCGTTTCGAACCGAACTTTTCCTGATAATCAGGTTAAAAGCGGGTTCTACCAGTTCGGTTCGCTAATCTCTACTTAACATACGGCATATGTTTCCTGTTATGTTCTTTCTCCCCTGAATCACGACTTATTCTCATGACTTATTCTAAAATAAAGCCTAAAATGCCTAAAGCCTTATGTTCATATGATTTTTTTTAAAGAAAGTTTACTGAATCAAGCAAGAAGGAATAAATATACTATGCTAAAACTTTTCTTAAATAATCATTTAAAATCTTAAAAACTTTCTGGTAAAGTTCTAGTAACAAAATGCATCATCACTGTGGAGGCATTACTACTAGCCTTTAAGCCTAAAGACACACTGAAACTACCTCCTACCTGACGGCTGCAGGTTTAAAGGGGTTTGCTTTCTGGCTAAATCATTGGTTTGATGTGATGTGGCACTGTAGAGAACACAATGTCGGTGCTATCCGAACACCCAGCACTCTTGATACATGGAATGCTACATGGCGCAAGGAGAAGTGCTATATATTTATTCGCATTATGAATATGATTTGCTGGTGGCTCTGAAGATAAACACCTATAGCTATGTGGCACTAGCGTTTCTTAACTTAGGCCCGCAATGAATTGGGCGGTGAGTTGTGCTGTGGTACAAATAGATTTCAGCACAGGTGAACTAGGATAGGGGCAAGGGGTAGGACTATGCTGTAATAAGGAAAATCAAGCTGCAGGTTAAGCCAAGGCACAAATGGGTCACGTTTTGGTAAAGAACAATTTGGGTCAGATTGGGGGTCAGTTTTGAAGAAAGGTGTTTTTTTTTTCATCACATTTGTAGAGGAAAGAAATACATGGGGTTTACAAAGCATTTTATTTCTGGTATTAAACAGGAACAACACCCGGGATTTTCCCTTTTCATGGATGTAGTTCCTCTTTCTGATTTGGGATGCCTCGCTGTGTGTAATCCCATTTACGGCCTGGGAATCCTCACCATTCGATGATTCTTATGGGTTGTCAGCGAATGCTAATGCTTCATTCATTCATTCCTTAGCAGACCTGACATCAGATCTAACATCCAATTGGCCAGGAAACATGAATGGAATGCACATCGCAGGCCAGACCTGAGTCAGCGATTCAGAACGCCTGGCGCATATACGCATATCAGATAGGGGTGAGCAGGGGATGTGGCCTGCGCATGTGCCATGGGATCACCGGCTATGTGAATATATTGGCCGATCATGGGGGTAACACACAGCAGAGAATCCTTAATCGGGATTTCTCAGGGATGAAGAATAGGCCGTTGTTCCTATTTAAATGATTACTAAACCCACAGCTCCATTTTATCTGTGGACAGTGTATTTTTGTAGATAGCTTTATGCTGCCTACCAAAATGCTTTCAGTCCTGGAATATAAGCACAATATGTTTAAATGTTTTTTTTTAACTCTAAACTGCAGCATAAGTAACATTTTTAGTATAAGTTATTATTCAAACGGCCTGGTATTCTTCCTGGAATTTAATCAGTGTACACTTATCACAGACACAGGCAGCTCAGTGCTGAATGCCCTTTAGAAAGGCTGCTCATTATTTAAACAAGCGTAGTAAAGAAAAGCATACAAGTGAAAAATGTCCCCGCTATGTACACCATACAACAAGCTCTGCTTGGAAATAGGGCCCATGTGGCCTTTTCTATATGTCAACCATTTTGAAAGGAATTGAGTAAAACAGTTTGTGACCCCAATAAATACTACTATATAATTTGTAAAGCGAAAGCTCGGCTACATTTGTATCATCTGTCTCCCCAGAGCTGTTTGGATGCATTTTTATAATGACGCTTTCACTGGCGTTGTGAGCCGAGAAAGAAAAAGGGATAACTAGCCACGTGTCACTTGTAGCTTTCAGCTCAGAGCACAGCCATTAGTATGGGAATAAAACTGCAAATATTCAACACAGTCTGGGGACCCCTCAGCGGCTGCTTAACTCGTATTGCTTAAACCTGGTTGCTCATTATACAAAAGTACACTGGTTGATATTCTGATTGAATTTTAGAATTGTATTGTAAATCAATATTTCATAGGAACCAAACCACTAACTAGCTACAAAATTTCCAGGTAGCAAGTTGCTTCTTAAAGCAGGCCAACATTCTTGAGGAAAAGGGACAAGCCTGCATTTTGCAAACCAAATTGGCCCACTTGTCCAGTTTACAGGCCCTCATGCAGTACTAGGGGGTTATTCATGAAGGGATAGCGCCAGGTATGCCTCAAAGCGGCAGGCAGCGTCTGGTGAACGCCGGGCGCTGTATGCAATACCACATTTATGAAGGCGATTCTGGTGAGCGCCATGTAGCGTCCGATGTATTATTAAAGGGCGGCTAAGCATGTAGCGCTGACGCTCTAGCTTCCAGAGCGCCAGGAATTACCTTTCGCGCACAGGTCTGGCACTAAAGTGTTAATGTCACAGTGTTAAAACAATGTCATTCCATGTGTTTTCACTTTGTTACTAGTATATATCTGGTCAGAAACAAAATGTAATCACACAGCGTCTGGTGCTCTATGCTATAGCGACCAGATTTAGAGCACCAGCGCTGTGTGTGTGTGTCCTTTTTTGATAAGTATGGTGTGGAGTGTCGAGAGTCGGTCGCACTGAGCTGGCGCTACCTTTCTCTCCCTGCAGCGCTGAAATGGTGTTAGACCGCCCAACATATATCACATTCATCAATGCGGGCCAGATTACTACAGCGACTGAGGCATTATGTTACAGCGTCGATACATGTTTACAGCGTCTACTAACGGTCGCTCTAAGCGCCGCTATACAGACGCTCACCTGCCGTTAGAGATGAATCAGCCTCCACGACTATAACAGCTGCCTTGAGATCCTCAATGTCAGGCAGCGACAAATCAGTGGTGGCTTCCACTGACTCACTGCCATTTTTAATTCTTACCAGAAGGTCTCACTGCCTCCTCTGGTCCTGACTGTTACCTCTAGTTTTAAATTCTGCCTCCCATCTTCACTACCACCTTGCTATTCTAGCCAACAACTTCTGCCGCAGTGCTTCTGGTTCACAGCGGGGGCTGATGCACAGTTTTAGGCCGCTTAAATTAAACATTTTTAACAGTGTATTTTTCTTTGACCACTGACTGCCACTACACTGATATTAAAATGAAGGTGACCCCAGCTCATCTTATTTGGGGCCACATATCAGGAGTGGGATTCCTGCCACATTCAAGACGGGTGACCCTGCATTATGGGAAATCTATAAACTGCCTATAAACGCTACACCAAATATATTAAATGCAAATGACTCTTGTGTTATAAAAGGGAGGTTGCTGATATTTTTTTTGTTTTCTTTATATATCCCAAAGAAACCTGTACATCACTTTCCAGCCTCCATTGATATAGCATGAAATACAAGATAACTCGTATCTGTTAGGGTGCATTGCAATCTAAATTTAAATGTGCATTTACAGACAATTGAGAATAAGACGGTAACATAAGAATTGTGATATTTTGGTACAAAAAAATGGCATTTCTTTTTTATATTGCTATGTGCATTTTTATACATAGTCACCAAGAATACAATGTTACTTTTCAGAATTGCACGACTTTATTATGAGATGTAGAAGCCATGATAAACTGCCTGCCATCAGTTTAATAGAAACAGCTCCCCAGAGTTCTCCAAAATTTCTTCTTTCTTTCTCAGCCATTTCCAAAAGCAAATTATTATAAGCCACATATTCTAGAGAGCCTCCATCTCAGGCCATTATCTTGTTTCATTATTGAGCCTTTGCATTAATGTAAATTGTATTGCTATACTTCTTTTGCTTTTCCTGCACATTTGGATATGTTATATTTTGTAATCTGTATTGTTTTCATAAGAACTATACTTCTGGTATTTCCTTTCTGTATTGCTATGAACAATATAGAGAGATTTATTTGGCAATAAAACCCAGGTAGAAGGCAATGTTTGATATAGCTATTGTGACATAAACAGGACCTGTATTAATAAATGTAACAAATTCTACCTTGTGTGTATTCAGAATAAGAGGAGTTTACTGTAACAAGCTCTTATTTAAAGGAAAAGTCCACTTTCGATTGAATTTCTGAAAGTGTATTTTACTGTGCTGAAAGGATGTCTTCATTGTGCTGAGCTCATCGAATATTTTAAAATTTTTACTTATATATATACTTACTTATATTATACTTATATAATTATATGGAATTTATGGGGGCAGTTTTCACTACCTGCAATATGGTTATTGGCAACTGTACACCACGCCATGATGAGTCCTGTACACACAGAACACTGTTTCTGGGCTTGGGCAAGGTTGAGTGAGCTCCCTCACACGTTGGCACAACTGCCATAGCAGAAATGTTCTGTGTATACAGGAATCTCTTCTTGGTGCACACACTTGGTGTACTGTTAATAATATAATATAATGTTGTCAACAACAGACTGGAGGTAGTGAAAACTGCTTCCATAAAACACACATTTGCAAACATGAGGAAAAATAAGCCCAGGACATTGAGAATATCCTCTTGGCACAAAAAATACACTTTCAAAAGTAGACTTTCCTTCGCTGATGTGTATTTGAAAGGCAAATAAGGTAAAAAGATTTTTTTACAAATTAGGAAATGAGAAAAAGCTCTTCCTGTTGACACACGGCACTGCTGTTATGGTGAGGGACCTCAAGTACACTTAGAGGCCGATTCATTAATAGCGGCAGGTAGCGACAGTTGAGCGACTGTAGCGGCATTTTCAGAGCGCCCGCTAGTAGTCGCTGTGCTTGGCCGTTGTTCGGTAGTTGATAGCGACTCAGTCGGTTTGCCGTAATGTTGAATATTGGGTGAGGAGTCGCTATTTGACAGGTTCCGCGCTGTATGGGAGCGCATGATAGCGACTGGCCCTAGCGACCGGCTCCCACCATATTCATTAAAAAATCACGCTCAAAAAATTCTCACGCTGTGAAATGCTTGTTTAAACCCCAGAGCGCTGGCGGCGATGGGTTAAAAGTAGTTTTTTAACCCCCAAACAACCATATTTTTGGAAACCAAAAAAAAAAAGTATTTTAAATAATTTTGTAATATGAATACATTAATATCAGACCTGTAATATCAATTCTGTACAATTTTTTTTTTTTTTTTTTACAGAATCACAGAATTTTTCACATTTAAAAAAAAAATAAAAAACAATTAATAACAATTAATTATGAATATTTAAAGATTGTTCCATTGAAATGCATTGGAGAGCGCCAGGTAGCGAGAGGTCATACCTGTCGCTGTTCAAGGTCGGACGCTGGCGCTGTGGGCTGAGGCTGGAATAATGATGAATGAGTCGCTATCTGGCGCTATCTCAGTCGTTAAGCAGGATCGGCTTCATAAATGTGTGATTGTGGTGGGGAGCCGGCGTTCTCGTGGCGGTGCCCGTCATTACCGGCCGCTCACCAGTCGCTACATGTCTCTATTCCTTGTTAAATAAGGGCCTAACATATGCACATCAAACAGTGTTCTATGTGTACAGGACTCACTTCTTGTACAGGACTCCGTGTACATTGTCAATGTCAAATGACAATGACAAGTGGAAACTGCCTCCATAAAACATACGCTAACATAAGAACAAAAAGAGATGGCTGCGGTTTGTTATGAACTGAATGAAGAATGTATATACTCTACCACCTCTTCCGATTTAGCACTGCCTTCCTACTTATCCTCTTTGACCCCCCCACCTCCTTCTCTATCTCTTTAGTAGAGACAGAAATACATGACGCATCTCTTGGTGTGGCCAAACCACAACCCCTACTTGTCTTCTTAAATTAACATCCAGGTGAAAAAAACAGCCAAGAACAGTTATTTACGTATATCTGCATCAATTGAACTATAACAAACACCTCTTTATGTGGAGCAATTAAACCGGACCTTCACCATGATTTAATGAAAAGCCCAAACCCTTCAAAAACTATTCATCAGCATCTAAAATTAATATATTTGAAGTTTTTAGTCACTTATTTTTTATTTTTTCCCCCACTGGGCTGCAACTCTGTTCAGGACTCTAGTATACGGGCGCCACCATCTTGCCTCAGAAGCATCACAAATACTGAGGAGAGGAGAGCGGGATAAAGTACAGGAGTCGGGGTTATAGCTGTGCTTTGCACAGACAGAGCAGAGCTGGGGGTCAGGAAAAGGACAGCAATCCCAGAATGCAGAGCAGCACAGTCAAAAGGCACTTCCTGTTTGCAGGCTGCCTGATGTTCCATGAGCCGCCATCTTGGATGTTTAAACATGCAGTAGATGCAGGTAGGATGATCTTTAATGTGAGCAATCTGTATGTACAGGGTGTGGGAAACATATAAGATAGACTCTTATTCAGGGTGAAGGTCTGCTTTAAGCAACAGCTCATTGATGTTTATGGGCAATTTTTCACAAATAATAGAAAAATGTATATTGAAAGGAAGCTGGGGTGGCGTGTAACGGTGCTGGAAGGACGTGTGGCACGAGGGCTCCTGAGCATTATCCTTTAGAAACCCCATATATCCCACTTACTTCCAACTCTAAGAGGAGAGAGACTACTTGCCACATTACCTGGAGTTCCTGGGGCGAGTGGCGAGGTGATCTGACCCGGCTGTGGAGTGCGGCGTGCTTTGAGGCCCTCAGGCATCTTGATCCAGCGACATTTTGGGAGGTGGAGAGGAGAAGCCTGAACTTGGGGTGGCTGCGGATCGTAAGCCGTCTCTGCTCTGGAGAGGAGGACCTGCTCGGGCTGAAGCCGCCATGCCTAGACACCCGTGCACGGAGGTCAGCGGGACCCGAGGGGACTTGTCCTGTCCCTGCTGCCCTCCGCTGGGAGTGTTCTGTCTGCTCCGCTGGCTGCATTAGTGATTGCTGGCTCCCTCCGCTGACGGCCGCTCCTCCTGACCGGCTGCTATGCGTGGCTGAGTTCCGCGTGCTGTCATCGTCGGCGGCCCCCGCCGCTCCCTCCTGGCCTGTCGCTCCCTCCGCGTGTGCGGCCCCGCGCATCGGCTGTCAGTTCTGGCCGAGACTGCTGACCTCCTCCTCTTCTCCCTGGCCCCGCGTGTCGACTGACGGCTTTGGCTGCGGGGTGAACTTCCCCTTAATAGTGGGGCTTGAATCGGCGCACCCCCCCCCCCTTGGGTGCTTACTCCTCTGACACTCCGGGTCTCACCTGCTGCCTGCACCCAATATATCTAACACCATTGTTGCAGTGGAGGGTGGTGTAATAAAGCTGACCTACACGGGACATTGACCAGCTAGAGCTAGTGGCAAGTTTGAATCACTGACGGAGGCAGCTAGTCCCCCCCAACTGATAATATACGTACCCAACATATTTAGTGCCACTCCTGCTATTTTGATTACTGCTCGCCTGCAGGGGGCTTTCATCTCAGGGGGGCAGTGCGAGTGGCTGTCCTAAACTCACCGTCCCTATATGAAGAAACAAAGGGGGGATTTGTTTCTTTTGAATTTGTGCAAGCACATGGGGTGTGGGGTCTAGGCTGTATTGCAAGGTCTTTGACCCTTCCACCCCATGGCTTGCACTTGAGAGGTTTAGGGCAACCTCAGGTAAGCCTGCTCCCAATTTATCTATTGCACTGTATGTCCCAAATGGGCTCTCAGAGATTAGAGTTAGGACTGCACCCCACAGAGGCACTTTGGCGTAGTGGTGCAGCTTAAGCATACTTCTGCAGATGTGTGTGACCGAGTCCTCTGTTTTTAACCAAGTTTAGAGACAGATTATAGGCTGGCCTGCAAGCTAACAGGGTTGAGTGCTGTGGCTCCTTTAAGACTTTTGTCCCTATATGAAGGGTAATAAAAAAAGGCGCACTGGGTTATTGCATTGCGGCACACAAACCATGGCTGATTTACCTGATGACCGTGCAGCCTCGCCCACTCCTATTAATGATAATGCGGCGATAATGGCGGCAATCAATAGCTGCCAAAGTGTCCTAACAGCGAAGTTTGACAACTTGCAAGAACAACATAACTATTTCAAGCATGATCTAGACAAAATGAAGGACAGAGCGTCCGAGTCAGAGAGGCGAATCGGTGAGACGGAAGATGGTTTGTCGTCAGTTACTTCAGCCGTTCAATCTTTGCAGCGCCGGGTGAAGCTTCTCACGGATCGAGCAGAAGACGCAGAAAATCGAAACCGCCGTAATAATATAAGAATACTGGGGATACCGGAGAGGGCGGAGGGGGATGCCCCAGAAAACTTTACTGAAAATCTCATCCATAAAGTTCTAACACCAGAGGGCCTCTCACCATTCTTTGCAGTGGAGAGGGCACACCAAATCCCGTTTAGGCCCCCGCCACCTGGGGCCCCCCCCCCGCGCCCTTTTATCCTGAAGCTATTGAACTTTAGAGACCAGGACACAGTTTTGGCAGCCGCCAGGAGCCCGCGGGACTTCCTATACAACGGATAACGCTTGTCTTTTTTCCCGGACTTATCATCTGAAGTGCAGAGGCAGCGCTGCTCCTTTAATGATGTGAGAGCACGCCTCAGACAGAAGAAAATTAAGTATGCGATGCTATTCCCCGCCAAGCTGCGAGTACAGGACGGGGAGACTACAAGATTCTTCCTTACAGTGGAGGATGCAAGTGCCTGGATTGACTCGTTGCCGGCGGATTGAGGGCGGAGGTCGCGCCGGCGGTCGGCTGGGGGGGCTGTGTGTGCCTAGCCGCCCATCATTTGCAGCCTGATGGGGCTGGGACTCAGGAGGGACTTCGGCCTGAGGGAACCTTCCTCCCCCCCCCCATATTTCTGCAAGAGCCTATGGGTTCTCTCTCTCTTTCCCTCCTCTCTTCGTTCCCCTTGGTCCAGGGATGGTCGTACTCCTTGGGGTGTATGTATCCTACATCCCGTTAAAGTGCACACCTCCAGTGAACACGTCTTGTTGTTAACACTAAGGACAACCAGTGTTTAAGTTCAGTTAGGTTAATTGTTGGTTAAGGGGTTAAGCTTGTCACAGTTGGGTTAGGTAGAGCATGGTGGGAGTGGGTACTTCCCCGAGGGTAAGTTTAATGGTTGATGTTTATTCATCTATGGGGTTTGGTTGTGTAAGATGCTGGTATGTGTGTGATGGAGTGAATGGTGTGACCTGCTGCTCTGAGGCTCTGAGGGGGATGGTGGGCCGCTGGGGCCCTAGATGTTTACCTGGCATATACGAGTTTCAGACTAAATTGGTATGGAGTGTAAAGTGATCTCGTGGAATGTGCGCAGCCTCAATGACAAGATAAAGAGGTCCTCAGTTCTCCAATTTTTGAAAAACCATAAGCCCATTATTATGGTCCTGCAGGAGACCCACCTACCAGGGCAGAAATCAATGTCCATCAAAAAACCATGGGTCGCACATTTATTCCACTCCCATTACTCAAATTATGCCAGATTATGCCAGGGGCGTTTCAGTGCTAGTGGCCAAACATCTGCCTTTTGCTCTAATCTCAGTGCACTCTGACTTTAAGGGCCGGTTTGTTATTATACAAGCGAAAATATATGATGTTAAGATTCTAATAGTGGGGTTGTACATACCACCCCCCTTTGACATTGGGGTCCTCCGAGAGATTATGGAGTGGCTACCTTCCCGCCAGTACCACTGTTGTTGGTCGGCGATTTTAACATGATCCTTGATAGAGCTCTGGACCGGTTGACAGCCGGGACAGGCCCGTCCACTCAGTTAGCAGGATGGGCGGAGGCCCTGGGCCTAACTGAAATATGGAGGTGGAAACACCCCGCGGAGAGGGCTTTTTCCTGCCACTCGATCCCTCATAAGTCCCTCTCACGCATAGACATGGCCTTTGGGTCTAGGTGCCTGCTGGCTAGAGTGGTGGCCTGTGAATACCTGCCGCGGGGTATCTCAGACCACTCACCGCTAATGGTGACAATTCGCATGCCTGGGAACAGGGAGGGCCTGAGGCCTTGGACACTGAACCCCCTATGGTTGGAGGATGAGGAGGTCTATGGTATAATGTTAAATGAACAAGAAAGATACTGGCAGTGCAACGGGGAGGAGACCTCAACTAACACACGATGGGACGCTTTCAAGGCGGTGGTTAGGGGCAGTGCCATCAGTGCCATAAAAGGGGCCAGGGTTAAGAGGGGGAGGATCACCCGAGAGCTGGAAGAGAAAATTGCCAGAGCGGAAGAGAGATTTGTGGAGACAACTAGCCCCTCAGATCACGATTTACTTAATGCCCTACAGAGGGTGTATAATCTAGCACTAACAGAGCCCACTAGAAAGAGCTTATTATTTAAACAGCATACCATTTTTGAGAAGGGGGATAAAAATGGGAGAACCTTGGCATACCTTTCCAGAGTAGAAAGTCCACATACACTGGTTGCGGGTATTACCAATCAGACCTAATTCATCATTGACTTGGAGGAAATCTCTAGACAATTCTATGATTATTACAGCTACCTTTACTCCTCTAAAGTTAGTTACGATCTGGATGAGCTGGATTCTTATCTTGCTCTTATAGCTCTTCCCTCTCTGTCGGAGTCAGATAGGGAAATGTTGTATAGTCCCATAACCTGCGATGAAGTGATGAGAGCAATAGCCCTAATGTCTAACCGGAAGGCCCCAGGGACAGATGGACTTCCGTCCGAGTGGTACAAGAAAAATAGTGAAACCATAGCGCCAAGGCTGCTGGAGGTCTTCTTGGGGGCCCTGTAATCAGAGCATCTCCCTGAAACCTTTGCACAGGCGACTATCACCCTTATTTATAAAGATGGGAAACCCCCGGATGCCTGCAGCTCCTATAGGCCGATTTCTCTCTTAAATCAGGATGCCAAGGTTCTCGCCAAAATACTAGCACGCCGCTTAAACAAGGTGATACTCTCCCTCAAACGATCAGTCAGGCTTTATGCCAGGTCGAACAACGAGCATTAACCTAAGACGGCTGTTTAGCAACCTGCAAATTGGGCATGACAACGCGGGGAGTAGAGTGGTGGTCTCTCTCGATAATGAAAAGGCCTTTGACTCTGTTGAGTGGCACTATTTGTGGGCAGTGTTAACTAAATTTGGCCTCCCCCCAACATATATCAAATATGTCCAATTGCTTTATCGGAATCCCAAGGCGAGGGTTAGAGTTAACGGAGTTGTAACGGCTGAATGGACGACAGGGGTGCCCACTCTCCCCGCTGCTGTTTGCACTGGCCATTGAGCCCTTGGCGTCGCTAATCCGAGACTCCACCGAGATCCAGGGGTGGAGACTGGGACAGGTGATCGAGAAGGTCTCCATATATGCGGACGACACTTTAGTCTATTTGGCTGATGCTGAGGGCTCTCTTGAGGCGCTACTGGAGTTAATAACAAAATTTGGTTCATTCTCAGGCTGAAAGTCAACTGGGAGAAGTCCAGCTTATATGTGGTGGATGAACCGGGGGGAGCTCGAATCTCCCCGGTTTCTTCGCTTCGGAGAGTGGACAACTTCAAATATTTGGGAATTGTCATGCACGTGGACCCTTCTAAATTTGTTGAACTTAATATCTGCCCAGTGGTTGGCGCTCTCAAGAGAAATGTAACCCAGTGGGCGACTCTCCCTTTGTCAGTCATTGGTCGCATTAACATAATTAAAATGGTCTTTCTCCCTAAGTTCCTATATCTGTACCAAGCGTCGCCTGTGGTGCTGCCGGCCTCACACTTTCGACTTTTAGACTCATCATATTCCGGTTCATATGGGGGGTCTCTCCCCCCAAAATGAACAGGACCGTCCTTAAAGCCCCGTTGGGGTTGGGTGGCTTGGCCGCGCCACACATGATGCTATATTTTTATGCCGTGCAGTTGGTATACACTACGTGGTGGATGAACCCCCCCCCCGCTAGCAACCCGGTGGTGGCTCTCGAGTCCTCTCTGTTGGACCCAATGCTCCCTTTGCGGAGTCTGGTGTATAGGGTAGGGATGAGCGAATCGATCCGGACGAACCCGGATTCGATCCGAATTTCAGGAAAAATTCGATTCGGATCGAATCCGAATTTCCCCGCGATTCGATCGCTCGAAGTTTTCCTTTAACATCCATTCATTTACATTACAGGCATTCTAAGATGGCGGACGGGACATGTCCAGACATGTAAGCTGGGGCAGTGTATGCTGGGACAGTCACATGCAGCCTATCAGCAGCCAGCAAGCCCGGTGACGTCACAGCTGTATTTAAGGCCGGCCATCTTGCTTTCCAGCCTCATTTCTCTATTGCATTCGTTAGAGACAGAACGCTGTGTAGCTGAGGGAGAGACAGACAGTTAGACAGGCAGGGACAGACAGGGACAGGCTGGAGACAGGCAGGAGACAGACAGGAGACAGACAGAAAGTCAGCGGAAAACAGGGAAAGGAATGGAAAATCGGAGGCTGTCATTTTTTTTTTTTTTTTCATCCAGCCTGACAGCCAGGCTTTGTTAGCGTTTTCAGGCTGCTTATACTAACTAACTGTGCATATATACTGAACTGATCTTAAGTCTGCTGTGAGGCATCCCATTCTGTGACTAAAGCAGCCTCTGTTTAAGACCATATAAGCATTTGCTCTTATCATATTTGAAATTAGCCTGATAAAGACACTTTTGCTGGGCATAGTACTACTGCATCTTTTTTGGGGGGCATCCCATTCTGTGACTAAAGCAGCCTCTGTTTAAGACCATATAAGAATTTGCTCTTATCATATTTGAAATTAGCCTGATAAAGACACTTTTGCTGGGCATAGTACTACTGGATCTTTTTTGGGGGGCATCCCATTCTGTGACTAAAGCAGCCTCTGTTTAAGACCATATAAGCATTTGCTCTTATCATATTTGAAATTAGCCTGATAAAGACACTTTTGCTGGGCATAGTACTACTGGATCTTTTTTGGGGGGCATCCCATTCTGTGACTAAAGCAGCCTCTGTTTAAGACCATATAAGCATTTGCTCTTATCATATTTGAAATTAGCCTGATAAAGACACTTTTGCTGGGCATAGTACTACTGCATCTTTTTTGGGGGGCATCCCATTCTGTGACTAAAGCAGCCTCTGTTTAAGACCATATAAGCATTTGCTCTTATCATATTTGAAATTAGCCTGATAAAGACACTTTTGCTGGGCATAGTACTACTGCATCTTTTTTGGGGGGCATCCCATTCTGTGACTAAAGCAGCCTCTGTTTAAGACCATATAAGCATTTGCTCTTATCATATTTGAAATTAGCCTGATAAAGACACTTTTGCTGGGCATAGTACTACTGGATCTTTTTTGGGGGGCATCCCATTCTGTGACTAAAGCAGCCTCTGTTTAAGACCATATAAGCATTTGCTCTTATCATATTTGAAATTAGCCTGATAAAGACACTTTTGCTGGGCATAGTACTACTGCATCTTTTTTGGGGGGCATCCCATTCTGTGACTAAAGCAGCCTCTGTTTAAGACCATATAAGCATTTGCTCTTATCATATTTGAAATTAGCCTGATAAAGACACTTTTGCTGGGCATAGTACTACTGCATCTTTTTTGGGGGGCATCCCATTCTGTGACTAAAGCAGCCTCTGTTTAAGACCATATAAGCATTTGCTCTTATCATATTTGAAATTAGCCTGATAAAGACACTTTTGCTGGGCATAGTACTACTGGATCTTTTTTGGGGGGCATCCCATTCTGTGACTAAAGCAGCCTCTGTTTAAGACCATATAAGCATTTGCTCTTATCATATTTGAAATTAGCCTGATAAAGACACTTTTGCTGGGCATAGTACTACTGCATCTTTTTTGGGGGGCATCCCATTCTGTGACTACAGCAGCCTCTGTTTAAGACCGTATAACCATTTTCACTTATCATATTTGAAATTAGGCCTGATAAAGACACTTTTGCTGGGCAAAGCACTACTGGACCCTGCCAGGTCCATTCCTGTTGGGGCATCCCATTCTGTGACTAAAGCAGCCTCTGTTTAAGACCATATAAGCATTTGCTCTTATCATATTTGAAATTAGCCTGATAAAGACACTTTTGCTGGGCATAGTACTACTGCATCTTTTTTGGGGGGCATCCCATTCTGTGACTAAAGCAGCCTCTGTTTAAGACCATATAACCATTTGCTCTTATTATATTTGAAATTAGGCCTGATAAAGACACTTTTGCTGGGCATAGTACTTCTGGACCCTGCCAGGGCATCCCATTCTGTGACTACAGCAGCCTCTGTTTAAGACCATATAACCATTTGCTCTTATTATATTTGAAATTAGGCCTGATAAAGACACTTTTGCTGGGCATAGCACTACTTGTCCCTGCCAGGGCATCCCATTCTGTGACTACAGCAGCCTCTGTTTAAGACCATATAACCATTTGCTCTTATTATATTTGAAATTAGGCCTGATAAAGACACTTTTGCTGGGCATAGCACTACTTGTCCCTGCCAGGGCATCCCATTCTGTGACTACAGCAGCCTCTGTTTAAGACCATATAACCATTTGCTCTTATTATATTTGAAATTAGGCCTGATAAAGACACTTTTGCTGGGCATAGCACTACTTGTCCCTGCCAGGGCATCCCATTCTGTGACTACAGCAGCCTCTGTTTAAGACCATATAACCATTTGCTCTTATTATATTTGAAATTAGGCCTGATAAAGACACTTTTGCTGGGCATAGCACTACTTGTCCCTGCCAGGTGTACTTACTGCTGGTTTTTAGGGCATCCCATTCTGTGACTACAGCAGCCTCTATTTAAGAACCTAACCATTTGCACCTATTCTAATTGAAATTAGGCATGATAAAGACACTTTTGCTGTGCATAGTCTTACTGCTGCCTGCCAGGTGCTCTCTGGTTTTTGGGACATCCCATTCTGTAACATACCATTAGCCTCTGCATTTACTGTAAGCTGCACAGTTATTTAAAGAAATTTGGCCTGTATGAGCCTGCTAACACACTGCTGCTGTGTGCATATATACTGATCTCAAGTCTGCTTGGGGCATCCCATTCTGTAACATACCATTAGCCTCTGCATTAACTGTAAGCTGCACAGTTATTTAAAGAAATTTGGCCTGTATGAGCCTGCTAACACACTGCTGCTGTGTGCATATATACTGATCTCAAGTCTGCTGGGGGCATCCCATTCTGTAACATACCATTAGCCTCTGCATTTACTGTAAGCTGCACAGTTATTTAAAGAAATTTGGCCTGTATGAGCCTGCTTACACACTGCTGCTGTGTGCATATATACTGATCTCAAGTCAGCTTTGGGGCATCCCATTCTGTAACATACCATTAGCCTCTGCATTAACTGTAAGCTGCACAGTTATTTAAAGAAATTTGGCCTGTATGAGCCTGCTAACACACTGCTGCTGTGTGCATATATACTGATCTCAAGTCTGCTTGGGGCATCCCATTCTGTAACATAACATAACCTACCTACCATACTAATCAGCTCTCTTATTTAAACTAAGCAGGCCTCTTGGAGGCTGATTGTCCACTTTTGGGTGTGCATTTATATTCGGTTTCATATACAGTGGGGTATCCCAATTTGTAAGATAACCTACCCCAACCATGTAAACTAAATAGGCCTGTTGCAGCCTGAGTTTCTCTGCTTGCGTATGGCCTGCATTACAATCTGTCTCTTTCAATGACACTGCTGCCTGGGGTATCCCAATTTGTAAGATAACCTACCCCAACCATGTAAACTAAAGGTTACGTCCTTCCAGAAGGAAAACTTATGCCGAACACTATTTTTGTTAGGGGCATTGACCTTTGGATTGATCGGCATGAAATTAATTTTTTTTTTTCAAAGTATGGCGCTGTAAAGAAGGTCAAAATGATGTCTCATACTTGGATTATTGTTACTTTTTGTTCAGCTTGAAATATAACAGGCCACACGGGCATCCCAAGGCACATGCTATTTTAAACCTATCTGTTATACAACATACCGTATATACTCGAGTATAAGCCGAGTTTTTCAGCCCACTTTTTGGGCTGAAAAAAGCAGCCTCGGCTTATACTCGAGTCAGACTTACCTGAGCGAGGGCAGAAGAGCCTCCGAGGCGGCAGACGAGACGCCGAGGCTTCAGAACTCGGCGGGGAGATCAGTACACCCAGCGCGAGGTGGGTGTACCAAGATGGCGGCCCGGGCCTCAGTGACGCGACGTGACGTGGCGGCGCGGAGCGCGCCGGCCGCCATCTTGGTACACCCACCTCGCGCTGGGTGTACTGATCTCCCCGCCGAGTTCTGAAGCCTCTGAGGCGGCTCTTCTGCCCTGCGGACCCATGCCGTCGTCCCGCGCCGTCCTCTCTCCCGCACCGTCGCTGGAAGGAGCCTCGCTGAAGATCCTGCAGGAGCTGAACTGGTGAGTGTGTGTGTTGTGTGCATTGTATGTGTGCTGTGTGTGTATGTGTGCTGTGTTGTGTGCTGTGTGTGCCTTGTGTGTGTATTGTGTGCTGTATTGTGTGCTGTATTGTGTGCTGTGTTGTGTGCTGTGTGTGCCTTGTGTGTGTATGTGTGCTGTATTGTGTGCTGTGTTGTGTGCCTCGGCTTATACTCGGGTCAATAACTTTTTCCAGGTTTTTGGGGTAAAATTAGGTGCCTCGGCTTATATTCGGGTCGGCCTATACTCGAGTATATACGGTAAGCGTTGATCAGGCTACTTCAGTTTGCACTTGTTTTTGACTGCTTTTAATAAACCAGGCCGCAGGGCACCCCAAAGCTGCACCTTGCACCCTATCTGGTATACAACATAAGCGTTGATCAGCATCAGCTTCATTAAGCTACTTCAGTTTGCACTTCCTTTTTGACTGCTTTCATTTAACCAGGCCGCAGGGCACCCCAAAGCTGCACCTTGCACCCTACCTGTTTATACTAAATAAGCATCTACAGCCTCAGCTTTATTAAGTTATTGCATTTTGAATTGGTTTTGGTCTGCTTTAAATACACCAGGCCGCAGGGCATCCCAAACCTGCATGTTGCACCCCATCTGTTATACTAAATAAGCGTTGATCAGCATCAGCTTTATTAAGCTATTGCATTTTGCATTGGTTTTTGTACTGCTGCCAAAACACTAGCCCATATGGGCATCCCAAACCAGCACATGTCACCCTATCTGTTATACTAAATAAGCTTCTACAGGCCCTTTTTTTATTTATTTATTTTTATTTATATAGAGCTGCAATAGCTTATATTGTGAGGTTAATTTGCCATTTTGCAGCATAATATAGAGCAGCCCCTGTGTAAATCTGAGGGGCAATAGCTTATATAGTGAGGTAAATTTGCCATTTTGCTTCGTTATATAGAGCAGGCCCTGTGTAAATCTGAGGGGCAATAGCTTATATTGTGAGGTTAATTTGCCATTTTGCAGCATAATATAGAGCAGGCCCTGTGTAAATCTGAGGGGCAATAGCTTATATTGTGAGGTTAATTTGCCATTTTGCAGCATAATATAGAGCAGCCCCTGTGTAAATCTGAGGGGCAATAGCTTATATTGTGAGGTAAATTTGCCATTTTGCAGCATAATATAGAGCAGCCCCTGTGTAAATCTGAGGGGCAATAGCTTATATAGTGAGGTAAATTTGCCATTTTGCTTCGTTATATAGAGCAGCCCAGTTGCCATCTAAATCAACTACTGTCCGGCCAGTACAGCTTTTCCAGGGCAAACTCTGCTAGTTGCGGGCACAAGTCAAGTTTGGCTTCCCAGCAAATCCAGTGGATCTTGAAGGTGTGTTGGCATGGTCATGTCAAGGTATGACATGACCTGCTGTTTGAGGTCCAGCTCCAGGTCTTCCTGCTGCTCATGAGTAGACTCACTATGCGGGTGTAGAAAGCTACTCACTAGCGACTGAAGACTGAGGCTGCTGCTGATGGAGCTGCTGCTGCTGCTCCTTCCACCCCCCCAGCAGCCATGGCAGTGGAAGGTGATCGCAGACTTCCCCCCGAGTCAGACCTGCGGGAGTATGGGCCATGGCGCAGATAGACATCGCCCAACTGACTACGTTGGATGTCTCTGTAGTAGGTCAGTTTGTCCTCCCTCTCAGTGGGCGTAAAAAATGCCCCCATTTTGTGCCGGAAGCGAGGGTCCAATAAGTTGGAGAGCCAGAAGTCTTCCCGCTGACAAATGGAGACAATTCTGCGCTCACTAGTACGCATGCATGTGAGCATGCATCGTGCCATTTGTGCAAGTGACTCGGAGGGACTACCTGTCTCCATCTCCACTGTAAACTGCCATGGTGTGTCTGGGTCCTCTGTCTCGCCTTACTCACAACCCTCTAGCTCCTGTGGCTGCTCCTGCTCCTCCTCTCCTGTCAGATGACTAGATAAAATGGTCATTTTGTGAAACCTAAACTGTGGTTTGCTGTGCCCCACCCCCTCCTCCACTTCAGCCCCCACAGGCTTCATGTGGCTGTGAAATGTATGTGCCATGTCTCCAGTGCCCTGACCAGCCATGGTTTCCAACATGTGTTGTAGTACATGAAGCAGTGGAATCTCATCGTTCATCTCATAGTCCTGGCAACTGACTAATAACGTAGCTTCCTCAAAGGGCCTGAGCAAACGGTCGGTGTCACGTATGAGCTGCCAATGGTTTACATTGAATTTACACAGGGGTGTCCCCCTATCCGTTTGGATCATCCAGAAATCCGTGATGGCTTTTCTCTGTTCCTATAGTGCAGTGGTCCTCAACCCTGTCCTCAAGGCCCACCAACATGTCATGCTTTTTGGATCTCCAAATAGCCAGCTCTATTGCTCTGCAGCTGCACTAATTACTCCACCTGTGCATCTTTGTGGAGATCTGCAAAACCTGGCCTGTTGGTGGGCCTTGAGGACAGGGTTGGGGACCACTGCTATAGTGGATCCTGCATATGGAGGGTGGAATTCCAACGGGTGGAAACATCGCAAATCAGACTATGGTGGGGTACACCGTTGTGACGCTGAGGCTCAATAAGGTTGTGCTTGGTGGTGTAGGAGTGCCAGAAGTGCATGCTAACTTTCTTTCCTGTTGTTCTTTCAGATGGGGGCAAGACTTAAAAACTAGACTGAACACGTGTGCCATGTCAGGACGCATGACTCTGGCTTCCTTGTCGCAGCGCAAACAAGATGTTCTTCCAAGTGTAATGCAGCAGGCTGGACTTATGGTGACGCTGTCTGAGAGGAGAAATCCCTCAGACATCAAGATTAAAAATTCTAAGAATTTTTGAGGGCTAATTATTCAGAGGCAAATGATAGCTAGTTGTTTCTGATTTAATTACAAGGTGGAAACACACCCTCAAACAAAACTTCACTTTGGCAATACTATTGCATTTGTCTATTCATAATTTTATGTATATACATTAACTAACCTACTTTTTCTCCACAGGATGCTGCATGAAACACTGCCACATCGCTGAGTAGCTGATTTTTCCGAACAACAGTCCGCAATAATCTGCTGCTGCTGCCGCCGCCACCGCCGCAGACTCCAGGGACCCTCTTCCACTACCTCGGCTTGCAACACCTCCTCCCACGACACTCTCCTCATCACTAATTGCCGGCTAGTGGAAGAAGAGGCGAGTGTCTCCTCCACTTCTTGGCTGGGCAGTAGCTGCTGAATTTTATGATTATCAGATCTTCATCAATGGATAGTGGAGCTGAACCCAAAGCATAAAAGTCAGACAACAGACAGTTGACTGGGGGTGTCAGATGCCACTTGTGATGCAGTGGACTGCTTTTGCAGCACTTCCAGACAAAGTTGCTTCATTGGCTGACACAATGACTGGTAAAGCTGTGGAACATATGGTTTAAAAGCAAAAATAACCATTTGTTTTTATATGAAAAAGACCCTGGTTTATACATAGTTTTTTTTTTTTCCAGAGACTGCCCTGCGTGGAAATGAATGGCGCATGGATCATCCAAGCTTTCGTCCCAACAATGCCTGATGTATTCCAGTAGATTGATGACGGGGCCAGACCTACACTAAAGAAAGATGGATCGTGCAAAACAGATTTAAGGCGCTGCTCTCCAGTTACAGACATTCCTCCGCATCGGACCACAAGTAAGTATTAATAAAAAATCCTTTACGTTACTCTTACTTTTTATTAATATTCTTCGGATAAGACGGATCAGACATGATTCCAGATTAAAAATTCCAAGAATTTTTGAGGGCTAATTAGTCAGAGGCAATGATACCTTCTTGTTTCTGATTTAATTAAAAGGTGGAAACACACCCTCAAACAAAACTTCACTTTGGCAATACTTTTGCATTTGTTTATTCATAATTTTATGTAGATATTACTAACTAAGCTACTTTTTCTCCACATGACTCTCCACAGGGTGTGATTCATCCAATTTTTGGGCTCCTGAAGCCAACCCCAGGGTCTCTTTAAAGTAATGTTTGGGCTCCTGCTGCTGCTGCTGCCAACTTCTGCCAACTCCAGGGTGTGATTCATCCAATTTTTGGGCTCCTGAAGCCAACTCCAGTGTATATTTGGGCTCCTGCTGCTGCCAACTCCAGGGTGTGATTCATCCAATTTTTGGGCTCCTGAAGCCAACCCCAGTATCTCTTTAAAGTAATATTTGGGCTCCTGCTGCTGCCAACTCCAGGGTGTGAATCATCCAATTTTTGGGCTCCTGAAGCCAACCCCAGGGTCTCTTTAAAGTAATATTTGGGCTCCTGCTGCTGCTGCTGCCAACTCCAGGGTGTGATTCATCCAATTTTTGGGCTCCTGAAGCCAACCCCAGTGTATATTTGGGCTCCTGCTGCTGCCAACTCCAGGGTGTGATTCATCCAATTTTTGGGCTCCTGAAGCCAACCCCAGGGTCTCTTTAAAGTAATATTTGGGCTCCTGCTGCTGCTACTGCCAACTTCTGCCAACTCCAGGGTGTGATTCATCCAATTTTTGGGCTCCTGAAGCCAACCCCAGGGTCTCTTTAAAGTAATATTTGGGCTCCTGCTGCTGCTACTGCCAACTTCTGCCAACTCCAGGGTGTGAATCATCCAATTTTTGGGCTCCTGAAGCCAACCCCAGGGTCTCTTTAACCCCCCTGGCGTTATGATAGAGGCAAATGTAATGGTAACGAAAGCGTTACCATTACATTTGTCTCTGACGCACGGCTCCGCCCCCATGAGCCTCTGCGGCTCACAGAGACGGAACCCGGAAGTGCGACGGACGCCGCAGCCGCGGCTCTCACCTGCGATCGCAGCGGGGACATCGCTGGATCGCAGGGAGAAGGTAAGGAGACTGCGCCGCCCTGCTCCTCGATCCCGAGCGTGACTCGGGGTTACCGCTACTTACAGCGCAAATTAACCCCGAGTCACGCTCGGGATCACCGCTAAGGAGGTTAAAGTAATATTTGGGCTCCTGCTGCTGCTACTGCCAACTTCTGCCAACTCCAGGGTGTGAATCATCCAATTTTTGGGCTCCTGAAGCCAACCCCAGGGTCTCTTTAAAGTAATATTTGGGCTCCTGCTGCTGCTGCTGCCAACTCCAGGGTGTGATTCATCCAATTTTTGGGCTCCTGAAGCCAACCCCAGTGTATATTTGGGCTCCTGCTGCTGCCAACTCCAGGGTGTGATTCATCCAATTTTTGGGCTCCTGAAGCCAACCCCAGTGTATATTTGGGCTCCTGCTGCTGCCAACTCCAGGGTGTGATTCATCCAATTTTTGGGCTCCTGAAGCCAACCCCAGGGTCTCTTTAAAGTAATATTTGGGCTCCTGCTGCTGCTACTGCCAACTTCTGCTGCCAACTCCAGGGTGTGAATCATCCAATTTTTGGGCTCCTGAAGCCAACCCCAGGGTCTCTTTAAAGTAATATTTGGGCTCCTGCTGCTGCCAACTCCAGGGTGTGATTCATCCAATTTTTGGGCTCCTGAAGCCAACCCCAGTGTCTCTTTAAAGTAATATTTGGGCTCCTGCTGCTGCTGCTGCTGCCAACTCCAGGGTGTGATTCATCCAATTTTTGGGCTCCTGAAGCCAACCCCAGGGTCTCTTTAAAGTAATATTTGGGCTCCTGCTGCTGCTGCCAACTCCAGGGTGTGATTCATCCAATTTTTGGGCTCCTGAAGCCAACCCCAGGGTCTCTTTAAAGTAATATTTGGGCTCCTGCTGCTGCTACTGCCAACTTCTGCCAACTCCAGGGTGTGATTCATCCAATTTTTGGGCTCCTGAAGCCAACCCCAGGGTCTCTTTAAAGTAATATTTGGGCTCCTGCTGCTGCTACTGCCAACTTCTGCCAACTCCAGGGTGTGAATCATCCAATTTTTGGGCTCCTGAAGCCAACCCCAGGGTCTCTTTAAAGTAATGTTTGGGCTCCTGCTGCTGCTGCCAACTCCAGGGTGTGATTCATCCAATTTTTGGGCTCCTGCTGCTGCCAACTCCAGTGTCTCTTTAAAGCAATGTTTGGGCTCCTGCCCCTCATAGTGATGCCACTTCAACTCTCTTGAATTCAATTGTGCCGCTCTGCGATTCTATTAGCGATGCCTCTGATCTGCATGTGATATTTATTCAAAGTATTATTTAACTAACCCAGCACGCATCCTGTGCGTGTTACAGCAAGGCTGAATGGTTTACAACCCTATTGAGGCTCTAGGAGGCTCAGAAATAGCCGTTTTTAATAGCGATTCGTCACGAATTTATTCGGGTCGAAACGATTTTTGTCGGAAAATTCGGCGAATCAGTCGAATCGAATTTTTCAAAAGTTCGCTCATCTCTAGTATAGGGGAACAAAGGGTCTCCCAATCGCCACTACATGTATGAGAGTGACGCTATATGTGTGGCAGAGGGTGCAGGCTATGAGGAATCCCCCCGTTCCTCTTATGAATGGTCTCCCAATACCCCTCTCTGGGATAACCCTAATCTACCAGAATTGAGGGCCCTTCCTGACACAATTTTTTGGAAAAGGCGGGGAATAATCTCATTAGCACAGCTATTCATTGGAGGGACTCTGATGACATACGAGCAGCTGTGCCATGCATTCGCACTGTCGCCCAGAGACCTCTTCCGGTACCTACAGCTCCGGCATGCCCTAAGATCCCAGATCCCTATAGTGGGACTGCAGCTGGTGGAGTCACCGATTGAATCTCTGATAAGGTTCGCGGATATAAGTAAACCCACCTCTACATTGTATAATGCCCTCCTTACAAGCCAACCATCCCCTTTGGAAAAAGCACAGAGGAAATGGGAGGATTTGATCCTGGGTGTGGACCAGGAGGATTGGGAAGAAGCGATAGATAATCTATACTCCTCTTTTATAGATGCTAGAGATAGACTGATTCAGGCCAAATGGCTTCACCAGGTGTATCTGACCCCAGTTAAGTTGAAAAAGATGGGCCTGGCAGAAACTGCCCTCGGTGCAACACTGGTGTCGGCTCTTTGCTGCACATGGTTTGGGGATGTCCGATTATTTCTGCATTCTGGGATGGGGTGTCCAACTTTATCTCGATTTCCATGGGCCTCCCTGTGAGGAAGTCAGCGTCCCTCTGTTTATTAAGTGTGGTAGAACCTATGTTAGATGATGGTCCGCAAAAAATCTTGTTAAGTCTACTAATGTTTTATGCGAGGAAATGCCTTCTTTTACATTGGAAGCATCCAAACAAGCCGAGTCTTTCAGGTTGGAAGAGTTTGATAAACGGTAAACTGATTCTGTATAAGATGACCTACCAGGCCAGGGGATGTCCGGACAAGTTTGAACGAGTATGGGGAGCGTGGCTTAATACCCCCAACTCCACCAGTGTCTAGGGACTACCGGTGGCTCACCCTCCGGGGCTAAAAATTTATCCTACATACGATGAGCGCAATTTAAGCAGGTGAGAATGAGAGTGAATGTGGTGTGAGTAACGTAACGTTGGTGTGTATGTATGGTTGTTGTGGTGGTTGCGATTGTAGTTGTAATTGTAGTGTAATAGTGTAATATTGCAATTGTAGGTGTAATGTTGCTGTATAATTCGAAAAGCATAAATAAAAACTTTTTAAAAAAATGAAAGGAAGCTGGGAGTCAGCTGTGCTGGTAGGGCTCGGGAGGACCAGGGCTATGGTGTAATATAGCTTAACAGTGGACAGTGTGACCATGCCTTTCCTTACCCCTTCTGATATCCCATCAGATATTTTTGGAACTCAGTACTTTTAAACCCTGAAATAAACTTATTTTATTTTATTAAGGCGTTTAGGAGATTTTTTTTTACTACAGTTTTTCTTGAGAGCAGTTTTTTACTACAGTTTGTCTTGAGTGTCAGACTGGTCAACCAGAGGACCAGACCGGGCCGACTTATTAGAGGGGCCAAAGGGGGTGCACGCCCCAGGGCCTCCACCACTTGCCCTGCAAAGGGGGCCTCCACCAACCTTTGGTTTATGGTCTGGTCCAGGAGGCTTTTCAGACTTTTGTCTGACGGGCCATGGGGCCAGCAACAAAGCTATTGGTGGCAGTAGGGGCTCCCCATGCTTGTGCAGCTGAAGCCACCACAGAGCAGAATTTAGAGTCTAAAGCCGCCATCAGCATTGATGGGTGGGTGATGTCAATTGGCGGCCGCTCACTGCACATAAGCCACCAAGCACAGCCGCTGGCAGCTTAATGTAGGGAACTGTTTTCTGCTGGACCAGCTGGGGGCAACTACACTACCCCCGTCCAGAATGGCAAAGCAGGAGTTCCCGAGCCGCACGCACCCGCACAAACACGGACCCGCACAGACGTGGAGACTGATTCATTACCAACGCCAGGTATCGGCAGATGAGCATCTGTATAGCGGCGCTTAGAGGGACCGCTAGTAGATGCTGTAAGCAGGTATCGGACACTGTAACAGAGCGCCTCAGTCGCTGTAGTAACCTGGCCAGCATTGATGAATATGATGTATGTTGGGCGCTCGAACATCAGTAGAATGCTGCAGCGACACACAGAGCGTCGGTGCTCTAAATCTGGTCGCTATAGCATAAAGCGCCAGACGCTGTGTGATTAAAGTCTGTTTTTGAACACATATCCACCAGTAACAAAGCGAAAACACATGGAATTACATTGTTGGCAGACCTGTAATGAGAATTCTGCATAAAAATATAAAAAGTCAAAAAAGTTTCTAAAAGTGTTTGTTTGCAGCCAGGAGAGAGGTGACACAATGATTTGAGAAAAAAAAATAACTAAAAATGGTGTTTAAACACAAGCAAATGAACGGCCATTGAAATGTATAGGAGAGCGACAGTGAGCGAAAGGTAATACCTGGTGCTCTGGAAGCTAGAGCTCCGGCGCTATACACTGAGCTGCCTGTAATAATACATCAGATGCTACATGGCGCTGTTAGAGTGGCTCACCAGATTCGCTTTCATAAATGCAGTTTTGTGTACAGCGCCTGGCGTTCAACAGACGCTGCCTGCCGCTACAAGGCACTACCTGGCACTTAAATAACCCCTATTGCTTACCATGTAGCTTACCCTAGAATTGAACCTGTTCCCTTTCAATAATTTTTATTGGAGGTTATTGCACATCAGTACAGTTAAAACAGCATTCAAAGTTGAAAGTATAAAGGTAGTATCCAGAAATTAAATAAATTCCTGCATATTAGAATGACGTCTTTATGGGCAAATAGCAGACACAGCAACAGCAGGTTTTGTATATGGCTGTCCAGGTGGGCAACAGGAGGGAGATTAGAATATATTGTTATATTTGTAAGATAAACCTTTTATAACTACAGTTTAATGTGTATTTTTATCATTTATGTTACAGTACAAGATGTGATTACCTCTTATTACAATAGATGGTGCACTTTGCTTTGGGCAGTCCAGGGGAAGAGGGGAAGAGAAGTGGAATTATCTAGTTACCTGCCCAGTAACAACTTAGATTGAGTAGTGCAGAATGCTAAATGGAGTCACTTCTGTGGCTTCCTGCTTTCAGTGCAGACGGAAACCGGAAACAAAAGACATTTGAATTGAAAGGATAATCGTTTGCTGTTATGTATTGATTGACCACTGACTTCTAGCGATTGATTTTTTTTAGATATTAACATGGTAAATCCCTAAACTGCTCCTCTGCTTCTAAACGAGACAATTACAGTTTTCCCCTAGACAGAATGCATTTAAGTTAGCCGGACAATTTAAAGAGTAACATGTGACGACAGCAGCAATTCAGAAAAAGTCAAAGTCAGACTCTTTTATAACTGGGCATTGGTTGTTAGCTTTTATTTAAAAAGAAGGTTGCCTACAAAACATGATTTACTTCTCTTAAAGGAATAAAGTAATTAGTAATGCCAGGCAGCAAGAGAAAAAATCATATATACAACCTGCATAAAAAGTATCCCCCTGAATTACATTTGTTTTCTTGTATGTGAAGGAAGGTTAATAGGGCTGACTGTCCCAGATCATTGCAATTTTAGATGTTTTCACCCCCACCAAGCTGTTTTTGGCGGCACTTTGGACGAAGCATGGCCGCTGTCTGCATTAGGGGATGCTTAGTGGCAATGAGCAGCTAGGCTATGTAACATGTGGAAGTAGCACTCTACAGAAAGCAGTGAAGGGAAACAGAATGCATGGAGCAGGAGCCAGAATTTTATGGAGCTCAAAACATATTCCAAGAGGAGCAGTCTGTCACAGTTTAGGAGGTGCAAGGAGTGGGTGTCTGACCACAAAGAAGTCAGCAGCAGGAGCACCCATAAAGACAAAATACCCATCAATTTTCCTGCAGTGGTCATATCATCATGTTTACCACTATGGAAGCTGCTGAGGAATGCAAAAGCCACACCCCTACCAGATCCCAAGTTTAGCTCACAAACAATTCAGCATTCCTCCCATGTGGTAGTACAAAATGCTCCATATTCATCACAGGATTAAAGGGCAAGGATTGGCAAATTCTCAGCAGATTGTGCTTTTGTCTATGATCCCCGGCTCCTTGGCAGCAGTAAAGAAGGGTATTTTGAGGCATCTCCTGACGGCGGGGAGGGCAGTCATACCTCGATATTGGAAATCTCAGACCCCCCCCTCACTGATCGACTCGTTTCAGGAGTTGGGGGGAATTAGGAGCATAGAGGAGTTGACTGCTACAGATGTCAATCTCACACAGCGGTACTTGGCCGGGTAGCTTCAGTTTAAGGAATCCCGGGAATTTAAGGACATGATTGGTTGAGACCTCTCTGGCTGTTTTTGGGCCAGGTTGGGATTGGGCAGTCGGATCATAGCATTCCCCTACTTTTCCCCCCCTCCCTCCCCTAAGCTTCCCATGCCTTTTCCAGACCCCGTCTATCCCCTTCCTTTCTCTCTCCCCTAGCTTTCTTTCTTAGGCTCTGCTGCTCTTCAATCTTAGGCTCTAAATATTTAGGATTTCACTCTTGTCGCACCCCGGCTCAGGTGAAAGGGGTATCAGGTAAGCTCCAGTGGGTGGCGGGCTGTAGAGTCAGGGATGGCACTGGAGTGCCTGGTTTACGTGGAAAACCCTGATGTGTGTGAGGTGGAGGGGTGGTCGGCCCAGGCTGGTGGACACAGTGTTACTGGCGGGGGCCGGCCCTCGTATCTATTGTAGCATGGACTGCAGGCAGAGAAGGTTTACTGCTTGGGCAGCAGAGCTGGAGGCCTGAGGTAGACTTATTGCCTTTGTAATGCAACTTTGAAAGTGGGCTGCGACCCATCTATTGTCTGTCTTTACCTTTGTCTTATTTGTTTGTATAACACTTTTTTCTTGTTGAAAATTAATAAAACTTTATTATGCAAAAAAAAAAAAAAATAACATAGTGACATCCTGTTTTAAAAATATGCAAATTATCAAATATAGACTTCGCATCAAATAATAAAATCAAATGGGTGTACCATTTTCCATTTTCTACCCTGGTAATTATGTTACATAAAATCGCTAGTGTAAAAAAGCTGTGGTCTCCCATATCTTGTCTGTCTTGCGGAAGTAGACCCTGAATTGATTCCATTTTATTTAGGTGAGCAGGGGTGCCAATGAATGACTGCGGAGATGACAATATCCGAAAGCACAGACTGATCTCCTCCAAACAAAGCCCAACAAAGCCATTGTACCTATTGTTCCTGTAGTGAGCAGACCAAAGTAGAGACTCATCTGCGCACAACAAAGGTGAAATGGAAAAGTGTAGGAGGCAGCTGTATAATATTGCCGGGCTGCTTGTTGCTAAGTGTACAGATTAGTGCAGTGCAATAAATAATGGTTGTCCACAAACATTTACTTTAATAGAGCCCAAAGCAATGTTTAAAGTTCAATGTATTCTTATTTTCTATTTACATTTTATAAGAACCCAAAAAAGGTCAATATCAACGAGAAATTATGGAAAAATAAATGGCAGTCATTAGTAATCAGACATACAACTATACTGAAAGTATACATTAATTTAGCAGAATTTTTTTTCTTCATCATAGAAAATCAGACTGTTGGAATTATTTTATGGGTTGTTGCAGTCATCACACTTATTCCTGGAAAAGCATTCAAGAGCATGCTGGTAGGCAGCAATTTGTGATTTCTGATGTGCCAATGAGGGAAGCCCATATTTATCTGTGCCACTTCTCTATCATGTAGGACCTCTCTAGTCAAAAAATGTGTAGACTAAGGTCTTGACCCACAACAGAAAGAGTCATATTTTCTGTATGGAGCACCTAGCATTGCTGGTCATCCATGCTCCAATGAAAACCATTAATCCTTAGGTGAATTGGGGTTAATACATTTGGTAAGCTAAAGAGAAATTAGATGGAATTTCATCTGTTCTTACAATGAAAAACAATAGTATGTGTATAGATGAAGAGAAATAATTAACCCTGAACACTATAGTGAGTCACATGTTTAGCAGAACTCAACTACATACTTTCACATAAATTATAATTTTTTATATTGGAAGACATTCCCCTTAAGATATCCATTAGAGATGAGCGAACTTGTGAAAAATTCGATTCGACTGATTCGCCGAATTTTCCGACAAAAATCGTTTCGACCCGAATTTATTCGCGACGAATCGCTATTAAAAACGGCTATTTCTGAGCCTCCTAGAGCCTCAATAGGGTTGTAAACCATTCTGCCTTGCTGTAACACGCACAGGATGCGTGCTGGGTTAGTTAAATAATACTTTGAATAAATATCACATGCAGATCAGAGGCATCGCTAATAGAATCGCAGAGCGGCACAATTGAATTCAAGAGAGTTGAAGTGGCATCACTATGAGGGGCAGGAGCCCAAACATTGCTTTAAAGAGACACTGGAGTTGGCAGCAGCAGGAGCCCAAAAATTGGATCAATCACACCATGGAGTTGCAAGCAGCAGCAGGAGCCCAAACATTGGCTGAAAGAGACACTGGAGTTGGCAGCAGCAGGAGCCCAAAAATTGACTGACACACCCTGGAGTTGCAAGCAGCAGGAGCCCAAACATAGCTTGAAAGACACACTGTAGTTGGCTTCAGGAGCCCAAAAATTGGATGAATCACACCCTGGAGTCGGCAGAAGTTGGCAGCAGCAGCAACAGGAGGCCAAACATTACTTTAAAGAGACCCTGGGGTTGGCTTCAGAAGCCCAAAAATTGGATGAATCACACCCTGGAGTTGGCAGCAGCAGCAGCAGGAGCCCAAACATTACTTTAAAGAGACACTGGAGTTGGCTTCAGGAGCCCAAAAATTGGATGAATCACACCCTGGAGTTGGCAGCAGCAGCAGCAGGAGCCCAAATATTACTTTAAAGAGACCCTGGGGTTGGCTTCAGGAGCCCAAAAATTGGATGAATCACACCCTGGAGTTGGCAGCAGCAGCAGCAGCAGCAGGAGCCCAAACATTACTTTAAAGAGACACTGAGGTTGGCTTCAGGAGCCCAAAAATTGGATGAATCACACCCTGGAGTTGGCAGCAGCAGCAGCAGGAGCCCAAATATACACTGGAGTTGGCTTCAGGAGCCCAAAAATTGGATGAATCACACCCTGGAGTTGGCAGAAGTTGGCAGCAGCAGCAGCAGGAGCCCAAATATTACTTTAAAGAGACCCTGGGGTTGGCTTCAGGAGCCCAAAAATTGGATGAATCACACCCTGGAGTTGGCAGAAGTTGGCAGCAGCAGCAGCAGGAGCTCAAACATTACTTTAAAGAGACACTGGGGTTGGCTTCAGGAGCCCAAAAATTGGATGAATCACACCCTGGAGTTGGCAGCAGCAGCAGCAGGAGCCCAAGGATACACTGGAGTTGGCTTCAGGAGCCCAAAAATTGGATGAATCACACCCTGGAGTTGGCAGAAGTTGGCAGCAGCAGCAGCAGGAGCCCAAATATTACTTTAAAGAGACCCTGGGGTTGGCTTCAGGAGCCCAAAAATTGGATGAATCACACCCTGGAGTTGGCAGAAGTTGGCAGCAGCAGCAGCAGGAGCCCAAACATTACTTTAAAGAGACACTGGGGTTGGCTTCAGGAGCCCAAAAATTGGATGAATCACACCCTGGAGTTGGCAGGAGTTGGCAGCAGCAGCAGCAACAGGAGCCCAAACATTACTTTAAAGAGACCCTGGGGTTGGCTTCAGGAGCCCAAAAATTGGATGAATCACACCCTGGAGTTGGCAGGAGTTGGCAGCAGCAGCAGCAGGATCCCAAACATTACTTTAAAGAGACCCTGGGGTTGGCTTCAGGAGCCCAAAAATTGGATGAATCACACCCTGGAGTTGACAGGAGTTGGCAGCAGCAGCAGCAACAGGAGCCCAAACATTACTTTAAAGAGACACTGGAGTTGGCTTCAGGAGCCCAAAAATTGGATGAATCACACCCTGGAGTTGGCAGCAGCAGCAGCAGGAGCCCAAATATTACTTTAAAGAGACCCTGGGGTTGGCTTCAGGAGCCCAAAAATTGGATGAATCACACCCTGGAGTTGGCAGCAGCAGCAGCGGGAGCCAAAACATTACTTTAAAGAGACACTGGAGTTGGCTTCAGGAGCCCAAAAATTGGATGATTCACACCCTGGAGTTGGCAGCAGCAGCAGCAGGAGCCCAAATATTACTTTAAAGAGACCCTGGGGTTGGCTTCAGGAGCCCAAAAATTGGATGAATCACACCCTGGAGTTGGCAGGAGTTGGCAGCAGCAGCAGCAGCAGGAGCCCAAACATTACTTTAAAGAGACACTGGAGTTGGCTTCAATAGCCCAAAAAATGGATGAATCACATCCTGGAGTTGGCAGCAGCAGCAGCAGGAGCCCTAATATTACTTTAAAGAGACCCTGCGGTTGGCTTCAGGAGCCCAAAAATTGGATGAATCACACCCTGGAGTTGGCAGCAGCAGCAGCGGGAGCCAAAACATTACTTTAAAGAGACACTGGAGTTGGCTTCAGGAGCCCAAAAATTGGATGATTCACACCCTGGAGTTTGCAGCAGCAGCAGCAGGAGCCCAAATATTACTTTAAAGAGACCCTGGGGTTGGCTTCAGGAGCCCAAAAATTGGATGAATCACACCCTGGAGTTGGCAGCAGCAGCAGCAGGAGCCCAAACATTACTTTAAAGAGACACTGGGGTTGGCTTCAGGAGCCCAAAAATTGGATGAATCACACCCTGGAGTTGGCTGGAGTTGGCAGCAGCAGCAGCAGGAGCCCAAACATTGCTTTAAAGAGACCCTGGGGTTGGCTTCAGGAGCCCAAAAATTGGATGAATCACACCCTGGAGTTGGCAGGAGTTGGCAGCAGCAGGAGCCCAAACATTACTTTAAAGAGACCCTGGGGTTGGCTTCAGGAGCCCAAAAATTGGATGAATCACACCCTGGAGTTGGCAGGAGTTGGCAGCAGCAGCAACAGGAGCCCAAATATTACTTTAAAGAGACCCTGGGGTTGGCTTCAGGAGCCCAAAAATTGGATGATTCACACCCTGGAGTTGGCATCAGCAGGAGCCCAAAAATTGGCCTAAAGACATAAATATGTTTTGCACCATTTGAAAAGTGTAAAACGTGGCACCATGCTGAATCTAGTCGCATGCATCAGGCATTGGTGGGTGGAAATCCTGGCTGATCCATCCCTGATTCATTTTGACAAAGGTGAGTCTCTCCACATTTTTAGTTGACAGACGAGTTCTCCTCGCCGTAACTATGGCCCCCGCCGCACTAAACACCCGCTCAGATGGCACGCTACTTGCCGGGCAGGACAGCTTTTCCAGGGCAAACTCTGCTAGTTGCGGCCACAAATCAAGTTTGGCTGCCCAGAAGTCCAGCGGATCCTCAAGGTGTGTTGGCATGGTCATGTCAAAGTATGACATGACCTGCTGGTTCAGGTCCTGCTCCAGGTCTTCCTGCTGCTCATGAGTAGCCTCACTATGCGGGTGTAGAAAGCTACTCATTAGCGACTGAAGACTGAGGCTGCTGCTGCTGATGGAGCTGCTGCTGCTGCTCCTGCCAACCCCCCCAGCGGCCATGGCAGTGTAAGGTGAGCGCAGAGGTCCCCTCGAGTCAGACCTGCGAGAGTATGGTCCATGGCGCAGATAGGCATCGGCCAACTGCCTACGTAGAATGTCTTTGTAGTAGTTCAGTTTGTCCTCCCTCTCGGTGGGTCCTCCCTCTCGAGGGTCCAATAAGGTGGACAGCCAGAAGTCATCCCGCCGACAGATGGAAACAATTCTGGGGTCGCTACGCAAGCACGTGAGCATGCTTCCTGCCATTTGCGCAAGTGACTCGGATGGACTACCTGTCTCCATCTCCACTGCATACTGCCACGGTGTGCCTGGGTCCTCTGTCTCACCTTCCTCAAAAACCTCTAGCTCCTCTGGCTGCTCCTGCTCCTCCTCTCCTGTCCGCTGACTAGATAAACCAGCCATTTCGCCAATCCTAAACTGTGTTTCGCTGGGCAACTCCTCCTCCTCCTCTTCCTCCTCCTCCTCCAGTTCAGCTCCAACGGGGTTCATGTGGCCGTAAGATGTAAACGCCATGTCTCCAGTGCCCTGACCAGCCATGGTTTCCAACATGTGCTGTAGTACATGAAGCAGTGGAATCACGTCGTTCATCCCGTAATCCTGCCGACTGACAAATAAAGTGGCTTCCTCAAAGGGCCTGAGCAAACGGCAGGTGTCACGTATGAGCTGCCACTGGTTGACATTGAAGTTACACAGGGGAGTCCCCCTATCTGCTTGGATCATCAGGAAATCCGTGATGGCTTTTCTCTGTTTATATAATAGGTCCAACATGTGAAGGGTGGAATTCCAACGGGTGGAAACATCGCAAATCAGACTATGTTGGGGGATACCATTCTGACGCTGTAGCTCAAGAAGGGTGTGTTTGGCGGTGTAGGAGTGGCTGAAGTGCATGCAAAGTTTCCTTGAAGTTGTTAGGATGTCTTGCAGATGGGGGGAACACTTCAGAAACCGCTTGACAACCAGATTGAAGACGTGAGCCATGCAGGGGGCATGGGTCAGGCTTCCTTGGCGCAGCGCAGACAAAATGTTCTTCCCATTGTCGGTAACCATGATTCCCATTTTAAGTTTTCTTGGAGTAAGCCATGTTTGGATTTCCTGATGAATACATTTAAGCAGTTCCTCCCCTGTGTGACTCCGTTCGCCAAGACAAACCATGTGAAGCACTGCGTGACACCTCCGTGCCCTGCACACATGGTAGACTGGAGGGGCAGTGAGACTTGAGCCTACAGTGGAGGGTGAGGAGATGGCGGAGGATGAGGAGGCCGAGTCGCACGGTGTCACAGGCCCAACGGGCAGGGAGCGCGGAGGCCGAAGCGGCGTGACCTGTCCAAGTTGCTGCTGCTGCTGCAAAGGGACCACATTCACCCAGTGGGCCGTAAACGACATGTACTGTCCCTGACCGTAGTTACAGCTCCAGATGTCGGCGCTGCCATGCACTTTGCTACACACCGACAGGCTCAAGGACTGGCCCACCTTCTGTTCAACAAAAGTGTGCAGCGCTGGTACTGCCTTCTTGGCAAAGAAATGACGGCTTGGGACTCTCCACCTCGGCTCGGCACAAGCCATCAGTTCTCTGAAAGGTGCAGATTCCACCACCTGAAAAGGGAGCGACTGCAGCACCAGCAACTTGGACAGGAGCACATTCAGCTTCTGCGCCGTAGGATGAGTGGGCGCATACTGCTGTCTCTTGGACATGGCTTCGCTGATGGATTGCTGGCGGGATGCATGACTTGGAGGAGGAGGAGGAGGAGCAGGAGCGACAGAGGATGGGTATGTCGCACAGCTGCCTTCGGCTGAGGTGCTGGAGCCTTGGCTGGCAGAAATTGGGAGCGGCGTGCCACTCGGTGAGGAAGCAGTCTGGCCCACCTCTCCGGAGCCTAGGTTCTCCCAGGCCGCTTTATGGTGACGCTGCATATGTTGACGCAGGGCCGTGGTGCCAACATTTGGACCCTGGCCACGCTTCACCTTCTGCCTACATATCTTGCATGTGGCCATGTTACCCTCCTGCGGATGCTTCAGGAAAAACTGCCACACTGCCGAGTAGCTACTTTTTCCACCAACAGGCCTCACTGATTCGTTGCTGCTGTTGCCAACTCCAGGAACCCCTGCCCCACTACCTCCCGATAAGGTAGCCTGCCGCGCAGCAGGTGCTCTACCCCGGCCCCGGCCCCGTTTGGCTCCAGGCTTTACAATTGTGCCCCCATGCTGCCTGCCAGCCATGCTGCTGCCACCTTGCTGCCTGAGCTGCTGACTCCGGGGCAACCTGCGCCCCTCTTCTCCTGATGATGACGATGAAGCCCCTTCATCACCCGGCTCCCAAGTGCGATCGGCTTCATCGTCATCATCATTATCGCTGAGTTGTGGCTGTACGTCACTGATGTTCGTGGATTCGTCAACAGTGTCTGGCGCAGGAGCTGGAATGCTCGCAGCACCCACGACACTGTCCACTTCACTATTTGTCTGCCTAGCTAAAGAAGCCACCTCCATTTCTTGGCTGGGCAGTAGCTGCTGACTGTCCTCTATCTGATCATCCTCCTCACTAAAGAGTGGAGCTGAACCCAAAGCATAGGATACGTCGCTGGGGGAGGGAACGGCGTAGGACAGAGGCAATGGGAGGACAGGGACTGCTCTCAGGGCATGCCAACTCAGGGTTGTGTCAGAGGAACCTACCGACCCTAGACTGGGGGTCTCAGACGTAAGTTGTGATGATGTTGTTGATGAGAGCGTCAACCAATCAACCAAGGCAGATGCGTTACTGGTGGAGACCCGACCGCTAGCAGATACTGGCAGATTAGGTCTCTCAGCGTGACTCCTGCTGCTACTGGCCCCCAGTCTGATGCGAGCTCTGCCTGCGGAATCTTGGCCTCTGCCACTCCTCTTTTCACTTCCAGGCACTTGTCTGCCCGACATAGTCTAACTGGCGTGGTAGTAGGTGATATTTTAAGAACCCCCAGGCAGCGGTGGGTCTATATGAAACAGAATATAATGCACACCAAAAGTGAGCAGTAACACTCAGCCTCCAACAGGCCTGCCTAGTGTAAATAAGAGAGCTGCTTAGTGTAAATAAAGAGGGGTATGCTATGTTACAGAATGGGATGCCCCAAAAACCAGCAGTGCACCTGGCAGGCAGCAGTAAGACTATGCACAGCAAAAGTGTCTTTATCAGGCCTAATTTCAATTATAATAGGTGCAAATGGTTATATGGTCTTAAATAGAGGCTGCTGTAGTCACAGAATGGGATGCCACAACAGGAGTGCACCTGGGACAAGTAGTGCTATGCACAGCAAAAGTGTCTTTATCAGGCCTAATTTCAATTATAATAAGTGCAAATGGTTATATGGTCTTAAATAGAGGCTGCTGTAGTCACAGAATGGGATGCCACAACAGGAGTGCACCTGGCAGGGACCAGTAGTGCTATGCACAGCAAAAGTGTCTTTATCAGGCCTAATTTCAATTATAATAAGTGCAAATGGTTATGGTCTTAAATAGAGGCTGCTGTAGTCACAGAATGGGATGCCCCAAACAGGAGTGCACCTGGCAGGGACAAGTAGTGCTATGCACAGCAAAAGTGTCTTTATCAGGCCCAATTTCAATTATAATAAGTGCAAATGGTTATGGTCTTAAATAGAGGCTGGTGTAGTCACAGAATGGGATGCCCCAAACAGGAGTGCACCTGGCAGGGACCAGTAGTGCTATGCACAGCAAAAGTGTCTTTATCAGGCCTAATTTCAATTAGAATAAGTGCAAATGGTTATATGGTCTTAAATAGAGGTTGCTGTAGTCACAGAATGGGATGCCCCAAACAGGAGTGCACCTGGCAGGGACCAGTAGTGCTATGCACAGCAAAAGTGTCTTTATCAGGCCTAATTTAAATTATAATAGGTGCAAATGGTTATATGGTCTTAAATAGAGGCTGCTGTAGTCACAGAATGGGATGCCACAACAGGAGTGCACCTGGCAGGGACCAGTAGTGCTATGCACAGCAAAAGTGTCTTTATCAGGCCTAATTTCAATTATAATAAGTGCAAATTGTTATATGGTCTTAAATAGAGGCTGCTGTAGTCACAGAATGGGATGCCCCAAACAGGAGTGCACCTGGCAGGGACCAGTAGTGCTATGCACAGCAAAAGTGTCTTTAACAGGCCTAATTTAAATTATAATAGGTGCAAATGGTTATATGGTCTTAAAAAGAGGCTGCTGTAGTCACAGAATGGGATGCCACAACAGGAGTGCACCTGGCAGGGACCAGTATTGCTATGCACAGCAAAAGTGTCTTTATCAGGCCTAATTTCAATTATAATAGGTGCAAATGGTTATGGTCTTAAATAGAGGCTGCTGTAGTCACAGAATGGGATGCCCCAAACAGGAGTGCACCTGGCAGGCAGCAGTAAGAATATGCACAGCAAAAGTGTCTTTATCAGGCCTAATTTCGATTAGAATAAGTGCAAATGGTTATGGTCTTAAATAGAGGCTGGTGTAGTCACAGAATGGGATGCCACAACAGGAGTGCACCTGGCAGGCAGCAGTAAGAATATGCACAGCAAAAGTGTCTTTATCAGGCCTAATTTCAATTAGAATAAGTGCAAATGGTTATATGGTCTTAAATAGAGGCTGCTGTAGTCACAGAATGGGATTCCCCAAACAGGAGTGCACCTGGCAGGGACCAGTAGTGCTATGCACAGCAAAAGTGTCTTTATCAGGCCTAATTTCAATTATAATAGGTGCAAATGGTTATATGGTCTTAAATAGAGGCTGCTGTAGTCACAGAATGGGATGCCACAACAGGAGTGCACCTGGCAGGGACCAGTAGTGCTATGCACAGCAAAAGTGCCTTTATCAGGCCTAATTTCAATTATAATAGGTGCAAATGGTTATATGGTCTTAAATAGAGGCTGTTGTAGTCACAGAATGGGATGCCCCAAACAGGAGTGCACCTGGTTGGGACAAGTAGTGCTATGCACAGCAAAAGTGTCTTTATCAGGCCTAATTTCAATTATAATAAGTGCAAATGGTTATATGGTCTTAAATAGAGGCTGCTGTAGTCACAGAATGGGATGCCCCAAACAGGAGTGCACCTGGCAGGGACCAGTAGTGCTAAGCACAGCCAAAGTGTCTTTATCAGGCCTAATTTCAATTATAATAGGTGCAAATGGTTATGGTCTTAAATAGAGGCTGCTGTAGTCACAGAATGGGATGCCCCAAACAGGAGTGCACCTGGCAGGGACCAGTAGTGCTATGCACAGCAAAAGTGTCTTTATCAGGCCTAATTTCAATTATAATAGGTGCAAATGGTTATATGGTCTTAAATAGAGGCTGGTGTAGTCACAGAATGGGATGCCACAACAGGAGTGCACCTGGCAGGCAGTAGTGCTATGCACAGCAAAAGTGTCTTTATCAGGCCTAATTTCAATTAGAAAAAGTGCAAATGGTTATATGGTCTTAAATAGAGGCTGGTGTAGTCACAGAATGGGATGCCCCAAACAGGAGTGCACCTGGCAGGGACCAGTAGTGCTATGCACAGCAAAAGTGTCTTTATCAGGCCTAATTTCAATTAGAATAAGTGCAAATGGTTATATGGTCTTAAATAGAGGCTGCTGTAGTCACAGAATGGGATGCCCCAAACAGGAGTGCACCTGGCAGGGATAAGTAGTGCTATGCACAGCAAAAGTGTCTTTATCAGGCCTAATTTCAATTATAATAAGTGCAAATGGTTATATGGTCTTAAATAGAGGCTGCTGTAGTCACAGAATGGGATGCCCCAAACAGGAGTGCACCTGGCAGGGACCAGTATTGCTATGCACAGCAAAAGTGTCTTTAACAGGCCTAATTTCGATTAGAATAAGTGCAAATGGTTATGGTCTTAAATAGAGGCTGCTGTAGTCACAGAATGGGATGCCACAACAGTAGTGCACCTGGCAGGCAGTAGTAAGAATATGCACAGCAAAAGTGTCTTTATCAGGCCTAATTTCAATTAGAATAAGTGCAAATGGTTATATGGTCTTAAATAGAGGCTGCTGTAGTCACAAAATGGGATGCCCCAAACAGGAGTGCACCTGGCAGGCAGTAGTGCTATGCACAGCAAAAGTGTCTTTATCAGGCCTAATTTCAATTATAATAGGTGCAAATGGTTATGGTCTTAAATAGAGGCTGCTGTAGTCACAGAATGGGATGCCCCAAACAGGAGTGCACCTGGCAGGGACCAGTAGTGCTATGCACAGCAAAAGTGTCTTTATCAGGCCTAATTTCAATTATAATAGGTGCAAATGGTTATGGTCTTAAATAGAGGCTGCTGTAGTCACAGAATGGGATGCCCCAAACAGGAGTGCACCTGGCAGGGACCAGTAGTGCTATGCACAGCAAAAGTGTCTTTAACAGGCCTAATTTCAATTATAATAGGTGCAAATGGTTATGGTCTTAAATAGAGGCAGCTGTAGTCACAGAATGGGATGCCCTAAACAGGAGTGCACCTGGCAGGCAGCAGTAAGAATATGCACAGCAAAAGTGTCTTTATCAGGCCTAATTTCGATTAGAATAAGTGCAAATGGTTATGGTCTTAAATAGAGGCTGGTGTAGTCACAGAATGGGATGCCACAACAGGAGTGCACCTGGCAGGCAGCAGTAAGAATATGCACAGCAAAAGTGTCTTTATCAGGCCTAATTTCAATTAGAATAAGTGCAAATGGTTATATGGTCTTAAATAGAGGCTGCTGTAGTCACAGAATGGGATGCCCCAAACAGGAGTGCACCTGGCAGGCAGTAGTGCTATGCACAGCAAAAGTGTCTTTATCAGGCCTAATTTCAATTATAATAGGTGCAAATGGTTATGGTCTTAAATAGAGGCTGCTGTAGTCACAGAATGGGATGCCCCAAACAGGAGTGCACCTGGCAGGGACCAGTAGTGCTATGCACAGCAAAAGTGTCTTTATCAGGCCTAATTTCAATTATAATAGGTGCAAATGGTTATATGGTCTTAAATAGAGGCTGGTGTAGTCACAGAATGGGATGCCACAACAGGAGTGCACCTGGCAGGCAGTAGTGCTATGCTCAGCAAAAGTGTCTTTATCAGGCCTAATTTCAATTAGAATAAGTGCAAATGGTTATATGGTCTTAAATAGAGGCTGCTGTAGTCACAGAATGGGATGCCCCAAACAGGAGTGCACCTGGCAGGGACCAGTAGTGCTATGCACAGCAAAAGTGTCTTTATCAGGCCTAATTTCAATTATAATAGGTGCAAATGGTTATATGGTCTTAAATAGAGGCTGGTGTAGTCACAGAATGGGATGCCACAACAGGAGTGCACCTGGCAGGCAGTAGTGCTATGCTCAGCAAAAGTGTCTTTATCAGGCCTAATTTCAATTAGAATAAGTGCAAATGGTTATATGGTCTTAAATAGAGGCTGCTGTAGTCACAGAATGGGATGCCCCAAACAGGAGTGCACCTGGCAGGGACCAGTAGTGCTATGCACAGCAAAAGTGTCTTTATCAGGCCTAATTTCAATTAGAATAAGTGCAAATGGTTATATGGTCTTAAATAGAGGCTGCTGTAGTCACAGAATGGGATGCCCCAAACAGGAGTGCACCTGGCAGGCAGTAGTGCTATGCACAGCAAAAGTGTCTTTATCAGGCCTAATTTCAATTATAATAGGTGCAAATGGTTATGGTCTTAAATAGAGGCTGCTGTAGTCACAGAATGGGATGCCCCAAACAGGAGTGCACCTGGCAGGGACCAGTAGTGCTATGCACAGCAAAAGTGTCTTTATCAGGCCTAATTTCAATTATAATAGGTGCAAATGGTTATGGTCTTAAATAGAGGCTGCTGTAGTCACAGAATGGGATGCCCCAAACAGGAGTGCACCTGGCAGGCAGTAGTGCTATGCACAGCAAAAGTGTCTTTATCAGGCCTAATTTCAATTAGAATAAGTGCAAATGGTTATATGGTCTTAAGTAGAGGCTGCTGTAGTCACAGAATGGGATGCCCCAAACAGGAGTGCACCTGGCAGGGACCAATAGTGCTATGCACAGCAAAAGTGTCTCACGAATGCAATAGAGAAATGAGGAAGGAAAAGCAAGATGGCCGACTTAAATAGCGCTGTGACGTCACCGGGCTTGCTGGCTGCTGATAGGCTGCATGTGACTGCCCCAGCTTGCACTGGCGCGGGGTAGATGTCCAGACATGTCCCGTCCGCCATCTTAGAAAGCCTGTATGTAAATGAATGGATGTTAAAGGAAAACTTCGAGCGATCGAATCGCGGGGAAATTCGGATTCGATCCGAATCGAATTTTTCATGAAATTCGGATCGAATCCGGGTTCGTCCGGATCGATTCGCTCATCCCTAATATCCATACATTTTTTTGGTATCCTCATCATTTATCCAACAGTCTTGGAAATTGTGTAAGAAAAATATGCTTCTGTGTCTGATATACTCATACAGACCATTATTCACTATTTTGTGCTGTATATGTTCAACTGTGATTTTTGAAGGGATTGCCCGGGAAGCGTAAAATGTTTTGTTGGATATTTTTGTAGTGTATTCTCAATATTTTTGGGTGAAATATGTGCAAAAAATCTATTTTTTTGTAATTAAAATGCAATTTTTCCAATAAAATCATATTGTGTGTCAAAGCCCCATTTCTCTTACAGCAGTACCACATATGTATTGTATTGGGTGTACAGAGTGACATCATCCACCCCAACCACACAAGGCGGGGATAGCAGCGGGGACTGCAGAAGTGGGGGAGAAGACCTGTTTTGGGGGAAGAGACCTGGAGGGATCTCCCCCGCCGGATAAGAGGAGACCCAATGGTAGGAATCACGAGAGGAAATAAGTACCGTATTTGCCGGCGTATAAGACGACCCCCCCAACATTTCCACTAAAATATAGAGTTTGTTATATACTCGCCATATAAGACTACTCCCTCTTCCGCACACCAAATAAAACATAAAAGAACATCAGATTACACTGCAGGCGCATCCCTGCTCGACTTTAGTTTGGGATCTGCCCACACTGGCTGTTCAGGGATGCAGCTGCAGTATAATGTGGTTTGGGCTCTGGGAAAAGGGCCAGATGGGGGGTTTCACACAGTGGAGGATCACAATTTGGGATACCCCTGGAGTAGGGAACAAAACCCAGTGGGGCCTCCCAAATTTGGAAGGCCCACTGTGTGAAATACCCCCGACTGGCCTTTTTCCCAGAGAGCACATCAGATTACACTGCAGCTGCATCCCTGCCCGCCTTTAGTTGGGGACGTGCTGGGTATTCAGAATGCGTCCCAGCTAAAGGCATAGTAGGGATGCAGCTGCAGGGTAATGGGGTTTTGGCATGCCAAATTGGGTTTCCTCTACTGTGTGAAACCCCCCAACTGGCCTTTTTCCCAGAGCCCAAACCACATTACACTGCAGCCACATCCCTACTATGCCTTTAGATTGGACGCATTCTGAATAGCCAGCACAGGCCCCAACTAAAGGCGAGCAGGAATGTGGCCGCAGCGTAATGTGGTGTGGAGTCTGCGAAAATGGCCAAACGGGGGATTCAGACAGGGGGCATTCCATTTTGATGCCCCTGATGCAGGGAACAAAACCCAGTGGGGCATCCCAAGTTGGGGTGCCCCCTGTGTAAAGTCCCCCAAGTTGGGATGCCCCCTGTGTAAACTCCCCCAGTTTGGGGTGCCCCCTGTGTAAACTTCCCCAATGACCCCGTTTCCCAGAGTCCACACCACATTACACTGCGGCCACATCCCTGCTCGCCTATACCTGGGGACATGCCCGGGTTGTTTAGAATGTGTCTCATCTAATAGCATAGTGTGTAATGTGTGGGGGTTTTACACTGGGGGATGCCCCATAGAAACTTTTTTTTTTTAATAAATCTTAAATAAATCACACCTCAGATCAGATGCTGAAGAGTCCCCCTTCAAAGTGGAGAGCAGCGAGGGTGATGTCACGAGTGCATGCCAGGAGCAAGCCCCCTGCCTGCCCACACAGTGCCTGAGAGCAGGAAAGCTGATCTGCTCGGCGCTCCTCCTGCTGGCCTGCTCAGTCTCTCCCTGCTCTGATCAACTAGTGCTGCCTGAGCAAGAGCATCGCTCTGCAGGAGGAGGAGGACGATCGTGCTGCTCAGCTTGGTGAAGGTAAGTACATTTATATGTATGTGACCCAGGTGCACCCGGCGTATAAGACAACCCCCCCCCCCCCACTTGGAGGCATGTTTTACAGGGGGAAAAAGTCGTCTTATACGCCGGCAAATACGGTAAATGTTATTTTCCTTTCTCTTTTCAGTGAGTGGCGGCAGCCAAAGGGGGTGGGGGGGCTAGTACGGCCTCTCCCCGGAAGCTGGAAGACATCAGGGAGGGGGGAATCAGATCCTGGTTGTAGAGAAGACTCGGCTGAATCGATTGAGGGGTCAGGTTTTACTTTATTTGGTTGCTAGCAGGGGGGAAACCAGGCCTGTAACTCTCATGTGCTTGGCAATTACCAGCAGGAGAGGCAAGCACATATTTATATGCTTGCCGTTTAAAGGGTTAAGATATTTCTAAGCCCCTTACCCTGCACTTGCTGCACAGTCTATGAAATGGTTAAACAAGAGAAAAATGATGTCAGATGAATGGCTGTGCCCTAGAAATTACCTCTTCTCAATAGAACTTGCTGTTTGGTTGGTCACAACAAAGTGATTTACAGTATGCTTGCTAAAATTCAATAAATTCTCTAAATATTATAGGCAGGGCCAGATTGGCAGATCCAGAATACAAGGAACACCTTTGGTGAGTGGCAGTGCCTTAGGACTGGTCAGGCTAAATGTCTGGCATGTTACCCTCTGTGCCCTGAAAGTGCCACAAGGAGGGATAAGCTCAAATAAAACTCCACTAGTTAGCATGTCACTGGCTGTTAGTGATATACAGAAGAATGGGCAGAAGATTGAGCTGGGCTATAGAAAGAGAAAAGTAGAGAGGTATCTCCAATAAATTTCACATGCCCCTTCCACAATTTTCCTAAAAAGTGGATGTTGTTTCTTCCAGTGTATGTAAAGTAGGTGCTTTATCTCTCTTGGATTAGGTGTGCATGATTTTAGCATCTATGTATCTATCTATCTATCTATCTATCTATCTATCTATCCATCCAGGGCCGGCTCTAGGTTTGTGGGGGCCCTTGGGCAGAAGCGTATTAGTGGGCCCCAAAGTAGTGCGTCACATGATGTAACCTTTCAGCTCCACTGCCACAAATGGGTCATTTCCAGCCACAAATCGTCCTCTAGTACTTGTTACCTTCCCTATAGCCACCAATCATCCTTCAGTCCTTATATCCTTCCCTATAGCCACCAATCATCATCTAGTCCTCGTTGCCTTCCCTATAGCCACCAATCATCCTCCAGTCCTTATTGCCTTCCCTATAGTCACCAATGGTCCTCTAATTCTTATTGCCTTCCCTATAGACACCAATCATACTCTAGTCCTTGTTGCCTCCCCTATAGCCACCAATCATCCTCTAGTGCTTATTGCCTTCCCTATAGCCACCAATCATCCTCCAGTCCTTATTGCCTTCCCTATAGCCACCAATCATCCACCAGTCCTTATTGCCTTCCCTATAGCCACCAATTGTCCTCTAGTCCTTGTTGCCTTCCCTATAGCCACAAAGCACACTTCAGCCCTTACTGCTTGCTCCGCTGCCACTAAAGACTCCATCATTGCTGTAGGTTGTTACCTGGTTCTCACCACCTTGTGAGATTCCAATAATTACCCTCCATTCCATGCCATCTTCTCCAGTGTTACTGATCACCCCCTGTTGCTGAGGTCTGCACACAACACCTGGCACTCGGTGGTTCGGGTCCACTGTAAAATAATACCATGGCCAAGTGTGAGCCTGATTGGGCCCCTGAAGATGCCAGGGCCCCTGGCAATTGCCCAGGTTTGCCCTGTGCTGGCGCCGGCCCTCTATCTATCTATCTATCTATCTATCTATCTAAAACTATCCTATATAGATGGAATTACCTTTATTACATACACATCTACCACCACAGACTCTTATTAATTTAGCCTTCATTTTGCACTTCCTTAAAATAAAATAAAGCAGAAAAGAACATGTGACATACAGTGTAACCAATGTGATGAAAAGTGAGAAAAGAGAAAAAACATGCTAAGGATCAAAAGAAAAAAAAATCCTATCCAAGAAAAATAAATGTTCAGTACAATCTTGGATTTCAGTTCACTTGTGATTTTCATGCTCTCTGGACACCGCTTCAGGTAGCACAAACATGATCAGTTGATCACCTCACTATATTCAAGCAGATCTGATACTTTCTCAGTTGTAGACTTTTTCCACAGCATGGCAGGGACTGTCAGCTGAGTCACTAAGGCTCAGACTGGCCTGTGATTTGGGCAACAAAGAGTTCAATGGCAGAGGTACCCAGAAAGTCATGCAAAATACCCATTGATGTGCCATCAGCAGTCACAGCCTAATGGTTCTACAGCTGAGGATGGCAGGAGTAATCCTCCATCTATGCCACACACCCCCGCGGGACCTCCCAGATAACATTTCTGGGTTCTCCACTGATTTTTAACATAAGGGAAAACTGTACTTTAGACTGAATAATTGGCCCATACAAGAAGATAGTGTTTGGGAATACTCCAAAGTTCCTTTTTATTTTACAAAGTTCCAATTTTATTTATTTTTGGCTCAGTCTTTGGGCAAAGAAGAAACTATTAAAAATATAAAACTAATTCTTCACTGATAGTATTGCATGGTGGATAATAATTTATGTGTACTTAGCAATGAGCGTGTCACCAATCTTGGACACACCACCAACTTCTTTTGGGTCAATTCAGCACCAAGTAAAAAGTGTGCTACTGTTTAGGAGAGAAAACTGCCATTTACTGTCATTGGCCTTGATTCATCAAGAGTTAGAAAATTTTTTTTCATGGTAGTAAAAATTTCATTTCAGTGTAAAAAGGAGTAAAAAGTTCACTACTTTTCTCAGGAGTAAAAAAGTGCCATGGACTCTCATTGTCTTCCTAACCAGTGATTCATCAACAGTGACATTCTCAGGCTTTTTTCTCATGAAATTTGAATTTTTTCAACTCTTAATGAATCGAGGCCATTGTCTTTCTTGGAGGTAACCCCACTTGGGAACCCCTGTCCTAGACCAATGAAAATGTCCAAATTACAAGAAAATAAACAAGCATCAAATTATATATTTATGCATGCATCTATATGTATCTCAAGGAGCTTATATCAGAACTTTAATTCTAGCTCAACTCAGCTTGTACCATTACTATATCTGCCGCAAAGTATTTCTGAAGGAAGGTGAAAAAAGGGGGAGAAGAAAGGGAAAGAAAAAAAATAACACATAAGGAATCACACATGCAAACAACCAAACTGCTGGAGAGAGGGGGGCGTTGGGGTGGGGGGTGCCAGGGTGAGAGCCTACAATCACTTTACATTTGCAGACTCCTATTCTATGGCTCACATATCTTGTGCAGCCTTGATATGGTGTCAGTTGTTCATGTTCAATATTTTTCATGACAAGAAGATGCAGAACAAATAGCGACAGTAAAAAACAATCTGCACAATAAAGTTATCAATTGTTGAGGAGCTGCAGTTTAAGCTACACAGTACCAAGTGAAAACCCAAATAAAAATGTATGTAACTTGCTCAAAGCCTTCTCTTTTACTTATGTTTTTTTAACTAACTTTATAGGCTATTTCTTCAATTATAGGTTTATTTTTAACCCTTTAAACGCCAGCTACGTAAAATTCACGTAGCTGCCTCTCCTGTCATTAAACGCCAGCTACGTACATTTTACGTACCTGGCTTTCCCTCCTGCTAACTGGCAAAAAAAAAAAAAAAAGACACTCACCTGACCCCTCGTTTGATTCGGCCGGGTCTCCTCTTTAAGATGGTGTGCTCCGATCGTCCGTGGGACCTCCTCCGGCTGCAGGGGAGGGCCCGGAATAGGGTGCCCCCCCCCCGTTTTAGCTGCCACTGGCTTTCCTGTAAAAAAAAAAAAAAAAATGACATTTACCTACCTGCATGTGCGCTGGCTCCCGTCGACCCTCCTCTTCACCTGGGGGGCCTCCGATCCCCCCCCAGGACTTACCGATCTTCAGGCGAGAGCCCGGGAGGCTCTCTCCTCTCTCCTTCTCGATGGCGGCCGCCATCTTGCCGCTAAGCCCCGCCCCCTTGGGCTATGACGTCATCCCGTTCCGTCTCCCCGTCAAGCCCCGCCCCTTTTGGAGGCGGGGCTATGACGTCATCCCGGTCCCGATCACCGGCTTCAGCTGTTTCATCTGTCAGATGCCGGTGATCGGCGCCCTGGAAGGAGGTGGCAGGAGATCCTCTGATCTCCTGCCTCCCCCTTCTCTGGATGCCGATCACCGGCATCTGTCATCAGAGCGGCGAGGGACAAGAGCTTGCAATCGGAGGTAAGTACAGTAAAAAAAATTTGTTTTTTTTTTTAATAAAATCATTTTGTGTGTGTTTTTTTTTTTTTTTTTACAGTTAACCCTTTGTGAGCTGGTAAGGGGTCTATCAGACCCCTGTACCAGCTCACAAGGCTCTGGGTCTGGCAAGTCACCAGCAGGCTAGCGGGTGACTTGCCATTAACCCCCAGCCCCCCATTACCTGCCTCCCCAAAGGCCAGGGGGGGGCAGAGGGGCCCGGGCCACTATGGCTATGTGGGCTAGTAGCCTGCAGGGCCAGGGGCCACCAACGCTGGCCCCTGCGCCCTGTTCTACAAGCCCCCATAGCTGGCCCGGGTCGGTAACGCTGGGTAGGGGGGACCCTACGTCACTTTTTTGGGGGGATTTTTAAGGGTTTTTAACCCTTAAAATTCCCCAAAAAAATGGGGTCCCCCACCCTGGGAGGGGGGACCCTATGTCAATTTTTTTTTTAATTAACCCCTTATGTCCTGTCACCCAGCTGGTAATAAATGCTTCCAGCATTTTGTGGTGTGGTGTGTTTTTTTTTTTTTTACATTTAAAGTGGACCAACACCCAGGATTTTGACTTTCCTGGGTATTGGTCCTTTCCCCTGGGGCATCCCCCGATCACCCACAATAACTCACCTTACCCGGGTCCTACGGCGCATGCGCGGCCGCTCGTCCAATCAGCGCGCTCAGAGCGGCTGAGTTATAGACGTCTAAGAGACATCTAAGCTCAGCCGCTCTGAGCGCACTGGCGGCCGCATCCCCCACTTCCCTCTAACAGGGAGCGTGCCCGCGGCGGCCATTCATAAATAGCCGGCCTGGGCACGCGTCCTGCTAGAGGGATAGCGGGGATGCGGCCCGCGCATGCGCCGTAGGACCGGATTCAAGTAAGTGGTAGCAGGTGTTCCAGGGGGTTTCACACGGGGGCATCCCGATTTTGGATGCCCCAGGGGGAGGGAATATAACGGTCCAGGAATCTTATAGATTCCGGGGCCAATCAGCCCTGGGTGTTGGTCCACTTTAACCCATTGTGAACTTGTAAGGAGTCCATGAGACCCCTGTACCAGTTCACAAGGCTCGAGGGCTGTCAAGTCACCTGCGGCTAGCGGGTGACTTGCCATTAACCCCGGCCCCCCTATTACCTGTTTCCCCGAAGCCTAGGGGGGGCAGAAGGGCCCGGGCTGATTTAGGCGGTGCTGGCTTGTACTTGGCAGGGCGGGGGGCCACCAAAGCTGGCCCCTGCGCCCTGTTCTACAATCCCTGCATAGCTGATCCCTGGGCTACTTATGCTGGATAGGGGGGACCCCATGTCATTTTTTATGGGAATTATTAAGGGTTTTTAACCCAAAAAATAAAAAAAATGGGGGTTACCTCCCCCCCAGGAAGGGGAACCCCACACCAATTTTTGTTCTTGATTTAACCCTTTATAGTGTGGATTGTAGTTGTATTTTATTTTTACATGTTATAAAATGTTTTTTCAGTTTGGGGGGTCTTCTGAACAGTAACAGGGGGCTACCGATACATATGTGGTACCGTTGTAATCGGAAGAAATGGGGCTTTCACATGCAATATGGTTTTCTTTAATAAAACAAATGTTTTATTTGAAATAAAGGAGACAATTTTCTAAAAAAAAAAAAATTTATTTTGTTTTGTTTAATTTACTCAGAAATATAAAAAAAACAGTAAAAACATTACATACAAGACATTTCATGTTAAAGCCTAAACTCTGCCGCAAAAAAAAAAAATATATGATTTTCCTGGAAATTCCTGCAAAAATCACAGTTAAGCATAGTGCAAAATGGTGAAAAATGACCTGTCAAGAGAGGGTGACAAAGCCTAAAGTAGGCTGGCAGTTAAAAGGGTTAGTAGTACCTATGCATGTTGGGTATCGTTCTGCTCGGGGGATTTTGCGCTTTCAGATTTAGCTTGTTTTTTCTTGTTTGCATATTGATATTTTAGGAAAACTCATTTTTTATTCTGCTTTATTATACATTTTTTAAGGAAACCCTGTGCGACCAACGAATTCTTTGAGGGATTACTTCCAGAAAGATGGGCCCACTACAACATGCTGGGTAGGCTTAGAAAGCTTATCATGTGTCCTTTCAGAAAATATATGGTTTGTGGTGGGTATTCCAAATGTAAAGGGTTGTTTTGTTAGAAAAAGTGCAAGGTGCCACTTTGTCTGCAGAGCTGAAATTTTCAAGCAAAATTACCGTTGTGCCCAAGCTTTACTTTGGGGTGTTTGGCAACTCTTCCCTTGACAGTAGCTATGCATGTTGGGTATCGTTCTGTTCGGGGGATGTTGCTTTTTTAGATTAACTTGTTTTTTCTTGTTTGCTTATAGTTTTCTTTAGAAAAATGTGGCTTTGATTCTGCTTTTTTATCCTTTTTTAGGGAAGCTCTGTGTAACCAAAGAATACATTGAGGGAGAACTTCCAGAAATCTGTGGCAACATCAACAAGCCTGGTATGCCTAAAAAGCTTGAGGTGTGTACTTCCAGAGAATATATCATTTGTGGGGGGTATTTCAAATGTAAAGGGTTGTTTTTATTGAAAAACTGCAAGGTGCACATAGTGCTTAGCATAACTGTATTTGATCTGAAAATCTCTTAAAGCTCTGTTTCAGTTTGGGGGAGTCTCCTGGGCAGGAAAGGGCATCTACCAATACATATGTGGTGCCGTTGTAACCGGGAGAAATTGGGATTTCACACGCAATAAGATTTTATTGACAAACTTACATTTTTTATTTCAAAAAACACTACAAATTGTAAAAAATAGATTTTTTTTTATTTTTTTGCACATATCTCACCCCAAAATATTAAGAATACACTTAAAAAATGACAAACAAGACATTTCATGTTAAAGCCCAGACTCTGCTGAAAAAAACAATATACAATTTTTCTGGGAAATCCCTGAAAATCCCTTCAAAAATCACAGTTGAACATGCATAGTGCAAAATAGTGAAAAATGGTCTGGCAACAAAGCGTAACAAAAACTCCAGGTAGGCTGGCACTTAAAGGGTTAAAGCAATACATTTGTATCCACAATTCACAAGACATTGCAAGCACTAATTATCTTTCAATAGGTTACTTTTCACTATGGCTTCTGCAGGTTGTTTAAGTAAGCATTGGGGAATGGTGACAATCGTTTGATGTAATTATCCAGAAAACATTGGTTTAGCAAACCAAAGCCAAGGTGGACAGATTCCTCTAATCACCAACATTATTGTCTAGATCATACTTGTGGCGGATCAATACAGGAGCATTTAATGTTAGAACTTAAATCTGATAGTCTCCATGTTTAACTGCACAAACAAATCAATACGCAGAATTGATCACCATTGATATTTGACAGTTTATAAATACAATTAAACTATTTTTGTACTGCTAAAAGCACTTGAAATGAACAAGTGAGATTTATTTATACCTTAAACAGCTACAATGGATCGAGTGTTTGTTTGATAGTGTCAATGTCAAGGGAAGCATAGAGATCCATAATCTCACGTATAAATAGAAAACTGAGATGCTCTGTATACTCAAGCACTCACCGCTCTTTACGAGGCACGGCTAGGCCATTTAATGCCGACACTTTGGTATTATTTGTTCATTATTTATGAGTTTTTGCTTCCAAATAAGAGGCTTTGATAAAACACAGCTTATCAAAACCGCTAATTGTAGCAACAAAGTCAAGATACCGGATCCTTTCGAAGATTTGACCTTCTGCCGAGCATACTTTATAGCTGTCATTAACCTGCAGGCCAAATTAAGGAAATTAAATTGTGAACTCATACTGTATTCTCTTAGACAGGAATTGGAATGGAAGTGGAAGATGGGTGAAATTATTGTTTTGTAAGCATGCTGCTGAAACATCCACCATAAGGAAATTCATTAACCTCTAACAAAAAGTCTGGCATCAGTACATAGCTGCACTTTTAAAATTGCGCTCTCTTTAATACAGTTAGTGATTGCTGATTCACATAGCAATGCATTGCAATTAAAAGATATTTGGGGTATTTGCACAGCCACTGAACAAGGTATTGCTAGGGCCTGATATAGAGTTGCACACTTTTCTCTGATGCAAAAAGTAATCAGTTAATAGTATCAAACAGTATAAAAGTAGTACAATTATGCTGACATCACTAATATTTACATTTTTACATATTTAGAGTGACAAAGGTTTCTTCGATAAAGGTTCCCTGATATAGTTAGTCTAATGTAAAGCATATTTCTGGAAACTGGACAGCTTCAGAGATTTTTACTGTGCTCTTTGTTAGAGGATCACCCTACCTCCTCTGTACTTTGATCCTCTGAAGAAGGAAATAGCCATTGGGCAACTGCTAATCTAAGCTGCATTCTTTCTGACAAGAGTTTTGTCCACGTGCTGTAAACACCACTATATTGTATCTAGGAAATATGATAGTGACTGTTGAATAAAGCTGAGATTCAGCCCCTCTTTTATAGCCCAGCTGCTCCCATATTTTGATTGTTCATTGCCCCTTTTTTGTCCATAAAAGTTGGACCCATCACCACCCTTCTTTCCTAACTTTCCTAAGATCCTGTGCTAACCAAAACAAATGGATGTGACCCCCAGAAGGCACCAATAGAGCACAATAGCCATAGCCTAAATTAAATTATGACACACAAATAAACACAACTTCTGTAACCTACTTATGTATTTTTCGTGCCATGAGACCCATTCTGCACATTGCCTATTATGGGATGATGGGGGTGATCTACACACTGCCTGATATAGCCTGATTGGTGAGGGGGGGGGGGGGGGGTTGGCACACTGGCTGTTATAGTGTGATTGGACAGAATTCTGAACACTATAGGATTGATTCAGCACCATGAATATTTTTTTTCTCGCTTTTTTATTTTGTGAGTAAACACCTTTTCTTCCTTGGTGCATTTCAGCACCATATTTAGCTGTGCAAGTTTTCTAAGCATTTGCATGGCTAAATATGATGCTGGATTGCACTGACGGAAAAACAAAAAAACTCCACACCTCACTGGGCTCAGCCATCTTGCATTTGCCCCAGGACTGGGGAAGCTGCTCTATACACTGTCTGCACTGTCTCCCATGCACTTCTGGGATTGCTGAATCCCAGGAATTAGTTTGACATGTGTTTGGGAGTGCATACATGTGCTTATGGGTGTGCGTGAATGTGTTTGGGAGTGCCCGCATGCGCCTCCGGGAGTGTGCGCACGTGTGCAGGTGCATCTAAGAGTGCACACATGTGTGTCTGGGAGTTTGCGTATGTGTGTTTGGGAGTGCACATCTGGTGATGAGAATGCCTGTATCTGAAATTATATATCAGGCTCTTACAGACCCTGCCCATTATGCTGATTATTATGCAGAATCACAGCTTCAAGGGCCATCCCCACGTGCTTTAGAAGAGTTAAAACTGTAAAACTTGATAGTTTGATATTTTGGATATCTAAAAATAGAAAACAGTTTATGACAGTGCCAAATGTAACCCAACACAATGGGCGAACAATTGGCTTCGCCTGTTCTATCACTTTAATGGATTAAAATTTCAGTACTTTCAAACATTACTATTTTTACAAATATCAACAGCAGAATATTTGGAATGCAAATTTTCTCATGTCTATTTAGAGGAAACTTAGCGATTCAAATAACTAAAACATGTCTAAACTCTATTGCAAATTATAATCAGTTTACAAAAAATGTAATTACAAAATGTGGTCCTCATTCATTGACAACCCTTTTTAGCTTGTCTCTTGTACTCCTACATCGGATCATCCCTCACAATGGTTCAGCAGTAATCTGCCAGCTTTGATGGAGTCCATTTAGATTGCCTCTTCCCCATGCAACCACTGGGTGAGGGATGATTCACATCTCCTGCAGCATATCTGTGGAGCCCAACTCTTGTCCTGATCTCCTATTCTGCAAACAAAGTACAGGCTGCAGGCTTTCCTTATCATAGCATTCAAGTTTTGCCTAAGCTAAGAAATCCTAAAACTGTATGTCTTACACAGGGAGCATTTATAAAAGTGGGTGATGCGACTGTAATTAACATTACTAGCCACTTCCCCTGCCTGCTTATTCTCTCTATATCAGTGTTCCCAAGCCATCTCCTCGAGAGCCACCAAAAGGTCTTTGTGTTGTCTTGTGGATCTCCACATAGCTGTCTTTATAGTTTAGTCTGAGCATTAATTACTTCATCTGTGGGTTTGTGGGGAGACATGTTGTTGGTGGCTCTCGAGGAGAGGGTTGGGGAGAAGGAGACCCACAGACTTGGGCATTCAGGTTAGCACCTATGGGCGATGCCTTACAGACTGTTTCAGCGTTTTTCAAAGCCATGGAGGTCCTGTATGGCGATCCAGACAGGCCTTCGACTGCTGATGCTAAGCTGCGAAGCCTTATCAAGGGAAACGCACGGCAGAGAAGTATAGCTCAGAATTTTGTTGATGGGCGATCGATTCCTGTTGGAATGATCCAGCCCTCTGTAGCCAATTTAGATACAGAGAGTATCAAAAGATGCCCTGGTGAACTTTTTCTCCACCAAAAAACTTGGATGACTACATACAGCTGGTCATTAAAGTAGACAGGCGTATAAGGGAACAACGTTGAGAAAGATCAGAACTAAAGATCAGAACTGGGGTTCCCCCTGCCAAGAGCCTCCTTCTATTGGCTCCTTCTCCTTGCTCCCACCAGCTCCAGAGGAGCTCATGCAGCTTAGCACAACCCGACTCTTCCAGGCTGAAAAGATGACACGTTGTACCCAGGGTATGTGTCTATATTGCAGAAATCCAGGGCACCTTGCTAGGACCTGCCTGAATAAGAAATCACCAGTGGTTAATTTCAGCGCCTAGATGAGGTTGAGGGAACTCGTCTGGGTGGTCAGGTATCCTTTCCTCATATTAACAAATTGCTGTTACCTGTTATGGTCATATGGGAACACTCCAGGTTCCAAGTTCCAAGTTTGTCGATATTGGGGTGGCTGACAACTTTTTGGATCTTTTGTTGCCACCCTAGGTATTCCATTAATACTATTGGAAAACACCTTCACATCTTGGCAGTTAATAATAAACCTGTCATGGGTGGGCTGTTCTCATTCAGGAAGCCTAGAAATTCTAGTATTAGACTGTCATGACACCCCTGCTGGGGTTCTTCTGAAGATCCATAACTGGGAGACCAGGGATTTGATGAAGTGGCGCCTCTTCCATCTCGATCACTGTTTTTGTACAGACCACCAATGTCTACCTTGATGGATTACCTCTGCCATATGCTGATTGGAGTGCTCTCTGAAAAACTGTCCTCCTCACAGGGCCTGAAGGGGGGCCTATAATCTCATTCGTAGATGGAAAGGGGACGAATGGAAAACAGATTTAAAATAAAAGATGGGACTACAAATATTTAGTTATGCGCTTTGGGTTATGTAATGGCCCTGCGGTCTTACAAGTTTTCATAGATGATGTATTTTGAGAGTTTCTGGGACAATTTGTGGTAATCTATTTAGATGATGTTCTCATTTTCTCTTCTCTTTTGTCCAGCCGAGCAGAATTACGATGGGGGAAACTGTGAACAGTCTGAGGTAAAACTGGCAGCTGAGGAATGGAGACATTGGTTGGAATGTTCTTTGCAACCTATTACTGTGTATACCGACCATAAAAATCTTGATCACAATGAATCCGCCAAGAGACTTAATTCACGCCAGGCTCACTGGGTGTTCTTTATCTCCTGTTTCAAATTTGTCATAAATTTTTAACCAGGAGCAAAGAACAACAAAGCAGATGCCTAATCATGCAACTTTGGGGAATGTAAAGGTAGGTTCGAATAGAAGGAACTTCATGTACCCTCTGGCTGGGTAGTTGACCTGTCTCCAGATTTGTCTAATTCCCTAGCACCATTTCAAGCAGACTCCCACCGGGCAAACCTCAGGTTGCCTATATGTTCTGCCGTTACAGGAGTTTCATGGCGCCACCAGTTAGGGCTTTGTTCCACTTTAAAATAGCATCATGCATCTAATCTAGCATTTTAGATAACTTTTTCTGCTATATACTTTTGCTTTATAGTATAAAGTTTCGGTTGGCAGTATGTTTCTAATATCATATACTCTTACAGTACCCTATCTTGTAGGAGGAGGGATTTGGTTATGCTTACATGGCATATTTGTATTTTTTTAAGTAGTTTGTTATATTTCTTGTGTAGTGTAAATATAATTAACAACGATTTTTTTTTAAAAAATTGGATGTTGTTCGAGGTGCAGGGAGGCATCCTGTTTTCAGATTTTAAATTGAAGCAAAAATGGCAAAGATATTGGGTTTTACAGGTTCAGCCAATGAAATTCTATTTTTCATCTTGTTCCCCATCAGCTCAGCAGAGCGGGACATAATTGCTGGTCCTTTCCTCCTCCCACCCTTCCTTCCACCTCCTCCTCCTCCTCCAGATTTTTTATAGATTATGTGGCATCACAGATCCAAGGGCCACGACACTTTTTGCAGAAGAGAAATTATAAGCTAAACCTGTAAACCCTGATATCCCAGCCAATTTTTCTTCAATTTAAAAATGGAAAACAGTTTAGGATAGTGCCAAATGTAGCCCGACACAGTGATGTAACAATTACCTTTGTCTGCAGTATCATTTTAAGTTGAGTTAATAATGCATGTGGGACATATCCATGTTTGTGTGCTCCTGGGGGGGGGGGCTGCATCCCAAATATTCTCATCCCATCAAGAGAATCACCTGTCAGGCGGGTAAGACACTAATAATGTGATTTTAGAGTCTGGCTGTACAGTTGCTTTAAGCGAGGAATGGAAATAAGCTGGCAGGCTTGCTGTCAGAACACATGATGTGTTAGAGTGTACGGCATATAATATTTTTCTTCTGCTCTTTTGGCAGACTAGATTATTTATGTCATAGAATGTACAGAAGGTTTTCCATTTTCTAGAGCTGACATCCTATTAAAAAGAAAAGAAAGTAAACATCTCAGAATTAAAGAGCTTATAGTTTTCATCAGCAACTTTTCTTTGCTCCTGCCATGTTTTTGGCAGCAGCTACAATCTCTGATCCTTAAAGCTACTTTTATCATTTTCCTGCTCGGTGGGAAAACCAGCAGAATTTATAGAGCAGCCTTAGCTGTTTTGATTGTTTTCAATATACTAAAATCACATTTTATTGTTTGATTTGATTGTTTTCCAGCATGTCTTCAATGACAAGTAGCACACGGCCCCTTTACGATCTATTCCCCAGTACCGAAGCTAAATTACTGCTATTTGAGTTTGATTTGACCCATTCAAAAAGGACCTAACATCAGAAACTTAGCTTTGCATTGCTTAACACATAGAGTTCAACAGTAAAGATTAGGGCATTATTTAGTAAAGGTTCTATCCAGGCTAAAATAAAAAAATATATACTTAACTTTTACATAATTTTACCCAGCTTTTTCATATTGCTCTGGTGTGTTAAGACTTACCAATTGCCAAGAACAATTACCCTACTATCCAGCGCCAGTCTTGCTTCACAGGGTAATGTCTGCCTCCTCTGGATGGAGGTTTCTTCCCCTTAGCACACTAACTACATTCACTGCAAATGAAAACCTCTAGGGGGACAAAAGGGAGTACAGATTTTTTGCTTTGTGCCTAGACAGACCCTTTAAAGGGTGTCACCTATCATTAGAAGTGGATGCCCTTCAACAACTGACTTTCTGGTGGCATTTTGCTATGTCTTCACCGCTGTCACCGCTGGCGCATTTTGCTGTTACAAAACCAGAAATATTGCTGAAAATCTAGTGCCAATGCTTGCACCATAATGAAACAAATTTATGACTTGCACTTTCTTCACAACACAGACCAATGCAGTTGTATAAGCAGCGCCAGTTTTTAGTGGTGCTGAAGCTTAAGATGCAATAAAACACAATGGCGGAAAAAGTATTGAAAAGTATTGAGGGATAGCGGGGATGCGGCTGAGGCCCGTGCATGCGTCGTTGGGCCCGGGAAGTAAGGTAAGTGTAGCGGGCGACCTGGGGGGTTTCACACAGCCAACACATCCAAAATCAGGATGTCCCGGGGGGGGGAACGGATCGGCCCAGGAATTTTGGCTCGGTTTCAGTCCACTTTATACTGGCAAAAGAGAGTTCAGCTTTAAGCTAACACATTATTGTTAAGGATATGTAAATTATGTATTATTTTTTTTAAGGAAAGGTTACAAACTTTTTCAGTGTAAATACTCACCAATGTGGGTATATGGAAAATATACTTTTTCCTACATAACACAGAATTAATTGAGGTCTAAAATAGAAAATTGTTCAGTGTGAAGTAGGGGCAGGTCAGAAACTGAAATATTCTTCTGCCACTACTGAGAAGTGCCAGGCCTCATGCAGTCCAGACAAGGCCTCAGCATGCCCCCCCCCCCCCCCCATTGCACATTGCAGTGAATGGTGAAGGTGTGGCAAATTTACTGTGAGTGATGGCGGAGGGGGATGGGGTCGTCACAGAGGCTGATGGTGACTTGGAATGGGCCTAGACAGGAGGGAAATGATCAGTCTTGCTCTCATGATCTAGTAAGTCTCTCACTGTGGAAGTCAGACCAATTTTTGTTTTTTTTGTTTGGCTAGACTGTTACTGTAAATCAAGTTATTGAAATAAAACCATATACAAATTTTGTTTTGAAGGGATGGCATGGAGGCCTTCCAAGGCAAGATGAGATCACAGATGCTGGGGAGTTATGACCATTTTTTCTGGGGGCCAAAAACTGGGGGAAACGCCCGGCATTTGGCAACAGTGGGTGGACTGGGTGGGGGATGGCTTCCAGTCCACCCACCAGTGGGACAAAAAAATTTCCTGTGTTTCACTATTTATATATATATATATATATATATATTTTTTTTTTTTTTTTTTTTTCAGTAAAACTTTACAGGTTTATCAAATATATTATTTTTATTATTATGAAAAATAAATATGTATTTAAGTATGCAGTAGCAATCCACTCTTGAATGCTCTTTTTAGGCTGTCCTTGTGGTTTTATTACACCAGGTATGTATAATACACCAATCTTTATGACACAGTTTAGCTACATGTATGGTTATTTATCTGAATTACTTTAAACCAAATGGGTCTCACACTTCATGTAAAACATTTGAACAATGAATAGACATTAAGATCCATTCAGCATATAAAATAAACTCGTCTGAGCAAACTCACACAAAAAGATTGAATGTTGTCATAAAAGAAAGTATTAGTTTAGGAGTGTGCAAAAACACCGCATTGTTTTACTTCTTTATTTTTGCCACCATAAATGGTTTCATTTTGTTTTTTTCATTGTATTGTTGACATTATAGGGGCTGATTCAACACTGTAAGATTTTTATTTCTCACAGTTTTTGTGAGAAAACAATTTTTCTCATGATTGTTTTTCTTGGTGCAATGCAGCACCATATTAAGCTGTGCAGTTTCAGCCCGTATGAATTACATTAAAGGTGAAAAAAGTTTTTGGACTGATTTTTTACATGACAAAAATCTTTCATGGCATTTCAACAGGGGTGTGTAGATTTTTGATTTCCGCTCTAGTTGCTCCTTTTGGCCTCATCACCAATAAGTTTAGACCCAATGTGGGTCCATGCCTGTACTTACGGTATAGGCAGAGATGAGTTGATGGGGGCTATGAGGCATTAATCCTACAAAAGGAAAGGTAAACACAGTAATTAATATATGTGTTTAGGAAATCGGGTTTACATTCCTTTGAAGGATTTCCATTTGTTCCTGACGTCCACAGCATCCACATTGTCTTCTTTCTGTTACTTTGAAAAGTGTTAAAACTACTTCCAGTTATTGTACTACGATATTTTATTTACTTTACTGAAGCTCAGGACTTGACATTATAGAAAGAAAAACAGGTGGACATTTTAAATTCTTTCTTTATCCCTGCATGTTGAGTTAAACTAGAAGTATACCGCACGTACAGAATGTACAATTTAGAGATCACATTGTCCTTTCTTTATTACAGTTTCCGTGTGTATCACTCAATAGATCTAATGTATCCTTTGATGTTTCTGCCTACTTTCAGAGCATGGTCCATGTTTACTTCTTAAGCTACCTACATACTTTTTCAAGTCTTTCATAGTTATTGCCTAATGGATGTGGAGAGGCTAATAGAACGTTGCCAATAACTTGCCTCTGCTTTTAAACACAGATCCCATTCACAGACCTTTTAGCTTTCAAGTACAGATCCTTTGAATGTCCATTGTAGATGAAAAGGTGCAATGTCATATCTGTAGCCCTTCATGACTCAATCCAGTTACTTTTTTTGGCTTCATAGCAATATGTTGTATCTGGATGATTATGTTTCGGTGTATATAGCAGATTAAATGTTAATTTATTTACTAAATGCACTTTTTTATTATTAGTAGTAATAACTATAGTTGTTACTATTATTACAGTCACTGGGGAGTGGTCATAATCTGCATCCTATCCACCCAATCAGATAAACTTTAGCTACACATTTGTTTGGTTTTATCCACTTTTACATGTTGATTGCAAAATACCAAGTTCTTGTTTTACACTTAAATTAAACTTGTACATTGGCATGGAAAATATCTTAAAAAAAACATTTCTATTTGCGTATAATTGCATGTTAAATGTAAATTAGGTCTTGTAATGAAAAATATCTAGTCATATTTAAAAATATTTTGAAGGCCTGAATTTAAAAAAAGGAGTTTGGAGAAGAAAGGGTAATCATGGCTGGATTTATTACAGATAATGCCAGGGAGCTGTTATGAATTTACAGATGATCCTGGTAAAAATTCCAAACCTTCATTTTACATCAAGGGTTCCCCACCTATTTTCAAGTACCATCTACCATTTATCTGTACCATTTACCACCCCACACACTGTACATTTAGTTTTTATTTGAAAGTTAAAATACTAAAAAATGATCTCCAACAGAACTTTTGAAGGAACCTGCCATCTATTAAGCAGAGCTCTGACTCTGACCCCAGCATAAAAAAGAAAACCCCTCACTAATATATAATACTAAGTATAATTAATGTAATTCTCATATTTTACATTCTCTTAATCACATGCCTTTGGTTATAAAAACTAGTGGTAAGCAGCAGCAGGAGCAGGGTGTTCTAATAGTGATAATTGATTGCTGATGTTTCCTTTGTATTGCAAACTGGTTCTCATAGACTCAGAGAGGCCTAATCACTTTCCCTATGTAGAAACAATTGCAAGAACATTTTAATTAATATATGACATGAGCGATCTGGCAATTGATACAGTTCTTACACCTAATTACTTCCGGTTGAATATTTGTTTCCTTGCTTTTCTTGTATTTACACATATTGCAGTTCCAACATTTTAAAGTTTCCACAATTAGACAACATTTTCTCTAGTGTCTATCATGTTCATAATGACTTCCCACCAATTTATCTTTTATACTAGTTGCCCTTCTGTAGACCACCTTCTGTCTTTTTGGAAGGATCCTCTGCAGGTCCTCATTCATCAGGAGGACTTTGCAATGTCTGTTAATAACATTTTGAAATTTATGATGTTCTTGTGAGGGCTTAGGATGTGTTCTTATGAGGACTGGATGGTCCCTGTGAGTCCCTCGCCCCCTTTTGTAAAGAATCTCCTGTCTATTTTTCTTATATGCTTTAGTCTCTGCCGCTGCCAATAAATGTGGATGACAACCTTGGTGGGGAAGTCCATTCATAATTTCCCCAGCCATTAGTCTATAATCTTGATCCATTGAACAGTTACTCAGAGCCCAGAGGAACTCCCCATATGGAGACCCTATATGCGAGCTGGTAGATCACAAGATGGTATTCCCCGCCGATCCTTTGCGATAGAATACCATTTTAATTTGTCCATCATTCATTTTATCGATGGAGAGATCCAGAAAGTTCACCTTTTTACTGCTATATTCCAGAGTAAATTTTAAAATAATCCTGGCTGTTTAATAAGTCTACAAATTGAAATAAATCAGTACTGGATCCTACCCACAAGATGGGGATGTTGTCAATGTACCTGTGCCACGATAGTACGTAGTAGACCCCTTTAGTTGGCATTTTTGAGGTAGAGGCAGGTATTGTATTGGGTAGGTGAAGCAGATAAAGAAAGTGATGGAGGAAACAAAGTATAAGAAAGGTGATCAGTAGAGTTAAGTGAAACTTAAGAGACTTGTTTAAGGTCTGAATTTAGCTAATTTGACTGTAAGAGCCATTTCATTCTGAGATTTGTTCTGAACTGAGTGTTCCTATTGCGCTGAAAGAAATATTAGGAATGAATTAAAAAATAGGTCAACAAATTGTTCCTTTTTTAAAGTGCAGATTACTCATTCAGTGGTATCCCAAGAGGCAATGATTTTTACCATCAATCCTTTTGTGGGTGTAGCAACTGTTGAGGATTTTGTAAAGTGAAGAAGCAACTTCCACTCATGGGGCCAGTACACATGCGCTAACTTCTGCTCATGGTGCATGTGTGCGCACAACTGAGCATCTTCAGAGGCCTTTTAACAGATATTACTGGCTCCAAGATGGTGCCGGAAGATCTTTTTGGATCAACCGACTGTGCCTCCTGCTTCTGTGTTTGGAAACCTTGAACATTTGACCCTTGGTTGCTAAACTTTGTCTGCACCTGGACTTGACCTTGTGTTATATACTATGTTTACATATTCTCCCTGTCTACCAGTCCTTGACTACTCCAATCTTCAACCTCGGCTATGTTAGACTATAATTCTGCTTCTGTGTGCCACTGTAATATCTGAACTGAGGAACCACTGCCTGTGTGCTTAGTACCATGAAGGGCATGGCCTGGGACCTATCAAGCAGCAAACCTATCCTCCCTTGCAGGGTACTCTAGAGAAGATCAGGGAAGTCCAGGCTGCAGGGTTGCATCTTGGGTTCTGGGCAGTAGGATCTAGAGCCATCCTTGCCATGCAGAGAAACCTATGGGTCCACAAATTCCACTGTGATTATATGGACACGCCAACTACCATGATGCTTAGGCTATAGCATTGCTGGGGGAGAATGTTGCCAAGGGCTTCTTGTGTGGGGGCTCACAGTGGGGCTGAGTAGGAGGGGGCAGACTGGGGTGTCAGTGATTGCATCTAAGTGTATGAAGCAGCAGCCCAACCAGCCCCAAAGCAGTGTGACCCTCTAAGCATTTCTCCCAGGTCTCCCTATGGAAAGTTGCTTGGTTCATTAGGTACTTAGGTTGTGAGGATCAGAAATGGGGTTTAATAGTGAAAGATTTAATTTCTTTTGAATTAATGACTTTTCCATTGAATCAGTTAAATTGGACCTGTAACATTGAGGCAAGCCATTAAAAAATTGAACACATAGGAATGGAAAGCCTGGTTACAGTTTAAACAAGCTAAACTAAGACATCATTCTGTGAAGGTAAAATGTAATTTCTAAAGGAAAGTAGCATTATTTAGAAGCTTCCTGGCCTTCTTATCAGACTTATGTTTGCCCGTATTTTACTCCCTAATCATCTGTAAATATTTGAGATGTCCAGCTCTTATTACTGATAACATTAATAAAATGCAAAGAAATGCCCCACTTGATAACCTGTGTGCAGTCTAAACAGTAGCATTAACTAAGAGAAATCATTGATTGACCCAAAGCAAATGACTTACCCCAGGAAAAATGTGCCAGTGACAATGTTCCACTTTGCCTGCATTATGTTGTATCTCTGCTTCTTCAAGGACAAAGATAAGATGTTATTTTAGATTTTCTTTTAAATCAGTTTATTATGACCCATAGGCTTACAACAGAAGCATCCAAATATTTAATGAAACTGTATTATCAGTCAGGCAGAGAGCATGGTGTGTGCACAGATATTGGTGACAAGCTGTGTTTTGGTACAAGGAAGTATCTGGAAATGCAAAAAAGAAGAAAATCTGGCACAAGCCTATCCCTAGCCGATGTTGTGTTATATCTTATGAATTATACAGACAACCAGGGACAGAGCAAACATCTATAGTCAGCAAGCTAAAGCCGTTTAAATTGCTTATTTTGAGAAAAGGAAAATGATTTATCTTCTATACTGTAGGTGAAAGTCTACAAACAAATATGATAAAAAACAAGCAACACAACATATCAGATTCTTTATTTTGCAGCACAGAAAATTTTACAGAAGTAGTTAAAGCAGTTCAGAAAGCAATTCTATACCACATGAAAATGAATGTAATCGTCTTACAGCCAGGTGTTCCTACACTGTATCCCTACATTGATAGAGATGTTCCTTTCACAAATTCAGTTTTGTTTCTCTTTTACTGCATGGTTTGGGGGCGCTACCAAGAGGGACATGGTTGCAAAAAACTAAAAGATCAGCTGAGAAGGTGATACGTGTCTCTCTCCCAGCCATAATGAACCTACTGTATAACATTGATTCAGCACCATGAGAGAATGCATTTCTGGATCATTTTTTGCAATGAATTTCTGGTATGTGGAAAACTTGGCCAAATGCAGGACTTGTTTACATGATAGTCTCTCTAAAAGTAAAACTTTTGTCATTCAGCAAGTTTTTCTTTTTCTGAGAAAGAGACTTTTGTGTTGGCTATTTAAAAAGTTTCTTTCACCAGCTGGCTTGCTTTAGTCACTAAAAAAGCTATGCCACAAATCCCGGCATGTTATTTTTTTAATGACAATGACATGCGGTAGTGTTTTGTCTTTTAGTTCTGTTGAACGAAGGACACAGGTACTTCCATCCTGGCTCCCAGCCAGGATTAATGGGCAGGAACTAGACAAGGAGACTTATGTACACATATCCCCCCATGTGCCAGCCCCTGGCCCTAGTTATTTATGTCTCTTATGCCCTACAGCATAGGTCTAGTGCTAATCACTGGGCCCATGCAGAGGGGCATCAGAATCTTAGCACGTGCAGGTAATGTGGTAGGGGGCAGGGATTTTGGGTAGGTGGCTTGATGTCCCCTGCCCTTTTAACTGGTATAGGAGTCCTTTACCAGTTCAAAAGAAGTAGAGAAAATGAAACACACTGCCAAACATATTTTAATATTTTTAATTCCACTAAACTTACCTGTTCCTCACATCTGTCCCTAACTTGTGTTTATCTTAGATACCACAAGCTTTTCAACTAGAGGCAGAGCTCCTCTGGTATCTTTGGGTCACAGTGTCTCAGCGGGCTCCTTTGCCAAGAATCCTGTCACATTGGCACAGAGCAGTGATCTGTTGTCCCAGACACTTACTAGGTGTTGTGATATTGATTCCTGTGATTCCTGCACTGCTCAGACCCACTCTCCAGTTACTAGACCCAGTTATTAAAGCGGACTAAAACCTAGGTTTGTAACTCATCTGCGTTTTGGTCTGCTTTACTTCATTTTAGTTGTGTGAAACCCAGTGGATTGCTGGTATTCCTACCTCACCCTGCACTACCAAAACACAAGTGCAGACTTCATCCAATCAGTATAGATTGCATCATCCAGCAATCTATTCAGAATACATGGAGTACTGGGCACCTCCCACTGACTATTCCCCATGGCTGACGCGTAGCTGCAGTGGGAATTCAGACAAGGAAGCCAGGCATGAGTTTGAGACATATGAGAGCGTGGTTGGAGATTGTGATGTTACCTATTGACACCGAAGCTACTCGTGCGAGTAGTTAGTGTGGTACTAGGAACAAGTCTATTCTTGAGTACATATTGTGCGGTACGGAAAAGTAGGTGTAGTCTCTGGCGTTTGGGTTAAGGACGCACCATGGGTCAAGCAGCTGGTGGAAGTCTAAAGATTTTTTTATTATTTTCAGTTTTGTGTACACGTCCTTTAGACGTGCCTACCAGTGGTTCCAAGGTTGAAGGTGCCCTCAATAATTAACTTGCCCTCTGAGAAGTTGGCTATTCTGCCTAGCACTTCTTCCAGAAAGGCGACCGGCCTCACAGTTGGCAAATATAGGTTTACAAAAGTAAAAGGTTTAATGCAAATCCTACCTTTGACAAAAGCCATCTCCCCACTCCACCACCCAGAGAGCCCACCTCTTCCCATGGAACAGATATAGAAGACAATACTCACGTCTCTTGAGTCTATTTAGTAGCTGTGGTAGGAGACTGGAAATAACCTGTTTTTGAGAGAGGGGGAATTGAAGGATCTAAAGTGTGTCTCCTGTAGAAAAGCAACCTGAGCCTTCAGTCCCTTGAGATTGTTTAGAGTCAAAGACCTTTTCTCGGGGGTGTTCATACCCTTCACATTGAGAGAAACTAGGTTAGTTTTACACATGATTGTGGGGGGACGCAGAGGGGGAAAGGGTAAGTCAGGGAAGTGGAGGTCAGGTAGGTACAGATGAAGAATGGAATGGAAAGAGAGAAGATAGCGAGAATTGAAGAACAGTAACTAGCAAATAATAACAACTTAAGAACAGGCCACCAGAGGGATAGACTCAATTGACGTCAAGTAAACTATTTTGCAAACATTCAAGGTCAAAGAAGCCCCTACAACAAGGGAAGTCAAGGACTGGCCTAGGTCTGTGTCCAACAAATGAGCTAGAGGACTTCAGCGTTCCAATCCAGTTGGGTGTCTTGCTTTTATTGAGCAACTAGTATGGGTATGTGATGAAGGGTAATACAGAACTTTCCCAGCCCGCCCCTGCCCAGGCTGAACAGTGGGCTCACAGAGGGAAGCTGTCACACAAAGCTAAGGCAACATCTGCACAAGCACAATGCAGAGCCAGCCAGGTCATCACTCACCAATGAGTCATGGGGCCTAAGGAGAAGAACAAGAGGCTGTTATTATCGTAAGATCTCAGAGTTCGCTGTCTGTGGTTCTATGGTGTCTCTTATTCCTAGCTCTGGATCTTGAGGGTCTTTGACAAAACTTGGAGGCCGTGGTGGGGGGAATGTGCAGAAGGTGAAAGCCAGTTAAGGATCGGGACCGGGCCGTAGCCCAGGAAGTAGAAGACACCATATGGTGCGATCTGAGGGTGTAAAAGTCCCATCCTTTTGTGATTATGAGATCTAGGGGGAATCTCCAGCTGTATGTGGCTCGCATTTCTAATTACGTTAAGGACAGAGGAGAGAACCTGGATGCTTGGGGAGAACCTGGATGCTTGCTCCATCGAAGTCCACCGGGTCGTGCCTCCAGGCTCTTCCTCCATCTCTTTGTAAAAGTGTATCCTGCAGATGTCCTGTCAGTCTCAATAGACTGTATTCTGCATTCCTTCTCCCAGTCTAGAAAGGCTCCTCCTCTGTGGTTGTTTCTGTGAGAGACTGCTGCATGCAGTTTTTATTTGAGGGTTGGCTGCTGGCCAGTGTCTGTCTTGTGACCTGTGCTTTTCCTTCCTGCTCTCTTTGGAGGTGAAGGCAAATCTACTCAGATTGACCTGGGTAATGTCTACGGAGTAGGGGCTTTGGGCATAGGCCTGGATGGAACCCCATTAGCTGGTCCCTCATCATAGTCCCAAGGCTAGCCATGAGGTTCAGTCGTCTGTCTGGCAAGGAATTTCTACTGTGGCAGCAGATATTCAAAGGCTTCTTCCGCCTGTTCTTTTTCCTCTGCTTCTTCCTTGGCATTTGTGCCTTTTTTTGCAAACCTTTGGTTGCTTTTTTATTAGGGATATTGCTGTTTTTGGTTATTTAGGTCTTCCATGCCAGGAATTTAAGGCAGTATGGGTAAGTGATTGAGGTTGGTTTCTGTTTTCACATGTTTTCACATGCTGATGAAATGCAATGAACAATACATTTTATGCCAGTGAAAACAAAACTATTCTCGTCCTTTAAAGGAAATTCTCATCCATTGATCGGTCATTGCAACCGTTTCCACAAAACAATTATCGGCTTATTGAAGTAATTTTAGTGATTTTTCATTGAAAAATCATTCCATAGAAATGGGCCATTAGAATCTGCTTGTTTAAAGGAGCACTATCGCGAAATTGTGTAATATTAAAAATCCATATAAACAATTTAGCTAACGAAGGGATGGTCAGTTATATACCTAAACTGAATAAAACTCCCACCAAGTTTGTGGTTTTCTTCCCCTGATAGGAATAAAATCCTGGGGTTAAAGGTGTAGTCTTTGAGGGGTGACAGAGTCTGTCACCCAAGATGTCCTCTTCCTTTCATTAAAATAAAAAAAAAACAAGCCTGGCTGGATATTTCTTGATGCCGGGTGTATAAGAGACCCCTCCTCCCGCCATCCAGCATATTTATATGGATTTTTATTCTTGGGACATTTTTTCGCGATAGTGCTCCTTTAACTACCACTGCCACTGTTGCCTCTAATATGGTGGTTGTACGGCTAGGAACTGGCAGAAGCTGGTGGAATCACATTTTAACATGGTTGTGCAAGTAGCGTAATGACACATTCTGACGGTTTATGCCACTATAAACTATAACATTTACCATTAGTGTATGGCACAGACTAGTTCAGTTAGTTTGCAGGTTAAAATCACAGATAATGTCCCGTAACATGGTTAATGCTTTAGCAGACACATCATCTGCGATTTTAAAAGAAATGTTAGTGATATCAATGTGTTAATTTTGCATTAACAACAACACCAAAAATATTAATTTTTTTATACTGTAAATTTGATATTTTCAACTCATATTTAACACCTGCAACATGTTAAGGATTTCAAAATAAAGATTTGGAAACCATTTCAATAAAGATAAGGTGATTAAATTGGAGACGGTCAGTACAATTGCCCGACTATCGCAGCAGGAGTATGGGCCAGGTAAGTGTTTTTTATTATGTAACCCCCCACCCCATCCTGCTTTAGTGCTATTAGAGAGAGGCAGGGCAGGGCAGGGGGAATTTATACAAGGGCTCAGTCTTGCTGTGCTGGCCCTTTAATCTAAAGAATCCTAAGTTACCATGATGAAGCTAAAGAACTAAAGAACCAAATGTTTTCATTTTTTTATTGCTCATTTATAGGTAGGACCTAAAGTCTTAGGTTGAGCTTAGCTAGATATGTTATTATTTGTCATGTCAAGAAATGCCTGAATTTATGATATTAGATTACCATTTTTATGTAAACTGCACACACGGGTGGATTAAGAAGCATTGTGACCAGACCAGGGCACGTAAAGGTAGCAATTGATCTGCAGTTACTTGCAAGGGACCTACACTAGACTTTCTGCCCAGGGGCCTCTGCCACACTTAGGCCCTTAGATAGCATCAGGTAGCGCCTGGTTAATGAGAGGTAGCGACTGATAGCGACTGGTCAACGCCGGACACGGCACGCAATTACACATTTATCAAGCAGAATCTGTTGAGCGACTGGAATAGCGCCATGTAGCGTCTGATTCATCATTTTTACAGCCTCAGCGAACAGCGCCAGCGTTCAGCCTTGCACAGCGCCAGGTATGACCTCTCACTACCTGGCGCTCGCCCATACATTTCCATGGACGATCCTTTTCTTCCCTTTAAACAGGTTTTTTTTTATTTTTTTTTCTAAAAAATCACAAATAATTCTTTGACCTCTTCTGGCATTGAAATAGCAGTTTTTTTTTTATATTTTTTGCATTTTTTAAATATTTCCTCAAAAATGACATTACAGGTCTGCCATTAAAGTGTTCATGTTACAATGTTGTCACAATGTAATTCCATATGTTTTTGCTTTGTTACTAGTTGATAGATGCTTGAAAACAGACTTTAAACACATCGCCTCCTGCGCTCTGGGCTTCAAACAACTATTTTTCAGCGCCAGAGATTTTTGCAGCTGTTTTTTTTCCTGAATATGGTGTGAGTCGGTCGCTATGAGCAGTCACTAACATGCGCTCCCAAACAGCGCTGTACTGGTCAAATAGCGACTCCTCACAATGTATTCAACATTACTGAACAGCGACTGAGTCGCTATAAAGTAGCGACTCACGGCCGAGCACTGCGACTACTAGCGGGCGCTCTGAAAATGCCTGCTACAGACGCTCATCTGTCGCTACCTGCCGCTAATGATGAATCAGCCTGTCTATCTGATTCTGATTGTAAATAACTGAAACTTGTAGTCCTCATTTCTAGGCGTCCCATGGTGAGCTATGTCTCAAAGGAAGGCTGTGCCCACAAAGTCCTCCATTAGAAACCACTGTCTCAGTTTCTTAGACTTATCACCAGTTATTTGCACTTGATCGAAAGACTTGGTTATTGGGTGGTCAACATTTCATTTCTTTCCAGACAATTGAGCAATCAATAGACACAACTTGAAATATGTTGCATTGCAACCCTTATACAGGATATTTATATATTAATAATGTATCATAAATAAAAATGACAAACAATGCATGTATGTCTGTACTTGAGATGACTATTTAATCACTTTTAATGCTGTTTCCTTGTCCATTGCACAGTTGTGTAACTGTATAATCCTGCTAATGTACACTTCTGCCGGGAAGCTTGGAGAGGTGGAGCACAAAGGATGCAAGTGTCAGGGATGATGGCTTGAAAGCTATTAACACATCAGCAGCAAGGTCATATTTGATGCTTCTTTTTGTTTGCAGTATCCAGATGAAGCTACCACTTCTGTATTTTGCTGTTACCTCACTGCCCTAAATAGACTCCTGGGTCATTTCAGAATGGGTTATCTCTTACTATTAGACAACCATTAACAAGCTAGCTGAAAAAGGGGAAAGTGGTTTACTTTCTGGGAAAGATGCATTTGTCACCGCTTTCATCTGCATGTTAATGTGTTTGGGAAATTTTCAAAAAAATGATATAGATTAAGTTTAAAAAATATATGTTTCATTAGTATTTCATCTTCATTTAGTTTGTTTCCAAAATAATAACAAAGTCTCTCTGGTCCTTTTTCTGTTTTCAGATTTTTCGCCCTTTTCCAAAACCAATATTATCACCAGATATTTTACTAGTACTTTAGTGTTATTATCTGGGTGATGGTTGTGACATGTTGATCATACATGGCAGTGAGAAAATTGATTTCCCTCAACAGAAACGCATCCAATTTTAGAGGGCCATAATTTTATGTCCACAACAAAATAAAAAGGGTCATTTTCCTGAAGATGAGCAGAATTGAAATCGTTCATGAAAAGCAGCTGATGGTGTCTTACTTTTAGCAATGAAGACCTTGGTATTTTTGTTTCTTTTTGCTTTCAAAGTTTAGGGAAATTAAAAAGAAAGGTTACAGCTTTTGGGCATAAAACTAGTGTATGAAGGAAAGCTCTCTGAAATGCTACAATCATGTTAGGTCTCCAGTCACTGTGGCCCCCGATTCAGTTAACTTAAAATATCCCATGGAAATGACGAGGACTGTTTCTTGTTGTATTTCAAAATAAGTTTAAATAAGGTGTGATTCAGTAGAGGGTGAATTTAGAGCATGAGCTACACCTAAAACGAGGGTCATGCCAAAGATTTAGTGACGCAAGTTCAACTCTGGGCAATTTTGAGTGTGAACTGCAACCTACATCTTGGTGGTGTTTTTAAATTTAAAGCACAAAAGAGTGCAAAATAAATGTTGGTTCTAATTTTTCCTAAATCTAAATCTAAATCTCCTACATGTTATGTGGCATTTTAACAGATGAGGTGCATTATTTTCCAATGAGGCAAGAACTGTTTTAAAATAAAAAAATTTGTACAACAGTACCCTATTGCAGTGGTCCCCAACCCCCGGGCTGCGGACCACTACCGGTCTGTGGCTCAAATGGTACCGGGCCCTGAGGCGGGATCCCCCCATATCCCACGGTCCCGCCCCTTTAAGAGATGTCCCAGCTGCCCCCGCTGTGGAGTAGTGTGCCCAGGGCCAGGGTAATAACACGCTGTGCGGCGGCATCAGCAGAACTGGAGGAGGTGCTTTGTAGAGGCTGAGGGAGGCCCAATCACGGCTGGGCCAATGATGGAGGAGTGGGCGGGGCACAATTGTGGTGTGCCCGGGCTCTGCCGAAGACAGGGAAGATAAGGTAAAAATAAAAAAGCTTCAGAGCTCCCACCAGCTGTCGGAGACTTTTGTTTAATCATCTCTGGCTGGCCGGGAGATGATTGACCTCTACCTGCTTCCCCCCCGACTGTCAGTTCCACAAGACTGCACAGGAGAGGGGGCTTGCCGAGTGAGGCTGTTCTCGCGTCCCGCCCCCCCCCCCCCCCCCCGCTCTGCGATCATCAGTGTCCTGGAGGTGTCAGACTGTAAAGGAGAGAAAAGGCAAGTCCCACCCGTGATGTATTAGTTGTGGCCAGTCTGCCTCATTCTCTTCTATTCTGTGTTTCCTTTCCATTCTCTGTCTTTTTCTCCCTCTCTCACTTTATCACTGTCCTTTTTTTTTCTCGCTTCCTTCCCCATCTCTCTCTCTCTTTCTCCCTGCTTTAATTTTTTGTCGTCTTTTGCTTCTTTTATTTGTCCCTTCCTTCCCTTTTTCTCTTCCTCTATCTTTCTCCCTGTGTCCTTCTCTTTTTCTTTTTTTTTCCCTTCTTCCCTGCCTCTCTTTCTCTCTCTCTCCACCACATGTTATTCCATCTCTTTCTCAACTTTCCTTCTCTCTTTCTCTTGTTCTCTTTCCTTCATCCTTTCCCTCACTCTTTCCTTTCATCCTTCCCTCTCTTCCATCCTTTCTGCATTTCCTCTCTTTTTTCTTCTCCCACTCCTTCCTTCCATCCTCTCTTTTTCTCACCTTTTCTTTCTTCCTTAAATTCTTCCCTTTCTGCCTTTCACTCTTTCTCCCTCACTCCCATGCTGCCTTCTTCATTCTTTTTGCTCTTTCACTCCCCCTTCCTCTTTCTTCCTTTCTTCAGTTCTCACTTCCTTCTCTCCCTCCTTCCCTTCCCTCCATTTCTCTTACTCCATTCCTCCTCTCCTCTTTCCATCCTGTCTTCTTCCCATTTCTTTACTCTCTCTCTTTTTTATTTATTTATTTCTCACTCCCCCTTTCCCTCCCCCTCTTTTTTCCTTTCTTCTTCCCTTTCTCTTTTCTTTCACTCACTATTGCTATACATTCTTTCTCTCTATTTTTCATTACCTCCCCCACTTCTATTTTCTCTCTCTTCCTTGCTTCACTCACTTCCTTCTTTTTATTTTCCCTTCTCTCTGTTTCTCACCTTTTTTTCTCTCCTTTACTCTTCTTCCCAACCTCCTAAATTTCTACTTTTTTCTCTTACTTTCTTTTTCTCTGTTCCCCACCCTATGTTCCCTCTCTATTTTTCTTCCTCCATTTTCTCCTTGCACCACCCCCAGCCACACCCCCCCTGCACCTCCACTGTCAAAATGCTCTATGACATGTGTAGGTGATTTTTGGGGGCAAACATTTGTTATCGACCTTTAAAAGTTCACCGGGATGTAGGCTGTGATTCACACTCAAATGTGTACCTAGAGTTCACACTATAATTAGCATGACCCCCACAGGAACAACTTTTTTAACTTGCTTTTCTTGAAAATTCGGTAAAATTTGTTGTGTCTCAAGTTTCGTAGATCTTTGGATCTTTTCACAAATTATTTATTTAACGTGCTATGAACTTGCTAAAAAATTCTAAAAAGTAGAAATGAGGCATGCTACATATCTAAACCACTCGCATCAACTGGTACTAAGATCAATTCTTCATTTACTATAGTGATTAGGTCAGAAACATTCAATAAACATTTATCCTAAAGATGATATCTGGGTGCCTTCTTTAATATTTAACACACCACTTATTTACAGTGGCCATCCCCACCACTGAAATGCGCTCACCAGATCTCAGTTGCGAATGGGCTCTTTTGACACTTGGCCCCATAGCAGCAATCCTGATTTTTTTTTTCTCGCCTAAATCTCGACTCATCTTATTTACAATATGAAAGGCAATCAGTCCAATGCTGCAGATCTTAACTGATAGCGGGATCCCCAGCCCGTTCTGTGTGTCTGATTGCGCATCTCTAGCCCCAGAGATCCAGCTAACAGGTAAGGGTAACCCTTACCCTTGAAGCAGCATGGAAGCTGCGCGTGCGGGTAGTTAATACCAAGGCTGGCCTGACCTGTTTGCCCTGGGTGACCCTATATGACGTGAGATCTTTGTGCACATTTGTCTGCCGGCACCTGTATTTATTTGTATGCTTAGTGTGGTTCTCACTAATTCATGTAGTTCTGTTTGAGATGGATATCTTGTGCAATATTAGGGATTTAGATAATTTCATGTGATGTTTGATATATATGCATTTGCACTTTTGCACTAACAGATATATTTTTTTGGTTGTTGTATAAGGATTAATAATTGTTTTTTAAGTATCACTTATAAATTTGTTTTATAGCACGGTGCACTTTGTTAGTTATATATATACATATATATGCTTTGTGGAGTTTTTTTATATACACATATATATATGTGTATATATACATACATGTACACATATGTGTGCATGTGTATATACACATATATGTATTTTTGTGATTTTAATATATGTAGTTTTTCAACCATGTGGCATGAATTGGATAGCCTTTAGGGGCATCACTTATTGATTAAGGTTCTTTTGGCCATACCTGGTTGTTTTTAATAATTGTTGTGGTGTATATATGTTTTTTAACTTTTTGTACCAATAAAATATCAAATTGTAGGATCGATAGTAGTTATGGTGCTTCCTTTTGGGAGGAAGGTGTGCCTTTGGCACGTCCACTCCAAGTTTTGTAGTGTCCAATTAATTTAGGTGAGCACACAGTTATACAGTTTACTCCTATTTGAGCGGTGCACCCCTTTGAGTGAGGCCGATAAGGTAAGATTTTAGGGGCTTTCTGGGGGGTTTTACACAGCTGGGCACCCCCGATCGGGGAAGTGGACCAATACTCAGGATAGTGAAAATCCTGGGTGTTGGTCCACTTCAACTAGTAATTCACACCAAATTCCTTTGGAAAATGGATTAGCTAATCGATACGAAGGCACAAATAGATTATATTTTGGGCAGGAAAGGAAAGTTTTCCTTATTATGCTGCCACCAAAGCTGGGCAGCTTTGACAGTGGTTAGTCCTTTGGGGAGCTGCATTTCCTGGTTCAGGCTGGCGGTTGACCATGGCCTGGGTATGGCTGGCTACTTTTGAAAACAATAGATGCCCATGTTTATGAAAGTTACTCAAGTATAGTGGTACCCATTGATTTCAGTGGGAGCTGTTCATATCGAGGCCATGCCTATCTGCCAGCCAAAACCCAGAAGAGCAGCTCCCAGCTTCAGACAACCGGGCCCGATGATCAGCAGTGCAGGACCAGTTGTAAAGTAAGCAGATTTTCTATTTACTACAGGAGCTGCCCAGTCCCGAAGCATGAGGAAAATTCCATAGAAGTGGAAGTGAAGAGCATATAACCAACTCAAGAAGAGATGTAGAAGTCTCTGTGACAGGTTTTGCTATTTCATTTGTCGAATAACGGTACATTCCATGAAGTATCTTATTGAGGACTACATTTTTTACCATAGAATCTCAAATGATGGGAGATGGTTAATGATACAAACAAGAATATTGCTGGGTTGACCTTCCCTACATTTCTTGTTTTCATGCCCCAAAGCCACGTATCTCCCTTACAATTAGCACAGGCCTTGGTAAACAGGGTAAATAGCACTCGAGACAGCAAACACCACTAAGGTACCCCATAGCTAGGGGTTCTTACACTGAAAATACAGGGTCCCAGTCTTACCTCTCTTGTTTCCAGGAGGACATTACTGATCTGCCTACAGAGGTTGTGAGCCAAATTGAAATCCACAAATTGGGTGCTTGTTTATAATCCAAGTCTGTGAAAAACTCAGCCTGCTACAATTAAAATGTGTTAGGAAATTGCAGGACACTGGGTTCCTTTTGCATGTTTTTTTGTTTCCCTTTAAAACTATTAAACTCAAGATTACTGGAGTTTAAAAAAATGATGTTGAGCAGCAAAACATTCCATCTCTTCATACTAGTTCTGCACACAAATAAATCATGATTTGTAGGCTTGTCTCAGTGTTAAAAAGTAAAAATGTATCTATTGTAATTACTTTTTTATTCCTCTGCAGTATGATACTGACAAGGACCATCTTTCTTTATAAGCTGCTATGTATCTGTAATTGTTAAATATCTTTGATTTCCTAGGGCACACACAGTTTTTGAAAATTGTCCTTGTGAGCTTTATCACTGACATTGCTGTTAGCTTTCTTGGAACTCCAGACCATCTGTTTTGGACATATTCTTTTATGCTTTTTGGTATAGTCTCCAATGTGCAAGATTCGTAAAAATTCTGTACGAAGGCGTGAAGTTAAAGTGCAACACATATTTTGAGGGAAACTCCTATTTCCGTTTTGCCATTAACTAGTCTATGGGGTCAATTCAGACCCTGAGAAGAAAATTCACTCCTAGTCAATGGCAAATGTCTCCTAAAAAGGAGTGAGAATTCTCATGTGACAATCACGGGGAGGCCGATTCATTAATAGCGCCAGGTAGCGACAGTAGCGGCATTTTCAGAGCGCCCGCTAGTAGTCGCTGTGCTTGGCCGTTGTTCTGTAGTTGATAGCGACTCAGTCCGTTTGCCGTAATGTTGAATATTGGGTGAGGAGTCGCTATTTGACAGGTTCCGCGCTGTATGGGAGCGCATGACAGCGAATGGCCATAGCGAACGGCTCCCAGCATATTCATTAACAAATCACGCTCAAAAAATTCTCGCGCAGTGAAATGCTTGTTTAAACCCCAGAGCGCTGGCGGCGATGGGTTAAAAGTAGTTTTTTAACATTGCAGAAGTGGTCACAGAATTTTTGACATTTACAAAAAAAAAAAAAACATTAATAGCAATTAATTAAGAATATTTAAAGATTGCTCCATTGAAATGCATTGGAGAGCGCCAGGTAGCGAGAGGTCATACCTGTCGCTGTTCAAGGTCGCTCGCTGGTGCTGTGGGGTGAGGCTGGAATAATGAGGAATGATTCGCTATCTGGCGCTCTGTCAGTCGCTAAGCAGGATCGGCTTGATAAATGTGTGATTGAGGAGGGGAGCCGACGTTCTCGTGGCGGTGACCGTCATTACCGTTTGCTCACCATTCGCTACCTGGCGCTATCCCTTGTTAAATAAGGGCCTAAGTAGACATTGGGGGTCATGCTAAAGATGTGTGAATTGCAGCATGAACATCAGTGAGCGTCTACATTTTAACACAGACCAAAAAAGTGCAATAAAAATATTTGTTTTAATTTTTCCTTAAAAAATCTCCTGCACATGTGCATTTTTACAGGTGAGGTGCATCATTTTTCCAAAGAGATGAGGATAATAAAGTTGGGAACCAACAACACCTTTTGGGCTATGCCTAAAGAATGTGTTATTTTGTTCTACATACCCCTTAGGGTGCTGTTGTTTCCAAACTTTCAAACAATTATTCTTACATCATTGGAAATTTGATGCACCTCATCTGTAAAGATGATTTATTACATGTGCAGGTGAATTTTTTAGGAAGAATTAGAACAAATATTTTTTGTGTTAAAGTTAAAAAGCTCATTAAGATGCAATTCAAACCCAAATGTGAACCCAGGGTTGGACCTGCTTCACTAAAACTTTAGCATGACCCCCATTTTGGTGCAGCTAGTGTAACTTCTGGTGTATTTGCAGTGTGGATTGCAACCTGCTACTCAGTGAGATTTTTAGCATTAATATACAAAAAAGTGCAAATATTTGTTCCAATTTTTACAGGTAAAGTGTATAATTTTTCCAATGATGTAAGAATATTTTTATGAATGTTTGGAAACAACATCATATGCGTTATGCTAAAGAATTTACAAAATGTTTCTGCATAGCCCATAGGGTTGCTATCAAACTTTAAAAGAAAAACATAACTCATGGGAAAAATGATTCACCTCACCTGTAAAAATCGCATATCACAGGTACAGGTCTTTTTTGGGGAAAAGGTTCCCCAAAAAGCAGGTTGCTTTCCACACTGCAATGCACACCGCAAGTCACTCTGGCTTCACCAAATAATTAGCATGACCCCCACTGATAGGTAATTGCACTTTATTGCAACCGGTGCTAAACTAAATGGAGTGATTCAGCACCAGGTGTAAAAAGTGCACTGCTATTTTTGGGGGTAAAGATTGTCATTCACTTTCACTGTTCTAGGGGTTAATTCAGAAATACTGCACTCCTATTTTATTGTTACGCAAAGTGCACCTTTAACTCCAGAAGTGTGCTTTCGCACCTGTTGCTTCATTGAACCCCCTTGTATTGCAAACATTTATTTTGGAACCAAGGAGCAAACAGATGTATCAACTTGCAATGCTCAATAACAGCAAGAATTTTGTTGAAGATAACTGTTTATAGAAAGCAATGAACTGCTTTCTGAGACTTAAAAGGTAGATTTGATTATGTTGCTGCAATAAATTACAAAGAGTCCTGTATTACTTTTCCTTTGCCACAGTTGACTTTGAAACATCTGCCATATCTCCTTTTTCTGTTTGAGAGGTGACCTGCATTTCCTGTGACTACAGAATTGAGGCTCTGAAGTCTGTAGAAAAGCACTGAGAAGGCAGTTTTTTTATGTAAAAACCTCTGAAAAGGAAGGTCCAAGTTTTAGCTGATAAGATCCTTTTATTTGCTTTGTTCCATGTCTTATCAGGGACATAGGGGGTACTAATCAGTGAATGAATCCATAAATCCAATTATAGTAAACAATGTCTAATCCCAGGATGCCTTACAATTTTGGCTATAAACAGTTGAACAGCCATATTCTTACTATAGCCATACTATACTATAGCAAAAAGGATTTGATGGGGGCACCATTGCTGACGTGGTTTTTAAAAGGCAGTGAAATGGTTGAACTACTTGTAGTACAAGGAATTGATAATGAAAAAGACTCATTGACATATATTTATTTTAATATATATATATATATATATATATATATATATATATATATATATATATATTCAAAATAATATATATGATTTTACATAATTCTAATCTTTTGAGTGCATTGGAGATTTGCCTTAGGAATTGTTCCACCATGGGCTAAAGTTCAGTGGCAGCAGAAACTTTTGGCACACTGCAATAAGGATAAGCACAGGTATATGACTGCATGTATACCTTGTTCCTGTTGTGGTACTTGAAGGGTGTTGTACAACTGCCTCCAACAGACGGTAGGCAATAATGTGCACTACTTGACATTAGCGTCCTTGCCAGTCGGATTTCAAGTTAATAAATGCATTGCAGACCCAAATAAGTAAAAGAACTTGTAAGCCCTATCCTGTCAGACTAGCTTTACGTGCTCATACCTGAGGATGAATGTATAAGCATAATATTAAATAGTAAATAGGTTTATCAATAATTGTGCTTTTGCATGCCAAAGTACGATTTGCCATAAACCCCGCTAATCTTTTTACATATTATTCATAATATTTTCCTCTTGAGTCACTTTTAGCTTTATGCCCCTCCACCCAGAAGACGCTTATGAACCAGGAGCCCCTTACCAATATATTTTATATAGTATCCTCAAATCATTATCATTTGACATACACATGCTATTATTCTATTTTGTTGACACTACAATGTCACCTCAAAAGACTTTGGATGTGTCTTCTACATGAACATCTCATCATTGTCTCAATGGGATTGTACCTTGACATTATTTTGTCATTATCTTGACCCCAAACTCTGGCTTCTATGATATTATGTTGACATCACATGCTGGCTGTAAATCTCCCTCTAAGTATTTATTTTTAACACTTTTTGACAATTTGTTTCCCAAGATTATCAAGCGGTATGTTGTACTGTATGCTTTGAATGGTTAAGGACATTTAAGAGAAATCATTAATATGTGAAGAAACTCTCAGTTAGGCCCCTTAATGAATATCCAATGGGTGCTGTTATAAACCTTTTGTACCAGAAAATTCTGTACCACAACTCAGTAACACTACAAAACATAGTCAGGTGCAAGGGATTTAAAAAATTCTCTCTATTTTCATACACAAAAACTATTATGTGCATTGATTCAAATCTTCATATAAATGAATCTTCACCCCTTGTTTGAACACCTTTATATACCTATCAATTTCAATCAATTAATTTAGAGAGAAACAAAAAAAAGGAATCCCTCCTTTTGGGTTTCAATATGGAGAAGGCCTTTGATTCCCTCTTGTGGCTCTACTGATATTTTGTTTTCCAGAAATGGAGGCTTGTAATTGTTATGTACCTAGTTGTGGATCGGCTGATGTAGACACAGACTACTGCTAGCAGTACTACCTGCGGCTACCCCTGATAGTAGTTACAGGGGAAACGCAGCAGAAGGGAAGGCCAGAGTGTCAAATATTGATAAATTGTAGATTCTGGTAAGCTGAACTGGAACTCAAGAGAAAGACGAGGTTAATGCTGGCTGAGCTGGGAGGAGGCCAGCAGGGTATGTCTGCAGTACTACCCCACAAGGCAGCTTCAGTGTGGTGATTCTGCCAGCAAGTCTGGTTTTAGCCAGGGTCCCACAGCAACAGATGGCAAGTGCTGAGTCCAGAGTTCGGTACAGAGAGCATGCAGGAGCAGAGCCAAGAAGCTCCGGTAAGTGCAGAACCAGAGCTGGATGTGCAGGATTCTGGTGCATGCAGGAACAGAGCTGGGTGATCAGGGTTTGGGTGCTTGAAGGGACAAAGCTGGATATTCAGGGTTTAGGTGCATGCAGGAACAAGGCCGTAGTATCGAGACGAATATCTGCAAGCACCTTCCCGATGCCTCAGGCCTCCTTTTATAGGCCATTAGCACCAAGAAGGACCTGCTGCACATTGGCCACCGTGGCAGGAATAGACTTATTGTAAATGGATCAGAGCCTTATACTATTCCATGGCATTTCTTAGGTATGGTGGTTTTAGTTCTGAACTTTTTCATATATAATGAGGCAAGGGGAAAGGTTGCCTTTTGTCTCCCATTTTATTTATACTTGTGCTAAAGCCCTTTTCTATTAAAATTCATAGCAATGATGTAATCTGGGGAAATGATCTGAAATCTACTCACCATAAACTACTAATGTTTGCAGAAAACATGTTGTTAGCTATCACACTCCCTTACAATACTGCCTAATGCTTTAAAAAACCTGAAATAATTTGGCTCCTTCTCAGGATTTTTTTTTAGATGATTAGAAGACCTTAGCGTTGGACCTATCCAATGGAAGGTAACTTTAAATTTACCTGGGTCCCCTAACTTCAATAATTGGGAAACCTACCAAAACTTTTATATTATTTCATGGTTTTGCCAGTCCCGGTCTACCCCTCTACACTCAATTTGATGCAGAATACGATTTTGAAATTTGCCTGGCACAATACCAGGCCTAGAGTACATAAAGCTGTGCTATATTCCCCTAAATGTATGTGGGGCCTAGTATTCAAAAATATTATACAGCAGCAAAAAATGGACCCCTTAGCACTTTTACAAGCTAAAAGAGAGATACCTCTATGGGTTCAGATAGATGCTGACTTAATTGCTCCAGTTAATATTTCCTCTGTACTTTGGATACCCAAGCATCTAGGCCCAGAGTGTTTCAACTATGTTAACTTTTTAACTATTTGTGATTTTTCTAGTTCCATTAGTAAACTGCTCTTTATTGCTGCCGAGTTCTCACTCTCATGCTAAATTGGTGGATGTCTAAAGGTTTCCATGTATTGTATTCCCTGGTAAGCCTAGATGGTATGAGATCCCTTCAGTATTTGAAAGAGTCAAAATATTTACCTGACTGAGACCTTCAGGTATTTCCAATTACAACATTTTATTTATATAACTTTATTATATGAGGATTCACCATATAAATTGACAGATTTTGAGAAGCATTGCCTTTCACATCCTTTTTCCCACAGGCTTGATAAACTCCATTCATGGTTCTCTGATGGTGTCAGGGGAAAATAGGAAACATAATTATATGTGGGCAATTAAGAACAATTAATATTCTTGTTTCCAGTAGCAACTGGCTCTCTTCATTTATGGTGAAAATAAACAAGTGATAGCTTGGAGCTGGAAGTCAGTGGCGTTGTTAATGGTCAAGATACAAAAAAGGATCATTGATATTACGGTGAATGTAAAACTCTCAGCCTTAGTAGAAGATTCTCATGAAAAATGTCTCAAAATCTGGGATCCTTGGATTAAGTATATACATTTTAAATTTTAGAGTTCACACATGCTGTTTTGCCAGCTTAAGTATTTTAATGTATGGTTTGTCTTTATCTAACTAGTTTTGACCACTTCTATGTTTATATTGATCCTCTTTCACTTTCCCCTTTTCCCTTCCAGGTTTATTAGGGGGCCCATGGGACTTCTTTTATGTCCAATATATCGGGCCTAATTTATCAAGAACTATCTGCCAGAATATGCCACATCTGTGCAAGTTAGAGTGGTGCAAAATATAGCATTTTTTTCTATATTTTGCACTACTTTGGTTTGCACTGATTGGATGTAGTCTGGCAGATAGTATTTGATAAATCAGACTCTTTGTTTAGAATTACCAACCCTCGTTTTTTAGCTTATTTTATTTTATTTCACTTTTATTTTTATTAATTTATGTCTTTGTATTTCCTTTGGTAATATACTGGTTTACATTAGAACTTGAGTATGAGGTATTGCTTGAGAGTGCTTTAAGGGCTTAATTTGTTGGATGTTTTTTTTTTTTTGTTGTCTTTATCCCTATGTGTACATTTTATTAGCCATCTTTGTTAGTAATATCCATAAGGATTTAGTACTGTGGTTTGTTACTCACCAAAACCCCAGGTAAAAACACACAAAACAGCCATTTAATGTAAATGAAAGACACACAAAAATGCACATACATAGTTTTCATCACCTTTTGTGCAGTTTTGTACTTATGAGGAAATCATGCTTGATTAATGTATAGATGGCAGCAGGTTGGGTTACGGGTCAGAATGCTGCCTTATTGAGTACCACCTGATAGGACCTCAAGTACAACCAGTGTTACTAGTATCACACATTAATCAGTATCACACAAGAATCAGAATTGAGTATTGTTTACAGAACAAGACATTTATCAGACCAAGGTGGCATGGCCAAGCCAGGAGTACTTCAGGGTTTATTTCGGAAGTGCAAAAGGTTAGTTATGAAGTCAAAAATCCAGAGCGCCTCTGATAGTGCCAGGTAGTGTTTAATCTATCATCAGCGCCAGTAGGGATGAGTGCTTGCGCTGAGTTCCCTACGGCACCAGATAAGACCAGGCGTTCACCCTGCACCGTGTGGCCTTATCCCATAGCTTTCAATAGGCTGGGAAAGATGTATTTTTTTTTGGCCAATTTTTCATTTTTTTGTTTTTCTTCTTAGACTGGTGCATGGGCCACAGGTTCCCTGGGATGTTTAAAATTGTTTTGTAATTGTTTTTGTATGCATTTGTTGCACTTTTGTGTTGCACTGCAAACTTGTCATTTGGTATCAGACGCTGAACACATGGAATCCCCATGGAATCCCCTTTTCGCAAGAGACGCCCATCTAGAAAAAAATAATGAATTAGACTCCCTTACTGCCCAGCAGAATAATGTATTTTCCTCTTTAATTGTATCACAATCTAGCCATTATTCCTTTTTCTCTTATTTGTTCTTGCTTTTGTGATCATTTTTGTCACTGCACAATTTTATGTACACTGTCCCCTGAGGTATATTAAATAAAAAAGTGACCTTTTGTGCACTATGCTAGAATTTACATCTCTCTAAGAGACTTTTATACACTTATTACTACTGCCAGTATTGTTACTAATTAGTGTGAAAGTTTCATAATGTGTCACAAAGGTTTGTGGCTGGCAATCTAAAAATGCAGATGAGCACCAGGCAAGACCAGATCTCAGTGCCACCAACTAGGATGTGTGTGCATCTGAATTAAGTGGTTGCAACAACACTTCCATTCTGTGTGCCTGTGTGCACACAGATATACTTATCTTGTATCTGATATGGGATCTTATGATGCCAGTTCATGGCAATTATAAACAAAGAAGACCCTATTTATAAGATTCAAGTGACAGCTAGTACAAGAAAAAGAGAAAAAAGAACCTATAATGTTGCATTTGGTAAATGCATACTGGCATGGTTAAAGCCTAATTGACGGATTTAAAAATTCACTTTTAGATAAAGACTAACAAGTCTGCATTCAAATTCTCGAAAAACAATATGAATGTAGTTAAATCTGTATTCACATCACAACCAGCGTTTTCATAAATGCTTTATAGGGCATCTAAATAGTATCGCTAAATGAATATTCCGCTTTAGTAAATCATTCCCCTTTGTCTTTTTTTATACATTATAACAGGGCCATGTCACAAATGGTCTAAATATTTTTCAGTTAATTATATTTGAATCTAGTGACTCATTTTATTTGCTTATAAAATAGATTTAATGACACTCTGTTCACAATACAAAGATGATTCCCATTAAAATGAGTCTGAAGCTTTTAAGGGTAGATCCTAAGGCCAGAGGAAAATCCAAGTCACAGGTCATGACCTTGAGTATTGATCGGGTCTCTCTAATTTTCACAGCTTGCTGAGGCTTGTTCTTCCAACCTGCTGGTGTACATTAGAGCAGAAATCCATAACATAGCCATGTTCATCCAAGCACAGGAAGAAACTAAATTAAATGTTAAAAAACAATCTGAGGATGGAGTTGGGCACAATTCATCACGATCCAAGATGTCAGGAAGGATGACCAGCAGTACTTCAGCCAGTAGAGCCCATATATAATATAGAAGGACCACAATGTCTCATTTGTCATGTACTGAGTGTTATGTCCTGAAACCATTAAACAATGTTTTAGCCATGTTGAGCTATGTGCTATAAGCCTATTATTTGTACTATTTCAGTACCCACTGTGTCGTGGTTGGTGATTATATAGCTTTGTCATACAGGATGTACATAACGTACTTATACATGTAAGTTCTGAATCTGACTTTCTAAAGTGTGTTCTGATCATTTTATAATTTTATTTTTTTTGTTCCTAGATGACCATTGTATGCTTGCACACACACAGGAATTGTTCCTCTGCACTTACACCAATTAATGCAGGGTGGTTAGGTGCCTTGCTCAAGAGTCATTTCCAATGACTGTCCCTGCATAAGAAATCTATAACTGCAGTAATAAACCTCCAAAACGCTATCCAACTCAAAATGATTTATTAAATGTATACACCTTGGCAAGTATGCCATTTTACTAGGCTTTCAAATATCATGACATTATCTGAAATATTTATCTCTGAATACTGCTACCACCATATCCTGCCAAACCTTGATATAACAATGTATAAGGAATTTTTAAAGCTAATATCTAATAGTTATTTAATGCATCTGTTAACATGCCATTGCAGTCATTTAAAAATATATATAATTTTGTTGTTCTATTATAAAGTGAGCACCACACCAAAGATAACTGCTCAAAGACATGTAAGATATGTACATTTATATTGCTACAACATTTTACATATTGTCCTGTTATCATGCGGATGTTGTATAATGATTTTTAGTGATTCCATTAAAAATGATGCCCTCCCATTCCTTCCACTTGCTGAACTATGAATAGTAGAGCAATATGAAATAGAACAATATTCAAAATATACTAGCTGGTCCATAGCAGAACTCCTTTCCATTGCCTGAAATTCCTTGTTGTTCTATTGGAGGTCAGAGGTAGTGACACTTCATCGGAGACAAAAGTGCCACCCATGAGTTAAATATTTAAAAGACATTTATATCCAGTCACATTACTGAGGTCCAGACAGGTTATGGCAAAGTGAATGGTGGAGCCCGATTAAAGAAGAACGCCAGTCAGCACCATTTCAGATCCTTCTAAGTGGCGGCGAGAGCGCTAACCTGTTTTAAGCGCAGCTAAATAGGCACTTTACCTTGTGAGCACTGGATCATAAATAAATGTTACCAGTGGCTCTAGTCTACACAATGAGTGCCCAACAACAGCGAGATCCAAGGCTGCAACACATTCCGTATTTAACAAGTGAAAACCACCCCTTGCTAACACCGCTAGCTAACGGCATTCAGCGCCTGCTTATTCTGCCACTGGTAACTAAACCAGTGCAGTTTTTAACAATTTACATATCAGCGCTGATGTAGGCGGTAGTTTATGTTGGTGCAGCTGGGCACTACTTTCCGTTTATTGTGACAAAACTTTGATATGGATGCACAGAGCCATGTTTCCATCCTATTCACATTTGTACATGTGGTGCTTTTAGAACAACTCCAAATAGAAAGGATGCTATGGGTGTCCAAAATTCTTGGGAGCTTTGGTGGCCAACAAACACATCTGTAACATTGTAAGATTAATATGAACATTTGGAGTAAAAAGAATTATTCATATTCGAACTTATTTCGCCAAGCATGTAAAAACATACATACAAGGAATTCCTTGGCAAGATTAAATAAGTGCGTTGAAAGTACAAATGCCGTAAGAGGGGAAGGGGAGTAAAATGCAACACAATAAACGTAAAAAATATATACAAATAAACAGATAGAAAGCAGTATTTCCAAAAAGTCCGGTTTGTACAGAGTGAACAGTATGTTCAGAAGGGTGTTACAGTAGGTATATAGTAGTATTTAAGACAGTGTTGTTTAAATATTGAATGGCCAGGGGATAAAAACTGTTTACATGTCTGGTTGTTTTTATTAATGGCACCCTGAGACACCAGCTGAGATCAAACACCCTCTCCACTGTTTTGGATGTGTTGAGAAGCAGGTTGTTGTTATGCACCACAGATTCAGTTTCAGTACTGACTTCATTCCAATAGTCTAGATCAACGTACTCCAGGGGGTACATGCCACAGCTTGAAGGGGTACGCAGTGATTTTCAGGGGTGCACTAACATGGGAGGTCTGATGGGTTTCGTATATTAATTTAACAGTAATAAATTACTTGTTGTAAGTGATACAATGCCTGTGGCCTACTCCTTTTCTCCACTGTAAAAATGAAATAGGACTTTCAAAAATCTTTTAACCCTGCTTTCCAGTAAAAGAAAATTACTGACTAACCTTTTTCACATGGGCTGTATAAGTGACCATCCACTTGCCATTGTGTATGTTAATATGGATCTTTTATATTAGACTATGCTTACAATAAATTATTTGTGTTTATTGTTATTTATTGTGTATTTATAAGATAATATGTTGTGAGGCTTAGAGGGTGCTGAAATGAGGATTAGGCTTTGGTTGAATCACTATTAAAGGTTTCTGAATAAAGAATAGGCATTCCTACCACCAACCAAAAGGAGAAGGGTTATCCAAATGATTATGGATTTTTCTGTAGAGAGTTAGTGAGAGGTTTTTCCTCACTCAGCACACAAAAATATTTTTCTTCTATTTAAAAATCAGCCCCCCTCCCCGTCTGACCGACCTATTTCAGCCTGTGTTTTTTTCATGAAGAGGCTGAGTTTGGAGAGGCAGTCAGAGCTTTTGTAGCAGGGGTGGTGGGTTAGGCACCACCCTTTTATGGGTAGCCCTGCTAAAGTAGCCCACAATATGGGATTGCTGAGCTAGCTTAGGGGCAGGAACTCTCAGGGTCAATAACCTCCCTGCCTCTAGGGGTGGAGTTGTTAGAGTAGATGAGTCAGGTCCTGCCCCTCAAATTATGTATTGGCAGTTGGGCTTATAAAAGGGAGGCCCAACAAGTGATGGCTTGTCTGAGGACAGTAGAAGAGCCATACAGGAGTGCGTGTGGCCTGTGAGGAAATTCAAGGCTAACATGTTCCCTGGGAAAACAAGCCTTGGCCCCTTAATGGGGGACCCAGTGAGTCCCTTGGAAGAAGCCTGGAGGAACGAGGTGGTGCCCATGCTGCATGTAATTCCTGCGTTGAGCGAGGAGCCTGAAGGAGCTGAGCCATTTGGTGTGGGCCCAGAAGAGGGTCACGTGATGCTGATTGCTGGTATCAAACCTGCCGACAGAGGGACAGTTGTACCTGGCAAGGCCGGACCCCTGGAGGAGAACATCCCCGCGAGTAGCCCCTGTCTACCGTGACATAGGTACAGACTGCTCCTGCCCTGTTCCTTCCTGCCAGTCACCCCAGTTACAAGGGGGGACTGAACGGCATGCTGCTGGGGATAGTCCTGATATAGAACCTGTTTCATCTGGCGAAGGGACTGCTCTCTGGAGCTCTCTGTGCTTGTCCCCAGTGGGGTAGTGAGATAACCAACCATCGGGACTAATGGAAAATGGACGGGAGATTAAAGGGACCCCTGCAGTGGTGAAGGGGTCTGATCCAGAAATGCCTTGTCTATATTGCTGGTGCTTTCCGCCTCCCAGTTTTTTAAGTCCTTAAAACAACTTCCTGAACTGGCGGCTCTGACATCCTGGAGCCGTAGGGCTGTTAACTCTTGGATTCCCATGGACCGAGGGAGTGGAAGTCAATTAAAGTACCTCAGCCATCTAAAAGGATTTCAATCGCAAAATTTTCCTGGATTATGACCTATCTGCCTCCGGATCTCTAGTGGGAGGTAGAGCATTATCGGGAGGGTTGGATGGAGGACATCCTTTGTGAAATGTGCAATATTTTGTGCCTGCCTGGGCCTACAATCGGTGCAATCCCTCCCACAATTACTTGCACTCCAGATGGAGTGGAGCCTAGAAAGATGGATTTACTCCATGCATATAAAGGTCAACTCCCCTTATGCACCTCCTCAGATTTTTTTGTCTTTGAAGTCCGGAATGAGGAGAAAGTGCAGTTACCACTATGTACCAGTAATGTTGGGACATTTAGCCATTGCAGTTGTCACCAAGCTTGGAATCTGAACATTGCATGTTTTTCTTTTAGGTTTTTAGAGACCCCCCAATTTTTGTGGGGTTGTTGCATTTTATAGTTGCTGCTAAGTGTTCAATATGTTAAAGTTTTCTGCTAATGCTTTGGGGTTGGGGTAGTTAGGGATCGAGAAGACAGGGATCCTGGGCCCATCACCCGGCGTATGAATATTGCCCTTATGGGGGAGTGTAGCATGCTGGCAGTTTAGCCACCACCCTTTTATGGCTTAATCTGCTAGAGTAGCCCAGGATAAGGGACGGCTGAGCTGGGCTAGGGGCAAGAACTCTCAGGGTTAACAGAATCCCTGCCTCTAGAGGTGGAGTTGCTAGATTAGAAGAATAAGGCCCGCCCCCCAATGATCCAATGGCAACTGGGCCTATAAAAGGAAGGACCAACAAGTTCTGGCTTGTCTGGTGACAGTAGGAGAGCTGTGCTGTGGGGAAGGAGGCTGTGCTGGGCTGTGGGGAAGGAGGCTAACATGCTCCATGGGAAAACAAGCCTTGGCCCTTGTGGGGCACCCAGTTAATCCCTGTGAAGAAGCCCGAAGGAGGGAGGTAGTGCCCATGGGGGGGCACTGCACTTGTCCCTTGTGGGGGAGCTGTAGGAGCTCTCCAGCTGCACTTTCCACCTGAGGTCCGAATAGTTGGGGGCCATTGTATTCAGGGAAGAGCATCAGGGATCCCCTGCCTGAACTATTGAGGTGCCAATAAAAGGGATGCTTCCTCCATAAAAAAAAAAAAATGTGACTGAGTGGCCTTTGTGTTGCTGACCTCCTGGAGTCCGGACCCGCCTTTGGCAGCTGCTTGTTGGGGAACCTGAGTGAGTACTGCTTCCCTGTGTCTCTAAATCTCCAGTGTATCGTCCCATGAGACCTGCCTGAATCAGAGTCTTCCCTGACCCCTTCCTAGGTGGACCTTCATCCCTTGGAGGGACATCCCAAATTGACTTGGGGTGTCCGCTACATGTTTCTCAATTAGTTTACAATAAGATTAAATTAAATAAATCTGCTATTTAAAAAAAAATCTATTTTATTGGAATCCAAGCACATAAAAATTCACCTCCTTGTGTTTGGATTTTCCTTAGATGGCTGCTGTTATTTTGTGGGATCTAAATTAAAAATATCTACCCCATTAAAACCAATGGTACCTTGCCTATAAAACTGTCCTATCATGTGTGTAGAGGAATATATTTAAATACAAGTTAAATCTTTTTTATTTTATTGTGTCTTCATTTATAGTGATGTTATCTGTCAAACTCCCCATCGCCTTAAAATCATTTTTTGATCAGTCTGGACATTTTCTGTATTAGCAGCTATGATCATCTAGTCCTACATGTGAAAAAGCAGCAAGCCAGGGAGCGCATGCACGTGGACAGCTGATGGCTGCGTCTTAGGTGTGCTCCACACCCGCCGAGCCAGTTCAGGGACTGACAGCTATTAGCGGCGCCAGGATTGCAGAGGAGGGAGCGTCGCCTAGAAGCGGGGAGCTGCAGTGCGGTGTGGCAGGGCGAGGAGGGAGGTCTGGTGACCGCAGATTCAGAACGGAGCCTGGGAGGACTGAAAACTACAGTCAGCCCTAACTTCTAATACCAAGTTAATCATGGAGCTTGGTTACTTTAGATAAAAAGCTGGGGGAAGTCTCCACGGTGCAAGGGGCATTGGAATCTGAGATCCTGTTGTTAAAGAGAGACAATGCAGTGCTTTATGCTAAAGTTGAAGATTTTGAGAACCGGAACAGGAGGCAGAACCTGCGGTTTAGGGGACTCCCAGAGCATATGGAGGACGTAAGATCTGTTATTACTGTACTTTGTCAGGAACTACTGCCAGGGATTCCATTGGATCGTTTGGAATTAGATCGAGTCCATAGGGAGTTAGGTCCACGCAGAGCACCCGAGGATCTGCCCCGAGACATCATTGCAAAATTTCATTATTACACCACGAAGGAACAAATACAGAGAGCAGCCAGGGACGCTGACAATTTAGCCTTCCAGGGAGCTAGATACCAAGTTTATGCAGATCTCTCGGCAACTACCATGGCTAAGAGGAAGGAAATGAGGCCACAGCTTGCTATACTCCGAGAGCAGAATATTAAATAGGAGTGGGGATTTCCTTTTAAAGTCTCTTTTGTTCATAATAGCAACCCCTATACTGCGGTATCGCTGTAGGAGCTACAACAACAGGTGGCTTCATTCAACCTGACCAAAACCCTCTCTACTAAATCCCAGAGAAATGTCGATGATTCCCCCAAGTCGCAGCGTGCTGGCAAGCGGCAGAAGCGTTGGACCTTCCCGAGCAATCGTGGATCCTGCCTATCTTTTGTGGACACTTGAAGATCCAGATTTGATATATACCCTTGGCTAAGTTGTCATTGTCTACAGTTCTTATGATATGGCTTAGTATTGGTAGAAATATACTTTAGATTTGTTTAGTTCGGATTTGTGTTTTGCAGTACTACCAATTTTATCTGAGAATATAGGATGCTTTCGGCAATTTCTTTATTTAGGGACCCTGCTCTTCCTGGCCTCCACTCATCTTTTTCCTAAACGATTTTTCTCAGTATTGTTTTTTCCGCCACCAACTCCCCAGCATTCTATTTTTCACCTCCTGTATCCTTTCTTTGTTACTAAGATTTATTATAGAAATCATAATTTTGAACCATGTGCCAGAGCCATATGAGTAGTCCCTATTTGTTCGGCGGCATTGACATGTCGCTCTCAAATAATCCCTAAAGTGATTTGTTTTGTAGTTTCAAGTTCTAATTGTTTACCATTATAAAACATTTTTAGTGTTTGTTATAGTATAACATTTTTGCACCTAATCTGAGTGGTTTCTAGTCCACCGAAATCCTGCAGGATTGTGGACAGCAGTTGGGTGCCTTAGGGTTAAATAAGACTGGGTTCATCAGTATTTCTCTATGGCTTTATTAGGCGGGAGGAGTTACAACTGGCTGCCTCATATATAAGCTAAAATTAAGGGACTTGTTCCCCTTCTATCTGGTGAACTCACAATTTAGTTCTATTTTTGTTGTTTTATACTTAAGGTTTTTTTCTCTTCCCCTGAGGAAGTTTTATATTTTTTTCTCTCCCTCTTCCCTTCTTCCCCCCGCCAATTTTCTCTTGCTTTTGTCTACAATAATTTACACTAAATTATATATTATGACTATGGTATTTTCCTTGAATGTACAGGGCTTTAATTCCCCCAATAAAGAAGTCTGGCTTTTCGTACAATTAATAAGCTACCCCGGATATTATATGTCTCCAGGAGACACACTTTTCAGGTTCCTCCAAACCACAGTTTCTGGATGCCAAATACCCACAAATTTGTATGGCCTGTTCTGACCTCAAAAAAAAGGTGTCCTGGTGGGATTTAGAAGAGGGTCACAATTTCACTGTAAGAGGGAAGTGAGGGATCCAGAGGGTAGGTATTTGATCCTAATTGGGAAACTTCAAGATGTGGAAATAACAAAGGCCACCTATTATACCCCGAACACCAATCTGATCTTGTTTTTATCAGATTTTCTGCAGTAATGATGATTGCCAAAGGTCTGATAAATATTTGTGGTGATTCAAATTTGGTTCTTAATCATTTTCTAGATAGATTATCTACAACAAGTAATCTTCTCTGCCCTAAGACGGTGGCAACCTCCAAATCGTTCAGAAAATTGTTGGACACGTACTCGCTGGCGGATGGCTGGAGGGAGGCACATCCAGGTACTCAAGATTTTACACATTTCTCACACCCGCATGGAGTCTCTACAAGAATTGACCATATTTTTTTACCCTTGGGCACTCTAGCACAAATGCATGATATTAAAATAGTTCCGATCTCATGGTCTGATCATGATGGGCTGCTCCTTAACCTTAACTCCCTTCTGGCTTTCACTGGTCTTTAAATGTGTCCCTTCGGTCTGACACAGAGATTACACAGTCTATATTGGAGGCATTAAAAGAATATTTTGATATAAATGACCAGAAGTATCAGCTACTATCTATTGGGAAGCTCACAAGCCCACCATTAGAGGTAAACTGATACAGCTGGCCTCGAGAAAGAAACAAGAGAGGGCAACCTATATAGAAAACTTAGAAAAGGAATATCTAGAGGCTGTAGATAAGATGAAAACATGTACGACCCTAGAGAATCGGGCAAGGTTGAATAGGGTAACTAGTGATCTTAATTTGGCTATAGCAGGTAAAGCTGAGAAGACCTTGAGGTGGGTCAAACATAGGTTTTATTGTAAAGCGAACAAGCCTGATACTTTGTTGGCCAAAAAGTTAAAGACCCCTGACCAGTGTTACCATCCAATTAAGCTACGCAGCGACAGGGGAGAATTAACGGGTAACCCGACTAAGATCGTTGACATCTTTAGATCTCAACTCTCTTCCAAGAGATTATATTCCAATCCCCGACCACCAAAAATTGATAAGATACAGGAGTTTTTAGATAACATCTCTTTAGCGACCTTACCCGCTCAGTTGAGAGAACTTATGGAGGAGGATTTCAGTGTGGAGGAAGTGCATCGCGCAGTTGCTGGGCTTAAGACTAATAAGTGCCCAGGCCCTGACGGGTTCCCAGTAGCTTATTATTAAACGTTTGGTTCAATACTGGTCCCGAAACTGATGGCTGCACTTATGCAATATGGAAAGGAGGTTAATTTACGAGAGAAACAATTATGGCATCAATTAGTATGATCCCGAAGCCCTATACAGATCACACAGTGTGGTCAAATTTTAGGCCAATTTCACTCATAAACTTGGATGTCAACATTCTGACGAAGATTTTAGCAGATATGATGTCAAACTATTTACCTTATTTAGTTCACAATGACCAGACTGGCTTTAGCCCAGGGTGGCAGGCGGGGACAACCTTAGAAGAGTGTTCCAATTTTCCCTTATAGTTAGGGAACAGGGCATACCCACACTATTTTTATCATTAGATATTCGAAAGGCTTTGACAAGCAACTATGATGATTAATTTGCTGCAAATTATCTCCCTCTTCATAAGAAATTCAAGGTATTACTATCACAGTGGGTGGAGTATAAGTTATCCTGGATGGGCAAAATGGCAGCCATAAAAATGAACCTGTTGCCCAAATTTCTTTATTTGGCTAGAACTCTCCCAGTGCGTATTCCACCCCGATTTTTGAAAGAAATGCAGAGTCTAATTTCTTCGTTTCTCTGGGATGGCAAAAAGCATAGGATAGCTATGAGAACTTTGATCAGACCAGGAGGTTTGGGTTCCGAGTTTAAAGAAATACTTTCAAGTGGCACAAATTGCGCAATTATTATCCTATCATATAAAGGAGGACACCCCAAGTTGGGTTCACATAGAAAATGCCTTGTCCTACCCACTGCAGGTTGATAACCTTTTATGGCTTACGCCAAAGAATAGGGGTAGGATACTTAATCCGATTGTAGCACACTCCATGCGGGTGTGGGATGAAATTTGTGGGTGAGCTGGCTTCCCCACATCTACCGCTTGCACCCTTATGGGATAATCCTCTGTTTATTCCGGGAATCTTGGATCCCCTTAGATTCAGCAGAGAGCGGGGATTTTGCGCCTGATTGATTGTGCTCAGGGACCAAATGTGGCCTCCTTCCAGCAGCTCCAGGAGAGGTATGGTCTACAGACTACAAATAAACCATTTTATTAAATTAATGATCAAGAATCATCCAAAATTAGATGATATGACTTCTTTTGAGAAACGTTGCAAAGGAAATCCGAGGGTAAAGGGGCAATATCTGATATTTATAAATCTTTGTGTTCGGGTATTAGTCGGGGAGAACTCTTGCATAGGGTAAAATGGGAACTGGAACTAGGAGAGATTAAGGAACCAGAGCAATAGCAAAGAATGTGGATAGCGTCGTTCGGGAAGGGGGCATCTGTTTCGGCTATAGAGGCAAATCTTAAGGTGTTCCTATGTTAGTACTTAGTACTGGAACAACTGGCACACATGAGGGGAGGGAATCAGGGCCAAAGTTTTCGAGGGTGCACTGCCTTGGGCACAAACAGGCATATTTGGTGGGATTGTAAAGTGGTGCGTAATTTTTGGACTAAAATATTTCGGGTTATCAGTAGCTTCTTGGGTAGAGATATAGGTTTAGACCCATAGGTGGCTTTATTTAATGACTCCCCAGCTAACACCAATGGGAAACTAAGGCAGCTAATTTATCATATTTGCACATCTGCAAAAATGGTTGTAGCTAAAGCGTGGAAAACCCGAACCCTAGGGTTCATGGAATTTAAGAACAGAATGAATAACACAATGGCAATGGAAAAACTTTTATCTATAAATAACAACAATGGAGGAGTACCGAGAAGTGTGGGATCCATGGATGCGTGATTTTTTTACCGGCCACGTTTGATCGGCATCTGTTGGCAGTTTAAAGTTTTGCTTAGGGAGCAATACAATACTTTTCCCTATGGCTATTATGTATAGTTAAAAAGATATCTGTGCTATGATGTAAACACTTTGAGATGTGTTAGAGCTAATATTCTTTCTTTGTTATACACCAATTGTATGTAATTTTCATACGCGGCTTAACATCTCGTGTTAAGTAATCTCTTTTTTTGCTACAATAAAAATTATTGAAAGAGAAAAAGAAGCATGCCAGCTTTGCATAAATTCTGCATCCTTTTAGAAAATATGCACACTTTATAAATTCCAAAGGGAAGGGGAGTAGGTAATGTCGGATCTTTTCATGTCAAGAAAACTGGTCCCAAAATGAGTCTTTTCATGTCCAGAATTTAAAAGTCACCTGTCTTGAATATTTTTGCCTTTGAAACTATAATAACTAATCCATCATTATCTTGTAGTATTGTGACAGGCCTAAACTTCTTAAAGCAGCTTGGCATACTGTCTCCTAAGATTCAAATTATGCAAAATCACTTCTGATTAGCAATATGGACAACTGTGATCATTTATATTGTATTGTGGTTTCAAAAGACAATCTCCATTAATTCTGCATGTGACAAAGAAGAGGGACTGATATTAAGAGATTACAATGAAAGCTTGTTGCTCATTTCCTATGGGAGCAGTGCTTCTAAAATTAATGCTATTTCTTTCATTGTGAAAACGTGTTAGGTTGCCAGTCAGTTAAGCACCATTTTTAATGACTGGGATAGACATTTTTATTGTGGAAGTGTCAAATTATTCCCTAAGGGTTAGGAGCATCATGAATATTGTTCCTGTGGGTAAAGCCTACTTAGGATGTTGTGCTGTTGGCAAATGCTACAATGAAAATGCAGGAGATTAATCTCTGTTCTGCTATGTTTAAACATACATTATATAGATAATCAGGAGAAGCTCCAAACAGTAGAAGGTCGATAAAATGAGTGTGATGAACTGTATATAATCAAAATATCTCTTATGATTTTGCTGTCAGTCATGCTAAAATGCGCTGAATAAAGAATTATAATTAAGTCAAAATGCTCTAGCTAACACGCTAGATATGGTAAAAATAAATATAAAAGCAATGCAATAAACTAGAGATTTCAATGGCAACCATGAAACTAGAAAAGATACATCAAGGAACAGGGGTGTAACTACAGGGGGGCAGGGTACTGACTGCATCCGGCACATCAGGGCAGCAGATCCTACCGTTGTTGCCCCTCTTATTTTTTTTTAATTTGTGATCACATGGCATCATTTACGGAAAGAAACCACCACTTGTATTTGCTGTTTCAGTTTAGTAGTCTAAATGTATTAAATGTAGTTAACATTGGCATGCTAGGAGCTGAAAATTCCAGGAAAAAAGTTATTCTGTGGATAGCATGTTACTTATGGACGAGTGATTATGGATATGTGTGATTATGGATATCTACTCCATCAGCAACCTATCCCAACCCATCTACAACATATATGTTATGGCCACCGCTTTATAGAAATTAGGGAGAATTGAGGAAATACAACTCCAGCTAAAAGGAACAGTAAATCCAATACCATAGCTAGGGATGAGCGAACCGGTTCGGACGAACCGGAATTCCCTCCGAATTTCAGGGAAAATTCAATTCGGCACGAACCCAAATTTTTTTTGGTTCGTGCCGATCGAATTTTCCCTGAAATGAAAAAAAAAAAAATCCCGGCATGGTGGGAGCGGGCAGGCCGGCTACGCTGTCAGCGGGCGGCGGAAGCCGGCCTGCTGACAGCGCAGCCGGCCTGCCCGCTCCCACCATGCCGGCATTTGTATAAAAAGCAAACACTTACCTGCATGGTCGGAGCGTGGAGGCCGGCGCCGCTCAGATGAGCGATTCGTGAAAGTTCGATTAGGGCGAACCCGAATTTCTTGGGGAAATTCGGCGAATCGCCCAAATCGAACTTTCAAGAAGTTCGCTCATCTCTAACCATAGCTATAGATGGTTGAAAGGTTCCACTCCGTGTGGGGGGTAGTCTGTTACAATTTGTCCTCCTCCATATTTTCAGACAAATCATATGCAGGAATAAGGCTGTTTTTTGTCATTTTAATTCTATTTTTAAATCTGTGTTAAAGCCTCCATTAAGGTTGGATTTCGATGGATCTAAACTTCTAAACTTCTAAAACAACACTACAAACCCCCTCTTGTATAATCACTATTCTGGATTTTAATTTTAAAATGAGGTCCCACCCATCAAGTGTGCTAAGTTGTTCAGCCTGTTACTAGTAGCTGCCTCTATTACCCATGAGGCCTAAGAAAGCATACATCTCCTTTTAAAGCTGCTGTCCAGCACATCCACCTCTTGTTCTACTCAAGTAGACCTCTAAAGCTTTTCCAGGTTCCTCCCTTTACTTCCCCATTTATGTACTTACCTCCATATTAGACCCTCTTCTCACATCCTCTCATCAGCCCTTCCAAATTCTACAACCGGGACTTTTCCCATATATCTCAAGTTTTTGTGAATTGTAATCCATCGCTGTCCAAGCATTGGTGGCAAAGCTGCTCTTTTGCTCATCATTTCCCATTAGGGTTTCTTAATGGTCTGGCATGGCACTTTCTGCTATACCATCCACAAACAGGTCTTTCCGGTTTCTTGGGATTGTAATCCATGATATCCCATTCTTGGTCACAAAGCCTTTTGTTTCATCATTTAGTTCCCATGAGAGTTGTTTTCATGGTCTGGCTCTATGTAAATAAATAAATAAATAAATAAGTGCATAAAAACCTGCACATAGAAAAAAATAATAATAACAACTAAATCAAGTGCCCACAATTGTGAAAAATAACAAAAAAAAAACTATTTGCCACCACAAAAAGGTATCACATGCCACAGTATCCCTACACAATGTTGTGCAAAAACAAACCAGTTCCTCTACAATCAAAAACCTTACAAGCTGATGTAATATATGTAAAAATCAATTAAACCCAATGATCAATACAAGAAGAAGAATCCCAGCACCCCAAAATGAAAATACAAATAGCTGCTGCCATCTTTCAGTGCTGGTGTTTTATTTAATTTTATTGGCAAAGTATAAATTCGGGCTTGCTGTTGGAACATAAACCCCATCAAGGATGCCAAAATCAAAGAAGACCTTTGCCACATTAATAATAATTTAAACTATTAATTTACTGTAAGAGATGTTTGCATGAGGATGTTTCTTCCACAAGTGTAATGCAACCTACATTTCAAACACATTCAGAAATACATTAATAGCCTTCAACACAGGATATAACTGCATTCACATTTTATTTCGAACCCTTCCAGAGACCGACCATTTGTTTGATCTTAAAAGCGCTGTTTACAAATGTGGCACTGGCACAGCTTGTATGCAGTAGTAAATGTCCTGGGTTGTCAGATTCCTTCAGGATTTTGATTCAATCTTTTGAATTATAGGATCATGAAAAAATGAAGTATTTTTCAGGCTTGTAAATATGTGACAAATGATGGTAGGAGAGGCACTATTAATTTTAATCACGGTGCCCCAATGTTTCATAGTCACAGCGCTGAGACAGCCTTACAAAAGATGTGTATGGAAGAAAAACAACACAGTGTGTACTATGCTTGTATTGATATTAATCATTATCCCTGCGTGGTCTTTTTCACACATAGAGGCTCCTACATCAAGATTGCCTGCCCTTTAATGTTAAGGGGCAAGTCTGTAAATTATTAATAAATGTTTCCCAGCCTTTATAGCTGGGAGGTTCTGCTAGATGTGTTGGAAAAGACTGTACCACGTTCAAACAGGTCATGCCTAAAATATACCTGCAGAAAAGTAAAGGGCAAATCCTGCAAAATAGATTCTTTGTGCTTGTGCTTTTTCATGCCAAAAACAAAATATCCCTGTTACTATCTAGAGCGCCAGTATTGTAGCCTCACCTCAGGTAGGGAGTGACAAAGATTTTTCTCCTTTTATTATAAAAAGTTAATTGCCTAGAAAATTCAAATCCCTTAAAGTCAGATTTCAGGCTTATTATCATATTCCAAATTCAAATTATTATCATAGCCCTGGAGTGTGGAACTGGTTTAACTTTACTCAAATATACCTCATTTTAGATGAAGCTTGGCCACATTTTTGGGAATGTTTTAGTTTGATAGATACACAAAACTGAAACTCATGTATATAGGATAAAAAGTCAAGAGACGTAAGGTCCTCTACTCAGCAATTTTTAAACCCGGGGGCGTTACTTACAGGGTCTGTGCTCCCCTATTCTCATGCCCTACATAATCCAGGGATGTCAGGTTCACCAGTTTGGTGTATACACAGCGTGTACACCCTGACCCTCCTAGGACGAGCCTGTGAATCTGACTAGTGCACAGCTGCCTTTGTTGATGAAGAAGAGTGAGCATGCTTGCCAGATTTTGAGCTCCCATGTAGCTTTTGAATTATGCAGGAAGTGAGGAAAGTGATGCCTGGCCAATCACTATGCAGCACTTCTCACCCCCAGTACTTCCAGTGTCTCAAACTTGAGGTACGAGCCTCGCTTTCAATTTTCATTACTTCCTGCATTATGCAGGAACAATAATGGCATTATGCCAACAATAATGGCATTGGACACCTTGAGAAACACCCGCAGCAGGCATTTCTTCTAGCCCGGGACCAGTATCTTTAGAAGTCCCGCTTGGGTCGCGAGGTGCAAGAAAGGCGGCCATTACTTTTTAATACTTATGGCATTGTGGGTTTGAGAAACGCCTATGGATAGGTATGTTATATATTTATTTCAGTATATTTACTAATATGCAGCAGTTTATTCAGCACATTGTGATTAATAGATATTTTACACTGTTGTTATATCCAATTATATATTATATTTTTCTTTTTTAAGATATCTCTTTGGTCCTTTACCCAGAACCTATGGGAACTCATTAGGGTGACCCTCTTTTCTTTGTTTTTTCTTTTTTTTTTAACTTTTACAGTTTAGAGCACCCAGTTATAATCATTCAACAATAAACACAATTTTACCCACAAAAGTCAACCCATTTACATGCTCCCCGAATAGGCAGTTTTTCATGCTTGGTTCAACAAGAGGTTTCTTATGTCAAAATACTTTGGGCTTTATGATCCATCTGTGGCTTTAAATGAAAGCCTGTGTGTTCTTATATTATATATTATTTTGTTTTTATGCTACTTACTAATAAAATGCAAACAACAAAACTCATTAATGTCTACTATTTTAACATAAAGAGTATTATTATTTGTCAGGTTTTCTGAACTGGTAACTGTATACCAGAACTTTTTATTTTCCACCTTGATTCTGTGTTTAGTCCCACATGATTAACCTACCTCTTTACTCTCTGCCTTGTTTGCACTGACTTTTGAGTTGGCTATTCTTCTGAACCTTTCTGGGGCATGTCCTTCTGGCCTGGGGTCATTTCCTTCAGGAGCAGTCAGTTTTTGCCACTGGAAACAAATATCACAAACATATATACACACATGTGTACAGATCACTGGTGTTCAAACTAGGAATGTTCTATCTTACCGATGTGTCTTTGTTTAGTCTGTATGATCTTTTGGCTTTTCCACTCGGTGTCTTGCTCTTCACCCAACTTCTCTTGACTTGTCTGTTTGCTTCAACCTGTTCCTTTTGGTTTCTGTCTTCTGACATCTGTAAGTTCATTGTTCATACCTGTCTGTCCTACTGTCTCTACTTCTGTCGCTCACCTTTCTCTGTTTCAGATCTGTGAGCATTTGGGGAATGCTTGAGGGTCTGTGCATTTCCTGCTACCAAAGCAGGCAAAGCTGAGGAAGTGGGTGCTATCTGAGCCCACTGTTAAGGTGGCATTTGCCTGAGCCCCAAGTGGTCGGCCTCTTGCAACACAAATGGTGCAGACTGTTTGTCTTTGGGCCTTATTTATCACGGGCTAGCACCAGGTAGTGTCTGACGAGCGCCAGGTACCGCCAGCTATCGGCGGCTACCGACTCAAGTACGCCCGGCGGCGGTCACAATGACGCATTTATCAAGCTAAATGAGGCTAGCGCCGGCGAGAGCGACGGCTAGCGCGGGATTCATCATGAAGCCGCCTGGAACGAACAGCGCCGCTGCAAATTCCTTCACAGCGCCAGGTATGACCTGTCGCTCCCTGGCATTGTCCAATGCATTTCAATGGAGCAATGTTTAATTAATCATAATTAATTGGTATAATTTTTTTTTTTTTTTAATGTCAAAAATTCTGAGGCCACTTCTGCAATGTTAGGTTTTTTTTAAAGTAAAAAAAAATAAAAATAAAAATTTGTGCAGAAATGATCTTACAGGTCTGATATTAATATATTAATCATTACAAAATGATTCCAAAAACATGTATAACGTTACAATCCAAAAATATGGTTATTTAGGGGTTAAAAACTAGTTAACACCCATCGCCGCCAGCGCACTGGGGTTTAAACAAGGAATGGACAGCGCCAGCAAATTCGGAGCGTCATTTTTTAATGAATATGAAGCAAGCCGTTCGCTCTGGCCATTCGTTGTCAGGCGCTCACATACAACGCTGAACCTGTGAAACAGCGACCCCTAAGCCCGTATTCAACATTACCGCACACCGACTGAGTCGCTGTCATCAAGCAAACGCCGGCCAAGCACAGCGAATACTGGCTGGCGCTGTAAAAATCACGCTACAGTCGCTCATCTGTCGCTACCTGGCGCTATTAATGAATCGGCCTCCCCGTGTCTCTGTTATCTGCTCCTGTTTCCAGTTCATGTCTGTTTGTTCACAGTCTGTGCCTGTGCTAAAGCTCCCAGTCTATGTTCCAGTCCAGTCTGTGTTTCATTGCCCAGTCCAAGTGCCAGTTCCTGGTCTTGGTTCTCTGTTTCCTGTGAATGACCAGCATTCCTGTATGCCATGGAATGACAAAGGGTCGGTAACTTAATAAAATATATTTAATATCACAGTCTCAGACAATACACATTTTTTCAAGCTTCACAGGGCTAGTAAAAAAATACACTCACACACTTACATAGTTTTATTATTGTATGTGGCTGTTTTGAAAATTAATAACATGTTTTAACGTTTTGTTTTATTTACTTGTTTATTGCAATTTATTCCTCTTTTAATGAGATCATGTGAAACGTTTCCATATTTTTTACTTACCAGTTGTCTTGAATATCTATGGAAACATAAAAATCTTTCTGTTAAATTGAATATGTGCTGCAGGTTCATCTCCTAAGATACCAGCAATAATTCATTAACACTGAGTAATGTCACCCTTTTAACTAATGAAATGAATCTATAATAGAGCAATATTTTAGAAGGCATGTAATGAGAAATAGGCCAATGTGAAATGTAATAAGGGCTCTGACTAGTTCATCAGAACTGATATTTTCATTTTAATGACTTAAATACTTGTATTGCCTGATGGCAGGTACAATTCCTATAAGACTTGATGTGTAAAACACAAATTTACAGCTTAAATTGTCCTAGTAAAACCTTGCCAAGTGACTAATGCCTTTTAAAGTCAAAAGTATAACACATACTATATACCTCATGCTACATTTTGGTTGGTAATACAGGCAATGTTACAGCTAACAGCTGAGCTTCTTTTATGGTTTGTTTAAATAGTAGTTTTTAATATGACCATCATTATAGATTAGAAATGCATCTCTTTTTAGTTTCCAATCCACTGAACATCATTTTAATCTAAACACTAATTCAAGCTTATGCCCTTATTCATCAAGCGATAGCGCCAGGTAGTGTCTGACGAGCGCCAGGTAGCGGCAGCTAACGGCGACTACCGACTCAAGTACGCCCGGCGGCGGTCACAATGACGCATTTATCAAGCAAAATGAGGCTAGCGCCGGCGAGAGCGTCGGCTAGCGCGGCATTCATCATGAAGCCGCCTGGACCGAACAGCGCCGCTGCAAATTCCCTCACAGCGCCAGGTATGAGCTGTCGCTCCCTGGCGATGTCCAATGCATTTCAATGGAGCAAGCTATAATTAATCATAATTAATTGGTATTATTTTTTAAATTTTTTTTTTTAATGTCAAAAAATCGGAGAACACTTCTGCAATGTTAGGATTTATTTTTAAGTCAAAAAAAAAAAAAATATGTGCAGAATTGATCTAACAGGTCTGAGATTAATGTATTCATATAACAAAATGATTCTAAAAACATGTATAATGTTACATTAAAAAAATATGGTTGTTTAGGGGTTAAAAACTAGTTAATACAGATCGCCGCCAGCGCTCTGGGGTTTAAACAAGGAATGGACAGCGACAGCACATTCGGAGCGTGATTTTTTGATGAATATGAAGCTAGCCGTTCGCTCTGGCCATTCGTTGTCAGGCGCTCACATGCAACGCTGGACCTGTGAAACAGCGACCCCCCAGCCCGTATTCAACATTACTGCACACCGACTGAGTCGCTGTCATCAAGCTAACGCCGGCCAAGCACAGCGAATACTGGCTGGCGCTGAAAAAATCACGCTACAGTCGCTCATCTGTCGCTACCTGGCGCTATTGATGAATCGGCCTCCCCGTGTTTTAGTGGTACTGAGCGGAAGCCTCATGTTTCACCAGAAGATACTTTAAGTTGTGAGACCCAAAAGAGGAAGAAGACAATTGGAAGGGTTATCAAAATAGGTTTGGTTTTTATCTGGAGAGGCTGAGCTTGGAGGGGCAGTCAGAGCTTTTCTGAACAAGAAACCTTAGCTCCTCTCACATACAGAACATTTACAGGTGTCTGTTCATTCAAAATGTTGCACCTGTGCAAGACAGCAGTCGGGTGCTTTAGACTCAGTTGCAAGTTTTTCTTATTAAGTAGATGAAAGCATATGAGTTCTGACTTATCTTAGGCAGCTCATAGCCTGTCCCTAACAGGCTCAGCACTGCCAGGGCTATAACAGCATATGTTTTTTTATTTTTATTTCTTTAATAAAAACAATGCCTGCCCCTGTCCCTGAACCAAGCAGCCCGGTACACCAGGCATAGGAGCTGGTAACCCAGGGCTCAGAGGCCCCTTGCCCTGGTGGTTCACTGGACCCTATGCCCCTCAGGCACCCCTGGAAGTACATCAGGCCCACACTAAGCTCTTCTACACCCATGAGGATGAGGATAAATGGTGTGGATCAACGAACCCCTATACTCTTTAAACTGGTATAGGTGTCCTCGAAACTCCTTACTAGTGATAAAAGAAATAATACACCACACAGAACACCTTTAATAAACTCAATTTAACAGCACTCATCCGTCCTTATCTATTTTCACTTATGCCCCATTGGGCAACATCCTCCCTGTGTTTATGCAAGATTATAACTGTATAACATACACAAAAAAAGGGATTTACTGATTTCGCTCATCAGTACAAATAGGCTTATATGTAATCGTTTGGCCTCGTTCGGCCAGTTTTAAAATACAAAATAGATGCAATACAGAAGAAAATTGTTTTCTTTTATTTAAAAATGAAACTTCCCTGCACATGCTATGGGGAAGTTGTACAGGAGAGGTGCAAATTATTTTTATTAGGATAGATATTTTATTTTAGAAGTAAAAAATAACAGTAGCTAATAAAAAATCAAAACAAAATGAAAACAAATTATTTTAAAATGCTTGGATTCCCCATTTGATCTATCCAAGCTACAGCAAGACCAAGTCAGACCTCAAACTACAACTTAAAATGTGACTGAAACAAGAGATGTGTTAAACATTTTTCATCCAATCATCCAAAAAGTAAAATACTACCAGCAGAAGTGTCCCACTGCAGGTGAAGCTATTTAGATTTTCTAATTTCACCTGGAGGCTGATCTAAGACTAGCGCCACGTATTGCCATTTGTGCGTCTATGTAGCTGCGCTTAGAATTGGACGCTGCAAGCGGGTGTCTGGCGCTGTGACCTAGCTTTGGTGCTGGACAAGTGACACTGTAGTATACTGTCCAGCATTGATAAATGTGATGTCTGCAGGGCGCTGTTCTCCCTGATTCACTGCAGTGCCTCAGCATACCATTGCTGCTATTGTTTCATGTAGCATATAACAACAGGACAACTCTGCAGCGAACAATAGGTAGTAACAGTGAAGAGTGTCCAATGCACTGAAGCCCATATTTTAAAACACAAAACACAATGCCAGCATCGGTGCTCTAAAACTGGACGCTCTATTGCCGAGCGTCGGATGCTATTCAAAAAAGTATGTTTATCACAAAAATACCCCAGCCACAGAGTGAAACCACATGGAATGACATACACAATGGCGCACTGGCACTGCAATGGCGGAACACAAAATACAATTTTGCAGCCTAAACCTAAAGTGCGAGGAACATTGCCTATTTGCAATTCATTATGGGCCTTATTTATGATGTGCAACATTTAGCATCCTTTTTTGTGGCTATAGCGCCAGTTCTAGGGCACTGACATTTTTTTCTTATCTGATGTTGTGCTGTGGACTACATTGGCAGAACGCTACTAATTAGCATTGATTATTGCAATAGGTATTGGTCGGCCTATGTCAGCAACTGTTGGACCCGGCTACCGATTATCCCAGTGCCAGTGAGCGCCACTTTGGACTACCCTTTTTCTGGCGCTCAACATCGTATTTATGATTTTTTTTACCCAGCTTGCCCTTGGCAGTTCTCCTCAATGTGAAGTCATAGCAGTGAATTATTCAGCTTATCCTTTAAAAAATAACTTTTAAAATTCGAAATTAAAAAATAGCCCAAGACCACAAAATCCAAAAACAATTATAAATGAATCATAATTAAGAGGACCCACAGCCAAGTTTGTCCGACTGCAGGGACCATGTGACGTGTTTTGGGCCCGGAGTAGCCCTTAATCATACATCCTTATGCCAAGAAAACGAATGCCCTTATTCATCAAGCGATAGCGCCAGGTAGTGTCTGACGAGCGCCAGGTCCCGCCAGCTAACGGCGGCTACCGACTCAAGTACGCCCGGCGTCGGCCACAATGACGCATTTATCAAGCTAAATGAGGCTAGCGCCGGCGAGAGCGACAGCTAGCGCAGGATTCATCATGTAGCCGACTGCAACGAACAGCGCCGCTGCTAATCCCATCACAGCGCCAGGTATGACCTGTCGCTCCCTGGCAATGTCCAATGCATTTCAATGGAGCAATCTTTAACTAATCATAATTCATTGCTATTAATGTTTTTTTTATTTTTTTAAAGGCCAAAAATTCTGTGACCACTTCTGCAATGTTAGGATTTTTTTTTAAGGTAAAAAAAAAAAAAAATTGATTTTGTGCAGAATTGATATTACAGGTCTGATATTTATGTATTCATATTACGGGATGTTTATAAAAACTTGTATAATTTTACAATAAAAAAATATGGTTGTTTGGGGGTTAAAAACTATTTTAAATCCATCGCCGGCAGCGGTCTGGGGTTTATACAAGGAATTCACAGCGCGAAAAAATTCGGAGCGTGATTTGTTAATGAATCCGCAGCAAGCCGTTCGCTCTGGCCATTCGCTGTCAGGCGCACCCATACAACGCTGAACCTGTGAAACAGCGACCCCTAAGCCCGTATTCAACATTACCGCACACCGACTGAGTCGCTGTCAACAAGCAAACCCCGGCCAAGCACAGCGAATACTAGCTGGCGCTGTGAAAATAACGCTACTGGCGCTCATCTGTCGCTACCTGGCGCTATTAATGAATCGGCCTCCCCGGATTAAATAGATAAATAAATAAACCAAATTACCTGTGCTCGTAATCATGGCCCTGACCACCAGCGCACTCACAGCCGGAAGGAACCCAGAATAAGGTCATGGGAATCTGTGCATTGACTGGTTGAGGTAAAGCCAATAGTTCGAGAGCAGCAGCGCAAATGGAAATGCCCCCTTAAACTAGCAAAGCACAAACAGCCCTGCTCAGCATCAATTCAAAGGCACAAACCAGATTAAAGCTAGACACAGGCTGACCTGTACACATGCCATGTGGACGTATGATTATATTGAACCAAATGCAACAACATGTGGATAAACAGATAACCAACGGCACTTAAATCAATGCACAGTATGGTATACCTGGAAAAAATAAATAGAAATTAGATGTCATACTACATATGATTAATATAAGTAAAGTGTACATACTATGCATATATCTCAGACCGATGTTAAAGCTGGGCAAAAAGAGATTACAAATATATCAAAAATTATACAAAACGAGAAAACCATCAAAATTCAGGCACACCTATTGTGGTTTAAAAAATGTTTGTGATACCCAGCGAATGATAATAGAGCATTAAATAAATATAGCAACAGTAATAACATCGGTCGAGTAAGTAATTGTCATGCCCCGTGGGACACCCACCTTCTAGTCTCTTAATCTCCGCTGCTAGCTTTACCTATATCCAAGCCCCCATTTGCCGGGACGCTTTACACGCTTCGCCGGACACGGTTGCCCCCAGGACTTCGTAGCACAAAGGATGTGAACTTACAGGGGTGAAGGCGGATGAACCAGAGGCAACACTGGGCGACCTCGGGTAAGCCGGGGTCATACACGAGTAGTCAGTCCTTATCACAGATACTATCACACCCATGCTATCACGGGCAATGAGACAACCTTTATTAGACGGGAACTAACGGCATTGGTCAGGAGGAACACTCTGGCTCATTGGCCCAGCTAAACTACCCATGGCCTATTGCGCAATACACCAACAGGGCGTTTCACCCGCCAGTAAAACCAGGGCTCATGGTACAGATGCGGCTGGCGGCCGGCAGGGACCTGGGCATGAGGACACCGCGGGATCGGGCAGGTAAGTTAATCGTGACAGTAATATTAATATAGATGGCAATAAAAACTGGCTCATAATAATAAATAACAATCTCAAATTCTTGATAGCAATAAATTAGATGATCTAAAGTGCATACGCCATAATTCAAAGAGCTTATGGTAATACAGTAGATAGGCATATACAGTGCCACGTGCTTAAATAATGTATGCATTATAAAAAAGGGGGCAAGAACCCAAGCCCTAAAATATCAAGGCAAAGGAGGCAAAAAATCTATATGGAACCCATAAAATTAAAACGATTAAAAAACAAGGAAAAGAGCAGCAGGACCTAATTAAGCCTAATAAAACCAACATAGAGAAAAAGACGGGAATCACAATTTGGTAAATAGTGACAGGCCAATAAGCCCTGGGTGCGCGGTTGGCCAGCTTGAGGATCCATTTGGCCTCTGCTTTATAAAGTCTCTGCTGTAGGTAGCCACCCCTGAAACTAGGTTCAAGTTTTTCTATTACCGTAACATTCAAACATTTCGTATCCCCATAGTGAACATATTTGCAATGTCTAGCAACATTGGACCTTTGCTGCAGGGATTTAATTTGATATATATGCTCCAGAAACTGTGTTTTTAATTTCTGCATGTTACAGCCCACATATTGAAGTTTGCAGAATGTACAGGTGACTAGATAGACCAAAACTTTAGAATTAAAATGGGATATATTGGAGATAGCATAACTTCTGCCAGTTACACAAGATGCAAAGAAATTATTTTTTGTAACATAGTTGCAACAAGTACAAATAAGATCCAGATCCAAATTACATTTCCTTCAATTGATGGTTACCCGTAAAGACAGGCAGCCTGATTCATCATTAGCGGCAGGTAGCGACAGATGAGCGTCTGTAGCAGGCATTTTCAGAGCGCCCGCTAGTAGTCGCTGTACTCGATCGTGGGTCGCTAGTTTCTAGCGACTCAGTCGCTGTGCAGTAATGTTGAATACATTGTGAGGAGTCACTATTTGACCAGTACAGTGCTGTATGGGAGCGTATGTTAGTGACTGGTCATAGCGACCAACTCACACCATATTCAGCAATGAAAACAGCCTCACAAAACTCTGGCGCTGAAAAATGCTTGTTTGAAGCCCAGAGCGCCGGAGGCTGTGTGTTTAAAGTGTGTTTTTCAGCATCTATCTACTAGTAACAAAGCGAAAACATATGGAATTACATTGTAACAACATTGTAACATGAATACTTTAATGCCAGAACTGTAATGTCATTTCGCAGAAATATCTGAAAAATGAAAAATTTGTCAAAAAACTGCTTTTTCAATGCCAGAAGAGGTCACAGCATTATTTGAGATTTTCTGAAAAAATGGGTATGGGAGAGCGACAGGTAGCGAGAGGTCATACCTGGCGTTGTGCAAGGCTGAATGCTGGCGCTGTTCGCTGAGGCTGTGAAAATGATGAATCGGACGCTACATGGTGCTATCCCAGTCGCTAAACAGATTCTGCTTGATAAATGTGTAATTTGCGTGCCGTGTCCAGCGTTCACCAGTCGCTACCTGTCGCAACCTCTCATTAACCAGCCACTACCTGACGCTATCCCTTCTTAAATAAGGGCCTAGGTTATATTGGTTGTTATTTAAATATTCAAAAAAATATTTAATCAGTTCAGGGAGACCATTCCAAATACATATAAGGTCATCTATGTATCTCGAATACCAGTGTAAAAATTTGCCATATGGATTATTTTCCGAGAAAATGAACTGCAATTCCCACCAGCCTATATAAAGATTTACTAGGGAAGGCGAAAAAGGGGCTCCCATAGATGCACCACGTTTTTGCAAATGATAAACGTTCTGAAAGCAAAAGTAATTATGACTTAAACGATATTCCAAGACCATGCACAGGAACATAACATGTCATGGTTAGTAAATTTCTTCAACATATGTGTTGCTGCTTCAATAGCTAAATTATGTGGTACGCACAAATAAAGTGCTGTAACATCCATGGTGGCCCAAATCTCTTTTGTCGGCCATTGAATATCCTCTATTTCCTTCAAGATCTCAGTAGTATCCTCAATAAACCCAGGTAGGAGTTTAACAATAGGATGTAAGTGGGAATCCAGCCACTGTCCAAGCTTTTCATTTAAACATTGTTAAGCAAACGAAGACATTGAAGTGGACCAAAACCCAAGGAGATCACTTGATTCCCTCCCCCGGGGCATCCAGAATCGGGATGACCCAGTGTGAAACCCCCCAGGTCACATGGTATACTCACCTTCAGCCCCTGTCCAACAACACATGCGCAAGCAGCGCCCCATCCCCTCTATCCCTTTAGCAGGTTGCATGCCCACATCAGGCATTGGCGAATGGCCGGCACGGGCATGCTGCGCTTGACGCTGCTTGTGCCGCTCAGCTACACTCGACTCCTTAGACGAGCCGAAAATGTGTCAGCACAGTTGAGCGCGCTGCCTGGAAGGGAGGTCACGCATGCACCGTAGGAACAGGAAGAGGCGAGTCAGTTCAGGCAACCTGTGGGGTTTCACACAGCGGGCGATCCACGTGGTCCACTTTAAAATCACTTTTACTACCCCCAAAAAAATTATTTTCTGACCTGTGTTTCAATTATGCAAGTTCTGTGCAAATAAATGTGTTTAAAGTGGACCAACACCCAGGATTTTCACTTTCCGGGGTTTTGGTCCACTTCCACGGGGCACCCCGATTGATTCTTGAGAGAAGCGCGAGATGCGCCCGTGGCCCGCGCATGCACTATTGGTCCGAGAGTAAGGTAAGGTTAGAGGGCGTCCTGGCGGGTTTCACACAGCGGGGCATCCTGATTTTGGATGCCCCACAGGGAGGGATCGGATCTTATAGCTTCCTGGGCCGATCAAGGAGGGTGTTGGTCCACTTTAAAATGAATTATTAACATTAAACACTTCAATCCCCTTCTGCCCATTGTACTCTATTGGATCCTGACCTACGGCGGCAGGTTTCATCTGGCGCTGCTTCAACCAGAGTGTTTTTTTATTTCTTAAATTGGACACTGAATGCCACTGAGGCCAAAAAAAGTGGAGCTGTGTGTTGAATTGGAATGTCTCTCCCAACTCAGTGCTGGGCATTCAATTAAGAGCTAGAGAATTTCTCAAATCTAATTATCCTACTCCACAATGAAGAAGAAGAAATCAAGAGGACTGAATAAAAATAGCGCAACATTTCTAAAAAGCAAACTCGAGCAGAAAACGAATTAAAGATCACCCTAGAGTAAAAGCCTTTGTAGTACAGGGATAGAAAAACTGCCGAAGTGAGACGAAAAAGCTTATGTCCACAAACATGCTAATGGAGCAGAAAACACAGCATAAACTACTGATAGCCCACTGACTATAGGAATGGAAGCTTCATAGCTTAGGTGAGAAGACTTTAAGACGAACAAGAACATTTCAGACCATGCCAAGATACTAAGAGTGATTTTTACATCAATCATTTTTAAAGGGACATTCCAGGCAAAGGGTTAAAGTTAGTCTGCTTTCTGCTCCTCCTATGCTGGCTGTCAGGGCTGCATCTTTTACCCAGCTTACATTCAGCAGACTTTATATTACTCTGAAACTCTTCTGCAGGGCTTCCTCAGCAGCAGATGTTGACTCATTCATTTCATTTCAATGTGAGGGACCCTTCAATCCCTTTCATGATCCCTGTGTCAGCAGAAGGAAGCAAGTTCTATGGGGTTTATCAGGGAATGCAGAGAGCTGAGGAATGAAAGCTGCCACCTCTGACAGCCAGCATGGGGCAAGAAAAAAGCTGGATAATTTATCCTTTTGCCTTCAATGTCCCTTGAAGAGCGTTAGGGGATTTATATTTCAATACATTACCATGAAACCTAGAATAAATAATATAAATGTAAGTCGGAAAAGGGTAGAGCACTGGAGTGGGCATATACTGATGTACAGACACCAATTTACTGACAGTGATTTACAGACATTTGAACTAACAGTGAAGCTTTATTTTCACCTGGTCCTTGTCACTCGGCAAGTCTGGAAAGCACTCGATTGGCTTTGCCATAGGTATCACTTGTAATGGTCTTGTCACCTGTTGACTGCAGCACCATGATCTCCAGTGGCTCAAAGACCCAGAAGCCAAGGTTACAATGCTTAGCTCCTGCCATGGGATTGAGTAAATAGCCAGGGCCAGGTGAGTCTTTTAAATTATGGTTACTGGGGGGGCAGAAGTTTATGCCCAGGGGTGTACCTATAATGAGGCCTCAGGAGGCACTGCAGGGAGGGGTGACAATTGCTGGACCTGCTTTTTTAAATATTTATTTTATATCCTTTTAGTGGTTCTACGGAGATGGGGGGTGCTGCTGCACCCTGTCATGTTTTTTTAAACAAAAATTGGTGGCCCAACATCTGTGGCCCCGTCCCCTAGCCCTGCAGCGAGATGGCGCTGCTTCCATCGTAGAAAGGAGCCAGGAATAGAGATGCATTGCTTTATGGGGGGGGGGGGGGGTGGAGGGGCACATCCCGGGGTTGGGAGCATTTCTGAAGTTCATCTCATGCAGCAGAGAGGCTAGGTTCCCCCCTGTTTATCCTGCTTTAAAATGTGAATGCTTTTAGGACATATTTACAGATTTACCAGGAAATTGAACAACTTTGCAGTCATACAACTTTTCATTCCTTCTCTGTTTTTTAACACTCATCTGTGTGCTACTGACGACAACTTAATGATATTAATATAAAGGTTTCTTGAAGTGGACCAAAGCCAACAGAATGTGTGAAATAAATTTGGCCAGATCTCCTGCCACTACTTCCTTCTTAGTATGTAGTATTGGAAATACTTTCACCTACCAAACTGCCTGGGAACACTGATCATTGCTGTTCTGCTCTGTGAAATGGCAGGCGATCATTGCATTGGTGTGGCACTGCCACTCACAACAGCTGTAATGACTCAAAGAGACTTCCAGCTAAAAAAGATGACAACAGCGACAATGACAACAGCGAGTAGCCGAGCAGGAGCATTTATTTAAGTGGATGGAGGGGGGGTGATTGGGGGATGCTAGTTAAAGCGGGACTTCAGTTTAAAAAGACCGCCCTGCCACGCTACCCTGGCACTGAGGCAGGGCAGGGGGGTTACAAAGAAAAAAAACCCGGCGCCCATGCCTCTCCGCTGGCTCTTTGGATCCTGGCTGCTGCCATCTTGGTTGGATGACACAGACCCACATCCCCTGGCTCTGTGCGCTCTCCCGCCCATTCAAATGCCAGAGCTGGGAGATACACCTTTGCTTTTTTACATTCGGCGGCCGTGGGAGACTGGGAGGACAACGCAGGTCCCTGGCTAAGGTCTGGGTTTCTTTTTCTTTGTAACCCATATCCTGCCTCAGCGCCAGGGTAGCATGACAGGGCGGGGGTCATTTTTTAACTGAAGTTCTGCTTTAAAAATGTAGCATTTGGAAACAACAGAGAGTAGAAAATAACTTTTTTTGGCCTTCCTTAAAAAGTGAAGGAGTCTGGCCATTTAGCTGCAGTTTCATAATTGCTGGTCCTTTGTGTAAGTAAAGTAAGAAAGAGTCTGGTTTGTTTTGGAATAGTTGTCTGATTAAAGGAAGTGCTAATGTACATTCTGAAATAATTAAAACCATTTAAGAGTAATGTTTTAGAACTTTAAGAAACAGTCACAGGAGGATAAAGTACAATAGTGTTGGGGGAGGGGGGTGTTGAGGAGGTAGGGAATTTTGTGGAGAGGTTTGCTTTTCAGGGCTTCTTTTACTCAACACCAGGGCTGGATTATGAGGGGGCACGAGGGGTGAGAGCCCCAGGGCCTCCACCACTTGCCCCCCAAAGGGGGCCTTCACCAACCTTTGGGTTACGGTCTGGTCCAGGAGGCTTTTCAGTCTCTGGTCTGATGGTCCGCATGGCTGGTCATAAAGCTATCAGAGGCAGTGGGGGTCCCCACGCTTGGGAAGCCAAAGCCACCACAGGGCAGGAAGGAGAGTCTAAAGCAGCAAAGTAGCCATCAGCAAAGCTACAGTGATGGGTGGGTGCAGAGCTGTCAATGCAGGGAATTGTTTTCTGCTGGACAAGCAGGGCAACTACATCCACCCCACCCTGAATGGCAAAGCAGGAGTTTCCAAGCAGCATGCACCTGCAGAAGAGTGGCACAAGGGACTCAATCTAAAGTTCCAGTAAGTGGGCGGGTGCCAGACAACCACCATTCAGTTACGTGGCTGGACTATTATTTTGAAGGTCTCCACCAGATTTTGTGCCCAGAGGCCTCCACCACACTTAATTCAGCTAAAAAATATCTTCCTCACTGGAAATGACCTGCACCCCACCTGTCATACCCCGATCCCTATTGCAGGTGCAGGTTATTTCTAAACATAGAAACATAGAAGCATATTCTTGTTTTCTGCTTTATTTTTTATTGTGAACTAAGTAAGAGAATCTTTAAAAAGTGGACCACTCAAAAAGGCTCTAATTGTGTTTTTTTTAAGAGGAATTTGCTATTGCAATGTAACAGTGGGATGTGTGCCTGTTGTTACAATGTAACACAGCAGGATACTAGTCGGCTTGTTACAATGTTAAAACTGTAAGCACAGCTGCCTCTGCACACCCAGAACAATAATACTTTTCAAAAATAAAGAAAAAATACATTTGTTAGTGAGAGTTAGATTCTTCATGAGAAATTATCCAGACTGGATAAAAGCAAAGCATATAAGGGCTAGGCTTTGGCTTCTATTAAAGATTTAAAATGAAAATGATTGTGATAAATAAAATCTATTTTTACATACATTTAAAAATATAACATTACCAATAATGATTTTTAGGAAAAATTGTTCTACATGAATTTACCCGTAAGATTTAAGGTGCTTTGGCCCTTTTGTATTTTCCAAAAATTGGAAATATCCATTTTGCATCAACTATGATAAGAAATTGCATTATTGAAACTTTACAAGAACCTGAAGCAGGTTAACAATTCAGGAAAATGATTAAAAGGATTTTGAGAAAGCTTTGATAAAAACAGCCTTATACAAATCATTGGGTTTTTTTACAATATAGCTATACCCCTCGATTCAAAGAGCAAAAGTTAATTGATTTCGTATCGAGATTCGTAAGTTTGGGTGGGTGTTTGTCATTTTTTCTTGTTTTTTTGCCCATTTCGTATTCGCACGATCGTTCGCGCATAGACGTATATGAACATACGCATTTCGTACGAGAATCGTATAATTTGCGTTAGTTCGTGTGTTTTTCCCGTCCAAATCGTATTATTTGCGTCCGATCCTATTTTTTACGTCCTTCACATGGGCTTGCGCCCAATTCAGAGAGGTGATTGCTAATTGTTTTGAAGCCCATTAAAGAGCTGCTTTACGAAATGTTTGCCGGCAGCTATTTGGCCTCGGGAGTAGGATGGAGCGGAGCGAGTTTGTGGCACATCAAGGGCTTATGCTTTTTGGCATTGAGTTGATCGAGATGTCTGAGAGCAGATTGCCCCTGCGTCGTCGCATGAACATCGATAGCATGAATGATGTTGAGCTGTTCGAGCTGACCAGGCTTAATCGCGCTTCCCTCCATAAATTATATAGTGAGCTGCGGCCATGGTTAGCCCGCACCACAAGGAAGGGGCATGCAATTTCAGGTATGACCAAGATGCTTGGCTGCCTGCAATTTTTGGCGAACGGCTCGTTCCAGAGGCTGGGTGCCCTCTCTGTGGGGATGTCACAGCCTACGCTGAGCCGCGCACTGTCTAAATTTTTGGAAGGCATGGCTGCCATAACTCAAAAATATATTTATTTTCCAGATGATATGGCAGCCAGAAACGCCATTAAGCTTGGGTTTTATAATGTGGCCGACATGCCCAACGTTATTGGTGCAATTGACTGCACACATGTGGCACTCGTACCTAGGGCAGCCGACGAGTATATATATAGGTATTGAGATTGGTTATTATGTTGCCCAACGTGTCATGTAACCTTTTTTCCTTTGCGGCAGCATATTTGTTTATCCCTCATTTGTGTAGCTGCTTTATCTCGGCTTTTCATTAGTCTTTCCCAATAGAGTGCAGACATGTTTTGTGGTTAATTTATTAGTGTGGGTCAAATATCAATTACCCTTTTTGTATGTTTTTTCCTTAAGGAATCGTAAAATGGGACACTCACTTAATGTCCAGGCCGTGGTTGGTCCGGATATGCGGTTTATGAGTGTCCTTGCCGGCTACCCCGGATCGTCCCACGACTCCTATATCCTCCGGCGATCTGGGTTGTTTCGGAGATTTGAGGCAGGTGAATTTTCGGGGGCATGGCTGCTTGGTAAGTGTGTCCTATTTGTGTGTTATTAAATGTGGCATTAATCTTGTATTTGTTGATATGTTTGTTTTGGAAAACTTGACAGAAGCGTCCAACTGCCTTTTTCTTGGCTCATATATTAGGAACTTACCCAAAAAATCCTTGTCTCGCTTTGGCCTTCAGAATGTTTTCCCTTTAGTTAGGATGTCTGTAAGTTCCTTGTGCCTAAATATATTGGTTTGGAGTTTATACCCAAGGATCTTTGACCTTTGGCTCCTTTTGTACTATTGGTCTTTAAATGTCAAAGTGGACTTAAACTGCATACATTGTAGTTTCCAGTGAAATGTGGATAGGGATCTTTGACATTTGGCTCCTTTTGTACTATTGGTCGTTAAATGTCAAAGTGGACTTAAACTGCATACATTGTAGTTTCCAGTGAAATGTGGATAGGGATCTTTGACATTTGGCTCCTTTTGTACTATTGGTCGTTAAATGTCAAAGTGGACTTAAACTGCATACATTGTAGTTTCCAGTGAAATGTGGATAGGCCCTCAGCAGCATCCTAATTGTAACATGTCTGAAAACTACAAATATATGTAAAATACAAATACCCTTGGCCGTGCAGATGTTTGTTAATTAATTGGTATATAGAAGTGCCATTTTTATTTAGGTTATACCTTAGTGCAATTTTTGGGGGCCCTAATGTGCCCTGTTTTTTTTGGGGAACACTTTACCTTACATCATTATGATATCTGTGAAATTTTTGGTGTTGGTTGTGTTGCCTTTTTAATTTTGATTACATTTAATTCTCTGTTTAAGGTGATTCCGGGTACCCACTTCTACCCTGGCTCATGACGCCTGTGCTGCGGCCCCAGGATGCCTCTCAGGAAGCGTATAACCGTGCGCATCGCAAGACCCGGGCTGTTGTGGAGAGGGCCTTTGGTCTGCTGAAGACACGTTTTCGTTGCCTTGACCATACTGGGGGGGCCCTGCAATATGATCCCAAGAAAGTGATCGACATTATAATGGCATGTGCTGTTTTGCACAATTTTGCCATCATGGAACGTGTCCCACGTTATGTGGACAGCCTGCCCTCTTCAGCCGTCGAGGATGAAGTCGAGAATTTTGAGGGGCCCCCCAGTGAGTCTGGCCAATCTGTTCGAGCCAACCTGATCAGCCAGCATTTTAGTTAACTTTTTTCCCTGTCTCACCATTCTGTATGTCTGTGTTATCCTTTTTGTTACATATGTTGTTTTGCCGTAATGTGGCATTACCTCTAAGTAAAACATTTAGACCTTAATTGTTGCCTAATGTATTTCATGTAGTTTCCTTAGCTTTAGCTTTGCATTGTTACACCTCTTCCAACCAAAATTATCTGGTTTAGCCCAAGCTGTTAAAAATGTCTTCCCACTAAAAACGCCACAAGTATTGTAAGTGAATTTTTTGTTTTACTTTGAAAATGAAAAATTAGAGTGGTTAACAGAAATCAGTCCACATACATCTGTGGTAACAAATGGATAACATTAAAAAAAAACATCGAGCACATCTACACCTGGAAGTGAGTGGCACAACCAAACAAGGACACCCAGTCCAAAGGCCAGCCTAGTCCAGTCATTAATATTGCCTGTGCCCAGGGATATTTGGGCATGGCCATAATGTCACACAAACATGTCTGCAAACAGGAGGAGCACCAACCAAATACATAGGTTAAGCCATAAGTGGCCAGATAAACTCCACATAGACCTATGGCATTGGCTAGTGGCCTTAAGCATTACTCTAAGGAGCTATATGGGAGCAAATACAAAACACAACCTGCCAGAGCAACACAAAATGGATTGTTTGAAACCTCAAAGGACAAGTAAATACAGTGGGGGTTAAGAGAAAAGATGTCCCACACACCCATGGCTTAATAGGGTGGCTGCCCATAATACCCAGGTGGAGGTCCAGGTGGAGGTCCATGGGAATGGGACCTAGCCTGGGCCATGGCAGCATTGTGAATTTGAAACTGCTCCACAATGTTTCTCTGCATATTGGTCATCTCAGCCATGGCTGACTGGATGCCATTACTTGCATTGGCCACGTTGCTGTTGAGGGTACGCAACTCCGCGAGGATGCCCTGTAGACTGGTATGGATGTTGACCATGTCGGCATGCCTTTGCTCACGCTCTGTAACGAGCTGGGCGTCATAAGAGTCCCTTTGTTGGGTCCATAATTGAAGCAGGGCACTCTGCCTCCCCTGGGAAATTGTGGGGCGGCGTAATGGCGTCCGCCGCACAATTACCCTGGCTCTTGGGCGTGCCCTGCCGCGTGGTGTCGTACCCTCAACAGCAACCGGCCTGCTTTGCAAATCCTCAGCAGCAGAGTGAACACTGGGGACTGTAGTGTCAGTCTCCCCATGTGCAAGCACAATGGATGGAGATTCACTCTGCTGCTGAGGATTGGCCAGAGAAACATTATGGAGCAGTTCCAAATTGGGACCCAGGGGGAGTTCATCCGACGTGCCCTGTACGGAGACATCATCATCTTCCTCCATGTCCTGGATCTCTTCCATGAGTGTGTGGGTCTGTAGGGACATATCAAAAAAAAAAGGCTAAGTTGGCGTCCAAATTTTGGATTTCAACAGTTTAACACATTCTTAAGCACTTGTTAGTATTTATGCTACTAAATTAACTTACCGAAAATCTCTGATCTGGGCTCCTATGCTGTACGGACCTGGTAGGCATAACCAAACTGGGGGGTGAGTTTACCCTTGCTGAGGGATCATGCTGGGCTGAAGAAGAGAAAAACAAACCACGTAAACACACACACATAGCCTTTTTTAGGATAGGTAATCAAATATAGCTCTATTTGTAATATTATTCAACTCTAGACCAATGGTGACCTTTGTTCAAACACACGCAAGTTTACATAGGTGCAATGGCTCTGAAAAACTGCTAAGTGACCTCAGTTCTAAGTCATGAAGTGTACCCAGTCAGCATACAACTTTCAAGGCACATTTTTGGATTTAGCCTACCATTCGCTAGGTCCGGGGTACTCAAACAATTGTTTGAAACGCCCATTTCAAGGTATGTGGTGAGAGGTGAATGTCTGGCCATGGTGCTGACGCAGGGGGTGTCTAGTTAAAAATAAATACACTGGTGGAGGGGCTGGAGATTTCAAAGTGCCAACTAATAAAGGCTGCTTGCCCTTGCTGGGCTGGATGGGCCCGAGCTGAGGGGACAGGGATTGGATGGCTAAAGGGGGGAGTTAACGTATTGATGGTGATGGGATGGATGGAGCCAATCTGTTACAAATGTATGGGGCTTATGTGGGGGGGGGCATGGGGGGACTGTGGCAGATGGGCCAGAGCAGGGGCAGCGGGACACGATTGTGGGCAGAGAAATTTTTTTAAAGTTACTGTGTACCTTGCAATGCCACTTCCTGTGCAGTACTTCATATTGCAATGCTATGTTTCAGGGAGCCATGACATTGGGCAGGAGACCAACCACTACATGGCCGATCAAGGGGGCAGCTCTGAGCACGTCAACACAGAAGTAACTGAGTGCAGGGCTGTCTGGGCAGGGGTCCTTGAATGTGGTGCCAAGGTCCGCATTGGGACCCCGGGCCGCCAGTTGAGTCTCGCTGCTCTAGGTCAGATATGTTTGTGGGTGGCTAATTAAATTGTTAACTCAAACACAACTCACACAACCAAAAGGCAACCCATACATAATGATGTGTGTTTTGTGATTGATTCCAAATATCTCACTTATCTTGCGAAACTTCATGACTTTAACAATCCAATTGGACATGTGAACTTTGCCATAATGGCTGTGGGCCTAAATGTGTGATTCCCAGGGACAAAAAGAGGACACAAACAGCCACAGTAGTGCGAGGCCAAGCAAGGCAAACCATAGGGGCATCCCGTTAGCTTGTTACTAGTGAACTGTAGATTATTTAGCAAACAGCCAAACATGCAGATTTAAGAGTACTCACCGTGGGTACGGGTCGGTGAGTCTGTGTCCCTTAGACCAGCATGTCCACCGACCGCGACCGGATGGAGAAGTCCAAGCACAATCTCCTCAGCAGGGGTAAACTCCAATTTAGATGGAAAGCCACCGCCAGTTTTCAGGCTGAAAAGAGAAAATCGTTTGGTACTCAGAAAAGGTGCATACAGTACATCCAAAACATTAGATTTAGCGTAAACATTTAGTTACCTGTAATTATGCCTTTTAATTTCTTTTTGCCGTACAGCATACTTCAGATCAGAGATTTTCTTCTGAATTTGGGACACATCTTTCCTCTCTTCCCCCACTGCATTTACTTGTCGGAGGATGGTTTCAAACAATTCCATCTTGCGCTGCTTGGTGGTGTGTTTGGATTTGCTCCCATATAGCTCGTCATAGTATAATGTAAGGCCACTAGCCAATGCCATATTTTGGTCATGGGAGAATCTCCCACTCAACTGGCCGAGGCGCAATGTGCGGCCAGATGGTTGGCTTGGCTGCTCCTCCATGTGTGCAGACACATGTGGTGACATTATGGCCTGGGGCTGGGTAGGGGAATGGCCGGATTGGTGGCTTCCCAATGACTGGACTGGACTGGCCAAGGGACTGGGTGTTCTTGCGTGGCTGGCCACCGAACTTCCAGGTGTAGATGTGGTCATGGGGGCAATTCGGGGCCCTCTTGGGGGGCTAGGTTCCCGGCTGGTGCCAGGTCGGGGGCTCTGTTCCCGGCTGGTGCCAGGTCGGGGGCTTCTGGCCCTGGATTGGGTTCGGCGGGCCCTGTAGGGGCTTCTGGCCCTGGATTGGGTTCTTCTGGGCCTGTAGGGGCTTCTGGCCCTGGATTGGGTTCTTCTGGGCCTGTAGGGGCTTCTGGCCCTGGTTGGTGATCTGCGGCCTCTGGATGGGCTTCTGGCCCTGGATTGTGTTCGGCGGGCCCTGTAGGGGCTTCTGGCCCTGGTTTGGGATCTGCGGCCTCTGGATGGGCTTCTGGCCCTGGATTGTGTTCGGCGGGCCCTGTAGGGGCTTCTGGCCCTGGATTGGGTTCTTCTGGGCCTGTAGGGGCTTCTGGCCCTGGATTGGGTTCTTCTGGGCCTGTAGGGGCTTCTGGCCCTGGTTGGTGATCTGCGGCCTCTGGATGGGCTTCTGGCCCTGGATTGTGTTCGGCGGGCCCTGTAGGGGCTTCTGGCCCTGGTTTGGGATCTGCGGCCTCTGGATGGGCTTCTGGCCCTGGATTGTGTTCGGCGGGCCCTGTAGGGGCTTCTGGCCCTGGTTGGTGATCTGCGGCCTCTGGATGGGCTTCTGGCCCTGGCTGGGCTTCGTGCCCTGGATTGGGTTCTTCGGCCTCTGGCTGTGCTTCGGGGCCTGGATGGGGTTCGGGCCCTGGATGGGGTTCGGGCCCTGCTGCGGGGCATGGGTTTCCGAACTGCCCTACTTGAAGGCATGGCCGGTGTGGGCTCACTGGTGCTGCCTGTTCTGGGGGCAGAGGTGGTGGGTGCTGCAGTTGCCAGCTTTTTGGCTGCAGGAGGGGCACGGGGCTTGGGGCCCCTTTTTTTGGTACCTGAGGGTCCAGGGTCCCTTGGTGGGGCCGAGGTGGGAGTCTTGGCTCTCAGTTTTCGGCCAGCTTGCTGGGACCTTGTTGTGGGGCCCTCCGCGGTCTTGCTTGGCTGGGGTCGCTTGCTCATCGCCTTTTTTGGTGCCATCGTACACAAATGCTCAAAGAGAATGAGCTTTGGGTGCAGGGACCTTTAAATAATGAGCCCAGCGTGTGACGCCTATGCGCACGACTACGCGCTCGTACGAACGTACGTTCGAGCGGAACCAGGAAACCGCTGGGGTTTCACTTATCTGCTGCCTGGAAGAAGCATAAAGATGGCGCCCACTATCTTCACCCGTCAACAGGAAGAGATCCTCATGCTGGTAAGTGGCTGCCTGTGCATTTTAATCGAATAGTCAATGATGGCCTAAATGTAAATGATGCGTTTGGAACTAGTTTGGGGTATCTAAATGTTTAATCACTGGCTCCTCACACTTCATCCTCAAGGGCCGAGCCTGGCCACGTTTTCAACTGTCTATGCTGATGTCCTAATTCGGCCAATTGCTCCGGCTTAGCAACAGTTAATTGACCTGTGGAGTAGCGGGGCGAGCTGGCAAACCTGGCCTGTCTCGGACCTTGATGCGGATGTTTGAGGAACACTGTTTTCCTAAGCCATAAAAACACAACGGGAAGCCACACACGTGGTCCAAAAGCCGAAGCATTAGGCTACATCTTGGATGTTTAAACCATCCTAACATGCCATAGATGCAGGTGGCCTGATTCTTGATGTTGGCTATTATCTGTATGTACATGGTGTGTGATACATATAACATAAGACCAGACTGTCAATCACAGTCAACGTCCTCTTTAAGGCACTCCCCAAAAATGGCGGCCACTCGAAATGTGTGTGTTAATGACATTAAATTCTCAACTTGTGATGCAACACATATGGGTCTGTGTGTAAAAGTAAAAGCTCTGTGACCATTATGTTTTTCAGATCATGCTTCAGCGCCGGTATGACTTCGCGCCCAATGTGTGCGAGAAAAGGGACATCGCCCGGGAGATCATCGCGGAGATCCACCGTGTGACCAGCACCACCTTCACTCACACCCAGATAATGCAGCATTGGTCGGACCTGAAACGTCTGCACATGCCCCGGGTGCGGAGGTATTTTGGGATCCATTTCCCAAGTAAGTACAAAGCAATTGCATGGTATATGTTCCAAATGTCTAAGTTATGCCTTTATTTATAATGACTTTTCTTTGGTAGTGTTGGAAATGGATTTCAGAATTCGCCGCACCCGGAGACGTACAGGCCGACCAGTGCTGCATGACTCTGCATCTGTGAGTGAAGGTGGTGGATCTCCCGGGCGACGGACCTACCCCTCCTCTGTGGCCTCCTCAGACCAGCCCCTGGACCTTACCACAGAGGAGGGGCCAAGGCGCGTGGGCGTGGAGTCATACCTGGCCACGCATGGGGAAGGCTCTGGTATGTCACTCTTCATGTATAGGCACAAAGATATACATGGCAGGCCAAAAACTAAGTTATCCTTTATTATGTATTTGTAGAAGCTTCTGGAGCGGGTGAGATAGTGGAGGAGGAGGCAGCAGAGATGCTTGAAGTCGATCCTGGCGAAGGTGAGTGATGTCAGCCAGACTGGGAGCCAGATATGTTTGGAATAGTGACTCTATACAAGTACTAACCAAATGTCACATGTTTCTCCAGGGACTTCTTCACAGCAGAGCCAGGACCAAGGGCAGCCTGTTGGCCCCAACCAGCCATCTGTCGGCCACCAACTCCGTAAGTCTCCATGCCATTATTCATATTAATGTTTGCTTAGCTAATAACACACACATAACTAAAGGCGTAGCCAATGTGTAGTTCACACTTTCATGTGGGCACTTCGTTAGCTTAAAGAGGACCCTAACTAGTATTAAGAACCAAAGACTTAGCCATCACACTGTACCTACAGATTAGAAACATGGAAAAACACCCTTCACCCATCTAATGCATGTTATTAGACTGAACAAAACCAATATTGGGGAATATGGAATGCGCAATATTTACAGGCAGCATGGGATACAGATTGAAAAAAGGAAGGTGCTGCCATGCATTGTGTGAGTGATGACCTTTCCCTCAACCCAGCTACGCTCGGGATTCCCAACGCACCACTGTAACCTACTCCCCTGTACTTTATCCAACTCTCCACTCCTCATTAAGTGTTATGCTTCAGAGTCCAGATGGCGGCGCTGTAATCCCCAAAAAACCCTAAATAACTTTGAGGTGGTGCAGAATCATTTGTGAATAGTTATTGGTTTTCATTAAATAATGTTGAAGGTCCGGTTTAAGGAGTTTAAACACTTACCTGTGGGAAATGCATTAACTGTATCCCTTTGAAGAAGGACATATGTCATGCATTTACATGTATTTGATTAACCCTAAATCTATTTCCAGCATACAAACCGGTCTGGGACTCCTATTTATGTTTCTTTCTCTATTGGTTACAGGGATGATCCCCCAAACCTTGGTGGGAAAAAAAAAAGAATGAAGGAGTTGGTGGCCGAGCTGCTGGCCATACAGGCGACGTTGGGGCCAACAGATGAAGAAGACGAGGAGGATTAGTGCCCTTGGTCCTGGCTCCTTTGTTAAAGTTGTTTTTACATTTTTAAAAATTTTAACAATTGGTTAATCGTTTTTGATAAAAACAAAAAAAGATGTTTTTTAAAAAAAAAAAAAAAAAAAAAAAAGGTGTTTTACTGTTAACAAAATAACACATATTTCTATGTGTTTTTCCTTGAAGAAAAAAAAAAAAAGGTTTACCAAAAAAAACCCATAAAAAAAAAAAAGTTTTTAAAATTATTCCACAAAAAAAAAAGAAAATATTTTAAATAAATTATATTTTAAGCCTTCCGAAATGTGTCTTTTCTAATATGCACACACCCAAAAAATTACACAAACCAGAAACAACACACTTAGAAACATATAGACATATGTAAATTATGTGATATTCTTACGTTTTATGGACCGAGAAATGAAGTGGGATGCAGCCGCTAAGGGGTTTAGGTAAGTTTGAGGGACAGAGAAATGAAGTGGGATGCAGCCGCTAAGGGGTTTAGGTAAGTTTGAGGGACAGAGAAATGAAGTTGGATGCAAGCGCTAAGGGGTTTAGGTAAGTTTGAGGGACCGAGAAATGAAGTGGGATGCAGCCGCTAAGGGGTTTAGGTAAGTTTGAGGGACAGAGAAATGAAGTTGGATGCAAGCGCTAAGGGGTTTAGGTAAGTTTGAGGGACCAAGAAATGAAGTAGGATGCAAGCGCTAAGGGGTTTAGGTAAGTTTGAGGGACCGAGAAATGAAGTTGGATGCAAGCGCTAAGGGGTTTAGGTAAGTTTGAGGGACCGAGAAATGAAGTTGGATGCAGCCGCTAAGGGGTTTAGGTAAGTTTGAGGGACCGAGAAATGAAGTGGGATGCAGCCGCTAAGGGGTTTAGGTAAGTTTGAGGGACCGAGAAATGAAGTGGGATGCAGCCGCTAAGGGGTTTAGGTAAGTTTGAGGGACAGAGAAATGAAGTTGGATGCAAGCGCTAAGGGGTTTAGGTAAGTTTGAGGGACCAAGAAATGAAGTAGGATGCAAGCGCTAAGGGGTTTAGGTAAGTTTGAGGGACCGAGAAATGAAGTTGGATGCAAGCGCTAAGGGGTTTAGGTAAGTTTGAGGGACCGAGAAATGAAGTGGGATGCAGCCGCTAAGGGGTTTAGGTAAGTTTGAGGGACCGAGAAATGAAGTGGGATGCAGCCGCTAAGGGGTTTAGGTAAGTTTCTGGTTGAGGGTGCGCATGCGCAAGATCTTATAAACATACGAACGCACGAATCTAAGAGGCCAAAAACCAATGAAAACCAGAGGCTAACGCAAGTAATTGGAAGAGGTTGACGATGGAAGCAGCCGAAAAAACAGGCTGCCGCCGCAACAGGTGAGCACATGAACGTGATTTTTACGATTGGCAACTGACTGAGGCAAGTTCGGGAGATATCATACGAACGGACGTATCTTTTAGGATAGAAACGTATTTGCTTATTGAATCACTCGCAAGTTCATACGAACGCACGAGCGGACGTGAAAAATAGGATGATCGTGAGCCAAATCCAAGCTGTTACATGTTTCTTTGAATCAACCCAATAGTATCATTTTAAGATATTTTAGCCAGGGCAGAGCACCCGTGATCCTGTTTGGTAAAATAGCAACTGCTGCTATTATTGTACCTTATCAAATACAACAGATACCATAATATTCCCAGACTGAAAATGTATAGTGCCCCCTGATTGTATTTCTTTCTTTCTTTCTTTTTGTGGCATGTGCATCAAATTCTGATTATTATTAATGACTAGGGACATATTGACAAACTACAATGCAGCTTAATCAATACATGATACAATGGCAAAAGTCAAAATCCTTCTTCTTCAGTAGGATTGTTACACTTCATAATTGATACCAAGGGACCTAATGTTTTGTGGACAAATAGAGATGCATCAGTAATAGTACCTTCCCCACAATGCATGTCCCCAGTGTAATAACCCTGGAACTTTCTGAAATTAGCATTTTCATTGTGAGCAAAATATGTCAACACAAGCCTATTGACACCTCTGTTGGGAACTTATGTTTCAAGAGTACATGGTAGCACGTAACAACCATGCAAGGATGAAAGATGTCCTGGTAGCACCAGATGTTTACATGTTTCAGTAGCCCCAGAAGTCATGTGTAGCTGGTATAAGCAGTGCAACAAAGACATGATTACTGCATGTAAGTAAGTAGCAATAATAAAATATGAAAACTGAATCATTATTTTATTCCCAGTTGTTATATTATTAATAGAAAAAGATGTGTAGACATATTATTGAGGATGAGGGGTTTGGAGATGACTCTTATCACTGCTCTGCAAGAATAATAGTGTGTTTGTACTTTATCCCATTCCGTATTTGCTGAAAACAGAAAGGCTTAGGCTGTGATTGCAAAACATTTTTGATAAATTTCATAGTTATGACCATATAATATGTCTAGGTCTGTTTTACCTGGCTAAAATTACATTGATTTCCTCATACAAAGATAGCTGTGCTGGGAGTAATGAAACTAGGACTGGAAGTTTTACATCTCGCTCTGCTGCTTCTCTTCCTGGCATTGTACAATGTAACAAGCAGGATGAGTCATGTTCTTACATTGTAAAAAGCCAACCAGCTCCATGTTGTGTGTTACAGCCAGGCTTGTGATGGCTATACATTCTAATAAGAGCATCAGCAAAGACATCTCTGAAGAATGCTGTACATCTCTGAGTTGCATATATGATGATAGTGTATATATTATAGAATACTTAAAGATACAACATACAAAATATGTAGGCCCATTTATATATGGGCATCCTGAGGTTTAAATGCCTCTCTAGTTAAGGATTGGGTTTACTGGGTTGGAATGCACACACTGCACATGCCTGTCTGGAATACCCTATTGGTGGAATATTTGGCAGCATATTTATGCCAAAATTAAACATATAAGGCAACTGGACTTGCTGTTTTAATTTTTAGAAGACTCCAGCATGATTTGTCAATTCATAATGACTTGTATTGGAATCTAGCAGCAATGCGTCGTAGCTCCAATGCACATTCTCAGTTGCAGTCAACAGTTGCAGAGATTAAATTCAGCAGTAAAGTGTCCAGCTTTTAGGTAAAATAAAACGTAACTTTTAATCCAGTATGATTATATATGATTAAAGGCTGCGCTCAGTCCGAAACGCGTTACAGGTCCCTGTGGTGGGGCTGTCCTTTTTGCTTGGTCTGGAAGATGTATGCTGGACATTAACCATTACCTTTTTTACATATGGATTTATGCTCTTTTTTAATAGAACTCTGGATTAAAAGTTAAGTTTTTTTACAAGCTGGACACTTTACTGCTGAATTCTTGAGTCTTGAGATTGTACCAAGAGATCTCCAAGTTAGTGCTTCCGTTCTGTGCTGGGTTAGCTGGTTACTTTGAAATATATTTTTAACAGTTGCAGAGAATCGGTGGACTTTTTTCCCCATAATTTCAGCAAAGTAGGAAATGTAGGTGTCCCCAGAGTTTTTGAAGCATTATGCCCCACTGAAAATGGGACACGTGGTCAGTTTATTTAATGTGGCTGTCCAGGTTCTTTATAAAGAGGATTTATATCCCCAAGGGATGTGTTTAGGAAGGTGAGTAACTCGTATTTACCCTTTTATAATATTTTCTCTTAACAGGAGTTCTAAAATTGTTGTAGTGCTGCACTAACGTTTTTTCTTATTGGTAAATCTCTCAGCTAAGGAGGAAAAATATATCGAAAATGTGGCTAGCGTATAATAACTTTCAGAGTTTGACCACCAAACAATGTTCAAGAAAGGTTTAGAAGAGAGGTCTGGTGTTCTATCCACTCCAAAAGCTTTATTTCAGGCAACTAGTAGAACTGGTTGAAGTTCATATGAAATGAATCACAAACACAAAGCAATACTGTTTAGTCTGTATAGAGTTTTATTATAGGTTACATGGAAACAGCATCTTGATTTTGTTTGAGAGCAAATAAATCAGTTTGTGTGCTGCCTACTTCCCATTCTATTACCTGATACTTGAGATGGAACAACAAAGGCAAAAGAGAACAAAACAGGCACCAGAGAATAGTCACCAGAGAATAGTCAGCAATATTTGCTCAAGCCCCCTGTTATTAGAGACAGGAGTTTTACACCTGAGACACACCACTCACTTTCATACAGTGAGGCTTGTGTGGAAATACAACTGTTGATTGTGTGTTATAAATTCTTTATTGTGCAAATATAACAATGTAGAAGACTTGACATCCTTGTGTGGTAGCTAGTGTGACATACCCCAAATTAATAGATAATATTTTAATGCCTAGAGCTCAAGGCCTGTCACATACTTGTCACACGGGGCCACCCACCTGTTTATTCAGCAATCCCATCAGGGAAATTCCACTTTCTCTACTTTCCATACTGTAAAAGGTATATCATATACATAAATACAAACTAAATCACAGGAATTATGGGTGCAGTGTACTTTGAAAGATCCTTCAAGCAGATTTGTTGGGACATTGGCTGGGTTTTTTTTTCTGGAGTAAAAGTAAACAAGGGGTTGACCAAGTTAGAGAAATACATTCTTTTTTTCCCTTTGAAAAAATAGTTTGCCTCTGCATTACCAAGCATTACATACTGCTGTATGAAAAGGTTGGTCCTATGGCTCCTGTGCGGGCTCTTGTCCTATCAGAGCCGTATGCCATGCATATGTAATTTGGCAAATGGCTCTGACTGGACAAGAGCCCATGCATACACCATAGGACTGGGGGGGGGGGGGGTGTCACACAGTGCCCAGGGGGCAAGGGACAAAATTTGGGATAGTCAAACCCATCCCAGGTTTGGTACCACTTTAATGCCAATACAGATACAGACACACTGTGCTGCTTTTCTTTACTGGTGGATCCCGCTGCTTTCATTCACTGCCAAGTCCTGTTTGGTGCGCAGTGAAGGGAGTCAAGTCACTCCAGCTCTCCTCACACAGAGCTGAGATCCGGTGGGGGGAGAGGGGGCGGATAAGGGGAGGGTTAGGGGAGGATTAGGCAGGGAACGATGAGGCAGGGAGGAGGAAGCCAGTTGCCAGACGCTGGGCAGCGGACACCTGGCACACTCATCTAACAAGTGAAGGCAGTGCAGCAGCAGAAGCGGGAGTCTGGAGCCCCGATGTCGGCTCCAGCGCTGTCTTGTACTGCACCACAATGCACTGCGCCTGGGGCACAAGACCCCCCTTGCCTTTTTTCTAAGAGAGAAACCTGCATTTGCCTTTTATTGTCTATCAGGTGTAAATTTTCTCCTGGCTCTGAATCAACCCCAAGGTAGACAACCAAAGTCAGTGGCAGTTTTCTCTCCTAAAAAGGAGTGAGAATTCTCACCTGGCTCTGAATCAACCTTTTGTTGTTGTTTCTCTGGAGATACATTTTGGCCCTTATTTATCACGGGCTAGCGCCAGGTAGTGTCTGACGAGCGCCAGGTAGCGGCAGCTAACGGCGACTACCGACTCAAGTACGCCCGGCGGCGGTCACAATGACGCATTTATCAAGCAAAATGAGGCTAGCGCCGGCGAGAGCGACGGCTAGCGCGGCATTCATCATGAAGCCGCGTGGACCGAACAGCGCCGCTGCAAATTCCCTCACAGCGCCAGGTATGAGCTGTCGCTCCCTGGCGATGTCCAATGCATTTCAATGGAGCAATCTATAATTAATCATAATTAATTGGTATTATTTATTTTTTTTTTTTTATGTCAAAAATTCGGAGACCACTTCTGCAATGTTAGGATTTATTTTTAAGTAAAAAAAAAATTAAAAAAAAATTTGTGCAGAATTGATCTAACAGGTCTGAGATTAATGTATTCATATTACAAAATGATTATAAAAACATGTATAATGTTACATTAAAAAAATATGGTTGTTTAGGGGTTAAAAACTAGTTAATACCCATCGCCGCCAGCGCTCTGGGGTTTAAACAAGGAATGGAAAGCGACAGCACATTCGGAGCATCATTTTTTAATGAATATGAAGCTAGCCGTTCGCTCTGGCCATTCGTTGTCAGGCGCTCACATACAACGCTGAACCTGTGAAACAGCGACCCCCCAGCCCGTATTCAACATTACCGCACACCGACTGAGTCGCTGTCATCAAGCTAACGCCGGCCAAGCACAGCGAATACTGGCTGGCGCTGAAAAAATCACGCTACAGTCGCTCATCTGGCGCTACCTTGCGCTATTAATGAATCGGCCTCCCCGTCACTATTGATCTCAGCAGGTAGAGTGTCTGAGATCAGCTGCCTGGGTTTACAGAGTCACACACTTCCTGCTTTGCTACCATAGTGCATAATGTAGCCATTACTGACATTTATTTGCAGATGAAAGGTAGTTAAGCATGAAGATGAAATTCCATTTAGTGGGAACCTGAGAAAAGTTAGATCACGCTTTCTGTGCAAAACAGGGAACAGCGCACTTGCAAAAGCCTCTGTTCTAATGTGACAAAGAATTAGCAAGTTTTGCAATTTGCACGTTTTTTATTCCATATTTAGACCCACTAAATAATGTATGTAATTGAAAGGTCTGTCCAGACACCTAATCGCTTCCTGAGTCTCATGAGGTGCAGGCCCATTCATAATTTCCCAGCAACCTTCTGGGTGGACATACGTTAGTCCCAGTGACTGACCATGCGGCACACACTGCTATGTTGGGGGCATGCTGCAGACACTGTGGGTATGTTTTCTTACACTTGCCTGGACAGTTGCTTTAATATTAGATTCTCTTATGTTCATGCGGGTTTAATAGCATACCCCGTGGTCCCAGTTTTTAGAAGACCCAGAATAGGTGACAAATACACCAATAATTTCCTACCTTCTGGCTGAATTTGGTCAGCAATTGGAGCTAAATTTAGTGACAAAGTTTGGATAACTATCCTTATCCTAATGTACCGGTATGTGTAAGTGATAAGAGAACTGCCCCAGGAAGGGTCACACTGGCTCACTGGAGGACCAGAATTTCCTCCAATAGGCCCCTGCTGACGGATTCTGTGTTAATTAGTGAGGCAAAAACAGCAGCAAGGCAATATCTTACCTCATTTACTTTCCCCACAGAGTGCCCAGGATCAAGGCTGTGGGTTACTACTATGTGTTTTCACTAGGTCTAAATAAAAAAGTGTCCCAGAGCATTATCATTAGGCCTGTATTACCCAAGGTGTGTGGGCTCAAGAATTTGGTTGGGCTATTTATGAAAAACGCATGAAGCATCTAAACTCTCTCTCCCTCTCTTTCTCTCTTTCTCTCTCTCTCATATATATATATATATATATATATATATATTATAGTGCGGGTCAATAAACAATAGGATAAACTGCTTACTTATACAAACTATATAAATCACTCATTTATTTTATATCAAGAATTGTTTTACTATTTGGTAGTCGAACAAGACACACAATTCCTAAAATGATTTGCTTTTCTGCCTATACAGTATGTGGCTATAAAGGACACTAACCAAGGCAATTTTGTGGTCACCTTCTGACCCCTCAGCAGATAGGGCCATGTTCAAATAAAGTGAAGCTGTGCTTTAATTAAAATCCTCTGGAAAGTTAAGTAAATTGACCTATTAAAGATTAATGTATGTGATTATCATGATGGTTTAGAGGACTGTAAATTATATTAGGATGCTTTAAACAATTGATTATGCTCTATTAATTGAGGCAACAAAAGCTTGGAAGAGCAATAGTCAAATGTTTACAGGGCTTTAGAGGGAGAAAATGTTAACAGACGTCAAGTGTTTGCAGGGGATAGATTACCTATAAAAAATATATATTTTAATAGTACATTGAGTTTAGATTGTTTTTCCATCCTATTGTCAAACTGACTTTCTCAGGCAGCTAGTAACTCACCTGAGGTACCTCTCCTCCATTTCATGCAGTGTGCTTTAGCTCCAAAGTCTGCCCTTCCTATCCTTTTCACCCCTCTACAACCATGGTTCAAATGTGATCATGTGGTTGCTCATGTCCCTCAGCAACTCCGGTAAGCACAATCACTGTGTCTTGCTTATGCTGGGAGAACTGTGGCATATAAGACAAGGCCAACCGTGTGACCACATTGGTGAGTGGTCAAAAGAAAGGAAAATAAATGATTGTGACATAAGGGAAGCAGGGGTGTCAAACTCATTTTCACTGAGGGCCACATGTAATGTGTAATGTCAAAACGTAAAACAAAATGTCAAACGCAAAACAAAATGCAAGCACGACCAATGAAATGTATGGTTACAGACATAGATTTTTTTTTTTTTCTGAGGACAAATGCAGGCACAGAATGATTTTACTCAGGATAGATGCAGATGCTGAATTGTTTTGTCTATAATAGCCACAGAATTATTTTGCCCAAGGCAGATGCAGAAGCAGAATTATTTTGTCCAGAAAAGGCACCAAATGATTTTGCCTATGGCAGACACAGATACAGAGTTATTTTGCCAAGGACAGCCTCGGAATTATTTTGCCCAGGGTAGATACCTAAATTGAATTATTTTGTCCATGATAGCCATCACTCAACAGCACCACACTCACCAGTGTCAGCAGCCTTGGCATAGCTGGGTGCACTAAAAAGAGTGCTTGAGTTTGACACCTGTGTTCTACAGCATCTACAGTACATTGCCGAAAATGGAGGAGAGGCACATTAGACAGGGTTCAGGTGAGCTCCCTTTAAAGTCTAGCAACCACCCACCTCAAGGCTATAAGACTCTAGGGGCAGTGGTCTCCCTCATCATGGGGCATCCCAAATTGAAATGTGTAGGTACCCCCGATGGTCCGGTTTACTCACCTTTTCCCAGAGCCTTCACCGCTTCTTGGCTCCGCATCCCCAGCATACCTCCATTCAGAAAGGCCTGGTGCAGGCACACCCATGACTAGAGCTACGCAGGGATGTGGTCAGTGATAGAAATTCTACTGCAAAGAAAATACCTCTAAAAGTGCCTGTGGAAATTCCAGACACAATTATTAATATGCACAATAAGTATGCATAAATAAGTACAAAGGAAAAGGTGCAGCACTGACCTGTGCAGAGTGCAGGCTGGGAAGCGCGCTCTTATACTCACCCTAGTTACTGTATTCTGCTTCCCATTATCCTCATCTCAGGCAGGTAACATATATGTCCCATGATGGTTTACGTCACTAGGAGAAAGGAGACACACACTCCCTGTGGACATGGCAGGGGGAATATAACGTACATAGGGGGCATTCAAGTACAATGCTGGGGGTGCCAGCACAGAGCCAGAAAGCAAGTTTCATCAGTCGGCTCAGCGCCCCTTGCCTTTCTGGCACCCAGGGAGATAGTTCTACAGGTGAGGTGCAGATTTTCTCCAGTGAAGTAAGGATATTTTTAAAAGATTGTAAACAACAGCACTCTATGAGGTATCAAAATGGGTTGTGTGGGTGACTTGGGTGTCAGAAAGTGGAGGATAATATGGGGGTAGAACGGGAATGAGTGAATCCTAGTACAGGCTGCAGGTGAAGTGTGCTGAATGCTGGGGGATACACCCAACCAAGTAAGCCCTAAATCAGCTGGAGTCCTCCAAGAATTCTTCCTGTGCTCCCTATAGTCAGTCTATCCCTGCTGACAGAGGACCTACATTTTTCCAATTTTAAGATAAAGTCATAATTGATTCCCTACATATGAAATCACATTTTAAATCTCTCTCCGCCAAACTCTACACACACATTCTCAATCATCTTGTACATCTTAACATTTAGAAAGCATGTTTCAAATATTAAAAATATTTGGAATAGCAAACAAGACTTAGCTTAGGAGGGCCTCCAGTCCCTAAGTCCTAATCTTCCTGGTCACAGCAGGTACTAACTTAGAGGCAATAGTGGCAACAAATTGTATATTCATTTTAGCTTATAAGAGAAATCTGTTTCTGGGGGGTGGGCTTCTTACATTCTATTTACAGTCATCTGAGTTAGGAGGGATTGCACCCCTTTGCCACGCGTTTTGCTTCTATGCCACCTTTGGAGATTTTCCCAGGCTTGGGTGCAGGGCTGTTCTATATAGCACACAGGAAAGCATGGAGATTGGGAGGCCGATTCATTAACAGCGGCAGGTAGCGACAGTTGAGCGACTGTAGCGGCATTTTCAGAGCGCCCACTAGTAGTCGCTGTGCTTGTCCGTTGTTCTGTAGTTGATAGCGACTCAGTCGGTTTGCCGTAATGTTGAATATTGGGTGAGGAGTCGCTATTCGACAGGTTCCGCGCTGTATGGGAGCGCATGATAGCGACTGGCCCGAGCGACCGGATCCCACCATATTCATTAAAAAATCACGCTCAAAAAATTCTTGCGCTGTAAAATTCATGTTTAAACCCCAGAGCGTTGGCGGCGATGTGTTAAAAGTAGTTTTTTAACCCCCAAACAACCATATTTTTGGAAACCAAAAAAAAACAAGTTTTTTAAATAATTTGGTAATATGAATACATTAATATCAGACCTGTAATATCAATTCTGTACAATTTTAATTTTTTTTATTTTTTTCCCTTTAAAAAATTATCTAAAATGGCAGAAGTGGTCACAGAATTTTTCACATTCAAAAAAAAAAAAAAACAATTAATAACAATAAATTATGAATATTTAAAGATTGTTCCATTGAAATGCATTGGAGAGCGCCAGGTAGCGAGAGGTCATACCTGTCGCTGTTCAAGGTCGGACGCTGGCGCTGTGGGCTGAGGCTGGAATAATGATGAATGAGTGGCTATCTGGCGCTATCTCAGTCGCTAAGCAGGATTGGCTTGATAAATGTGTGATTGTGGTGGGGAGCCGGCGTTCTCGTGGCGGGGCCCGTCATTACCGGCCGCTCACCAGTTGCTACCTGTCGCTATTCCTTCATAAATAAGGGCCTTAGCTTACAATGCAATGTGCACAAGATGGCTGTCAGGATGAAAATGATAACGACTTAGCTGCTTAGCCTGCATGTCATCCCAACTGCAAATTGTTTTACATTTGACCGGAGTGTATCCTAAATTAGGCTTTGGGGCTGTTTATTTTATGCATTTATCCAATAAAAGTTGATGCAGTTATCCATTATGATAGATAGACATTTAATGGGATTCAGGAGACTTCCATCTTGCTGATGTGGTTGTCCCTCTCTGCAGACATTTGCCATAAAACACGACTGCTATTCTTGCCAACTTTCTCCTTTAGCGTGCTATTTTTGAAGAGCAATTTAGCACAACTCAGCAGGTTTGGATAGTTGAGTGAAAGACAGTGAAAATATATAGTAACCATGCTTGAGTAAGTGATTAATGCAATATTTAACCTGTAATTTGCTGGTCTAGATGTATTTGATGTACAGACAGATTACATTGCCTGGGGTAATTTTGAACCCCATGGTTCCCACTGGCTTCCACCCAAAGGACACTTGACCTAGAATGGGGAGTGTTGTTTTTATCCGTACCTAAAATAAACTGAAGCACCCATTAGGCCTAGATGTAGTACCTCACATAAATCCTGGACTCTGTTTTTCAGTGACTGATGCTGTCTGGGCCCAACCAACATACTACAGAATCCAGGGACTGTAACCTCGGAACATGCAACAGAAATCCCAATGTTGGTGGGGTTCTTGGTGTAAGACCAAACTAATAATTAGACTCTTCTTCCTGGGACATTAAGCCTGGTTTTGCTTCTTTGAAACTGTAACCAATTAAATGCCTAAAACCACTGTAAGGACTAACAACTTAGATGCAAAGATTTAAAAAGATATGGAGGCTGATTCACTACTAACGCCAGGCATTGCCAGATGAGCGTCTGTACAGCGGCGCTTAGAGCAACCGCTAGTAGACGCTGTAAGTGGGTATCAGGTGCTGTAACAGAGCATCTGGGTCACTCTAGTAACCTGGCTGGCACTGATGAATGTGATGTGTGTTGGGCGCTGTAACAGCAGTATAGCGCTGAAGCCGGCCACAGGTAGCACCAGGTCAGTGCGTCCGGCAATCTGCGCTCCACACCATATTTAACAAAACACTAGACACACAGAGTGTCGGCACCCTAAAGCTGGGCGCTGTAGCACAGAGCGCCAGATGCTGTGTGATCAAAGTCTGTTTTTGAACACATATACACTAGTAACAAAGCAAAAACACACGGAATGGCATTGTTTTAACACTGTAACAATAACTCTTTAGTGCCAGACCTGTAATGACAATTCTGTATAAAAATATTAAAAGTCAAAAAAGTTTCTAAAAGTGTTTGTTTGCAGCCAGGAGAGGTCACACAATGATTTGAGCAAAAAAAAAAAATTGCCAAACACACTATTTATACACAACTAATGAAAGCCCATTGAAATGTATAAGCGCTACAGAGCGACAGGTACTACATGGTGCTCCTGAGTGCCGGCGCTATACGCTGAGCCGCCTGGATTAATACATGTGACGCTACATGGAGCTGTTAGAGACGCTCACCAGATTCACTTTGTTAAATGTGGTTTTGCATACAGCGGCCAGCGTTCACCAGACGCTGCCTGTCGCTGCTAGGCACTACCTGGCACTATCCCTTCTTAAACAACCCCCTAAATCAAGGGGCAGCGCTGCCCTTGTCAACTGCCCTGAAGGCCACTGAACCTAATGGAGGTACCTCCACCACATATATATCACAACATTAAAAACTGATGTGGCAAGAAGGATTCTGGGGGATGGTTAAAGCTGTAATAAATCCACTGATGTTGTTAACCAATCAACAAACTGTTAATCCAGTCAAAACCAGTGTATGTAGAAAAGCTTTTCAAATGCTGGAAGTGGCAGCAGAGACAAAATGGCTGGGTGATGTGGCTGGGAAGTAAAAATATTTCTAGCAGCAGCAGGGGAAGAGCATCAAGTGAGTTTGTCTAGCTAAACCAGATGCACCTGCCATTTAATAGCATGCTGCATTTAAAAGATCAGTGGTCTGAAGTCTGAACCTGCTTAATTGTCACATGGTCTTTAAGTCATTTGTGGGCAGTGGCCAGCTGGCCACCAGACTATCAGCTTTAATGTGCTTTCTAGTTGGGCAATGAGTATACGTCATAGCTGATGTTGATGAGAGCATTGTAGGGACAGATCATGGGCACTCTAAAAGCAAGGATAATGAAGCTTTTGTATTATAGGGCAGAAGCTGTGGCCTGGGATGTGGCCAGCAGACTGGTCACATCAGCCATCATTCTTGAGACCTGCCAATTGGACATGGCCAAGGCAGTTGAAAAACCAAGCTACCGCTGAGCCGACTACGTTGCCTAAGGTACTCAGGTGGAGAGGGTGGAAGTTTGGGGTGTGGAGGAGAGAAATAAAGGTTTTGTGCCTCTTTAAGGCATCCTCACACTCTTCCAGCTCCTTCTCCTCCTCAAAAACATATTTCTGCCCTCATGTTAAGGACTTCAGCAGTAGGATTGCTGAAGAATTAGCTGGTATCAATAATGAGGATTCATCAACACGATGAAGGGGGATCATGATGAACTCTGGCTGAATCTCTGGCTTTCCCATTCACATTGATATCTGGATAAAAGTACTTCTTTGGTGAGGATCAGTGAGCTTTGATCAATACATTTCAGGTACTACTGGCTAGGGCTGCTTCTTGGCACTGACCATTTGGAATACTTCACTACCGCACTACCACTCATTTTCTATTTCCCACTGGCACTGTGTAAAAAATTCAAAGAGGAGAATGGAACAGCTTGACATGAGTAAGTCAATTACCCCCCCCCCCCACCCCCACCCCCACCCCCGCGAGCCTGGCCAGCACCAAAAAAGAGAACGATGGTGACCTGGTGTGTGTGGTGGAAACTTTGTGTCCTCCAGTACCTTGACTGGCATGGTGCACTGTATGGTAACTTGTTAAAGAAAGATTAAACATTATAAAATAAAAATCTGGATGATCTCTATAAGCCACCAAGCAGCTTGCTTGAAAGGAAATCCACACTAAACAATTAAGAAATTGAATTATATTAGTGTCATACTGTTAGATGCTGATCATATCTACAGTAACTGCAGTAATTTAAACTTTTTTCTGTATTAGAAAATACTTCAACAGGTCTTATACATACAACAGGTCTTATGTTGATTTTTGAATGCAATATGTAATATAATTGTGCCCACGTCCATAAGCTAGGCTATAATACAATCACTGCCACATGAGTTAGAATTTGTTCCTCAATAAGGGAAAAGATCCTACCTCTTACTGATACTACACATCAGTATTTGTCAACCCCATCAGTGCGGAATGAGTTTGTAGGGGCAGATTGAGCCCAGCATCTACCTTGAGCGAAATGACAGGAAAGAGGGGTGGATCCAGTAAGGGTGGCCAATCACCAAAGAGACCACTCCCTTCTTCTAACTTCCATCCTGTCCCTGGAGCCCAGCGCTGTACGAGTAGAACGAATTATGAAAGAGGTCTCGTTCACAGCCTTCATCCTGTAACAGTGCCACCTTCATTACCTTCATTCTTTTTGGATCACCCCAGACCCCCTGCCCTGCCTTCCTCCAAGCTTACCTCGTCCAGCCCAACTTCCTGCTGTTCTCCCGCTGCTTCAGTTTATGTGCATCCCCAGTTCTATGCATGTTCCCGTCCATCCATTGAATTAAATGGGCCAGTGAATGTGCGCATAGCGCTGATCATGCTGATCTGTGCGGATGACAGCAGGAGTAAACGTTTTCTTTTTACTGTAAAATTGGTGGTGGGCAGCACAGCCACCCTATGCCTGTGTGACTAGGGCTTATTTTCAAGGGTAGCGCTTATATTTCAAAGCATTTGTGAAAATGCTGAAAAATCCCACTAGGTCATATTTTTCAGATAGGGCTTGTTTTCACGGAAACACTGTAAATATTGCAAACTGGAGACATTATAGTTGAAGGGACTTCAGTGCATTGGTGGATGCTGACAGTGCATATTTTATTGACATATTCTATTGACATCATTTCCTTAATACCTATTAAAACACCCCAATGCCTGCCTTAATTATGTTTTATTTAACACATGTATAACATAATGCAAAACTGACACACTGTGCTCAGGAGTCTATTAAATCTATTAACGCTGTGTTCATTGTAAATAACATTTAGTGCACAAATAAAATATTAGTAATTAGATTATTGATATATTGCAAAGCTCTCATTGCAATCAATTATATAATGACTTTGTGAAAGTCAAATGACTCTACACTAACAGTATTGCTCATAGAAGCATATATGAAACGAAAACATCTCGATGGTTTCTTAATAATCCCCAAGGATATAATTTAGCCAAGACTACAGTCTTTATAGTTCATAATTAGGTTCAATAATGAAGCTTGTTTTGCTGACCTAGGTCGGAGCACAGCATCCACTGCCTCTGTGCACAGCGACCTTGCTCTCAGTGTGTATTGTTAGAAAATCCATTATTATCATCACAAGCACTTCACAGAAGTGGCTGTTTTGTGAATTGATGGTGTGATGTTGCCACTTTAGATAAAAGAGCCCATGAATTATTGACTTAATGAGTTAATGTTGCTTGATTTCACAACAAGGCCTTTATAGTCAATGTGCTTTTTACTGAGTGAATAATCCTAGTTCCTGTGAAGAAGAATACTACTAACAGACTGTGCATTACACCAGTGACTGTACCTCATGCCTAGATTACTTAATAATTCCAATTCCAATGCATTGGTCTTTTTTTAGAATCAGTTAAACCCCCAAAGTTACCCCAGCATTGGCTTTTCAAAACTTCCATGGCCAATATGATATTGCTGGAGTTTGAAGGACTATTTAAGTCCCTGTCCAGGCACACACTAAATTCCTTCAACCTTATGTGCCTTGGGAACAGTGTAAAAGAAGTAATTTCAAAGCATCTCAAACCAGCTATATGTAGAACCCTTAATGTATTCTTGGCATAGAGGTTGTTTTCTTTGTGTTCATTCCAGAGTGTGGCTGAGCTGGGAAGGACATGTAATGGCGCAAAGACAGCTGTGGCACAACTGCGGAGAGCTTCAAGCGACAGATTGGCTGTTAGACCACTTTTTTTGGACTCCTGGAAGAATGACATTGAAAGGAGGGGTCAACTTTGCAGCTTTTATAATACGCTGCAAGAAATGGAGGAGAGACACGTGAGACAGCCATCAGATGAGCTGCTTGCACCCTTATTATTGCCGTTGTGTTTAAAATCCCTTTAAGTGTTTAGGTCAGTAGGCTATGCCTTATACTGTCATAATGTTTCACTAAATTTTACATGTACACTTGCACTATTGATTCCTATGATTAGTCGCTGAAGGATCAGGAAGAAATGTGCACCACAAAATGTTAAAAATGTATAAGGAATCGTATGTTGTACTTCCAAAAGATAACATTTCTCCCATATCGGTAAAAGAGGATTTCCTGTGTAGCAAGAAGGGTGAGACTGAAAAAAGAATGTTTGGGGCCTAGATGTCAAATACAAGTGTAAGGTCCATCTACTTACATGTTTCCTGCTGCGTTTCCCACCTGCGCACCGAGCAGACTGTCGTTTGCCTAACAAGTAAGCTTTGAGCGCCCGTCCAGTGCGGCCGCTGCCTCCTCTGGCCGCCCTCACCCTCCTGCGGCCACGCATGCACCTTTATGCTCTCCAACGGTTGTTTCTCACCCATTGGACGAGATAGGACTCCAGGTTTAATTTCATCATCACCTTTAAACCAGGAGCCAACAATACTAAGGCTAATGCTTTGACTGGGAACTTTGGTGATTGTAGTGAAAGATTTGATATAAAAAAGCCCATTGTACCTGCTTTGTTTGTCCGATTTGTTTGATTCACTAGAAAAATTTCAGACAAATTCATCTCCTGGTAAACCCTCTCCCCCATTGTCACTTTGTTCCTCTTCAAATGCACCTATCGTTTTTGCAAGGGTTTCACAATTTAAAGTCGACGGGTTATTTGGGAAGTATTTACTTCTTGCTAAGCTTGTTTGTCAAAGCCTGTCCTGTTTGTTCTAAGTATAAAGTGCCTCATGGACTAGCCTGCCATGTTTAGGAATCTCTTATACCTGTAGAGATTCCTAAACATCCATGAACATTTCTATAGATTTTAGGGCTAATTTGGTTGTGTGGGTAACTTTTGAAGATGGTGCCCCTTCATGCAGGAGCAAGTAAAACCAAAACAGTGCTAAAGCTGTGGAATATAGCCTAACCCATACTGGGACTAGAGATGAGCGAACCGGTTCGGACGAACCGGAATTCGCTCCGAATTTCAGGAAATATTCGATTCGGCACGAACCCGAATATTTTGTGGTTCGTGCCGATTGAATTTTTCCTGAAATTAAAAAAAAAAAAATGCCGGCATGGTGGGAGCGGGCCGGCCGGCCCGCTCCCACCATGCTGGCATTTAAAAAAAAAAAAAAAAAAAAAAAAAAAGCATTTTTGCCGGCATGGTGGGAGCGGGCCGGCCGGCTCCGCTGTCAGCGGAACCGGCCGGCCCGCTCCCACCATGCCGGCATTTCAAAAAAAAGCAAACACTTACCTGCAGGTCCGGAGCGTGGAGGCCGGCGCCGCTCTCAGCTGTCATCTGAGGGCACGTCATCAGAGCGCTCCCACCATGCCGGCATTTATGATGGGGGACTTCGTAAAAGTTCGATTCGGCCGAACCCGAATTTCTTTGTGAAATTCGGCGAATCGGCCGAATCGAACTTTTCAAAAGTTCGCTCATCTCTAACTGGGACTATGCAAGCATGAGAAAAAGAAAAGAACCCCCATCAATCCCAAGCCATCAGCAAGCTGGTATACTTGGAAGAAGCAATAAATTCCTCCAAGAGGAACCATGGCCGGATGACTACATTCATGTAAGGAAAAGGTTGGCAGCTTGGATGTGGTACTGTTTCATCGTAATCATTCCTGTGTATGCAGTACTATCCCTGAGCAGATGGCTCTATTGGCTCCTTTGCCAGGGGTAATTAGCTGACACCTAAAAGCAATTAGCTGTGTTTAAATGGCTTTGCAGGACAGTTGCGCAGAAGTAGACGTACCTTGGCAACAACCAGACACGTTCATCTCTGCTCCTGATTCCGATATAGCAGCATCCTTCAGTACTTGCCTGTCATCCTGCTCAGCCAGACACCCATCCATCACCTACACACCCCTTTTCAGGTATTCATTTGGTTCCAGTTATGTCCATATCCCTAACACCAAGTCTATTCCTATCCGGTCTCTCATATGGATCCTCAAGCATGCTCACACCTATCTTCCAGCTTCCTGTTCTGCCAGATCCACCACCTACTCACCCTTGCTCCAGTTCCATGATACTTGTTCTGTCCAGATCCCTGCAGCCCAGTCCATTCTGCTCCTGCCCGCCATATCTATCCTTCAAGTTTCCTCATACTCATCCTGCAGCTTCCTGCTCTGTCAGAACCACCAACTACTCACCCCTACTCTGGTTCCTATATCTCTGTTCTATCCAGATCCCTATAGCCCAGCCTAGACGTACTCATCCTCCAGCTTCACATCCTAGTTGAGGTATTTTCCCTGTCCTTGAGACAGTGGCTTGTATAATCTGTATATATTAACAATTGTATATAGCGCTGGTTCTGAATGATCATCTGATTACAATAGCTCTAACAAGCGACAACCTATCCACTCACAAATGCATTTCTTAACCAGCTCACACGTCTATTCATGAAAATGAGCCATACGTTTTGATATACAAAGTAGATAAAGTATAAAAAAAACATTTGCACGCCCCTGTTAACATGGCCACATTTTTTAATGCAATATTTACTTTACAGAAAACACACCACCGGAGTGTCCTTGACACCTGAATGTTGTACAGATTTAGGTGTCTGTCAATGATCTGCACCCAAACCAAACATAATAGGGTTGATTCAGAGCCTGGTGAGAATTCTGACTACTTTTAAGAGAGAAAATTGCCATTCACTTCCATTGTCTACCTTGGGGCTGATTCAGAGCCAGGTGAAAATGTATAAAATGTACACTCTGTTGACAATGAAAGAGTTTTCTCACCAGGCTCTGAATCGACCCCAATGTTGTAATTAAACATGTGATGAGGTTAAGGCATTTTATTTTTTTTATTAGAGGGGTGGCCATAGACAGTAGAAGATGAGAGAAGATGCACTAATCTGTGCCAAATGTGATCAAAAGAAAATAAAAATTGGGGTACCTATATTAGAGGGCAGAAAGAAGGATGCAGCGTAGATACCTGCTTATCCTGTGACCCTAACTTTGAACTTACTTGCTATTAAATTGCAGAGACTGCCAACATTTTTCATACAGCAAAGCCTGCAACTTCTCTTTTTGCTATGCCTATCAAATATTCTGTCCAGTAGTTGGACTGGTACACAAAGGTCACATACAAGCCAGTTCACAAACAAAAATCCTATCATCTAAGGTGTAATACCACTAAATAGCTGTGCAGATGTGCCCCTCTAACCCTCCACAGAGCTACAAAGTAAATGCAAAGGTGGGTGTCCTATTGTAGAACATTTCCTTATTTCCTAGTTAATTTATTTCAAAAATGTGTTCATTTCATTATGTTTTGTCTGCTGATCAGGGGTGTGTTTCTCATTTCTCAAATAATATTTACTGGTGGTTTATGCCTGCAGTCTGTGTTCCTTGTCTGTGCAGATCTATGTTCATGATACACTTTTCTAACCAGGATCCTGGTCAATATTTTCCTGACCATATGCTTCCCTAAAGCCCTGTTTTTGTTTGTGTCTTATTCTTATATAAGTTTTTTGATGATTTGTGTCCTGATCGGAGGTTCTGTTCCTTTCCCTTGGCACAGCAATATGTTTTCCTGGTCCATGCGTGTGTTCTATGATCCTGGTCAGCACTCCTGGTCTGCATTCCTCAACCATGTAAGGCTCCAAGATTTTTGTTGCTGATCTGTGCTTCGGTACATGCATTAATTCAGTGTCTTCCTCCATAGGCCCAATACTGGCCTATGTCATGCTCCCAGGTCCTTTTCTTGCTCTGTGTCCTTCTCCTCAACAACTTTTGTATATACTGCAGTTCTAGTAGGGGATCATTCTCCACAAACAGATGTGAACTCTGCTAAGGCTTAACATACATACCATGGTTTGCATGCCATCCATGTATATGCAAATTGATCAGGGCAGGGACTATTAGCACTAGAACTCAAAAAGGTGTGTGCTTTTTCCCTTGATGAAATCATGAAATTCTACAAAAGTTATCAGTCTGATTAACACCAGATGAAACGTATTGGAGCTGGAAGAGAAAATGTACGACAGTTTTATTTTCAACAGGAAGAAAAGGTACAAATGGTAACAGACTATGGTGGAGGTAGAAACGGTTGAATATTTCTTAAAAATATAATTTCACAAAATTAAAAACGTGATATAAATATAGATACAGTGTTAATGCAGCAATATGGTTTGTCCAAACCACTGTCGTTGATTCTGTAATTCTTTCACTTTTTAGCATGAGGACATTTCTTGTCCCACTGTGGAAAACTTCATGGGCTAAACTTTGCACTGCCATCCAAGGCATTTTCTCCTGCAGATTTAAACAAGGACAGCATGAGTCCTTACAGGTTTCCACCACCAAGATCCTCAATGTTTAGAAACCATTTTCCCCTAGCAATACATATTTTGAGCCACTAAGCCTATATTTGCTACACTGAGAATGCTTTCAGTAAGTATCTTTTATGTATGATGAAACTACTTTTGTAGATGTATAATGAATACACTAATATATAATGGATTATTTTTATTTAAAAAAACAGACAAGTGTATTTTAAGAAGCTGGTTATGCCTTTTGGACTGTGTAATACCCTTTCAACAATTTTATCTGTACCACTAGAGAGCTTTTTACCTGGAAAACATTCACATTTTTTTCCGAATCTTTAAAGTGGACCAACACCCACGGGTGATCGGCCCGGGAATCTATAAGATTCCCGGGCCGATCACCCCCCACCCCGCGGGACATCCGAGATCGGGATGTCCCGCGGGGTGAAACCCCCCCAAACACCCCAAACTCCTTACCTTATCTTCGGCGGCGGCCGGCCGCCGCCGCCTCCCTCGCGCTCCTGTAGGCGTGCGCGCGCGCGCCGAAAGTGATGCGAGGGAGGCGGCGGCGGCGGCTGCCGCTTAGACGTTCCTGGACCTGGCTTGTACGTCGGCGCTGGGAGCGGGGAGAGGTGAGTTTTTCGGGGGGTTAGGGGGGGTTTCACACAGCGGGGCACCCCGATCGGGGGTGCCCCACCGAAGTGGACCAAGACCCAGGATAGTCAAAATCCTGGGTGTTGGTCCACTTTAATAACACCAGCTGCATGTTTAATAATTCTTTGAGAACCAAGCGGAAAAGTATCTTTATGCAATAAACAATGTTTCTAAGGTCTCATTTCACAAATATATACACCACTCTTGAGGGCTTTAGATGATCCACAGATGAACTTGTTGAATGATAATCAGTCCTTGTTGATAATCAGTCCTTGTTGATAATCAGTCCTTAATTTTCTTTTAGTATTGAAAAATCTTTCCTACCTGGCCCAGTCTTGAGCCATTGGTACCCTTTTTCCTGGAAGTAGACACCTCATCTGTCAGAGTAGGTGCTATCCTTGATGTTTCTCAACAAGCTGAAAACATTTCTGGAATTCTTTCCACTAAAAAAATACTTGGAGACAGGGAGCTTCTAACTCTTGAGTTGGTGCTTCAGAAATGGCACTAACCTCTAGATATTTCCCACCACATTCTCTGAGCTGACCAAGTAAATTTGTTCTAATCTTACTGGGAACTGTTATTCACAGAGGCCAGGCACTTAGATGAGGTTATTAGTTACAAGCGAGCAAGAAACTATACCCTCTCTTATTTATTCAAGATTATTGGTTATGAAGTTCTGCCTTGTCCTCACGCATTATTGAAATGGACTCAGATCTAGGCTGTTGTCACCGTTTTATAATTTCGAAGGGAATCTTGAGGCAGTGGGCCCTGCATAGTGACATCACCAGCCAGAGTGGTGAAACTGACCACCAGCCCACTATTGCCACAGTGGCCATCAGGGAAGCTGCACCCCTGACCCATCAGACATCCCAATTTGGCATACTTGTCAACAAGAATCTCAAAAATCAACCAAGTCTTCTTGACACACACGTGATGGCTGGCACCATGTGACCATGTGAGGCACCAAACATTGTATATGCATGCCAGCCAGGCAAACCCATGGGTATCCATCAGAGTGGAGGTGGCTGCCATGACCAAAGTTATATAGAAGGGTGGCAGGTATTTTTCCAGATTTTCAGCCTTACCAGGGTGATTAAAGTGGACTAGCATGTCAAGTCTTGGAGGGGAGCTGTGGTCCATTTTGACTTCAGTTCTGCTTTATATGAACGGTTTGGTATGTTCTTAGCTGCAAGGGAGTGAGTGATGGCGTGCGCTGCTCGTAAGTGCAGCTAGGAGCTCAATTTAGCTGCTCTAGCTGCAACGTGGGCTCAAGGAGAGGCGCATTAGCTTGGCGTTCTGGAGGGTTTCACAAAGCAGGGCGCCCCAAACCACTGAGCCCCAGGGGGAAGAAACAAAACTCGGGAAAGTGAAAATCCCAGGTTTTGATCCACTTTAATGCTGCTTCCTTAAATGCTTACCCTAACCTATTTACCAGACAGCAAACTCTTTTTCTCTGAATAACCTTTTTTGGAAATGTTTTTTTATCTTTGGGCATCACACAACCTTTTACCTATCCATCCTTAAATATTCATCCTCTGCCCTGATAATCTGAAAGTCAGGGTTTATTGCCAGAAAAATGGGGTTTGCTTGGATTTGGAAACCAGCAGTGTGACATATGCAAGGTGAAGGTCAGAAATCAGGAGTGAAGGAGAAGCTGGGGAATGTGGCATTGGTAGAATCATTTCCACTCTTAATCTTAATATTTTTTCTGCAGTCTGCCCCAAGGGAATTTGGCCACAAGCGGCCTTCCCCTACTGATGCAGCTTTTCTTCTGTCCTGCAGACACATGTCACTCATCCTATGCACACAACATTCAATAACTAGCATCTTCAATTTTAACAGACTATCCAGGCTAAACAAAAAACGAATGCTCACCTTTTCTCCCCGTGCAGCTGCTTCATCCATGTCCATTGCTCAGAAATGTAAATGCATCTGAGAACCAAGTTCTGTTGTGTGAACATGTCCCAGAATCACCCCCCATGTCAGTCACAGTGACTGAAGCATTCCAACAACCATTCAATTAAAAAGATGATACTATGGTGCTATACCCTATCTGTAGGAAGCAGCAGACGCATGCCAGAAAGCCAGACTCAGAACCATAAGTTCAGGGAATTGATGATTAACCTTTTTTTCTAATTGGCTGGATTCTCCCTTGCGTCTTAGCCCGTTTGGGCAGATCTCTCTCACTCTTCTGCATTTTTTCCTCTATACCGTTGTCTGACTGTTCCAATATGCTCCGAATGTAACGCCTTGGCAAAGCTTGCCCTAATATTCACATCATGGTTTACAGCTGTCACAGTTTTACAGTATTGTTTTGAAGCAATGATCTGATTTGGTGTCATCCCCCACTCCTCCAAATTTGCTGGTAAACCATTGCCTTGCATATGCCCAAGACCGACCTTATGTTGGAAGGCGCCCTATGCAGAACTGCTAGATGCCCTCCTCATTAGCACAAAACAGACTTTGCGCCAATATCACCCACAACTAAAAAATAAATTTGAAGGTATGATTAAGGGGTATCTTACCCTGAAACGTGTCACCTTTTTAGGGGGGCAAGATGGGACTACACCTCACACAGGACATTTAATGGGTGTTTAATGGAAATATTAAATGTTAAGTTTTATGGTTTTGATGAGCTGGACACCTTATACAGATTACTTGTTTAGGATTTGCAGAGATCAATCCGTGCTTCCAAGCCAGCACAAGGGCTCGGGGTTTCTGAGCTGTCTGGACTTTGTGACTGTTTAATAAATGAACATGGCAGAGGTTAGTAAGCAGCAGGACAAAACACATTAGGCTCGATTCAGAGACACATTCGTCTGCACTTCCGTAGCTGTCTGTGAAAGTTTTAGTGGGTGTTTGTTATTTTTTTGCTTTTTTTAGTTCATTTTTCATTCGTACGAACGTTCGGGAGAATGTGTATATGCGCTTTCGATGAACGAAAGCAAATCGGATCATTTCCGTTAGTTCGGATAATTTTCCAAACAAAATCTGATATTTTTTGTTCGTTCAGGTAACTTACGTTGTTGGGATGGGCTTACATCTGATTCAGAGAGCTGATTTCTGACGGACCACCACCCTATAAATCCGTTTTCCATTTCCGATCCACTTACGGGACCTTTGAGGCCTCGGATTGCTATTGTTGAACATGTTTTGCGGCTATGTGGAGCATTTTAATGCTGACCTTAATTAGTCCTTAGCATGTAAACCTTTATTTTCCCACACATTCATATAATTGCAATCTTTTTTAGACTTATGTCCTTTGTGAATTATATTTGGATTGTTGAACTTGAATCTTAATTTGTTGTAGGAGTTATTGTTTTAGTCGGTTACCTTTGCTTTGTGCAATTATTTTATATTTGGTTGCAGGAACCGCAAGATGTGCCACTCGCACAACATACAAGCAGTGTTTGGTCCAGCTATGCGATTCCTCAGCGTTCTTGCAGGGCATCCAGGGTCGTCCCATGCTTATATATTGCAGAGCTCCGGCTTATTTAGTCAGTTTGAGTCAGGAGAATTATCTGGTGGATGGCTCCTGGGTAAGTTTGCTCACATTCCATCAATCCATTTTCACTGTATGGCAATGAATATAGCTGATGACTCATGTCTTAACCTATGGCTGTTTTTAGCCCTTGATGACATGTTAAACAATATTGTAGCTTAGAATGTGTATTTTATGTTAGTATTTTAAAATTCTTTCAGGGGATTCTGGATATCCACTCCTGCCCTTGCTCCTGATGCCCATTCTTTGCATGCAGAATGCGGGCCAGGGGTTCTCTAATCGGGCACTATGCAAAACCCGGGCAGTGGTGGCGAGGGCCCTCTGGCTTTTGAAGTCCAGATTTTGGTGTTTGGACCATACAGGGGGGGGGGCAATGCAGTATGACCCCAACAAGGTTATACCAATAATTCAATTTACGTTTTTTAACAGGGGCCAGAGTGGCACAACTGAGTGTCAGGGTCCTTCAGTTGGTGGGCGAGATGCAGGAGCTGCGCGACTCGTTGGGGACCACAGATGAAGAATAATGTTCTGTGGCCTGCCATTGCTATGTATTTTGTTTTTAATAGTTGTAAAAATTTTAAATTTTCAACATTTTTTATATTTTATATTTTATGATGGAATAAAAAAAAATGTTTTAGTGTCATTTCATTTACAAAATACATTAACACAAAACTAATGGGCCCAGAAGTATTTAAAGATGAATATTCACATGGCCGAGCAGTGATTTGGGTACGTTTTAGAGAGCTAAAATGGAAGAAGAACCTAACCACGTAGTGGTTTGGGTGAGCTTTAAGGGTCCAAAAGGGAAGATGGAGGATAGTGCTAAGTGATTTAGCTAAACATTGTAGTAGAAGTGAGGGTGGCAAATATGTAGGCGAGCACTTTAATGAGTTAAGTTTGTAGTGCGCAGGCACAAGATCGTAAGGATTTCCGTCTGGACGATAATTTATTGAAAAAGGGAAACAGAAACTAACGGGAAACGTAAAGGATTCGTGGGAGGATACGATGGGAAAAGGGCAAAAACGAAATCCTACGTTGTAACATGTGAAAATGAAACAGAAAAGTCACGCTGGAAAATGACATCCTCGTATTCGTAATCTGCCGTACGAACGGACGGAAACTTTACAGAAGGATTGCAATGCATGCATAGAATCACTTGCACACTCATACGAGAACGGAAACATTAAAAAAAAAAAAAAACAGATAGGCACTAAAACGAAAGTATTTTTTTGTCTCTCTGAATCAAGCCTATTGTCTGCCCTCCCCCAAATCCGGCTTACCCCCTGGTAGAGCCTGAGCTGAGAAGGAGGCACACCCTTCCCTCCTTATCCCCACTTGGCCCAAATGGCATTGATTCATCTGACAAAAACGTAATCAAATAGGAAAAATGTCTTGCGCCTATCTGCACCCCTAGAATGATGGTGCCCTATACAGCTGCTCCCTAGAAACAAACCTAAGGTTGGCTATGCATATACTTTAAATTATAAAACTGAACAATTGTACTGTGTTTTACGCATTTAAAGCAGACCTCCAGTCAAAAAAAAGAGAGGAAATTGCTTCTCTTCTTATGATAAGAGGCATAGCATTTTGAGAAGGCTTAAACCCTATGCAGATATTGTGGAATGGCATAAAGATTATTCACTCTAAAATTGCATGGAGATGGCCAACTTGCCATACACCTGATAGCCCTGCTTACACATGAGAATTCGGGGGGTGCTGTACCAGCAGCAATTCAAGTGAGAGAGATATATGCCTCAGAAACGAGGAGAAGCCTGTGTCACAAATCGGCACTTACCTGGGCCCCGTTCCAGCATTGTCGGCGGCCGGTCGGCCCCAGCAGCTCCTGCCCGGCGGCCGCTCTCCCTCCTCGCTCTCGTGTCATTGTGTCACGTGCTCGCGCGCGAGCACGTGATCTTTATGCCCTCCGGCGGCGCTGTACTCAGCGTGCCCGCCGGAGGCTGTAGCAGATTAGCCAGGGGGCACTGGCACGCCCCCTGGTTCGGAATATGGGCCAATGAGCCCAAAGGGGGGGTCTAGGCTGCGCACTGTCTGGCCCAATCATGGCCTGGTTCCTAGATTCACTAATCAGTACTATTGTCATTGTGGCCAATGATGCCTGGTTCCTATAAAAGGAATTCCCTGTCACTTACCAGTTGCCTGTGATAGCGCTCAGAACCCTGTGATACCTATTCCTGTGTAGTTAACCTGTTGCTGATTTGATTGTACGACCATTCTCGATCCTGAATCCTTGTTGCCGACCTCTGCCTGTATTGACGCCTCTTGATCCTGAATCCTTGTTGCCGACCTTTGCCTGAACTGACGCTTCTAAATCCTGAACCCCAGCTGCTGACCCCTGCCTGTACCCCGACTACGTCTTGCCTGACCCCTGGTGCCGCTACGATCTCTGCCTTCCTGTTATCAACCTATTGCCTGTCTCTGGACTTCCGTCACTCACGCTCCAGTTATTGGTTCTCTAGATCTCTCCATATAAGCTTGCATCCTTTGAGCCAATAAGTCCTGGGGGCAACCGATCACGGGTAGGCGTAACTTGCGTCCCGGCAAGCGGGGGCTCCTACAGGTGAAGCTGGCTGTGGAGATTGGGGGTTGCGAGCTCATCAAGAGGTCTGGAGTTACACCCCAAGCGTGACACTATCACAGGCCAGATGGATGACCTGGTACAGCAGGTGCAAGCTATGGCCACAGCGATCAACCAACTCGCTCAAAGAGTGGTCACTCAGGAGTCTCGTCAAGTACCGACTTCCTCTGTACCACCTCATATCTCCGAACCCAAGATTCCACTGCCTGAGAAATATTTTGGAGAACATGCTAAATTTTCCAATTTCAAGAATGCCTGCGAACTATATTTTAAGTTAAGACCTATCTCCTCTGGCACAGAGGTCCAACGAGTAGGCCTAGTCATTTCCTTGCTTCAAGGAGACCCACAGTCCTGGGCTTTTAGTTTACCGTCTCATGACATTGCCCTACAATCAGTGACTGCCTTCTTCAGTGCTATGGGTGTTTTATACGCCGATCCAGATATACAGTCTACCGCAGAGAATAGGCTTCGGGCCTTAAAACAAGGACGGAATTCGGCTGAAGACTACAGTGCTGAATTCCGCCGCTGGGCTATCGAAGCTAGGTGGAACGATCCCGCTCTGTGTAGCCAGTTCAGGGTGGGGTGTCAGAAAGCATCAAGGATGCCTTAGTCAATTTTCCCCCGCCAGCGGACCTAGATCAATTAATGCAGGTCTCCATTAAAATAGACCGACGTCTTAGAGAAAGGGCCAGGGAGAGGGTCAGGGCTCCCACGTCCTTCAGGCCAGTCCAGAGTCATAGATCCCTGGTTCCCCATGGAGAAAATACCTCATCATCTTCCCAGGAAGAACCTATGCAATTAGGGAGAACCTGCTTATCCCAAGAGGAGAAGCAGCGTAGGCGATCCGAGGGGTTATGCCTGTATTGCAGGAATTCTGGTCATTTTGCAGGGTCCTGTCCCAACAAGGGGAAACCGGCGGGAAACTTCCGCACCCAGACCAGGTAGAGAGTACTGATCTGGGTGAGTCAGTTTGTTACTCTCGCCAGAATAAGATTCTTGTACCTATCGATTTGTCTTGGGGGTCCTCTAAGCAGATTCCGCCTTTATAGACAGTGGTGCGGCTGGAAACTTTTTGGACAGGAGCATGATCTCCACCTTAGGGATCCCTGTAGTTCCTCTTGAAAGATCTTTACAAGTTTTAGCTATCAATGGGAAGGCAATCCAGGGAGGTCCTATAAATACCAAGACCCCACCTCTCAGACTAATTGTCGGCTCTTCCCACTCTGAATTCTTAGAATTCTTTATTTTTGATTGTCCGGAAACTCCGGTGGTTTTGGGATACCCCTGGTTGCAACTCCATAACCCGGTGTTAGATTGGCGGGCTGGGGAGTTGATCAAGTGGAGTGACCATTGTAAAGGTCACTGTTTTAATACAGGCCTCAGAAGCGTTCAAGTCTTACCACAGGAATTACCTCAGCCATATGCTGATTGGATCGATGTATTCTCTGAACGCTCTGCTGATACTCTTCCTCCAAATCGGTCCTATGACTGCCCCATTGACTTGCTGCCTGGAACTATTCCCCCGAGGTGAAAGATCTATAACCTTACCCTGCCCGAGGAGCAAGCAATGAGGGAGTATATTACCGAAAATCTTAGGAAAGGATTTATCCGTCCCTCTACCTCGCCTGCTGGGGCCGGGTTCTTTTTTGTAGAGAAAAAAGATGGTGGCTTGAGACCGTGCATAGATTATCGAGCCTTGAATAAGATCACCGTAAAAAAACGATACCCCTTACCCTTGATTGGGGATCTGTTCAATCAAGTCACAGGAGCTCAAATTTTCTCCAAGTTGGATTTGAGAGGGGCTTACAATCTGATTCGCATCCGACAGGGGGACGAGTGGAAAACTGCATTTAATGTGAAGGATGGGCACTATGAGTACCTGGTCATGCCCTTCGGTCTTTGCAATGCGCCAGCCGTTTTCCAAGATTTTGTTAATGATATATTCAGGGAATATCTCGGTAGATTTGTAGTCATCTATAGGGATGAGCGAACCGGTTCGGACGAACCGGAATTCGCTCCGAATTTCAGGGAAAATTCGATTCGGCACGAACCCGAATTTTTTTTGGTTCGTGCCGATCGAATTTTCCCTGAAATAAAAAAAAAAAAAATGCTGGCATGGTGGGAGCGGGCAGGCCGGCTACGCACTTACCTGCATGGTCGGAGCGTGGAGGCCCCGCCGCTCTCAGGCGCCCTCTGATGACGCGTCCTCTCAGCTGTCATCAGAGGACGCGTCATCAGAGGGCGCCTGAGAGCGGCGCCGGCCTCCACGCTCTGACCATGCAGGTAAGTGTTTGCTTTTTAAGCAAAAATGCCGGCATGGCGGGAGCGGGCAGGCCGGCTGTGCTGTCAGCGGGCCGGCTTCCGCCGCCTGCTGACAGTGTAGCCGGCCTGCCCGCTCCCACCATGCCGGCATTTTTTTGTTTTCAGATGAGCGATTCATGAAAGTTCGATTCGGGCGAACCCGAATTTCTTGGGGAAATTCGGCGAATCGCCCGAATCGAACTTTCAAGAAGTTCGCTCATCTCTAGTCATCTACTTGGATGATATTCTCATTTTTTCTAATTCCTTACTGGAGCACAGACACCATGTTAAGTTGGTGCTACAAAAATTAAGAGAGAACAACTTATTTGCTAAACTGTCTAAGTGTGTGTTTGAAGTTACTACAGTTCCCTTCCTAGGGTATGTTATTACCAACCAGGGTTTGGAGATGGACGCAGGGAAGGTTTCAGCAGTTCAGGATTGGGTCCAACCCAAAACTTTAAAGGAATTGCAACGTTTTCTAGGTTTTGCAAATTTTTATCGACGTTTCATAAAAGGGTTTTCTCATGTTGTTGCACCCCTTACCAATCTTACCCGCAAGGAGGCTTTTACTGCTAACTGGTCCCCCTCTGCTTGTGAGGCCTTTCTAACCTTGAAACGGGCCTTTACTTCGGCACCTGTATTAATTCATCCAGATATTCATAAAGCCTTCGTTATAGAGGTAGATGCTTCGGAGCTGGGAGTGGGTGCAGTTTTGTCACAATATTCTGGTAACCCTGAGCGTCTCCATCCATGCGCTTACTTTTCACGTAAGTTCAGTACCGCGGAACAAAATTATGATGTTGGCAATAGGGAACTATTAGCTATTAAACTGGCATTTGATGAATGGCGACACTGGTTGGAGGGTTCTTTACATCCTATAACTGTTTATACCGATCATAAAAATGTCGAATACATAGGTTCTGCCAAGAGGCTGAACTCTCGTCAGGCACGTTGGGCCTTATTCTTCTCGCGCTTAAAATTTTATTATTACTTTCAAGCCGGGTGTAAAAAATACTAAAGCTGATGCTCTATCTCGCATGTTCGGTGAATGTAAGGATCGGGGTGATTCTGGTGAACCAATTGTACCCACAGGTTGTGTGGTCAGAGCATTACTTCCCGATCTCTCTAACACCTTGGCGCCGTTTCAAGATGAATCTCCTAGTGATGTTCCTTTGGGGTGCCAGTTTGTACCATCACATTTGCGTTCAGATGTAATTTCACGATGCTAAAACTGCTGGTCATGTGGGTAACCGAAAGACGTTTATGCTTGCCCGTCGCCAACCATGAGACGCGATATTACTGCCTTTATCGACGCTTGTGCTGTTTGTGCTCGAAGTAAAGGGGTTCACAAGGCTCCCAGTGGCTGTTTGGTTCCTCTGGAAATCCCTGCTGAACCATGGACTCATATTTCTATGGATTTTATTGTAGATTTGCCTTTATCACACGGGAATACTGTTATTTGGGTGGTCGTAGATCGTTTCAGTAAGATGGCACACTTCGTTCCTTTGGCCAAGCTTCCTTCTGCTCCAGAGCTTTCTCAGCTATTTACTTCACATATTTTTCGTATTCATGGTATTCCGTCCAATATAGTCTCTAATTGGGGTGTCCAATTTACTTCCCGTTTTTGGAAACATTTCTGTTCGCGGTTGGGTATACAGATCTCTCTTTCGTCTGCCTACCATCCCCAGTCCAATGGGCAGACGGAAGGGGCTAATCAAACTTTGGAACAATAATTAAGGTGTTATGTCTCTGATGCCCAAGAACAATGGGCGGAATTTATTGATTTCGCCGAATTTGCTTACAATAACGCGCCTAGTGAGAGTACCAAGATATCACCTTTTTATTGTAATTTAGGGAAAAATCCTAGAGCTTCTTCCCTCTCAGGGTCACCTTCCAACTTGCCGGCGTTGGAGGAGTGGCTTCAAGAACGGAAGAATATCTGGACACATGTTCAGGAAATTCTTAAGACCACTGGTTTAAGATATAAGAAATTTGCCGACCGCCGTAGATCACAGGAACCTACTCTTCAAGTAGGCCATCTAGTTTGGGTCTCCACTAAAAATATTGCGCTCCGTCAACCTTCTAGCAAATTGGGTCCAAAATTTATTGGCCCTTTTCCGATAATTAAGAAGTTGAATAATGTGTCTTTTAAAGTTCAACTCCCGCCGACTATGAAAATACCTAACTCTTTTCACGTTTCACTGTTAAAACCGGCGAAGAATGCTCCTCTTGCTGGTCCTGCACCTATTCTTGTGGATAATGAGCCAGAGTATGAAGTGAATAAGATCTTGGATTCACGTAAGATGCGTAATTCTTTACAATATTTGGTGGACTGGGTTGGCTATGGTCCAGAAGAAAGATGCTGGGTGGCAGCGAGGGATGTTCATGCCAAAGCTCTTGTACGGAGATTCCACCGTGATAATCCGGAAAAACCTGGTGAGGGTCCGGAGGCCCCTCGTGAAGGGGGGGGGGGTAGTGTCACAAATCGGCACTTACCTGGGCCCCGTTCCAGCGTTGTCGGTGGCGCCGAGCACGGCCGCTCTCCCTCCTCGCTCTCGCGTCATTGTGTCACGTGCTCACGCGCGAGCACGTGATCTTTATGCCCTCCCGCGGCGCTGTACTCAGCGCGCCCGCCGGAAGCTGTAGCAGATTAGCCAGGGGGCACTGGCACGCCCCCTGGTTCGGAATATGGGCCAATGAGCCCAAAGGGGGGGTCTAGGCTGCGCACTGTCTGGCCCAATCATGGCCTGGTTCCTAGATTCACCAATCAGTACTATTGTCATTGTGGCCAATGATGCCTGGTTCCTATAAAAGGAATTCCCTGTCACTTACCAGTTGCCTGTGATAGCGCTCAGAACCCTGTGATACCTATTCCTGTGTAGTTAACCTGTTGCTGATTTGATTGTACGACCATTCTCGATCCTGAATCCTTGTTGCCGACCTCTGCCTGTATTGACGCCTCTTGATCCTGAATCCTTGTTGCCGACCTTTGCCTGAACTGACGCTTCTAGATCCTGAACCCCAGCTGCTGACCTCTGCCTGTGCCTCGACTACGTCTTGCCTGACCCCTGGTGCCGCTACGATCTCTGGCTTCCCATTATCAACCTATTACCTGTCTCTGGACTTCCGTCACTCACGCTCCAGTTATTGGTTCTATAGATCTCTCCATATAAGCTTGCATCCTTTGAGCCAATAAGTCCTGGGGGCAACCGATCCCGGGTAGGCGTAACTTGCGTCCCGGCATGCGGGGGCTCCTACAGGTGAAGCTGGCTGTGGAGATTGGGGGTTGCGAGCTCATCAAGAGGTCTGGAGTTACCCCCCAAGCGTGACAGCCTGTCTGTCATGTTTAACACACACAACACTGAAACACTGAATAAACAATGTAGTAAAAGCAATCTGTGTGAGGGGAGCTGTTACAAAGTATCTCTACATCCTTGGTGGCCGCAACAGCACTGAAGGCTTACTACTTCTGGCTAGAAATAACAAACAATTGCACAGAGCAATGAGGAAATTTTGACTGAGAAACTCAGGTTTTTCAGAATCAGCTTCTTCATATGTGTGGCAAGATGGCCACCGCCATGCATGTTTAAGAGTGCAGAATCTGCCTGCTATTCCAAAGTTTTGCATGGTGTTATTCCCCCTCAATAAGCTTATGTCATTGATTGAGGCTTTGGGGCGTAGTGGCTTTAGGGTAATAATTTACTAAGCTTTGATTTTTTGACTGGAGGTCTGCTTTAATGCATTAAATAATGATGTGGAATATCCTTCACAGTTTTCATGCCTCCTAATAAGTTGGTATGTTTTAATGCAAATATCCACTACCTACCTACATTCTAACACGCCAAGGGGGGACTTAATTTTTCTATTTTTTTCTAATACCTTTAACTTATCACCAACCGATACATGACCTCTCTGTGAGTCCCAATCATTTAAGGAAAGCAGATTGATTTAGCATAGTCAAGCCTGACTGTCAGATCCCTTTTGCAGATGAAGACGTCAAAAGACAATCCACTGAGAGAGTGACAGTGTGATTAACCAGAGTGAGGCCTAAGTCAGATGCTGCATGGACCGCTGGGAAATTAAGGCACCAGTTTTCACTGTCAGGATCGCCTGTGATAGGGTGAAATATCCTAGCAACATACGATGTCTCAGCCTCTCTTCCACAGTAAAAACTCATTTTGTTGTTATCCGCACCACTGTCATTTAATCCAAAAGTCTTAACCACATAATGCTGGCATTATCAGTTTTCCTTTAATTTATTTCTTTTCCATTGAGCTTCATTTAAAGAATTAGGCCTTAAAAAGTATTCAAATAGCTTTCTGTTTTAAAGCATCCTGTATTAACATGCGTTTTGGAGACAGAATTTCAGCCTCACCAGTGTGCAGCAATATATATTAGTAATGCTGTAATTATGTTAGCCAAGGGGCAAGGCAGAATAGTAAGCTTAGAAAGCAATTATACTCACATTCATCCCATCAAAGTACAAGCAGTGCTGTACTTTACAAAAAATAATCAGTGTCCACATTAGCTCTCTTCTTACGACTGGTATGCTGCATATTTATCTTGGTTAATGACATTTTCCAGAAATATAAGATATTTAAGCAAGTTCTAAAGGGACAATGTGACCCATTTATAAATGTGTAATAAGGCATCTGTGGCTAGGACATAGGTTCCAACTTCCAAACTTCTCCTCCCTGTGCTCTCTCCTAGCTGGTTCCAGCAACAATCAGCATTCCAGCATGTCCTCCCTGGGTGGAACGCCACACCTAATGCTGTTAATGCATGCACATATGGATTCATCATTGAGCCTGTTTTAAAGATGTAAGTTCCTCTGAAATTTTTAGTGCAGCTTTGATTAAATATTTGAACTTTTACTAAGTCGAAACCAGGCATCTTCTTCTTCTTGTTCATTGGAAATCTTCACTCTTAGAAGGTGAGCCAGGCTCTGCCAGTTTATCAACTATGGGGGTTATTCATGAAGGGATAGCGTCAGGTAGTGCCTCGTAGTGGTAGGTAGCGTCTGTTGAACGCCGGGCGCTGTACGCAATACCACATTTAGGAAAATGAATCTGGTGAGTGACTCTAACAGCGCCATGTAGCGTCCGATTCGTGGCCCAGTGTATAGCGCCGAAGCTCTAGCTTCCGGAGTATTACCTGTCGCTACCTGTTGCTCTCCCATTTCAATGGACGTTCCTTTTCTTCTGTTTAAACAGGGTTTTACTATTAGTTTTATTAATTGTGTCACCTCTCCTGGCCTAGAAAAAGTCATTTTTGAAAACTTTAGATTTTTTTGCTTTTTATGCAGAATTGTATTTACAGGCCTGGCATTAAAGTATTAATGCCACAATGCTACAACAATGCAATTCCGTGTGTTTTCGCTTTGTTACTGGTGGATATGTGTTCAAAAACAGACTTTAATCACACAGCGTCTGGCGCTCTGTGCTATGGCGACCAGATAGTTTTTTGATGTGGTGTATGGTGTGAGTCGCTGAGAGTCGGTCACACTGAGCTGGCGCTGCCTTTCACTCCCTGTCGTGCTGTACTGGTCTTACAGCGCCAAACATACATCACATTGATCAATGCCGGCCAGGTTGCTAGAGCAACTGAGGCACGCTGTTACAGCGCCAGATACCCCTTTACAGTGTCCCCTAGCGGTCGCTCTAAGCGCTCATCTGCCGATACCTGGCGCTAGTCATGAATCAGCCTCTAAATTGATGACGGATAGAGTGGTGTAACTATTGTGGTTTTGTTCTTTTATATACAGGCTGAACTGGATGGACTAAAGTCTTTATTCAGCCTAACATACTATGCTACTATATTACACCATCAGTTAGCCCTGCACTATATCATTTTCTAGCACAGCTTCATCTGACAGAAGGACAAAACAAGTGCCCACACGTTCAGCAGCCACACGTAGTCATGCAGCACTGCCAGGGCCGGATTAAGTGTGGTGTGGGCCCTGGGCACAAAAGATACAGTATTTTTTTTCTTTTAAAATAATAGTCCAGCCAAGTAACTGATTGGTGGTTGTTTGGCACCCGCCTACTTACTGGAATGTCAGATCGAGTCCCTTGTGCCACCCTTGTGCAGGTGCGAGCTGCTCGGGAACTCCTGCTTCACCATTCTTGGTGGGAGGGGTGGAGTTGCCCAGCTGGTCCAGCAGAAAACAATTTCCTGCATTGAGCTGCCTATTGCTGTGCTTGATGGCTTATGTGCAGTGACCAGACCATCGACATTAAAGCCTCCTGGACCAGACTATAACCCAAAGGTTGGTGGAGGCCCCCTTTGCAGGGCAAGTGTTCGAGACCCTGGGGCGTGCGCCCCTTGCGGCCCCTCATAATTCGGCCCTAAGCACTGCAGTGTGCAGCTATTTTCTGGTCCCTGGTCATTGGGGAAAAGGTGAATATCTCTCAATTTAGAGCTGATTGGCAGTGGAAGTAGTTTGGTTATGGTCTTTGCAGACTTATTGCACTACCCAGCAGAGGGTCTGCTTCATGTAAATATACCTATCATTTCAAGTACAGCCTGTTACAAAAATGCCTTTCATGGGGCCGTGTCATATATGTACAGTAAATGCTATAGCTTTAAGGCTTCCATAAATGTTACAAAAAGCAAGTTTAGGTAAACCTCTGTTACATGACAGAAATGGGAGCATAAGGTTTTAGACATTTTGTCTGCTACTGGAAGAATTTAATCTTTGTGATTAAACTATTTTTTATAGTTTTTTCCACATTGGGTCTAAAGAAGAACATTTTTTTGAATCTTCTTTTATGCAGAGCTTACACACTCTTCCATACAGCTTTGCATACAGTAGATCTTTACTATCCATCCTTTCTGTCCATCTGTCTTTATTGACCTTCCTTCTGAATAAGTGTCCCTTGATGACTTACAGATCTCTCCAGTTATGTAGGAAAATCAAATTCATTTTATATGTGTGTTCTCACCAATGCTCTCATCTTACCAAATGCATCCACATTATACTACATTCAAAATGCACCAAATCAATAATTACAGTTTGAGCAAGCTGTTGTCACCAGTCCATTAACCCACAAAGATTGTATGACCGTAAGTTAACCACAGTCCTCAGAGCACTTATTCTATGAAGAGTATGAAACAGAACTCTTTCTCCACTGCCTTCAGAGGGGAGGCTCCAAAATGAAAAGTAGTCATTAAACATCCAGCCATACAGAGGCTTGACCCCCATCCTCTCCTTCAGTATTATTTTAAGAAAAACATACTGTCTGAGCAGTTGTCAGTAGTAAGATGAATACCATTGTTTTTTATGGCTGATCAGATAGCATTCAATATAAATACAGGCTTAGATGGCCCAGAGTATTATATGTTTCACACTGTCCCCCCTTGCACTAGTCTTTTTCTATTTAGGTTTCATTGGGCTTTATAAGTGCACACCCATCAGGCAGGAGCCAGGAGCAAGCCCAAGAGGACATCACCCAGGACTGGAAAATGAACAAGACATTGAAAGTGAGTACAGTTAATTTAGACTTAAAGGAGGTATATCACAAAATTGTGTAATATTAAAAACCATATAAATACGTCGCCAATGAGAGGAGGGGTCTTTTATGCCGAGCATTACCCAAACTTAATTAAACTCCCGCCAAGCATGTGGTTTTCTTCTCATGGTAGGAGTAGAATCCGAGGGTGCCAGGTTTGAGTAGGTTTCTCTTCCATCTTGAAAAGAAAGAAACAAGCCTGGCTGGATATTTCTTGATGCCAGGTGTATGAGTGACCCCTCCTCCCACCATCCAGGATATTATTATGGGCTTTGGGCTATTTTTTCATGATAGTCCTCCTTTAATTACATATTAAAAATGTTTTAAAAATTGGTCTGGGTGCTTTCTTTACTACTTTAAATCCTTGTGAACTGGTAGAGGTCCTAAGGGTTCCTATACAAGTGGCCTGCTGAGTGACAAGTGGCAAGCGGCCCAAAATAAAAAAAAAGAACATTTAGTAAATTGCTCCCCTAACCCACCCACCCCCCTCTCCTCTGGCAAAAACTATTTGACAGGACTTAACTCCAGGCAGATGTTTTGGAATGACAGGCCGATTCTTTGCTGCAGAACTGCATGGGAGCGGCCATCTTGTCACACACATAAGCATGAGGAGAAAGCTGTGGCAGCACCAGCCCACACACCAATCAGAGAGAGATAAATGCCTCATAAACACAAGCAGCTTGTGTATTATGTTAAATAACACACACACACACACACACACACACACACTGAATAACCAGCTGCTAGAGAGATTGTGTGTACTCTTCACTGCGGTTTTACCACAGACTATTCAGGCAGTGTAAACATTATGTATCTATCTAAATAATACAATTCATTCAGCTGTGCAGAAGAGCAATGAGTCTTCACAGATGATGGCTTTCTACTAAAAATAAAGGAGGATTGCACTGATATCTGAGGCAATTTTGACTGTGGGATTGGGTTTTTCAGAAGCTGGACTCATGTATGTGGCAAGATGGCCGCTGCCATGCAGTTATGCAGCATATAATCTGCCTGCTATTCTATAACATTTGCATGGAGCTAAGCCCTCTCAAATAGTTTATGTCACTGATTACCAGAGTGAGGCTTTAGGAGTGCAATTTACTGAACTTGCTATTTTTGACATTTTGTCTGCTTTAAATAAAAGTGAGGACATCGGGGTGTGAGGACCTCTCCTAGCAGCTCATATCTTGGGGCATATAGAGCCTCTTCTTGCAGAAGGAGCGCTGGAGGAGAGGGTGATTTTTAGTGATTTTTTTTTAATAATTTCAGGGACAAATTAGATCAACTTGGGATGTACAGTGAACCTTTATGCTTGCTCTATGCAGGTGTAAAAGGTGTGTTAAAAAAGTGTAAAAATAGGTGTCAACATACTGCTGAATTGCACAGACATATCGGATTAGTGCTACACAGAAAATTGTTGTTAATAAAATTCTGACTTCTGCTGAATCAAGGCCGGTAAATTAAAAATGTGATTAAATTAAAGCTCACTTTTACTCGAAAAAGTAAGACCAGCCTACTGACTTCAACAAGGTCCTGCCTGCTACCTGAGCCTTGGAGCTGCTAAAAAAAGTGATATAGTGTAAATATTATAAATATCTATATGGGAATAAAATGTGCTATGTTCCAAATGAACACTCTTCAGCAATTCAAATAGCACATCCTAGTTCCCCGGTTCTCCCTACCCTCAGCCCAATTAGCACGATAAAACAAAAAACTCACCTGGTCCTGGCTTTTCACCACTCGTAGGATGGAAGTGATACACTTGATGGCCTTGTCTGCCTGATTGACCTGTCAAAGAGAAGAGGTTACATCGGATTTTAACATTGTTGAATTAACCACCATAATAATGGTACAGCTTTGCTGTAAATGCATATTTTAACTAAAGACAAAATACCTGAAAAATGAAGGAACACAAAATAAAAAAGAGCAGCACACTGTGTCATCACAGGCCACCTCATTTTCTCTTTAAATCCTCCTGAGACTACAGCTAAACCTTGAACTTAGACATTTGCTATAGCCTTGCTTGCACTAATGGAAGTCAAAACTTCAATCGGTAACTTATTAGACACTTTGCACACACCATATGACACGTTATTGTTGGTAGCAAGTGAGTACAATTGGTTGTTTGGAATGGGCATATGCTTTTTTTTTCTTTATGTCTGTTCAATAAAAGGTTAGTGCCAGGTCATGTTCTTCGGTTATCCTCAAATTAATGCTATTGGGAAGTTCTTGTGTAAATGGAATTCCTTCCATCTAGGCAATTTTTATTTTTTCATTCTGTGTTCCAAGAACAACAATTCGAGAGTAAGCAAGCTTTGACAATTCTGCTGTCAGCAAACTTCATTTCCCAGTGTGCTCAGCCAACCATGGAAATAAAAAAAGAATAGATGGACTGCAAACACCCTAAAAGTGTGTAAGAATGATGTCCGCTGATGGGGTGAAGGGTTACAACAACAAGCATACTAAAAGTGATAATGTGTAATGATGGAGGGTTGCAGCATCCCTGGACGTGTGTTAGAAGTGATAGGGTGAAAGGAAGCAATACTTTTTCTCACAGCTAGTTTTGGAAATATTAAGATACACCTTTTGAAAAGAAACTTATTATGCATGTGTTTGCACTTTATTATGTATGCATTTTTATTAAGCCCCCTGACATGTTTTGGTCACACAAAAAAGAAAATGTACAAAAACAAAATATAATGCATTCAGAACAGATTTTATACTTCATTTATAGTTTAGTTATGGGGAAATATCATGTACTGTATTTGGTGTTGCCATTAGAGATGAGCGAACTTCTCAAAAATTCGATTCGGGCGATCCGCCGAATTTCTCAAAGAAATTCGGGTTCGTCCGAATCGAACTTTAGTGAATCGCTCATCTCTGGTGGGAGCGGGGAGGCCGGCTGCGCTGTCAGTGGGCGGCGGAAGCCGGCTTCCGCCGCCCGCTGACAGTGCAGCCGGTCTCCCCGCTCCCACCATGCCGGCATTTTGTTTTTTTAATTTCAGGGAAAATTCGGTCAGCACGAACCACTAAAAATTTGTGCTGAATCGAATTTTCCCTGAAATTCGGAGCGAATTCAGGTTCATTAGAACCGATTCGCTCATCCCTAGTTGCCATATTAACATCTTGAAAATTAACCAAAATATTAATTTAAATCTTATATTTAATTAGTTATTATTAATTATTTCGTCATTACTTACATACAGTGCTAGTTACACTGAAGCTGCTTCTAGCATTTACTTTGTGCCTACATAAGGCTCTAAGTTTGTGTAAGAAAGAAAACTTCTTTATTTTGGTGACTGTGAAGTTATTTCCCAACCTAATCTGTTTTGTAAACTTACAGATTCTGAGAAAACTACCTTTTTAACCACTGCGTCAATGTTGGAGTACTTTTTTATGGAGACAAGAAAAATGGACAGCTATGGAGGTTATTTAAGAAGGCATAGCGCCAGGTAGTGTCTCGTAGCGGCAGGCAGAGTCTGGTGAACGCTGTACGCTGTACACAAAACCACATTTATAAAAGCGAATCTGGTGACCGTCTAACAGTGCCATGTAGCATCCAATGTATTATTACAAGCGGCTCAGTGTATAGCGCCGGCGCTCTAGCTCCCAGAGCGCCAGGTATTACCATTCGCTCACTGTCACTCTCCTATACATTTCAAACTTTACAGTGCATTTAGGCTGCGTTTTTGTCCAAATTTGTAACAAAGAACAAGAAGCCACGAAAAATGTTTTTTATTTTATTTTTAAAAAATTACATTTGGTGTGGCGCTGATGCTTCATAAATAAGGGTCAAAGTCTACACTAGTTCAGAAGGAGAATAAGAGACCCTTGAGCATTTTGAGAATAAAACAAGTACCATCCAAGCCGTGCTAAGATTTAATATTAGCAGCATGGATTCTGACACTGCTTGCAATTCTGCCTAGTTTTGAACTGTGAGCACAGCTGCAATTCATGAATATGTGACTGCTGCTAAACCAGAGGTGTAGCTAGGCTTTCTGGCACCCGGGGGCAAAGATTCAAAATGGCACCCCTCCCCTGTGCTCACACCTTTGCCCCCCCCCCCCCAGCTATGCCCTGGCTAACCTCCAGCACAAGAAGCACAGCTGAGACTATTTTTTCACAGAAAGCAATCTATGCCCAGCATTATTATGTGGCAAGGATGTGACATTGTCTCTTTGTCACTACAGAATGTGCCAGGTGTACAGGGCACCTGAGCACCAATATATGGCCAAGTAAGCATTGCAAGGAGTGCTGCATTTCTTTTACAGGGTGCTGGGTGACTCTAATGAAGAATGGGCTGCAAGCCACAATGGTAGCACTTCCTCATTTTAAGGTAACACCAAGGGTTGAGGTCAACTGATCCATACAGATCTTCTCCTCCTCATCTTGTAGGCCCTTTATCTTTTCTAGGGACTCTATCTGAACCTCCTAAGGGCTATAGGTCATACAACACTGCCTGAAGGGAGTGGTGCCATGCTATGGAACCATACAAGACAGGTACAGCTGGGCACTCTTGAGCCATGTTTGAAAAGGGGTGGAACCTGTTGCCTACCCTTCATCTTGAACTGCTGACACACAAATCTTGCCTGGCTCAAGTGATGATTTTAACCAACTACGTTAGCTTACATCCACAGCTTACATTTTTTCAGTTCCCTTGGTGGATGTGCAGCCAGCATCATCAGGGGAAGATAGAATGGGAGGTGCTGGTTCAAAAAGCAGAGAGGAAAGTGAGGAGGCTACACAACAGATTAGCCCTTTAATGAAAACCTTAACTCTTCTTAGAAAAAAAAAACTTGAATTGGCAATTTCAAATTCTCAGATGATTATAGGGTGGCAAAATTCCTGGACTCATACTACAAGGCCAGTATGGAGGAACACATGCCAGTAGCTGCCAGGTAAGGCAAAATCATTCATTATCAGGATGAATGGTGAACAGGGGGGGGGGGAATATCTATACCCATCACCCCTGTTTGATCCATGGCAGACAAGTAGGAAACAGCAATGGCACCACCACCAAGTTTTTCAGCTTATATTGATACCAGTTTGAACCAAAAAGATAATATATGAGCAACAGTATATAGGAGTAACATTTGTGAATAAGCCAGGCTAGTAAGAACTATGTGCCAGCTATGTAAGCAATAGTAAGGAACAAGGAATAGCAAGTTTATCTAAAGTCTTTAGAGAACTGTCTTTATGGTACATGCTGACAGCCATATGCTTCTTTATATATTTTCGAACTTAGAACATACAAAGACGTATGAGTATATGCAATTAAACACATGCTCTTATTTATAGGCGTGTCATAGGCACTTAATTATGTCCTTTGTCATCCCTTAGATGAACTTTTAACCTCTCTAAAGGACTATGAGTTGCATGGTGCTTTAATAATGGATATAAGCGACTTAACCTGGCAATGCATTTGCTAAATGTCGAACTATAGATTTGCAAGAAAGGAAGATTTTTTTATTTCTTGATTTGATTTGCGATATTCAAACTGATTTGATTGGAGCAGCAATAGTGAATTGACTGTAATCTACTTTGTATCTATGATTTGATAAATGTAATTCATAAAGTGTAATTACAATTTTAAAAACTAGGATTTATAGACAGTTCTTTTAAGCAGGATTCCCTGATTATGAACTCATGGTGATTGTTTTTCATCAGTGTCTTTTTATGCTGCTTGTTCTAGCAGTCTGCATTTTTATGTAATGCTTCTAGTTTTAAAACCCCCTGTAATATATATCATGGTTATTAGAACATAAATGTGCATATGCTAACGAATGCAAACCTTATTCATTTATCATTGTAATGAGTTTTAGAAGGCAATTTTGTATGTAAATACTATTATGCGAAACAAATATTATACAGGATATTTCAATGATAGATTCTGACTTTATAGCTAATTAGATCATGCCATGTATCAAACAATATATCATTGATGATTAGAGCTCTTGTGCAGTTTCAAAAAAAAGTTAAACATATGATCAATAATTAAGTAATCTAGCACTAATCCACAATTAGTTGATTGTGTTGGAAATCTGATTCCTGCTTTCAGGACTGAAGTAACACCAATCAAAATCTACAACCATGTTCCCAACCATCACCAGTGATCTGAAGTGGGGGAATAACATCAAAACAGTACTGAAAAAGGTTGTTCTACAATGCAGTCAACACCTAGAATCCAACCAACTCCCTGGTTGAGGGTGCGACTAAAAGAGATGAATCACTTCTACAAAGGATCATCAGAAGTGCAGAGAGAAGAATCAGACCACTATCAATGAACATTTCAGACCGCTAAGCTGGGCACTAAGGATTACTAAAAAAGACTCCCATCCTTTGAAGCCTTACTTCCAACTACTACCCTCAGGCAGGAGATTCAGGTCATTTAAAGTGAGAACAGAGAAGCTCAAGAATAGTTTCCAGCTCTCATCCATCCATGTCCTGAATAAGCATTAAGAACAACACAGACTGTTCCTTCCATACACTTACCTAGACTATAACTTACCTACTTTACTTTATGCTTTGCTTTATTACCACACCCGTTTCAATTGCTTCATTTATCTTATATACTTCTCACCATAAAGAGTTCCTAGTATATTTATTCTTGCTTGTATATACTTGCCGCCATAAAGATTGATATGTGAATACGTGGTAGCAACAGAATACAGTAACAGCTAGTGGTGGGCTTCAAATATGGCTTTGATTTTGGCGAATTCGACCTAAATATTGCTGAATTGATTTGTGATGGCAAGAACTGAATGTCACCATTATTTATTAGCAGTTCAGTAGGCTTTCCCATAATACACCAAGCATCCAATCAGCAGTGAGTCATAGACTATGGGAAAGTGTGTTCTTCATCTTTGATGTAAGCAGGAATCCTAATGGGTTTGCACTGTTCTCCATTCTAGAGATGCTGCCAGACAAAGATAGACGCAGTTTGCTGTGCTTTGAAAAACGCATTGCCAAAAGTAGCCAGAGCTGTATGTTCCTACATTTAGCATAACAGGGAAGTTAGAGCTTTGTTATGATACAGTTAAGATACAGTAAAATACTAAGCTTTAGATTTTACAATGCAAACTTAAAAATGCAAAGGCTTTTCTAAGAAACTAGAAAGAGCACTTTAGAAATATACCTAGCTAGGATTTTTGTAACTATGGGGGTTATTTAAGAAGGGATAGCACCAGGTAGTGCCTCGTAGCGGCAGGCAGCGTCTGGTGAATGCAGAAACCACAAGACCTCTAACAGCGCCATGTAGCGTCCGATGTATTAATACAGGCGGCTCAGTGTATAGCGCTGGCGCTTTAGCTTCCGGAGCGCCAGGTATTACCTTTCGCTCAGTGTCGCTCTCCCATACATTTCAATGGGTGTTCATTTGTTTGTGTTTGAACAGCATGTTTGACCATTTTTTGGGGCTCAAATCATTGTGTGACCTCTCCTGGCTGCAAACAAACATTTTTAGAAACTTTTTTGACTTTTAATATTTTTATGCAGAATTGCCATTACAGGTCTGGCATTAAAGTGTTAATGTCACAGTGTTAAAACAATGTCATTCCATGTGTTTTCGCTTTGTTACTGGTGGATATGTGTTCAAAAACAGACTTTAATCACACAGCGTCTGGCGCTCTATGCTATTGCGACCAGATTTTGAGCACCAACGCTGTGTGTGTCCTTTTTTTGATAAGTATGGTGTGGAGTGCTGAGAGTCGGTCGTAATGAGCTGGCGCTACCTCTTGCTCCCTGCAGCGTTGTACTGGTGTTAGAGCGCCCAACATACATCACATTCATCAATGCGGGCCAGGTTACTACAGCGACTCAGGCGCTCTGTTACAGCGCCCGATACCCACTTACAGCGCCTACTAGTGGTCGCTCTAAGCGTCGCTTTACAGACGCTCATCTGCCGATACCTTGCATTAGTAATGAATCAGCCTCCACGATTAAAACAAAGCCTAAACAGTACAAAAAGAAAAATGATGTAACTGGATAAAAGTGACTAATCCCAAATGGGCATCTAAATAGTTAATAAGCAATAGCTATAAATAATGGGTAATAAAAGGTTAGCGGTACCTATGTGTTTAGAGACAATCTAGACTGTGCATATGGGTTCTTGGCTAAAAAAGGCATCTGTGAGTGTTTTTATGCTATTTAGGCGCTTCTGGCCATTTAAGTGCTTCAACCAAAAGTGTTCTGTATTAGATGGGTGGAATGTAATGGCATCCATTAGAAATGTTAAAGTGATACGTTGTTAACTTTTGTATCCTAAAATCTAAAAAAAACCTTTAAAAGTCTAGGAAGAAGCACCAAACCCTAAATATCACAAATCACAGCCCTTTTAACACTTTTGCCATTGTTTCTTATACATTGATGTAGCTTTAGCCTTTGGTAGGCTGCACCAAACACTGCCACCCATAAAAATGAGCAGATATGGCTTACAGCGGGATGATCTTGCTAGAATAGATCACTGCAAATTCATTGTGCTGTGCATTTTATTTTTTTATCTCATTGCCTGACAATACCATTATGGAGGATTGTGACTGCCCCACTCACACAAGGGCTGCATAGCACTGCAAAAGTTGATTGTTCTATGATGATTCTACCTGCATGTTGAAGTGGAGAGTTTTTCCAGTCAGTGGAAGCATTTCACATTTCAGACAATAACCCCCCCCCCCCCCCGCCTTTACCTAAAACCCCTGCGTGAACTTGTACTAAAGATGTAAGCTCCTAATACAATTGTGCTCAGATCAAACACAAATCTTGTCCAAGGTAATTATAAAAAGGAACCTGACCTGCACAGTATTGAATGTTCAAAAGCAAAAAGAAAAGTGTAACTTCCAACAGACAAAAAAATAAACTGAAATTACATAATGGTGCTGTATGAATGATGATGTCACTAAGGGGGTTATTTAAGAAACGCTAGTGGCACGTAGCGGCAAGTAGTGGTGGGTGAACGTGAACAAGAGGGGAGTGGCAGCTGCTCAGACCATTTTATAACTAACCTGGGAGGTGCAAGTCAGCAGGGCAATTAGGTTACTAAAGACTTAAAGGAGCCGCAGCACTCAACCCTGTTAGCTTGCAGACCAACCTATAATCTGTCTCTAAATCTGGTAAAAACAGAGGCTCGGTCACACACATCTGCAGAAGTATGCTAAGCTGCACCACCAAGCCAAGGTGCCTCTATGGGTGCAGTCCTAACTCCAATCTATGAGAGCCCATTTAGGACATACAATGCAAGAGATAAAAAGGGAGCAGCTTACCTGAGGTTGCCCTAAACCTCATGTGCAAGCCATGGGGTAGAAGGGTCAAGACCTTGCAATACAGCCTAGACCCCACACCCCATGTGCTTGCACAAATTCAAAGTGAACAAGAGGGGAGTCGCAGCTGCTCAGAGTGGTGGGTGAACGTTGGGCGTTGTATGTGAAAACCACATTTAAGAAAGTGAATCTGGTGAGCGCCATTAACAGCGCCATGTAGCATCACATGTATTACTAGAGGCGGCTCAGTGTAAAGCGCTGACGCTCTAGGTCCAGGAGCGCCATGTAGTACCTTTAGCTCAGTAATGCTCCCATACATTTCAATGGTGTTTCATTTGGTTGTGTTTAAATAGCATTTTGATATAGTAAACTTTAACATGTTTGGCTCAAATCATTGTGCTCTCATGCCCTGCAAACAAACACTTTTATTGTTTTTTTTATTTATTTATGCAGAATTGTATTTGCAGGTCTAACATTGCAGTATCATTGTCACAGTGTTAAAACAATGTCATTCCATATGTTTTCGCTCTGGTGCTGGTATATATGTGTTGAGAAACAGACTTTTTTCACACAGCGTCTGCTGCTCTATGCTAGAGCGCCCAGATTTAGAGCGCCGGCACTGCTTGTGTGTAGTTTTTTGTTGAATACGGGCTTCAGCGCCGAATGCTGGACACACTTAACTGGCCTTACCTATCGTTCGCTGCAGCGTTGTACTGTTGTTAGATGTAGCGTAGCCTTGGGCGCTATGACCTTGGAACACCACCTAGCGTTCTCGATTGGCTCTGCAGTGAATCAGGGAGAGTGCTTCTACAGCGCCCACCAGACATGACATTCATCAATGCTGGACAGGATAGTACAGCGCCACCTGTCCACCCGCTAAGCTAGGTTATAGCGCCCGACATCCACTTGCAGTGTCTACTAGCGGTCGCTCTATACAGGCGCTCACATCGCTATACGCTGTGCTAGTATTAAATTAGCCCCACGTGTCGCCCTGTGCAATATTTCAGGATGGCACCCCCTAGAGACACACACCAAGTGGAGAGCGAGTAACAGAGGTAACATGGAAAAGAGGGAGATAGAAAAAGGAAAGAAAGAGAGAGAGAAGGGAGATATAGTTGAATAAGATTGCAGAGAAAAAAAGAAGGAAAGAGAGAAAGAAAGGAAGAAAGAAGGGATAGAGAGAGAAAGGAAAAAAACAGATTGAAGTGAGAGAGGCCGGCTGTTGTAGCTGAGAAGTCCTGGTGCCCTCTTACAGGGAGGTTGAGACGGCGCCCTGTGCGACCGCACACGCATGGAGTGGATTGGACTGCAGTGATGCACATTCATTCGAAATTAAGCCACATGCGAACATGCGAATATAAATTCACATCACAAGAATATATATTTGTACAGTGCTGAATTGACCCTAGTTTCGTAAAGCAGCCACAAACCTGACAACAAGTTCCCACAGTATTTAGTTTTGATTTGCTCACATAATGCCTTAATTGCTGAGGCTCCAGTAATTGCTGTTGTGTGTGGCATGAGTATAATATCCTCTGTATCCCAAAAATCTGTTGTCATAACCTTTCCAGCTGACTGCTGTACAATACATATATTGGTGTTTTTGACCCCTTGTGCTTCCATTGCATGGTCTCGGGATCATAGTGGTGGACCCTGTAACAACTGGAAAATAAAGGTCTCCTGGATTCTCTATGAGCATGTCTAAATTCTCTTAGCTAAATAGTTTGCAAGATGTTTTTTGCTCTGGTGTCAAAATTCATGGCGCCCACCAGGAACTGACCTCTGACATCATCAAAGCGACATGTTTGCAAATGGGTGTAACTAAGTCCTCTATTTGCATGTAATAGGTAAAAGCAGCTTATTGTTTTCTAATAGGGTTGTGTTCTAGGCAATGCTGTTGTATTTATGCCCCAGGAGACAGGCTGTTAGAGTTATTATTTACTTTATTAACCTTTAAATTGATTTGGCAAAACCCCAACTCTTTTTAGACTTTGAAAAATGTGGCTAGTTACCATTACATATATTATTTAAAGCCTTGTTTTCAGGAAATATTGCTAACCATAGGTAATGAACATAGTCAATAAAGCCTTTGCCAGCTACAAATCGTGTATTTACTCTGTGAGGTTTATTCAAAGTTGCAATAAAAGGGTTTAACATTAAAATGTAGTCATGGCAGCTGTGTACTTACATCAAGAGGACAGATGACAATCGCGTTCACATCTTACTAAGCTGATTCAAATGCCAAGCTTTGAATAGAGGCAGAGGGCTACAATGCATATTGCCTGTGACTTACAATGCTGTGTTAACACCAAAGACCACTACTAACACCTAGTAACTCCAGCCATGCAAAGGAAATCCACACTTGCTGTTTATGGTAGACAGAGGATGTGGATTAGTTACCCTTTATTACTGTTAGATTCCTGTACAAGTCACTCTGACTTGAGAAAGCCAGTCAAGCAACATCTGGAAAATAACACAGCGTGTCCAGTTGCCACAGCTTATTCGGAAAGATATACCATAACTTCGATGAATGAGAACATGTAATGGTAACATGCATAAGGCATGGGGGCAACTCCCCTGAAACGCAGCAGACTTTGGATTGCTGCCATTACTACATTAAAATGTGAGTTCCTGTGTTTAATGCAATGTTAATAAGTATCATGGTTTAAATACATGAGTGGCGACTGGCAAAGACTTTGTTGTATATTATGGAATGTTGACCATTGGCTGGTTGGATTAAGATGGTTCTCCTTTTTATTAATGAACATATATATATATATATATATATATATATATATATATATGTAGCTTTTCTGCTTGCACGATTCTCTTAATCCGGACCTTTAGCATCAATTAATGAAAAGCCCAAAGGCTTAAAAAACAATTCCCCAGCATCTAAAATGAATACATTTTAAGTTTTTAGTCACTTATTATTTTTTTCCCCCACCAGGTTGCAACTCTGTTCAGGACTCTAGGATATGGGCGCCACCATCTCGACTCAGAAGCATCACATACTGAGGAGAGGAGAGCGGAATAAAGTGCAGGTGGCCGAAGTTATAGCTGTGCTTTGAACTTACAGAGCAGAGCTGGGGTCAGGGAAAGGACAGAAATCCCAGAAAGCAGAGCGACACAGTCAGAAGACACTTCCTGTTTGCAGGCTGCCTGATGCTCCATGAGCCTCCATCTTGGATGTTTAAAGGCTCATAACATTCAGTAGATGCAGGTAGGATGATTTTTAATGTGGGCAATGTGTATGTACAGGGTGTGGGAAACATATAAGATATACTCTTATTTAGGGTGAAGGTCCGCTTTAAATAAGACTGATAACCAAGAGTTTATTATTTCTATCTTCACTATGTTATAATCTCACTTTTTAGTCCATAATATTACTGTTTTGGCAATACAAATAAATTAGCGTTTCTTAGTACATCTTTCCCACTACATCCATTTTTTTATCTGCAGCTAGGTTAACCTATACAGATTTCCAGTTAATTTATTTTAGATTTCTGCTGCTGGTACTACAACCTATATATAGCGTGTTCCCCCCAAATAAGCCCTTCCTCAGAAATCAAGCCCTAGTCACAGAAGAACAGGGGTGGCACAAATGTAACTTGTGGGGCAGTGATTGCGTTATAGCACATGGGCACACTTATATTACTATTTGTAATCACATTAAGACATCCCCTGAAAATGAGCCCTACAGCATTTTTTGGGGCAAATGAGTATATAATCAATTCAGCTATGCAAGCTTTGACGATGAGATGATTTTCACCGCAATAGCCTATATTAATTAAAGATGGCTTCTTTTTTAAATTTCTTATGTGCTTTCGGTACATGTGAAACAAAATTAACATGACACTAAATAAGCAGCAGTGGTACAGCATGACTTGTAATTTTAGTTGAATTTACAGATAATCTAATTATTTGTGTCTAAATGACCCCGTTTTACACCTAAGACTAGACAAAATCAATCCACTGACTCGGGAAGATGAAGCATGTGACTAATCTAGAGGAAATAACAGTGATTTTATCCCTGAGCCAGTGAAAAGCACAATGTCTTCAGGTAGGCAGAAGTCCAGAGATGAGACATGAATTAGCATATCAGTGTTTTCTGGGCATTTTTCCATAGGGGTATTATATCTATTGATGTAGTCATAGCACTACATACATGAAAAGCAGCGGGCTGCATATTTATAGGAAGCAGTAGACATGCTACTATTTATATAGTGCCATCCCATCACAGAAATTCACAGCTCGCTGTGGTAGCTGCCTGATAATTATTATTGATCTCCCCTCAGACTGTCAATCTGGGGAAAGCTCTGGAGCAGCCAGTGATAGACAGTGAGAGGATTGGACAGCCATCATCCAACATGGAAACATCATCTCGAAAATGAACTCAAATGAGATGGTGCAGAGGATAAGGGTAACTGATGATTGTTTCAGAAGCAAAGGAAAATCATAATAATACGATCAAAAAACAATACTGCATCATGCATGCCATGTTCATATAGCAGATCAGTAAATGTAAGAACAAAAAAGGTATTGGTCATTTTATATTAGATAAAGGGGTATAATGTTATCAAAATCATATCATGACCATGAAATGCTTTCTGAGCTCAATTTATAAATTAATTAACCCCCTTTATTAATTAAAAAAAAGGTGGAAAGCATAAATGATTGTGACAACGCTAAAATGTTTTAATCAAGTCAATGTTACATTTTTGGTTGCTGACAATATATATTATCCCAGGCCCAGAGGTATAACTACAAATCACGAGGACACACATTTTTCTAATTGGCCCTGTGAGGAAAATAGAATTTCATTTCACATATGGCCTGCTCAGGTCCATTCAGTAAACAATAGACCTTACAGCTCTACTCATGAAAAACCTCTGATGAGCTGATGAAAGGTCTCATACTGATTGAGTTCTCATCTCTCGTAGCCAAGCCAGAGCTTATCCTAACTAGCTAGGAGACCCTTAATGCTAATACACACTGACTAGGTCCTTCAAACAATTTCTCCAAGACATGCTCGGCCAGGATTTAAAAAATAATTTTGAAGATGGTGTGAACATTAAACCTAAACTGATCACATCTTTGGAATCTAGAAATGATCATGCATGCATATGTGGGTCTCAGGCCATTCCTTATGACTTATGTGGTATCTGGTCCCATAGCATGCACAGCATGCAACTTGGTCTGATAGTAACAGGATTAGATTCCTAGGAACGTCCACCAAATAGTTATGCCACATATTCGTTTTAGGAGCCATTTAGTTTTAGCTTGTTTAGATTGTTTTAGCTAGCCATTGCTGGAGGAGGAGTCCAAGGGCTCACCCAGAGAGGAGGGGGGAGTGCCTCACATGTTTATTAAGGTCAGAAGCATGAAGGCCACCTTGTCTTTTGTCTGGGTGCCATGTGTGATGGGTGGAGGAAGGACCAGGATCCAGCAAGCCCTGTAGCCGTTCATCACATCAGTGAGGATCAAAAACTTACTGTAACTGAGATAATGTTCTCTGTTAACTCTGATTGTCATTTACTCACTCTTATTGCATATTGCTCTTTTGACATGTATTGCATTTATTCATTGTATGTATGCAGTTTGTCTAGTGTGCACTTATAGAGATTAAATGTATAACTTAATCTTGGGCTGTTCTGTTATCTTGATCTCAAACCTCTCAAACTTGTCCATGTTTCTTGTTTTTTTCATGAAATCAGGCTGACTTCTAGCCTAATATATTCCTGGACCAGGGTGCATCAAACAGAACTGGTGGCATTACTACAGGGCTGGCAGGGCTTGATTTTCTAATGGTATTCCTGCAGCCTGTCAGGTCATGAAGGGCTGTATTAAGGAAATGTACAGCATGAACTTGGTGACCATTAACCAAAGACACAAGTTACAGATGTCATCAAAGGCTCAATATTTAGAGTCAAAGCAATGTGTTCTTTTTCCCTGCTGCTGGCTCCTCTAGCAGCATTCTTGTATATGTTATTTTTATGTCCCACCATGTCCTTCAGTGTCCAGCATTGTTCCTGTTTACAGCTATGTTCCTGTGCCCAGCCATATTCCTACATCCAGCCTGTACTACATTTAGTCTATAGCTTTATGCAACTTCTTCTTGTGAACAGCCCCTCCCTCATTCCTGCATCCATGCCCTTGAGCATTCAGCCGCCCACAAATTTTTATTTAGCAATAGGTTTTATTGGCATTGCGACACAAATAACTAGCGGAGCGCCATATCATATGCAACACCTTCTAAGCTTAAACAAAAGCTATAACGCTCTAAATATACCATTAAAGCTTTACTAAGAAACAGACATCAAAACATGAAAAAAGAAAGAAATCTGCAGAAAAGAAAAAGAAAAAAAAGTCGAAAAGTAAACAATATAAAAGAAAAAAAACCTTTCCAATGTAAGCCCCCAGACCCACCAACATGTTTTCATTTCTTGCTAAATTATTTCAAGACATGGCTGTGCCTATTCAATTCCAGAAGCTCCAGACTACAGAGGCAGCAGCACTCATTGTAATAAAACTCTTGTACAATGTAATAAACAGGACAGAGTTCTACTGTTACATTGCAAAAAGATGTCCAGCTTCTTGCTATGTAACATTGCTGGGCACATGGCTTCTGTTTATAATGTACCAAGGACAGCTCCCTGCTGAGTTAAACCTATAGCAGCCATGTGTGATATTACATCAGTCAGCTCACAGCCAACTCACAGCTTTCTGTGAGTGATCTCTCCATCTCCATTTATTATCCACTGCAAAAAAGCTTGTCTGCAAAATGTAATGTGTAATAATTGTAATAAATAAAATTACAAAAATTGTACATATGCCTTTTACAATAAAGATTTTCGTTCTGGCTTACAGCCAATTACAGTTTCTGCTGGTAGTGTCACATAAGAGCATGTGCATATGGTCAGAATAACTAATATCAAAGTGTTAAAAGATAAAGCATTGTGTAAGCTTGAAAATATTGTCACATATATCATAGAGGTAATTGTAGTAAAAAAATGTAATCACAAGATGGCGATCTTAGTTACCACTGCTATGCACAGCAGTGAGTCCCTGTTTTAACTCATGTTGCAAGCAATAACGAATATGCAACATGCGTTAATCAGAAAATGAGCAAAGAAACCAGTAGTATACATTGCAGCAGAAGTGTATACAATGGATAATCCCAACGTTTCAGACCCTGCCTGGGTCTTCCATAAGGGTAAAGCATATAGTTATACTTGAAAGTTTAGTGACCCAGAAAGGAACTGTTTTTTATGGAAATGTGCCCCAAAATATACATCTAGTAAATTTTCAAAGGGTGTGCATGTATTTTAATATATGCGTTTTTGAAATGCCACATCTGCCAAACTTTCAAGACCCAGCTGGTAAATCACAAACTAGTGAGTCTGGGGGTCATGGCCTATAGGTAGTCCATGCTCCCTTAAACTGGAACAAGATTTTGACTTTCCTGGGTTGTTCCATGCCCCCAAATTGTGAACCCCCCCCCCCAGTTCACCCAGTAAAACCTTTCCTCTGTCCAATGGCACATGTGCAGGCTCTCGTCCAGTCAGCGCTCTTTGCTGTGTTTACATCCTTCATCAAAGGGCTCTCATTGACTTCAATGGGGAGTGAGATCAGCTGATCCCCAGCAGCATTCATGCTCCCACCCCAGTCTATCTGAATGACTGGAGCAGGTGTGCAGGAACAGCACATGCAGGGAATGCTGCAGAGCCCACACATGTGAACTGGGGAAAGGTGAGTGACCCAGCACCCAAATTCCAGGGACGGTCGTGGCTAATAGGTACACATTTCACAGCTGACTTTGTGGCTAGTAGATGTACATTCAGCTTTGTTGTTGAAATATTATGTGGGTAATTCATTACCCTTTGACTCTTCAGTCTGTAATAAAGAAAAGTTATAAAGGTTGGGAGACTAAAAAATAAAGAGTCTTGGGTTGGTTGGGTTGGATTGGAGCACAGCTTTAAATCATGGAGATAATCTTTCCAAATCTTAAACAGTTACCCTCTCATAAGTAAGTTTGAAAATGGAGTGCTTCGTATGACCTATCCCTAATACTAAGCAATAATAGGGATTATTTAAATGAATACATAGGTTTTGCGTTTTTATTCATATCTTATGCATGGGTGTGTCTCTGTAGAGGACTTAGCTTTGTTTGTATAGTATGGCTTAACTCTGCATAGCCACAAAAGCGTAGCTAAGCCTATGGCATTTGCAAGTGTTACACTTGCTGTTTGATGGACATTCAAACAGAGGCTGATTGTCTTAAGTAGACATTGATCTGATATGATACTTAACCCCAACACACAGCTATGGAAAAATGAAGTGCGTGAAGTGATGACCCTGTCTGCAGACTGTCTTCCGTGACAGAAGAGAGATGCTGTGGCGGGCTGCTGATTTTTTTGTCATGCCAAAGATACATACATTGTACTCACTGATGAGGAACATACAGTTACAGATGGAGATGGAGACTGTAGCCTGTTGTGTATTCAGTCAAGTCTACATTGATCCTGCAAAGATATAACATGAAAAATATGCTGAAAAAGAAAAAATAATACATAGAGATAAGAAATTGCCTTTCTATGTTCTTGGTTTTGCTTACAAGGCAGTGGCTAAACTAAGTATCCCTGGTAAACCCATATTTCCTCATTTTTCCTATATTCAGACAGAATTAAATTTGGCGATGTTTAATCATCTTTAACATCGATTTGCTGCTCAAGGCTGTGAAATATGCCCTAAATGATACTTTTTGAGGTTTAATTATCAATGTAACATCAGCACGGCTCTGGATGTGTCCTTTGTTATACACAAATAAAGAGTGTCAGTTGAAATAAAGCTTATCACATTATGGCTCAGCCTTTTCTCAGGACATGCACTTGTGTCTGTCCTGATGATGGTGTTGCTGTATTTGTTTTCCAATTACATCCTAAGAGAACTCAATAGACTACATAGCATGATGGGAGAAATCCACTTTGATTGCAATTACTGTTCACTTTTACAAAGGGGTGGCCTGGCAGTCTCAGTACCCAAATATCTATGTAGAGTAAGAAGAAAGAGTTTATTATACCAACGCTTTGAGGTTCATTGTGACCATTTTATTTAGCCAGTCTTACCATAGCTGACAAAAAAGTCATCGCGCCATCAGGCATTTCAGCACGGCAATGGGATCCATCTCACTGGATGTGTTGCAACATGATTCTGCTCAAGACAGAAGAAAACATTCATATGGCCAGTCTGGAGGAACTCATCAAGCAGTGTTTGCCTCTAAAACGCCCTCTGTTCCAATGTTGAGATTCCACAGCGTGTGCGCTAGTAAAGCTGTGACTAACTCCGCACATATATAATGCAGTTTGCGCAAATAGCTGTTACACAGTCACTGTAAAGGATGGGGCACAGCGCTTAGCCACTACTTAGCTGTAGATGAATTCAATTGTCCGTTTCCCGGGCTGCACCATGAACTCGTGTTGCGAAACACTCTGGAGATGTTTGGCTGGGGCAGAGCTAGTGATGGGGTGTTGTGCGCGTGGTGGGGCCGGCCGTCTGCCGATGCGTATTTCGCTCCCCCCACCGGAGCTTCGTCAGGGTGGTGGGTGGCCCCTCCACTTCACTCTTTTATATGCCTAGTACCTCCCATGGCTAATCTGTCTCCAATCAGCTTACAGGTTGCTTCAAAGGCACATCACACATCACAGATCAGCCATTGATTGGGCAGATACGCGGGGCTCAGCTACCGCGTCAATTACACAGGCTTCATACAGTCATAGAGTGAACTTCTTAGTACGAATATACAGGGCAGAGCCCCCGATACCTAAATCAGAATTTTTCAGTATACTTTATAGATGAGTGCGCATTCTGCACGCACAATTTTTTCTGGCTATTGGACCAGTAGATGTTGTTGTGTTATAGTCATCTTCTCTTCAGGCTGTGGGCATTATTGCTCACCTCACTGGCAGATCAGCTCATACATCCACATACAGACATACATGTTAAATGCAAAGCTACATCCATATCTAAATACCTATACACTATGCCTCCACCTTCACCTCATTATTAAATTGGGGACACCTGTTACAAGCATGTGTGCACTGGTAGCCTATCTTGTCAAAGCCCAACAATATAAAATGATAAAAAGTGAAAAACCATTGTGCTATACTATCAAGAAAAATCTAACCAGAGGTACACACACGGTGGGCCTGGAAGCTGTATCCCAGTGCTTAGAAGAGCTGGGCCCCTGTGATGCGGCCCATAATGAACTGGTAATTGAGTTGTTGGAATATGTTTTTTGTGAAGATAGGCGCACCGGTGGGTCTTATAACTAGAAGGATACAGACATCATGAATGGTGGAAATGCTGATATCAGGTTCTAGTATCCCGATAGGTACTGGCAGTGTAGAAGGTAAAAAGTATGATTTATGACTTTATGCCAATAGGATTCATTGGTATAGGCATACATTTGTTAAAAGTGCAGATTGAAGACTTCCTTGAGCCTCGATGGTGGTGCGGTAGTGATGGCACCCTGAATAAGGTAGAATTTTGTACCTCTGTACCTCTGGTTAGATTTTTCTTGATAGCGCAATGGTTTTTTACTTTTTATTTTGCATTTGCATTTAACATGTATGTCTGTATGTGGATGTATGAGCTGATCTGCCAGTGAGGTGAGCAATAATGCCCACAGCCTGAAGAGAAGATGACTATAACACAATACAACATATATTGGTCCAATAGCCAGAAAAAATTGTGCGTGCAGAATGCGCACTCATCTATAAAGTATACTAAAGAATTCTGATTTAGGTATCGGGGGCTCTGCCCTGTATATTCGTACTTAGAAGTCCACTCTATGACTGTATGAAGCCTGTGTAATCGACGGTGTAGCTGAGCCCCGCGTATCTGCCCAATAAATGGCTGATCTGTGATGTGCCTTTGAAGCAACCTGTAAGCTGATTGGAGACAGATTAGCCATGGGAGGTACTAGGCATATAAAAGAGTGAAGTGGAGGGGCCGCCCACCACCCTGACAAAGCTCTGGTGGGCAGAGCGAAACGCGCATCAGCGGCCGGCCGGCCCCACCACGCGCACAACACCCCATCACTAGCTCTGCCCCAGCCAAATATCGCCAGAGTGTTGCGCAACACGAGTTCAGGCTGCAGCCCGGGAAACGGACGATTGAATTCATCTACAGCTAAGTAGTGGCTAAGCGCTGTGCCCCATCCTTTACAGTGACTGTGTAACAGCTATTTGCGCAAACTGCATTATATATGTGCGGAGTTAGTCACAGCTTTACTAGCGCACACGCTGTGGAATCTCAACATTGGAACAGAGGGCGTTTTAGAGGCAAACACTGCTTGATGAGTTCCTCCAGACTGGCCATATGAATGTTTTCTTCTGTCTTGAGCAGAATCATGTTGCAACACATCCAGTGAGACGGATGCCATTGCCGTACTGAAATGCCTGACCTCGCACAAGTCACTTTAATATCAGGCTGGACACAGCAGTGCAAACTGATGGGGTGTGCATGTGTGTGTGGGATGTATGAATGTATGGAGAGCCCCCGTTATTTTAATGCACTTAATTGTTGTTTTTATGTTTTATGGGATGTTTATCATATGTGTGTACTGAGATTGGTGCAATAAATATCTGTTGTTTCTCGGCAATTGGCGTAATTGCATTGTGTGCCGGTCCCACATTTAACCCTGTCTTGTGTGTAATATTAGTTAGCTAATTTAGGTTAGTGGGACGCCACATACAGTTTGTAGTGGCAGTGCACATGCATTAATTAGGGCTCTCTCAGTCCTTTTATTTATCTTTTTATTATACAAATACAATGTGATTTGTTAAACTTATACTAAAGGCAAGCCCGATTGTTGCCCCATTGTCTCGGGCTACACGTTGCACTGTCCCAAACTTCAATCCACTTCCAAAAAGACCCCGTAGTTACTTAGTTATTAGTAAAAGTATTGGAGCATTGGAGATGCAGAGAAAAATGAAGAAAAACAGTGGGTGTGTGAAGTAAGCACACTGAGAAGTTTCATAGGTGCAGAGAGAAGCAGCCATTCAGGGCATCTGGGCAGGGAGTAGGAAGGTGTCAATGGTCAGTGGTCAAAAAGATCCTGTGGTTCCTGAGTTATTAGTAAAATTATTAGAGCATTGGAGATGCAGAGAAAAATGAGGAGAAACAGTGGGAGTGGCAACAGCAATGTGATGGAAGAACACTGAGAGGTTTCATATGTGCAGAGAAAGGCAGCCATTCAGGACATCTGGGAAAGGAGTAAGGAGGGTTTTTCCGTTCTTAGTGGTCAAGAAGATCCTGTGGTTCCTGAGTTATTAGTAAAAATATCAGAGCATTGGAGATGCAGAGAAAAAATGAGGAGAAACAGTGGGTGTGACAACAGCGATGTGATGTAAGCACACTGAGAGGAGGGAGGTGGGCGGGGTTTCATAGGTGCAGTGAGAGGTAGCAACTCAGGATGTCTGGGCAGGGAGTAGGGGGATGTTTCCTTTGCTAGTCCCCCAAAGGTTGATTGTTAGACCACATCAGCGGGGGGGGGGGGGATGGGGGGGTCGGAAACCAGAATGAGGATGTGATTTTCCTCACTAAGGAGGCAGACAGATGAGGAAGGGCAGTGCTGGAGCGATTCTATGAAAGGTAAGCTACTGATTTTTTTTTTTTTTAGTAAACTGAAACAAAACTCAATCTGGTTGCTATAGCCAAGTTTAAGAGTGCTACTCTGTGTGACAATTAAGTGCCCAACTGGCCTCCTCTCCTGGCGCAGGGGAGGGCAGGGGTGCTAAAAAAATGTTTAATTCACTTCTGGCCACATTCCTCCTGACATTTCTGGTGGAAGCTGCACAGAGGCTTTATATATTGGCATTCCTTGCTGTGTGTGCTCAACCACAACTGATCATGTTGGTAATTGCATGCAAGTTAGCTCCTGGAGCATCATGGTTGTGGGGCCGGGTACGTTTTTTAGCCTAAGTACTGGGGGGATGTTAAAAGTACAGCAGTAGAATCTCTTTAGAGCAAAAGTCTCAGCTCCATCACACCCACTCACCACCCATTCCACTCTTGGCGCTAAAGGATTTAAAGGAAAAAATAAGGTCCATCTACCCAGCATCAGGTATACAATTCCTTGGAGGAAGCTGCACTTTTTTCACTGACTGCAAAAGCACTAACATGTTCCACTGACCTAGCTCAAAACTCTGTATATAAGATAAGACTCAGGCATGCAAAGACCCCTACTACTACTGCTGCTGCTGTAGTACCTAACAGGGACATGAAACAGCTGTTTCCCGCCCTCTTTTGGATGGAGCGCCACTATAAAAAGTTGACTATTTCCCCAAATGTATATTTCAGTGTTGGTAGGAGAGGGTAAGTTAGGTAAGTTTAGGGTCTCTGTTCACCAGAACCATCCCTGACACCGTAGTTGCAGTGGATGAAATTGGTGTCGCTGACCTAGCTGGGAAGATATTTGCCTAAATGATATCTACTATTAAATCCCATGTTAAGTCTAACGATTAATGAAATTATTTTAACTTGGGGCACAGATAGAAGGAACAAGATGGAATTTAAAAAACTGCAGGAAAACATTCCTGATTCATCTTTGAAGAGTGTTTGATTCATTGTTTAGGATCACCTGAAACCAGTGCTCTGGTTATATTGTATATGATTCAGTAAATGCTCCTTTTAGTATTGCCCCTTCAAGATGTAAATTCATGCTTTTATAGATTAGATAATGCTTCCCAACTAAATATTGCCTGTATCAGGGATGAGATATAAAATGCAGATGATTTACTGGTTTTGCTTTGGGTCATAGTAACATTCAACCTGAATGTTTCCTATGTGGTACAGCAAGTTCCCCCGAACAGAACAATACCCAACATGCATAGGTACTGCCAAGGGAAGACCCCAAAGAAATGCATGCACGTAAGGGTAATTTTACTTAAAAGTGTCATCTCTGCAGCCAAAGTGCAGACCTTGTGCTTTTTCGACCAATACAACCCTTTACACTTGAAATACCCCCGCACAAACCATAATGCACCCACAAACCAAGTTTTATAGGTGTACAGGCTTGTCGTGGGTGCATCTTTTTGGAAGTAATCCCTCAAAGAATTCTTTGGTTGCACAGAATTTGCCCCAAAAATTATATAAAAAAGCAGAATAAAAAACACATTTTCCTATAATACCAATATGTAAACAAAAAAAAAAACAAGCTAAATCTGAAAGCTCAAGGTCCCCCAAACAGAGCAATACCCAACATGCATAGCTACTTGAGATTTTGACAGGTCATTTCACCATTTTGGTGAATTTGTGCCAGAATTTATAGGAATTTCCAGGAGAACTATATATTGTTTTTTTAATATGAAATGTCTTTTTTGTCATTTTTTTCTGTGCTTTTATAAAAAATAAATTATTTTTCTAAATGTTTTTTTTATTAAACCCTGTTGTGTGTAAAAGCCCCATTCCTCATTACAATAGTATCACATCTGAATTGGTAGCTCACTGTTCCTGCCCAGGAGAGCCCTAAAAATTAAAAGAGCGCTTTATGACATTTTCAAATAAAATACTACTACCCACACTATATAGGGTTAAATGAAAAAAAAATGTTGTGGGTCCCCCTCCCTGGGTTAAAACCCTTAAATGTTTGGTAAAATATGGCATAGTATCATAACCAGCCGGGGCACTAGCTATGGTGGCTTGTAGACCAGGGTGCAGAGGCCATCCCCGACCTGGAAGGCTACAAGCCCACATAGCCCTAACAGCCCACAGGCTCTTCTGCAGCGCTGGGAAGGCAGGTAATGGTGCTGAAGGGTGAATGGCAAGTCACCTGCTTTCCACAGGTGACTTGAAGGCCCTTCAAGCCTTGTGAACTGGTATAGTGGTCTCATGGACCCCTTACCAGTTCACAAAGTGTTAAATGTAAAAAAAAGACACACATACAAAGAGAATAAAGTTTTTTATACTTTACTATACTAATACTTAGCTCTGATCCATCCCCTGCACTAAGCCGATCAATCTGACTCCTGCCCTCTTGCTGCTGCAAGACTTTTATACCGGCTGAGTGAAAAAATAGGGTTAGAAAAAAAATGACATCCCCACTATTGGGGGTTAAACCCTTAAAAATGAACAAAAATTGCATGGGGCCCTCCTTCTCAGCATAACCATCTCAGGCACCAGCCCAGGTAGCTAGAGGGCTGTGGGCCCTCCAGCCCCCCTCCTACCCCGGGCTTTGGGGAGGCTGGTACTGTCCGGCCGACTGTCATTGATAATCGGCATGGAACATAGGAAGCTTTGATTTTTTGACTGGAGGTCCCCTTTAAGGTGCCTGAAAGCTTTAGCATGATTAAGAACCCATTCAAGTTTGAAATGTGTCAATGCAGCCATATTATGCTTCTATGATTTCTAGATTTTATTTGAATTGCTGCTGGCACCTCTTATCATTTACGGCAAGCTAAGTGGAATTTTGGAGCAATTCCAGCCATGCAACAATGTCCAGAAGGTTTGGGATAACTTGTTTTTTATACCTTTGCTGTTATTCACAGCGCTCACAGGTCTCATGTCACAGCAGCATAGCAGCCGGTATGCTCTTTGGAACACATCTGGTGCTCTTCTAGGGGGCCCCAATGGACACTGGACTCTACCACAACCTCAGGATGGGATTGAGTAATTGGATGGAGGTATTAGCAGGCCAACCACCAAATGGCAGGCAGGCTGTTTGCCAATGCTATTAACTGGCATGGTGACCCTCTTGCAAGTAGTGTGAAAAAAACAAAACATTCATTAACACTCATCAGCATTGCAAAAAACACACTTAAACTGTTCAATAAAGTTTTTATTTTTTTATTGTATAATGTCTTCCTCCCTGTCAACATTACCTCTTCAGGAGAACAAAGCTACCTCCCTCCTTCATGTCTGTTGTTCTGCCAAAAGAACTAAAACACCACCCTGAGGAGAGGTTTTTATACCTCAGGGGTGTGGTTTGCACTGTAACACGGGGGGAATCCACAAATGTGCTAAAGTTCATGATGAATCCAATAACAATACAGTATATTCAAATGTAAAACTTGACTACTGACAATTATAGTTATTATAGTTTTTTATTAAAAAGTTTAAATATTTCAGACTTTGCATAGTTCAAGTACCTTTGTTTTAACAACTATTGGTATCCATATATTCAGCAACACAGGTAAACTGTGTTGAAGAAGACAGGGGTTGTTTACCTAAATATATGCAGTCAATCTGTTGGCGTATGGTATAATGGGAGCTGACTACACTACAGAAGCCACTACAGCATACTAGAGTACCACTGATAGCAAGTTGGTACCATCAGAATCTGAACAGAAGTGTCAATGCTGAAGCAAGGTTGGAGGATTTTTTTTTCAGTGGAGTTGGCTTTACACCACTACAGCATATGTGTGGGTTCAAAACAGTCAAGACAGTTCCCAGCTAGTCAACCTGTTGACGTATACAGGCTCTTGTAGGGTATAATGGGAGCTGATTTCACTGCAGGAGCCAATACAGAGTACCACTGATGTCAATTTGGTACCATCAGAACCTTTTAGGGGCCTCTGACTCTGAACACCATTACAGCATATCAACGGGTCCAAAACAGTGAAGAACAGTTCCTAGCTAGCAGAATTAGGACACTGAAGCAGTAGAGTGGCAACAAATATTTTAACCATTACGCTACATTCTCAAAAGTATCCTTTAAAAAAAGCATCCAAAATTTTTGACAAGAGTTCGGTATGTTTCATTGTTCAATACAACACTTTGCATGATATTTTGTCAATAAGAATTCAAGTATAAATTTTTACATTGACTGCCATTAACTAGATGGAATGCTCAAATACTTCAACACAAATGCAAGCAGCTACTATGAACACCACCATTGACAATACAACTAACATTTCCAGAGTAATTCCAAAGTGGCCAGCAGACACCTGGATCCGTGAATGCTTTATTTTGACTAATGTGGGAGCATAGTCTTACAATGTTACAGTTTTCCTTGCCTAGCTAAATAAGAGCAAATAGATTTTGGAGAAGAAGAGAAAGAAAAGGCACCTAAAAACTTAAAATATATTCATTTTAGATGCTGGGGTATAGTTTTAGGGGTTTTGGGGCTTTTCATTAAATGATGCTGAAGGTCTGGTTTAACTCAATACAAGAAATGCTTTCACAAATCCTTTGAGAGGCAGGGCCTATTTTGCTAGTAAATATCTTTCTATTATTAAAAATAATGCTATTAAAAATAATAGCTTTCACTACCTTACAGATTAGTACTCAATTTTGCATTATTAAATGCATGCAAACACAAAGACAATACATAAAAATGCGAGCTTACTAATAGGAGTGCCGAAGTGTACAATGCCTGTGTTATGGATTACCAATTCTAAATCAAAATAATGTGTAGCATACAGAAGTGTTTTATGTGTATTAAATCATTGTTGTTTGTTGTTTGGCTTTGATTGCATGGGGGCTTATATCTGGTTACTCTGCAGGCCGCTCTGCAGTCCCCCCATTTTCCTTTGTCTTAATTTGATATTTTGTCCTCTCCCATCAGGTTGCATTGACAGGCTTTCTCTTATGTTCAGATTGGTGTCCATTCAGTGATGAGCTTGCGCTGCCTGGGTCATGACCTTCCCTCTTATCTGGACAGCTCTCAGTTTCATGAATATTTTTTAGCTGCGGGGTGTTATTAATAGAGTGCTGTAGAACAAAGAGATGAAACAATGGGAAGCAAAGCAAGATATGAACTTTCCAATATTAGTAGCGCTTATGGTCTATATAATTTAGATTTATGTTCTGCTGCAGTAGATTGACACAACATTATCTTTTATATTGGTTGTGGTAATGATGTCCTATTACCTAATGACATGTAGTAAAATGGATTATGTAACTTTTATTATATTATAAATTAGCTTCTGAATATTCTTTGTTATAATAAGTCAAGGGAAACCTAGAGGTACCTGATAGTAATGAACAATGGGCTAAAAAAAAGTGGCTTAGCTGTGTGAACTGGATTCATATAGGGGTTTAATTGGGAAGCTCACCAACCTGCACTGCACTGAAGCATGAAAGGCTCCCCTTGGTCCACCAAACATGCGCCAGATAGTAAAGTCAGGTGCATTGCATCATGGTACATTGCGCAGCATACGCATAGCTATAGTATTCATGGTTCTCCATAGTATAAGCCTGGCGGTGCCTGAAGGGGATAACTATACAGCTAAGACATATTTACATATTTACTACATCCTGCACTTGGCACAGCCAGGCCCAGGTCGGCACATACTTATTCATTTAACATATGTGACAGATAGTTTGGAGATATATCATCTATTTATAGAGGATCTAAAGTCTTAGTCCAGGCAGTAAACTCAGAAAGGCCGTAATCACCTTTTACCCCCTGCGAATCGGCAGATCCAAGTCCTGTACCATCCGGCCTGCTCATCCGCCTCTTCTGTAGTACTATTGAGGATACACACCCCTCCCACCATCTATGACAGGGACTATCACTCGCCCCCTCCATTCACTGCAAAGGAGGGGGCATGCCAGGTCTTGACACACCCATGTTATTTCAGTGATTAAAGGGGGCATACCATAGTCACCAGGGGTGAGGACTGATTGGGATAGGCAGTGCTGGAACTTAGATCTGTCGAGCAGGTAAGTGTCAGTATACAGGATAGGACTGATTGTCTGCAAGGGATTCTACTAACTAGAAAATTGCATATTTTCAAAAACATGTTTAATGTAAATTTACATATTTTTAGGAGCAGTAATCCCTGCACCTGCTTAAACCAGTCCGGTCCGCCACCTCGTGCCGTGGGCTCATACACTCACATCTACAAGATTTCCTGTTGACACAGTTTGCTGTGGTTAATTTTGCATATGAGCATGTCAGGGTACACCGATAAGTTATGCCAGTAAATCCTGACATAAGGGTTGATTGAGAACTGTGTTTTTTTTTTTTCTTGTTTTCCTCAGTTCAATTCCGCACCATATTTAGCTGTGTTATTTTTTTTTAATGTGCACATCTAAATATGGTGCTCATCTAAATATGGGGGAGTGAAAACAAAAATACTCATGGTGCTGAATCACTATAGTGTCTATAAATCAGACTCTTTAAACAATATAGATCTGCTTACAATAACCAGCCAATAGCTGCTTTGCTATAAAATAAAATGCTTGGTCTTTTATTAAAGTAGACCAAAACCCACAGTGATGGCCCAGGAATCTATATCCTAAATCAGTGTGAAATCCCCCAGGTCGTCCCAGGCATTTGTGAATGGCCAACGTGGGCATGCTCCCTGTTAGAGAGTAGCAGGGGAAAGTGGCCAACAACAGTCTCGGAGCCACTGATGAAGAGCATGCTGATTGGACAAGCAGCCACGCATGCAACGTAGGAAAGGGAAGAGGTGAGTTGGCTTCGGCAATCTGGGTGGTTTCACACAGCGGGGCACCCTTGATTGAAGTTCCCCCGTGGAAAGGACCAAGGTATAGTGCCTTTACAGCACTGGGCAAGAAAATGACATTTTTTAAAACTTTTTGGATTAAGAATATTTATATGCAGAATTGTCCTTACATGTCTGGTATTAAAGTGTTCATGTTACAATGTAATAACAATGTAATTCCATATGTTTTCGCTTTGTTACTAGTAGATACATGTTCAAAAACAGCCTTTAATCACACAGCCTCTGGCGCTATGGGCTACAATTACCTGATTTTGAGCGCCGGTGATGTTTGTGGCTGTTTTTTTATGAATGTGGTGTTAGTCAGTTGCACTGAGCTGGCGTTACGGTTCGCTCACATACAGCGTAGTATAGTGACTCACATATCATATTCATCAATGCCGGACAGCGACTGAGGTGCTACTAGCGAGCGCTCTGAAATCCTCTCTACAGACGCTCATCTGTCGCTACCTGGCGTTAGTAATGAATCAGCCTGCCCGTATATTTTAACAGTTTGGTCATTCAGCTTATTATAACCTTTTCAACTAGTTATGACTTTTATAATTTACACAGCTATCATCAGCTATCATCTACAGGGCTGTATTTGGTATTCATGCTATTCACTTTTGGCGCCCCTCCCCCCTTTGTTAAATCAGGCCACAGTTCACAAGTAAAAAAGCTTCTGTGCACCCATCACCCATCAAACAACGCCCCCTCCTGTCTGCACAGACCCCCCCTTGCACCCCAAAATGAATATGTAAATTCCATGTCAAACACCCTTCTGTTTTTTTTTTCTATAGCATTAACACCAACGTCCCATGCTGATGGACACCCTAGGCACAAGCCTAGGGTTGCTTAATAGGAAATGCAGCTAATCACCTACCACGTGTTTGAGCTTTTGGCCCTCATATCAAAAAGAAAAAGTTCTTGCACCAACACCAAGTGGCGGTGCTATGCAGACAGCACCATTTAATTCAACACAAAATACACATTAGGTCCCAGTTTGGCCACACTGAAAGCATATATATGGCCTGTACAACAAGATTAATAAAGGCTTATAGACAATGGTGTTGAATAACCATCTAAAACACAGAGACAAAAAATACATATAATAATCATAGGGCACCTACCACCCCATCCTTGCATAACATATCAAAATGCCTTTTACCACAGAATGCTTGGGTATGTGGCAATAACATTTGGACTGCTGCTGACCTGCTTTGGTTATTTATTTCTAACTCTTTACTTTGCTTCTCTGCATTAGTGCTGTACTGTAGATTCTTATTTGTTCTTTAATGCACTTTTAGGCACTTTATGCCTATATATATTTCATGGCTAAATCACATTTAGATAGCAAATGCAGGGATGGGCTAGCAAGTGCCATATGATGATATTATGTATTTTACATTCTTTGTGCACATGCACCAGTGTGACATTTTGTCCCTCATAAGCACAGGGCCAGAGAAGACAGGCTGTATAGGGGCTAGACTTGGGAAGACCATAACAGAGAAGCAAGGCTCCATAGGCGGGCCTTGTGCTAGCAAAAGCAAGAAACAAATAACATTTGGGAAATAATAGCTGTGTAAATGTTTAAAAGGTAACAACCACAAATAATTCCCACACATAATTTCACTATCCTGGTTCTATAACGGGGCAACCTGATTGGTTATGCTAAGAATAATAACAATCCTGGCTCATCTTACTCTTGGTTTGTACATGCCATGTAAATACTGTCTTAAGAAACCCTCTTTTTCTCCATCACATTGGTTAGCATGTGCCTACACTTTGAACCTGCTACAATCAAATCCCTGATTTTTTTTAACGGGTGAATACCATCCTATAATCTCACATGAAGGACACCAATAAAGATCGCATGCTTGCACTAAAATGGTTAATCCTGGTAAACTCAGTCTGTATTGTGTGGGCAGTTGGTTTTACATTTCCTTTAAGAACATTTGTCAATTTATATGTGTTGAAAGACTCCTAATGATATATGAAAACCCTTAGCATTGTGCTGTATGTGAGCATTGTATAGGATGTGTAACACACAAAGGTGACTTCTTCAGGCATAGCAGATACTGAATGCTTGTATGGGAGACATGTGTACCACGTGCTGCCCCGAAACAGACAGCCTCTGGCTCTCTGGCAACAGCACAAGCCTCAGGTGGCTAATTTCTTGGATTAAAAGGAGCTGACCCTGATAGTGAAAGAGAAGAAGTTGACCTCTAACAATAGGGTGAAAGAAGAGAAGGTGAACGCTCCACTCTGTACTGAGCCTTGCCATAAAACGGAATGGGAAAGATGGAAAAGCTTACAAAGAGCAACACTTGGTATAAATACTTCAGCAGGACATAGCTTTCTATTCTCCTCTCTCTAAATGCGTTCTAAGTCTCTATCATGCACAAAGCACAAAGCTTGAGATTGTTTACACCAAGATTACATTAGCTTTTAAGGTGCTAAATCTGCCTGTAGACGGTCATATTTCATCAATCTTTAAAGGCTCAGTTGTTTAATTCCCATCTATTCCAGGCAGAGTCCAGTTGTGCCAGGATGGCCTTTGTAATATATTCACATCCGGGTTTATTTTTCATTTCTTTCTGGACTAACTCATATTAACAGAAAGAGCATAAGAAATAGTTTACAATACCCTAAACACGCTTTACACAAAACAAGGTTTACACATTAAAAATAATGGAATATTGGAAGTTAAAGGGGTCATAGACTGGTCTGCAATGATAAACAGATGGCCTCTGATGTCGTTTCTGGGATAATGTATTCAATCCCCCATTGAACCTCTGTTTTACCTCTGCTTTTGTCCACTTTTCTTCTTGAACCCTTGTTCGGCCTCTGCATTTATCAAATTCAATTTTAAACCTTTGATTTACCTCTGCATTTTGCATTTCTGCATACCCTTACATTTGTTAGTTCTCATCTCGGACTCATGCATTTGTCCAATCCCACTTGACACCCTAAATATATCCAAATCCCTCTTGATTCTCTGCATTTATCAAATCCCCTTTTAAATCTCTGAACTTTTCTTATACTGGCTTAAACTCGTGTTTTGCCTCTTCATTCATCAAATTCTGTTATGAACCCCTGCTTTACCTTCTACATGTATCAATCCTCTTCTTAAACCTCTGCATTTACCCAATTCACTCTTGAATATTGGTTTTACATCGGTGGTTTTTCCAACCTCTCTTGAACTTTTGCTTTCTCCCTGAATTAATATAAATCTATTTTGAACATCAGCTTTACCTTTACGTTTGTTAGTTCCCCTCTTGCACTCATGCATTTATCAAATCCCCTCTTGAACCTCTGCATTTATGTGATCCCCTCCTAAATCTCTGCATTTATCCAATCCCCTCTTGAACCTTTGCATTTATCCAATCTCCACTTCAACCTCTGCAGTTATCTGATCCCATTTTGAACCTCTGCATTTATGCCATCATCCCTTGTTCTCTTGTTTTTCCTTTGTGTTAATCAAATCTCATTTAAACCCTTGCTTTACCTTCTACATTTTGGCCCTCTTGAATGTCTACATTTAGCCAATCCTTTTACAAACCCTTATTTGGCCATGATTTCATCCAATCTTCTGCCCTTTAAAGTGGCTGACAATAATGGGGCACGGGTTGCCAAATCCATCTCTTGTGTGTTCCCCATCTTACTCAGGGGTATCATTTTTTGGCTTATAAACAGGGACTCTGGTGCATCATTTATCATTAAATCAGCATTGAATAGTGTAAGGAATTCTAAAAATACGATTAAATGTGGAATTACCCTTTCAAGTGACCTCAGTTGTGCAGTTAACCCCAGCACTGACAGGCAATTCCAAATTGCCCAGCAGGCTATCCCAAAGATCTTTGGGTATTTACCAGCTGCTAGAAACAGTCAGGGATTATCCCCTTTTGCATGATGGAGTGTACTCTATTGCTGTGCAGAAACAGATGTGCAGTTTATCCTGACAATGATAGTATGGACTAAAGATGAAGAAACAACAGAAACAAGGAGTCCACATTTTGGATAGCTTGTGGCCTATAGTGGTGAGCTTGTTGTTTCATGTGATTGGTTGATTTAGTCCACATGTATCAAACTCAAGGCCTGGGGGCCAGATGCGGCCCTCCAAGCCTTTTTATGTGGCCCTCTGACTGGTGCCAGCCAGAATGGTGGCCCGGCGGCGCCTTTTTTAGCCACCTGGCCACTCCAAGGCTCCTTACACCTACTGCTTCCACACCAACTATAGGGTTAATTCAGAGCCCTCTATGTTCCATCTCGTTTTTTTGTTCCAAAATGTGAACAGTACACACAATAGCTTTCGTTAAGTATATGTGCGTTCACATGACACAGAGCCTCCATCGGGAGCATTTTGTACTGTTTTTGTAGCTGCGTAAGCCTTCGAGAATCCTGTGAGTGCTGCTCTCAAGGGAAACAAAGGAGGGGTGGCAGCCGCTCAGACCAATTTATAACTAACCTGGGAGGTGCACATGAGCAGGGCAATTAGGATACACAAGTCTTAAAGGCTAACCCTGTTAGCTTGCAGACTAACCTATAATCTGTCTCTAAATCTGGGTCCTGATCCACACACATCTGCAGAAGTTTGCTTAAGCTGCACCACCAAACGCCAAGGTGCCTCTGGGAGGTGCAGCCCTAACTCTAATCTCTGAGAGCCATACAATGCAATAAATAAATTGGGAGCAGGCTTACCTGAGGTTGCCCTAAAAACTCGAGTGCAGCCATGGGGTGGAAGGGTCAAAGACCTCGCAGTACAGCCTAGACCCCACACCACATGTGCTTGCACAAATTAAAAGGAAACAAAGGAGGGGGGGGGGGCAGACTACCCAGTACAGTAGGAAATTGACAAGATGCATGAGGGATAGGCATAAGGTAAGCTGTTTTCTACCTACCATTGAGAATAAGTTGTCTCCCTGTGAACCACCTTTCCAATATGCCTATCTACTGTATGTAGGCCACCCCTTATTCCTAATCAGGCCAAGCCAATTGTGAAGCCAATTGTGAATGAGCAGTCATTACTGAACAGGGCAAACAATTAGGGAAACAGACACAATCATGTGGGTGCCAGTGTTGAATTTTCTTTTTGAAAGTGCAGGATACAGCTTCATCTGCTAACTCCTTTCCCTAAAATGATGTTTAATGCCAAACTGAAGTCTGCTCCATTCAGATTTTCTTACCGAACTGTAGTCAGAGCGGCAAGTAAATCTAAAAATACGCTAATTTGGCCGTACATGCGCCTAGTTGCCGGGAAAAGATGAGTTTACTGCTGTTTTCAGGTGGTACACACAGTGGGGCAACCCAAATTGGGTTGCCACCACAAGAGAGCAACAAAACCCAAGAACTTCCTGGTCATCCACTTCATATATAAATTTAAACTTCATAGGGTGCCCATATACTGATGAGTATCCCTCTTTTCTTTCTACACCACCTTTCCCAGCATTATTTTGTTGTGTCCCTTTAGGGTATCTAGGCATTAGTACTTTTTGCTTCATATAGGCTTATTGGGGCATATTTAATTTTTCATGGGTTATTAATGCTCTAAACTGATTTTTAGTTTTAGAAATATTTGCATGCACCTGCACTTTATCAAGTTATAACATTTGTATATATTTAAGGTTTAAGATGGGGGAGGGGGGGTTTGATTTTTTATCTTTCGCACTTGCCTGTGATGGGATTTTTATTATCATGAAGGGCGCCCCAGCCTGTTTTTGAAATCCATGTCTTTTGTCAGGTGTGTGCATATGTTCTATGTAAATCCTGATTTATCAACCGTCAGAGGCAGGGCCAATGCAACTGCCAGCCTGCATTTTATTTTGTCACTAGGGCCATACAGTTTGCAGTGGCGTGCACTCTTGATTAAGCTGCATCTTTTTATAGTGGCACTGAAGTTACGATCCCAGACCACAATAGGCAGGACTGCATTGAAGTGGTTTAGGCTTATAAATAATATTAAACCTTTTTTTGGGCCCAAACGTGAATTGCTTCTTGTTAATAATGTAAATGCAGGTGTTGCCAAATTTAATGTAATTTTTTTTCTTGTAAAATCGATTTGCAAAACTTCTTTTTCATACCAATGTGTCATTTGGAGCTCAACAACTAAAACACAGCCTAAACACACTGTCACCAGCAGCGATGGTAAAATTAATAAATAAGGTGTGCAGCGCAAAAAAGATGACGGTACAGAGTGGCACTCACTGGCGCTGTTATTTTCGGTATATATGTATATATTTACTTCTCAAATAAATGTTGACTGTGCAACAATTTTTTAGAATGTTATCGGTTTCAATATTTGTGAGTTGGAATGTTTTATTTTTAATAACAAGCATTTTATTTACAGTTTACAGATTTGACAGTAAAATGTTAGTACAGTTACATAGATTTTAATTCAACAGATCTGAATCCTGTTTGTGTGTGTGTCAATTTCTTTTTAACCAAATAAGACTAAAGGCTGATTATCTGATTTTATGTTCGATAAATGTTAGATTTGCCTATTTGATTATTCTTTCTTGACTCAGCTGGATCAAAAACATAAATATATGTTTTTATGTTAAACTATATTTTGCAGTAAGTTTATTAAAATTCATTTCTTTGGTGAAGCATTTGATCGCTGCCTAGATTTCACAAGCAAACACAACCCAATTACAAATTTAAACCAGCATAAATGCAGCTATGCAATATGCTCAGAGATGTCCTGAGATTTCGTTCTCATGTGTGGACAACCTTTTCTGTAATTTAACAGGCCAGGTATTGATCTTCTTCATTTTCCTGTGCAGGCTGTGTTTCCTGAAAGCTGAGTCTATCCAGGGAATGTAAGATTGGCAATGCAGTGTGTAGGGGAAAGCAAGCAAACTGCATGGCTGATTTAATGATAATTCGCTGCTCTCATATTCACATTATGTGCATGCACAATCCCTCCTTGATTGATTGTTTTTTTATTCATTAGAGGATTTGTATTCACAGTGATTCCGAAAGCACCATGTTAGATGCCAGTTTAAAAATAAAACTGACAATCACTGTAACATTGAGTTTCCTGGTTTAAAAAAATAGATACTGTCCACAGGCCTTGGGCAATACGCATGATTAATAAAAAACATGAGCTATCAAAAATCTTTTTGCATCATGATGCTCACCGCTGGATTTGTCATATTTAAGAGAAGAATGCAATAATACAGTACTTTAACTTACAGTTCCAAATGTTTCTATTTTTTTGTTTCAACAAAAGACTAATAATGTGTCTTAAAGATTGTAAGTGCCCCAAATGAAACTTCTAAAAGGTTGTTCATGCCGGCATTTTCATTTTTACATACACATGCATTTTTACAGAAAAATCCTACACAAAAAAAGACAAGGCATAACTACACTCACCCAGTATATAGCTCTTTACTACATTACAGGAGGAGACCTTATTGGGCATTTATTCAGTTAGGTCTGCCAGTATCTCAACAACAATGGGCCTGGAAATCCTTTCACCCAGTGTCTCTTATCAAAGTCCAAGTCCAGACATAATTTATTTCAGACTAACGAAGGATTAGCGCCTAATCAATGTCATTTTTACTTCCTGTGGCCCCATTATAGAGTTCTAACCTGTGATCACTATGTGTAAGAAGTTAATTTAAAAACGCTTTGCTTTGGTTCATGGAACAGCGATGCGATTCTGGTTCCGGTGACATTTTCTTTGGCCCTGGGGTCACAGTTTTTAGGTCATTTCAATTTAAAAAAAGAAAACGGTCCAGACTCAACTTTAAAGTGGACGTCGTGAGTGGGATAAAAGGTGTTGATTACCACATATACATACTGTATTATGGGGACACTTTTTTTGTCTCTTTGTGCTCACCAAATACAGGAAGATGGACTTATAAGTCCAAATGACAATATTTTTTAGGCTTTCAACAGTGTGGGAAGTGTGGCCCCCTTGAAAAGCAAGGAGGGGGGAACTATAGAGGGTAATACAGATAAAGCCAATTTACTAAACCTCTTCTTTTCTTCATATTCACAGAGGAGCATGACCTGTCAGGTGAAATGCAGAGAAATAACCCAAACTCAGAATTAAATGTCACCTGTCTAACCAAGAAAAACAAATCTCCTGGTCCTGATGGAATTCATAACAGTGTTTTAAGGGAATTATCGGTATATTTAGTAATTGACAAGCCATTATTTTTAATGTTTTAGGGTCCTTGTCAGGGACTGTTTCACAGGATTGGAACATAACAAATGGGGTGTAATTATTCAAAAAGAGGTTTAAAGAGCAACCAGGGACCTACAGACTGGTAAGTTTAACAACTGTGGTGGGCAATTTTTTTTTAAAGAGATTTTCTAAGAGATGCTATCTTGGAATATCTTTGCAAATCTTATTACTCCTTATAAGTATGGATTTTTGAGGAATTTGTCCTGCCAGACAAATTGATCAGCTTTTATGATAAAGCAAGTTCAAAACTGGATCGGGGTGAGTCATTGGATGTCATATATCTTTACTTTTCTCAAGCATTTGATACTGTGCCACACAAAAGATGTATAAAAGATGAGAATGCTTGTACTTAGAAAAAGGTGTGTACATGGGTGAGTAACTGGCTTAATTATATGAAACTCAAATTGGATCACCATTACTAGTGGAGTACCACAGGGCGCGATGATGAGCCCAATTCTATTTAATGTATATAATAATGATATTGGGGTTGGATTAAACATTGAAATATTAATCTTTGGGGGCGATTCTAAGCTGTATATCAGGGGTCGCCATCTGTGACGTCATCTGTGCTATCATCCTGCACCAAAAACGCTCAGTAGTGCCAGGTTATCGACAGGGAAGGGGTTGGAGGGGCAAAGGACTCCCGTGTCTCCCCAGCCCCCCCCCCCCCACGATCACCCAGCATCTGTCATAGGATCGCTGTGGGACAAGTATACTGGGGGAAAGCAGAGGATCGGTGGTGAGTAAAGAAAAAAATGTCATTCTTGCTTGGTGAGGCCCCTATACCAGTTCACAAGGCTTAGGGGGCTGGCAAGTCACCTGTGGGGGTAGCAGAAGAGCCTGGGGCAATTTAAGGTGTGCAGGCTTGTACCTCTAGGGCTGGAGGCCACCGAAGCTGGCCCCTACACCCTAGTCTACAAGTCCCCATAGCTGGTTCCCAGGCTGGTTATGGGTAGGAGGGACATTTTTTTATTTTTAAGGGTTTTTAACCCCTGGAGGGGGGCCCTATGTCATTTTTTTAAAATAACCCTTTTTTGCTCATGTCGCCCATCAGGTATGAAAGGCTTCCAGCAGGAGAGCAGAAGCCAGAGTGGTCGTGGGACACAGTGTTCGGGGATGGATCAAAGGTAAGTATTAAAAAAAATAAATAAATGAAATATTTTTTTCTGTGTGTTTGTATGTGTATGTGTGTGTTTTTACACTTCATCCTTTGTGAACTGGTAAGGCATCCATGAGACCCCTATGCCAGTTCACAAGGCTCAGGGGCTGGCAAGTCACCTGTAGTATAAAAAGTATTTTTTTTACACTTACACTTTTTTACACTTTTTTAGTATTATATATAGTATTATATAAGTATTATATACTTATATACTTTTTATACTTACCTCCCATCCATCCCTGTGTCCCACGCTGATCAATCTGGCTTCTGCTCTCCTGCTGCAGCTGGAAGCCTTTTATAGCTGCTGGGCGGCAGAACATAAGGGGTTAATTTAAAAAAAAAATGAGATAGGGTCCCCCCTCCCGGGTTAAAACCCTTAAAAATCCCCCCAAATATGAAATGGGGTCCCCCTTACCCAGCATTACCAGCCCGGGACCAGCTATGGGGGCTTGTAGGAACAGAGTGGAGGGGCCAGCTTTTGTTGCCCCGCCACCCTGCAGCCTACAAGCCCACATAGCCTATGTGGGCCCGGGCTCTTCTGCCCCCCCCCCCGGGCTTTGGGAAGGCAGGTAATAGGGGTGCCGGGGGTTAATAGCAAGTCACTTGCGGCTACCGCAGGTGACTTGCCAGCCCCCAGCCTTGTGAACTGGTATAAGGGGTCTCATGGACCCCTTACCAGTTCACAAGGGGTTAAATGTAAAAATAAACACACAGAGACATAAGAAAAAAAAATGACATTTATTTATTTATTTTTTTTACTTTACTCACCTCCGATCCTCTGTCCCCCGGCGATCTCCGATGACAGCTGTCAGTCTGCTCGGGTGTTTGGAGGAGAGAGGCTGGGGAGGGGGGGGGGGCAATCACAGCCCTCTCCCCCTCCCCACCTCTCTGCTCCAAGCACCCGAGCAGACTGATTCTTAGTCTCGGGAGCCGGTATTAAGAGGCCGGCTGCTGGTGACATCACAGTGATGTCACCCGCCCCCAGGGGACGGGGCTAGCAGACCTCATCCAGGAAGTGGGGGGGAGGGCGATTTCTGGCACCAAATTAAAGAGGAGACCCGGCCGGATCCAACGAGGGGTCAGGTGAGTATTTTTATTTTTTATTTTTTTAACTAGCAGGGGGGGAAATCAAGCACGTAACACCTACGTGCTTGGCACTTAAGGCACGAACATGCGAGCACGTAGGTGTTACGTGCTTGGCACTTAATGGGTTAAAGATCACAGCTGAACATGTGTAGTGCAAAATGGTGAAAAATGGTCTGGCAACAGAGGGTGACAAAATCTCGAGGTAGGTTGACAGTTAAAGGGTTAAACCCTCCGGCCTTACCATATACTTGCCTAACCCTGGGATCCCACAACAGCAGGCTGTGTCAATGAGCATAAATCCCTGCCTTGCCCAGTGGCGTAACTAAATGTGAAAAGGCCCTGGTGTGAACATTAAATGGGACCCTCAAGGGTCGCACTGAAAATCTTTTAACTCACTTAGATGCAGCTAGACAACTAAAGACTGCCAAGTGATCAACAATATCATAAATGAGGTGGAGGAGCAACAATGACGGGGCCCCCTTCTCACCGCCTTGGCCACCCACTATTGTTATGCCTTACCATAGCATCTCGGCTCCTTACATCAGGTCTGCCAACTGAAGAGCAGGGCTCCCCCTTGAGATGCCAGAACAAGGTCAGCATATTTCAAGCTTGGGTCCCTAATCCCTAATCGGAATTCCCCTTAGGGAAGGTTTGCACTTGGGTCACTGTTGGTCCACTTTAAAGCTCAAGTCCAGTCTCTAGGTAACTCCCCTGCCCTGCCACCCTCCCCTGGCACAGGCAGGATGGGGACTTACAAAGGAAAAAAAACCCTACCTCGCCATTGGTCCAGCACTGTTCTCTCGGCGCTCCATGTCCTGTGTGCCGCCATCTTGGGGGAAGCCACAGAGCGCCTTCCCACAGCTCTGTGCGCACTCCACCCATTCAAATCACTGGGCAGATGGTAGCGCACGCAGTGCAGGGGATGCTGCTTTGTGTCTTTCTGTGCCTCTTCCACACAGACCTGCTGGACGAGGGTTTTGTTCTTTGTAACCCCCCTGTCCTGCCTCAGCACCAGGGGCGGATGGTGGGACCGTGGGGGGGGGGGGCTATAGACTGGACTTCAACCTTAATGTCCATTTGGCTGTCTGTGATCCAAAGAGGGACATCTAGCCATGATTTTTCCATGGTTACCACCAAGTGCACTGATTTCAAGGAGACACTCCTCTGATCCCTGTGTTACCATGGACCGAAAGGGATGCTACAGTATATCTTTAATAGGGTCAAAGACCTCAGAGATCATTTTCATCTTGCCCATAACCTGCCCCCATTTACCACAAATAAAATTACAGTTTTGGCTGAAGCTAGATTTTGGAGAAACAATCTCATAAATATCAGTACGATATAGTAGATTTTAGGTATGTATTACTTATTATGTTATATTGTTTAATGCATATTTTCATGGAAAAGAAGTGTCATACATGTGCATTTTAGAGTTGATCTTGTTATCCAAACAATCTTTAGTGAAACATAGCATGTGCGCATCACCGTGTATCCAAATGTCCTGTATCTCAGGCAGCCTATATGACTGAGCTGTTTATATACTAAGTGAGGCATAGAGGGCGCTGTAGACGAACAAGAGCCCAGAGAGGAAGCTTGCTGGAAGCAGCAGCATCGCCTTACACAATTTAGAAACATGTTCTTAGGATTATAGATAGCAACATATAGGAGATTTGAAAATCAATAGGAAAGAAAAATAAACTCAGTATGGACAATATATTCCTGCCTGTTGGAAAAAAGTATAATGTAGTAAATAAGGCCCATAATAAAACCATGCAGTATATGGATCTGAGTATTAATAGTGTCTAGAAAAATGAATGATAAAGCAAATGTAACTAACAGTAGAAAATAGGATTTAAAAATGCAATCAAGGCCCGACAGGGCATGTGGATCTTCTTACAAAAGCCCCCCGCCCCCCCAATAGCTGTTCCAGAAAGTCACCGTTATGGGGATTGGAAGAAAGGGGCTCCCTTTAAGCTGCCAGCGCAACATTTACACCTACTGAAGCAGACCTAAAATAAAAAAGTAATAGAGGCCCACTGAGTAGTCTTCTCCTGCTGAACGAGGCCTAGTGATCCAATAAATTATGTTAACTACACAAATTATCCGTGTTCTAACGACACTGATGGCGCCCAAAAGGTGGGTACGGTAAGCCCATTTTCAGACTTGACATGATTGTAGGTACTTTTTTACAATCACCCCTGGGGCATACATATTTGGAATGCCTTTACAGTTACAGATCACTAGGAAGCCCAAAATAATGTATGGAGCTGTATGTGATAGGAGACTTCTTTTAGAGTAGGGGTGATGGCTGCACATGGGTGCAGCTGTGCCATGCTCCCCATCAAATGGAGCTCTGGTAGTGATAACCTCTGTAATGCTCACTGATGATACAAGGGAGTAGGTTTGGTTTGTTTAGTGTCCCTGTAAACCAGGACTATCCATTCCCCCCCACCCCTTAATGACCCCAAAAAGAGACTCACCCTTCATTATGCACAGCAAACTCCACTGGACTCAGGCATTTCCATTTTCCATGGGCAGATTGCTAACAGACAATGTTTTGTCAACCTTGTAAAAGATATGAACCCACAAGGGAGCATCGAGAACTATCTAGTGAAGACGAAATTACAGAAGTTACTGAGACATTGTGTGACTGCATTGGAAAATCTGCCGGCCTACTTTACTGTAGCTTTGCTGTACAGAAATGCTGTATATTAATATTTGTTTTGAATTCTACACCACTATTAAAAAAAATAAGACCTATTTTTTAGTTCTTGTAATAATTGATTTCTGGTAAATAATATTGTTATGAACAAACAAAATGGTGCCCAGCCAGTTAGTATGGCAGTGCAGGGAAGATAGTTAAGGATAACGGGGACTGGGGAGACCGTGACTTCTGTAGTGCCGAAACACTGGAAGAAGATAAACAAAGGTAAGTCACAGGCACTTTCACCCACGTCCGGACTATATGACCACCAGTGGCCAATCACAGGACCGGATTACACTAGTGGAACGAAGAGCATAGTATATCTCACGATGGCGATGTTACATGCTGGGGGGCCATCACTATTCGGGATGGGTCTTGAATTGCTTTGTCTAACTTGCCCCCTCATACCATCAATATGCCCTGCATTAGAGAGATACTTACCTTTTCCTAGAAGAGCATCGACTGACAACGAGCAAGTAACACCATCACACGTGTAGCAGCCTCCAGTAAGAGATAAGTTTCACTGCCATATGCAGATATTTTCTGTACCTTGTTAATCTCCTAAGTTTGTGGCTCACAGGCAATAGGAGTAGATAGGATGGCATCTGTGCAGACTTGGCACAGAGTTGGCAAGGAGGGTTAAGGTTAGCTTTAGTCTCAATTTAGGTGGTATTTTATCATTTCTACTAAACAGGTTACAAGGCTATATTGCTTTTTTTTTTTGCTTTTTCTAAATGTAAAGTGTAGATCTGAAGGAAATATTCTTGTCTTTGTAAATCTGATCAGGAAGGGACATTGGCACTATATATATATATATATATATATATATATATATATATATATGAGCAGCTTTGTCTTCTAAATGGTTAGCTAGAACACACAACAATGCAGATTATTAAATCAAAGTTGGAGCAGTTTGTTGTAGTGCATGTCACATTTTGAAAAGCATTGTGTGTGTGAAGGATCCTTTAAACGATTATGTGAAAGTCACAGTGAATGGCCCTGCCCCCATTGTAGAGGAAGCAAATCTCAGGGGATTACACTAGCAGGAATTGCTTGTGGTCAGCAGAGGCGAGCACAACAATAGAGACCAAAATGGACAGCAGCAGCGGATTGCCGGCCAGGGTGGGACACTGACCTGCTACCTATTACACAGTAAATTGCACTGTCATTGGAATTATCCTCCACAAAGCCCCCAAAGAAGCACCTGTTATTACTTACATCCAGCACAGCCGGGGTTACTTGTATTGCACCACAGGATGCCGCCTATATACTGTTTTATTTTGTTGTTGCTCTTCTCTGTTTAGATTTTTTGACCCTTAAAGAAAACCTGCACGAAATGTGAAAAGTACAAAATAATCTACACACTTTAAAGCAGAAATCTAAGGTGGAGCTACACCCTAGCTATAAATTCTTCCTGTATTGTGCTTACATATGTCAGGCCCATAGCTAGAAATTAATTAACCAGTTCCTTAGACCCGTAGTTTGCTCCAAATTCCAGGGAAAGTTCAATTTAACTTTCCATGAAATCCTTACTCCGCTGCTCTCACTGTCCCCTGTCTGTCCTGCGCGGTCTCTATAACATCCAGTGCCCCCCTGTAAGGAGGGACATTTAAACTGGGAGTGGGCTGTGATCACTACCAATAGCCGAGCTATTGCTGACAGAGACTGGTAGAAGCCAGGAGCGCACCCGGCATTCGCCAGTCCCTTTGGCTGTCATTAACAGCAATGAAGGATCGGCACGGCAGACGGCGTGGGACACAGCACTGGAGTCTGCGGAGACCATGGATTAAAAGTAAGTATGGAGTTAAAAATAAAAATAATACATTTTCTTTATTCTTGTGTGTCAGTGTGTTATTTTACATTTAACTCTTTTTGGGTGACTTGTCATAACCTTCCATTCAATTACTTGCCTCCCCAAAGCCTGGGGGGGCAGAAGCCGCAGGCCGTGGACTATGTTGGCTGGTAGCCTTGGTCAATTCTCACTCCTTTCATTGTCTTTCGGGTGTAAATTTTCCCCTGGCTCTGATTCGCCACCAAGGTAGTCAATGCAAGTGAATGGAAGATTTCTCACCAAAAAAGCAGTGAGAATTCACCTGGCTCTGAATCGACCCATGAAGATGATTCAATTTTTGTCCTGCACTTAGAACTGACCTTTTTGTAAAAAGGCAAAAACATGTCAGCCATCAAGGCAAAGTGGAGGAACTGAGAAAAATCAACCTGTCACCCTGGCTGTATTTAGGAGTCATGCCACAGAAGGCATTCTTTAATAGTGACACCCTTCATGCTAAAGCACACCTATTATTCATCTATAACCTATAATGATTACTGCTAGAAAATGAAAACCAGTGCATCATGAGTGACCGAAGCTGGGGACTGATGCAAACTGAAAAATAACAGGTTAGTTTGAGCTAAAGCTCTGCCTTACTGTTTGGGATCTTGGAGAGTCCGCTGGCACTCTGCCTATGAATAGTGAGCTTTTGAGATGATCTAGTATGGCTTTCTAGGGGGATCTGGGTGGGTAGTATGTATTTATGCACCATGCTCATTGGGTCTAGGAACTATAATAAGCCTAAGCCTATTCATTTTCTGAGTTTGCTTGTTTGAGTTTGTATGTAGTCTGCTATATTGTCCTTTCTGTGACAGCAGTCAGACATAGGTTGTATGAATACAACATCATTGCTGCATTCAGACTATTCTGTTTTTATGATTTATTCTGTGATCTCTCTACAAACAGTTTTTTCTGCAATCTCTCTGTTTATGGTCTATCTCTATGAACATCAGCAATAATTATATCTCTGTGAGAATGAACTATTTGTCTAACTCCCAGTACATGGGAGATGTTCTTCTATCACTCTGTGTACACTCTATGCTCCTATCACTCTGTGTACACTCTATGCTTCTATCCCTCTGTGTACACTCTATGCTTCTATTCCTCTGTGTACACTCTATTCTTTTGTCACTCTGTGTACACTCAATTCTTTTATCACTCCTTGCACACTCTATTTTTCTATCGCTCTGTGTACACTCTGTTTCTCTATCTCACTGTGTACACTCTATTCTTCTATCACTCTATGTACACTCTATTCTTCTATCACTCTATGTACACTCTATTCTTCTATCACTCTATGTACACTCTATTTTTCTATCACTCTAGGTACACTCTATTCTTCTATCACTCTATGTACACTCTATTCTTCTATCACTCTATGTACACTCTATTCTTCTATCACTCTAGGTACACTCTATTCTTCTATCACTCTAGGTACACTCTATTCTTCTATCACTCTATGTACACTCTATTCTTCTATCACTCTATGTACACTCTATTCTTCTATCACTCTATGTACACTCTATTCTTCTATCACTCTAGGTACACTCTATTCTTCTATCACTCTAGGTACACTCTATTCTTCTATCACTCTATGTACACTCTATTCTTCTATCTCTCTATGTACACTCTATTATTCTATCACTCTAGGTACACTCTATTCTTCTATCACTCTAAGTACACCCTATTCTTCTATCACTCTATGTACACTCTATTCTTCTATCTCTCTATGTACACTCTATTATTCTATCACTCTAGGTACACTCAATTCTTCTATCACTCTATGTACACTCTATTCTTCTATCACTCTAGGTACACTCTATTCTTCTATCACTCTATGTACACTCTATTCTTCTATCACTCTATGTACACTCTATTCTTCTATCTCTCTATGTACACTCTATTCTTCTATCACTCTATGTACACTCTATTCTTCTATCACTCTAGGTACACTCTATTCTTCTATCACTCTATGTACACTCTATTCTTCTATCACTCTATGTACACTCTATTCTTCTATCACTCTATGTACACTCTATTATTCTATCACTCTATGTACACTCTATTCTTCTATCACTCTAGGTACACTCTATTCTTCTATCACTCTATGTACACTCTATTCTTCTATCACTCTAGGTACACTCTATTCTTCTATCACTCTAGGTACACTCTATTCTTCTATCACTCTATGTACACTCTATTCTTCTATCACTCTATGTACACTCTATTCTTCTATCACTCTATGTACACTCTATTCTTCTATCACTCTAGGTACACTCTATTCTTCTATCACTCTAGGTACACTCTATTCTTCTATCACTCTATGTACACTCTATTCTTCTATCTCTCTATGTACACTCTATTATTCTATCACTCTAGGTACACTCTATTCTTCTATCACTCTATGTACACTCTATTCTTCTATCACTCTAGGTACACTCTATTCTTCTATCACTCTATGTACACTCTATTATTCTATCACTCTATGTACACTCTATTATTCTATCACTCTATGTACACTCTATTCTTCTATCACTCTAGGTACACTCTATTCTTCTATCACTCTATGTACACTCTATTCTTCTATCACTCTATGTACACTCTATTCTTCTATCACTCTATGTACACTCTATTCTTCTATCACTCTATGTACACTCTATTCTTCTATCACTCTATGTACACTCTATTCTTCTATCACTCTATGTACACTCTATTATTCTATCACTCTATGTACACTCTATTCTTCTATCACTCTAGGTACACTCTATTCTTCTATCACTCTATGTACACTCTATTCTTCTATCACTCTATGTACACTCTATTCTTCTATCACTCTAGGTACACTCTATTCTTCTATCACTCTATGTACACTCTATTCTTCTATCACTCTATGTACACTCTATTCTTCTATCACTGTATGTACACTCTATTCTTCTATCACTCTATGTACACTCTATTCTTCTATCACTCTATGTACACTCCATTCTTCTATCACTCTATGTACACTCTATTCTTCTATCACTCTATGTACACTCTATTCTTCTATCACTCTATGTAAACTCTATTCTTCTATCACTCTATGTACACTCTATTCTTCTATCCTCTATGTACACTCTATTATTGTATCACTCTATGTACACTCCATTATTCTATCCTCGATGTACACTCTATTATTCTATCACTCTATGTACACTCTATTCTTCTATTACTCTTTGTACACTCTATTTTTCTATCGCTCTGTGTACACTCTATTTTTCTATCGCTCTGTGTACACTCTGTTCCTCTATCTCACTGTGTACACTCTATTCTTCTATCACTCTATGTTCACTCTATTCTTCTATCACACTATGTACACTCTATTCTTCTATCACTCTATGTACACTCTATTCTTCTATCACTCTATGTACACTCTATTCTTCTAGCACTCTATGTACACTCTATTCTTCTATCACTCTATGTACACTCTATTTTTCTATCACTCTGTGTACACTCTATTGTTCTATCACTTTAGGTACACTCTATTGTTCTATCACTCTAGGTACACTCTATTCTTCTATCACTCTATGTACACTCTATGCTTCTATCACTCTATGTACACTCTATTCTTCTATCACTCTATGTACACTCTATTCTTCTATCACTCTATGTACACTCTATTCTTCTATCACTCTATGTACACTCTATTCTTCTATCACTCTAGGTACACTCTATTCTTCTATCACTCTAGGTACACTCTATTCTTCTATCACTCTATGTACACTCTATTCTTCTATCACTCTATGTACACTCTATTCTTCTGTCACTCTATGTACACTCTATTCTTCTATCACTCTATGTACACTCTATTCTTCTATCACTCTATGTACACTCTATTCTTCTATCACTCTATGTACACTCTATTCTTCTATCACTCAATGTACACTCTATTCTTCTATCACTCTATGTACACTCTATTCTTTTGTAGCTCTGTGTACACTCTATTCTTCGATCACTCCGTGAGCACTCTATTCTTCTATCTCTGTATGCTCTACACTTTTATGTCTATCTCTCTTTGTATAGTCTGTTCTTCTATCTCTCTGTGTATGGTCTGTTCTTCTATCTCTCTGTGTATGATCTATACTTTTATGTCTATCTCTCTGTGTATGGTCTGTTCTCCTATCTCTCTGTGTATGGCCTATACTTCTATGTCTATCTCTCTGTGTATGACCTATACTTCTATGTCTATCTCTCTGTGAATGGTCTGTTCTTCTATCTCTCTGTGTATGATCTATACTTCTATGTCTATCTCACTGTGTATGGTTTGTTCTTCTATCTCTCTATGTATGGTCTGTTCTTCTATCTCTCTGTTTATGGCCTATACTTCTTTGTCTATCTCTCTATGTATGGTCTGTTCTTCTATCTCTCTGTTTATGGCCTATACCTCTTTGTCTATCTCTCTGTGTATGGTCTGTTCTTCCATCTCTCTGTGTATGCTCTACACTTCTATGTCTATCTCTCTGTGTATGGTCTGTTCTTCTATCTCTCTGTCTATGCTCTACACTTCTATGTCTATCTCTCTGTGTATGGTCTGTTCTTCTATCTCTCTGTGTATGGTCTATACTTCTATGTCTATATCTCTGTGTATGGTCTGTTCTTCTATCTCTCTGTTTATGGCCTATACTTCTTTGTCTATCTCTCTGTGTATGGTCTGTTCTTCCATCTCTCTGTGTATGCTCTACACTTCTATGTCTATCTCTCTGTGTATGGTCTGTTCTTCTATCTCTCTGTGTATGGTCTGTTCTTCTATCTCTCTGTGTATGGTCTATACTTCTATGTCTATCTCACTGTGTATGGTATGTTCTTCTATCTCTCTATGTATGGTCTGTTCTTCTATCTCTCTGTTTATGGCCTATACTTCTTTGTCTATCTCTCTGTGTATGGTCTGTTCTTCCATCTCTTTGTGTATGCTCTACACTTCTATGTCTATCTCTCTGTGTATGGTCTGTTCTTCTATCTCTCTGTTTATGGCCTATACTTCTTTGTCTATCTCTCTGTGTATGGTCTGTTCTTCCATCTCTCTGTGTATGGTCTATACTTCTATGTCTATATCTCTGTGTATGGTCTTTTCTTCCATCTCTCTGTGTATGCTCTACACTTCTATGTCTATCTCTCTGTGTATGGTCTGTTCTTCCATCTCTCTGTGTATGGTCTGTTCTTCTATCTCTCTGTGTATGGTCTATACTTCTATGTCTATATCTCTGTGTATGGTCTGTTCTTCCATCTCTCTGTGTATGCTCTACACTTATATGTCTATCTCTCTGTGTATGGTCTGTTCTTCTATCTCTCTGTGTATGGTCTATACTTCTATGTCTATATCTCTGTGTATGGTCTGTTCTTCCATCTCTCTGTGTATGCTCTACACTTCTATGTCTATCTCTCTGTGTATGGTCTGTTCTTCTATCTCTCTGTGTATGCTCTACACTTATATGTCTATCTCTCTGTGTATGGTCTGTTCTTCTATCTCTCTGTGTATGGTCTATACTTCTATGTCTATCTCTCTGTGTATGGTCTGTTCTTCTATCTCTCTGTGTAAGCTCTACACTTCTATGTCTATCTCTCTGTGTATGGTCTGTTCTTCTATCTCTCTGTGTATGGTCTATACTTCTATGTCTATATCTCTGTGTATGGTCTGTTCTTCTATCTCTCTGTTTATGGCCTATACTTCTTTGTCTATCTCTCTGTGTATGGTCTGTTCTTCCATCTCTTTGTGTATGCTCTACACTTCTATGTCTATCTCTCTATGTATGGTCTGTTCTTCCATCTCTCTGTGTATGGTCTGTTCTTCTATCTCTCTGTGTATGGTCTATACTTCTATGTCTATATCTCTGTGTATGGTCTGTTCTTCTATCTCTCTGTTTATGGCCTATACTTCTATGTCTATCTCTCTGTGTATGGTCTGTTCTTCCATCTCTCTGTGTATGCTCTACACTTCTATGTCTATCTCTCTGTGTATGGTCTGTTCTTCTATCTTTCTGTGTGCGGTCTGTACTCATATCTCTATGAGTATGGTCTGTTCTTCTATCTCTCTGTGTATGGTCTATACTTCTATGTCTATCTCTCTGTGTATGGTCTGTTCTTTTATCTCTCTGTTTATGGCCTATACTTCTATGTCTTTCTCTCTGTGTATGGTCTGTTCTTCTATCTCTCTGTGTATGGTCTATACTTCTACGTCTATCTCTCTGTGTATGGTCTGTTCTTCTATCTAGCTGTGTATGGTCTATACTTCTATGTCTATCTCTCTGTGTATGGTCTGTTCTTCTATCTCTCTGTGTATGGTCTGTTCTTGTATCTAGCTGTGTATGGTCTATACTTCTACATCTATCTCTCTGTGTATGGTCTGTTCTTCTATATCGCTGTGTATGGTCTATACTTCTACATGTACTTACATCTCTCTGTGTATGGCCTCTTCTCATATCACTCTGTGTATGGTCTGTATATATATATTCTGCAATCCCTACTGTAGAGCCTGTTCTGCAATTTCTCTTTGTATGTTTTTTCTGCAAACATTGTGTGTCTAGTTTACCTGGTCTGTTTTGTGTAAAATGTAGATATAGTGGCCATTTACAACCCAGATTTGGAGCAGAGCAGGTAAGCACTCTGCATTATAGGTCTGTAACAGAACTGCGACCACATATAAAGCTGTAAGGTATAATTTTGATCATGTTGAATGATACTTTTAATCAGCAATGTGGAGGAGGAGCAAGTTTTGTATTGTTAGCGCCTGCACTTGCAGTAATAAATTCGATGGGCATTATAATCAGTTTATAAATCGTTGCTTTAATAAATAAATCTTTAAAAATTAGAAAAGGATGAGTAGCAACAGGATAAAAAGACAAAGACTACCAGCTTACAATCAAGATGGATAGAGAAGGCAGGGCGTGGTGTCTGTTACCTTAGGAGGTGTCTTGTCATGTTAGGGTGATAATAATATGTCACTACACGTATATGTGAGCAAGGTAAATATTTTGTTCTGACTAAGCAAGGTTGTTGACTTTACACTCACCAGTTAATGATAAGGACCACAATAATGGCGCCATTGTTACAAGCAAAATAGACATATGCGTATTCTGTATATATTTAATTCCAGGGTGTCTGTGTGTGGGGGGATGTGTGTGCAGATATTGTGCCGAGTCTGGCTGAAGCCCTCTTTGATGGAAGATGCATGCTGAACAGTAGACTTCTGAATTATGTTCTCTAAATTATCCCATGCTCAGAGAGCAAGTATTGATTTTGAAAATGACTGAGGCAGATCTTGCACCACAGCCCATCCCCTCCTCAACATCCCCCAAAGCACAACAAACAGAAGTCATGTGTTTCAGCCACCAAGGGGGACCTGAGCTGGTATTGTTTCAGAAATCAAAAACTCATCAGTCTGCCAAATGGCAATCAGAAGAAATGCTTGCTATCAAAACAGTGTTTTCTGCTGAAGTATTCCACCTCTGTCCATAATATGAGAAAATAAAGCCCCCAAGTATTGCATGCAAAGCTGAACTGAGATTTCAGACCTGTTTTACCAGTGATTGATCTTGGCTGAAAATAAAAAAGGGCACAGAGAAGCCGGGTTTGTCACATAAAAAAAAATAAATAAATAAATAAAGGTTTAGGTTTGTATGTGACTAAAAGCAATTTAACTCATACTTTAATAAATAATTAGCAATATCAATATAAATGGTAGTTAAAGAGGGCACTTGTTTGGAATGTACTCAGAGGCCTCAATTAGATGTATATACACTGCTATTCCGGCCCAGATTACACTAAAATACCAATCGGTGTGCAGTAGTGTTGTGAAGCAATCTCAAAACATTAACCAACCCCCCACCAGCCACACCAACAAGCACTACCGCACCACCATACAATCTAGTTGGACAGAATCTTTTATTGTAATTTATATTGGGCATACACAACAAACACAATTAAAATCCATTAAAAAACATATACTACACAAATGACACCATATTTTGTATGGGACACTGCACCATATACTCCCCTTAATTCTAATAACAAGTTAATCATATGAGTCCCCCCTTTTTCATCCACATTAATCCCTATTTATATATATTTCTTCCCCCCAAAAAAGTGAAAAGATACACGTGTAAACTTAATAACCATGTGCAATACTATTAAAGTGCAAAACAACTGTTTCATAAATCCCACGTTAAATACCCCCCTAAAGCACTCAACCCCAAAACTTCAAATAAAGTGTTTGTGCTTGCCAATTACTAACCTAATAAAGCATCCCTTAAGTGGAGCAAAACCCAGAGGGGGAAACCATGGACAATCATAAAGTAATGGGCTTAATTACCAATGGTGAACAGTGCAGTGTTCACTTCCGCCTAGATTGTATGGTGGTGTGGTAGTGCTTTTTGGATTGGCCATGGGGGGTTGGAGCTCTCCCCACATGTTTGGTTAATAAATTAGATGTATATGTTGTAACTGGAGACAGTTGGCATGGATACCCACAAAGTTTGCCACACCAGCCTAGTGCAGTCAGGTTCTTGCTGTGCTGGGATGTGATCAGCTGCAGGAGCAGAAGCATCTGGATGACAGTGAGGCCTGTGGTGGCAGAAGTCACAAAATTCACTAATGCAGCTCAGGGCAAGAACTAATGTGATGCTTGGTTAGCAGGGAGGCAAGCAGCCCAGAATGGGTTGTCAGTAGGCAAGTGGGGGCAGGCACTCAGGTTAGGGCAAGCAAGGCAGCCACTCTCGAATCAGCAATGAGGACTGGAACTCAGTCATGGTCATACAAAACAGGGTCAGCTGTTGAAGACAAGTACTTGGACGTGGTCAAATGATGCATGGTGAGGCACTCCAACTCAGAATCAAAAATTAATATCAAACTTTATTAAATGTTTACAACCACAACCTATACAATGGACATATTAAAACACATTAAAAAACATAAAACAATACCACACAGGACATACAAAGATACTGTCAGGAATCGGCGCTTACCTGAGCCCCGTTCCAACGCTGGCTTCGGGCGCCCGGCCGCAGCAGCTCCTGCCCGGCGGCCACGCCGAGCGGCGGCGGCGGCTCAGGCGGCGCCGCGCACGGCCGCTCTCCTTCCTCGTGCCCGCGCCCGCGTTACTGTCTCGCACGCGCATGCGCGAGCACGTAACCTTTATGCCCTCCGGCGGCGCTGCACACAGCGCGCCCGCCGGAGGCTGTAGTGGGAAGGGATTGAACCAAGGTGCACAGGCACGCCCCTTGGTTCAGACTATGGGCCAATGAGCCCAAAAGAGAGGTTCTGGGCCACACGCCCTTTTTAGGTTCTGGTCCAATGTTTGTTAGGATTGTAGCTGCACCAATCACACACTCACCTCCCATCATATCTGTCCCTATATAAGGTTCACCCTGTCAGTTGCTCAGCGCCTGTGATAGTGCCTTGAACCTAGTAGCTGCTTGTCTCTTGTGATTATTCTGAACTCCCATTGCCGACCTTCGCCTGTGTTTGACCATCCCTGATCTGTGTTCCTGTTGCCGACCTTCGCCTGTGTTTGACCATCCCCGATCTGATCTCCTGTTGCCGACCTCTGCTTGATCCTCGACCACGATTTGTCCAACCCATTTGTACCGCTGCCATCTCAGAACTTCCGTTGCTGACCCTAAGCCTGTTTGGACTTTCGTTATACGCTCAGCGATTGGGCTACTCAATACCACTTCCAGCCACGGGTTCTCCAGGCCTCTGAACAGTAAGACTCCAATCTTTGAGCCATTGAAGTCCTGGGGGCAACCGATCCCGGGCAGGCGTGTTCTGCGTCCCGGCAAGCGGGGGCTCCTAAAGGTGAAGCTGGCTGCGGAGATTGGGGGTTGAGGTCTTACCGAGAGGGCTGGAGTTATCTAAGTGGATTGTTGTAGTACCCAGAGCGTGACATTATCACAGGCCAAAAGATGGATGACCTGGTACAGCAGGTGCAAGCTATGGCTACGGCGATAAACCAGCTCGCTCAAAGAGTACCCACTTAGGAATCTCGTCAGTTACCGGCATCCTCTGTACCACCTCATATCTCAGAACCAAAGATTCCATTGCCTGAAAAGTTTTTTGGAGAACGAGCAAAATTTTCCAATTTTAGGAATGCCTGCGAACTGTATTTCAAGCTGAGACCCATCTCCTCAGGCACTGAGTCCCAACGAGTAGGCCTAGTCATTTCTCTGCTTCAAGGAGACCCGCAGTCCTGGGCCTTTAGTTTACCATCTCATGATTCTGCCCTACAATCCGTTACAGCATTCTTTAATGCTATGGGCGTTTTATATGCTGATCCTGATCAACAATCTACGGCAGGGAATAGGCTTCGGGCCTTAAGACAAGGACGGAATTCGGCTGAAGATTATAGTGCTGAATTCCGCCGCTGGGCCATCGAATCGAGGTGGAATGATCCCGCTCTGTGTAGTCAGTTCAGGGTGGGGCTGTCGGAAAGCATCAAGGATGCTTTGGTTAATTTTCCTCCACCCGCAGACCTAGACCAATTAATGCAGGTCTCCATTAAAATAGACAGGCGTCTTAGAGAGAGGGCTAGGGAGAGAGCCAGGGCTCCCACGTCCTTCAGGTCCTTCCAGAGTCTTAGTTCCCTGGCTACCCGTGGGGAAAATACCTCATCTCCTTCCCAGGAAGAACCCATGCAATTAGGGAGAACCCGGTTATCCCAAGAGGAAAAGCAGCGTAGGCGATCCAAGGGGTTATGCCTATATTGTGGGAACTCGGGACATTTCGCAGGGTCCTGTCCCAACAAGGGGAGACCGGTGGGAAACTTCCGCACCCAGACCAGGTAGAGAGTACTGATCTGGGTGAGTCAGTTTGCAACTCTCGCCAAAATAAAATGTTAGTGCCCATTGACCTGTGTTGGGGTTCTTCCAAGCAAACAGTTTCCACCTTTATCGACAGCGGTGCGGCGGGAAACTTTCTGGACAGGAGTATGATCTCCCTTTTAGGTATCCCGTTAGTTCCTCTTAAAGATCCCTACAAGTTTTGGCCATCAATGGGAAGGCCATCCAGGGGGGACCTATAAACACCAAGACCCCACCTCTTCGGTTAATTGTTGGCTGAGTTCTTAGAATTTTTCATCTTCGACTGTCCAGAGACTCCGGTGGTTTTGGGATACCCCTGGTTACAACTCCACAACCCGGTGTTAGATTGGCGGGTTGGAGAATTGATCAAGTGGAGTGACCATTGTAAAAGTCACTGCTTTACTACAGGCCTTAGAAGTGTGCAAGTTTTACCTCAGGGATTACCTCAACCGTACGCAGACTGGGTTGATGTCTTCTCTGAACGTTCTGCGGATACCCTTCCTCCACATCGGTCTTATGACTGCCCTATTGACTTGCTTCCTGGCACGATTCCCCCGAGGGGAAAAATTTATAATCTTACCCTGCCCGAAGAGCAAGCAATGAGGGAGTACATCACCGAAAATTTAAGGAAGGGATTTATTCGCCCCTCTACCTCGCCTGCCGGGGCTGGATTCTTTTTTGTAGAGAAAAAAGATGGCGGCCTGAGACCATGCATAGATTATCGAGCCTTGAATAAGATCACTGTTAAGAACCGATACCCCTTGCCCTTGATCGGGGATCTGTTCAATCAAGTCACAGGGTCCCAAATTTTTTCCAAGTTGGATTTAAGAGGGGCTTACAATCTGATTCGCATCCGACAGGGGGATGAGTGGAAAACCGCATTTAATGTGAAAGACGGCCATTACGAGTACCTGGTCATGCCTTTTGGTCTTTGTAACGCGCCAGCCGTTTTTCAAGATTTTGTTAACGATATTTTCAGAGAGTATCTCGGTAGATTTGTGGTCATATACTTAGACGATATTCTCATTTTTTCTAATTCCTTGTTGGAGCACAGACGTCATGTTAAGTTGGTACTACAAAAATTAAGAGAGAACAACTTATTTACTAAACTTTCTAAATGCGTGTTTGAAGTCACCACAGTTCCTTTCTTAGGGTATATTATTACCAACCAGGGTTTAGAGATGGACGCGGGGAAAGTTTCGGCGGTTCAGGATTGGGTTCAACCCAAGACCTTAAAAGAATTGCAGCGTTTTCTAGGTTTTGCTAATTTTTATCGGCGGTTCATCAAAGGCTTCTCTCATGTTGTTGCACCTCTTACCAATCTTACCCGCAAGGGGGCCTTTACTGCTAACTGGTCTCCCTCTGTCTGTGAGGCCTTCCTGACCTTGAAACGGGCCTTCACTTCGGCACCAGTGTTAATTCACCCAGACATTCGTAAGGCCTTCATTGTTGAAGTGGACGCTTCAGAGCTGGGAGTGGGTAACCCTGAGCGTCCACATCCATGCGCTTATTTTTCACGTAAATTCAGTACCGCGGAGCAAAATTATGATGTCGGTAATAGGGAACTATTAGCTATTAAACTGGCTTTTGATGAATGGCGACACTGGCTGGAGGGTTCATTACATCCTATAACTGTGTATACCGATCACAAAAATCTTGAATACATTGGGTCTGCCAAGAGATTGAACTCTCGTCAAGCACGTTGGGCATTATTCTTCTCGCGTTTTAATTTTATTATTACTTTCAAGCCGGGTGTAAAAAATACTAAAGCGGATGCTCTATCTCGCATGTTTGGTGAATGTAAGGATCGGGGTGATACTGGTTACCCGATTCTACCTATGGGTTGTGTGGTCGGGGCATTACTTCCTGATCTCTCTAACACCTTGGCGTCGTTTCAAGACCAGTCTCCTAGTGATGTTCCCTTGGGATGCCAGTTTGTACCGCCACATTTGCGTTCAGATGTAATTCGCGAGTTTCACGATGCTAAAACTGCTGGTCATGTGGGTAACTGAAAAACCTTTATGCTTGCCCGTCGCCATGTATGGTGGCCAACCATGAGACGCGATATTACTGCCTTTATCGACGCTTGTGCTGTTTGCGCTCGAAGTAAAGGGGTTCACAAGGCTCCCAGTGGCGGTTTGGTTCCTCTTGAAATCCCTGCTGAACCTTGGACTCATATTTCTATGGATTTTATTGTAGATTTGCCTTTATCACACGGGAATACTGTTATTTGGGTGGTCGTAGATCATTTCAGTAAGATGGCACACTTCATTCCTTTGGCTAAGCTTCCTTCTGCACCAGAGCTTTCTCGACTATTTACTTCACACATTTTTCGTATTCATGGTATTCCGTCCAATATAGTCTCTGATCGGGGCGTCCAATTTACTTCCCGTTTTTGGAAACATTTCTGTTCGCGGCTGGGTATACAGATCTCTCTTTCGTCTGCCTACCATCCCCAGTCCAATGGGCAGACGGAAAGAACTAATCAAACTCTGGAACAGTACTTAAGGTGTTATGTCTCTGATGCCCAAGAACAATGGGCAGAATTGATTGATTTCGCCGAATTTGCTTACAATAATGCGCCTAGTGAGAGTACCAAGATATCGCCTTTTTATTGTAACTTAGGGAAAAATCCTAGAGCTTCTTCCCTTTCAGGGTCACCCTCCAACTTGCCGGCGTTGGAGGAGTGGCTTCAAGAACGGAAGAATATCTGGACACATGTTCAGGAAATTCTTAAAACCACTAGTTTAAGATATAAGAAATTTGCTGATCGTAGTAGATCACGGGAACCTACTCTTCAAGTAGGCGATCTAGTTTGGGTCTCCACTAAAAATATTGCGCTCCGTCAACCCTCTAGTAAATTGGGTCCGAAATTCATTGGCCCTTTCCCGATTATCAAGAAATTGAATAATGTGTCTTTTAAGATTCAACTCCCGCCGACTTGCTGGTCCCTCGCCAATTCTTGTTGATAATGAGCCCGAGTATAAAGTGAATAAGATCTTGGATTCACGTAAAGTGCGTAATTCTTTACAGTATTTGGTGGACTGGGTTGGCTACGGTCCCGAGGAAAGGTGCTGGGTAGCAGCTAAGGATGTGCACGCCAGTACTCTTGTAAAGAAGTTTCATCATGACAATCCAGGAAAACCCGGTAAGGGTCCGGAGGCCCCTCGTGAAGGGGGGGGTAGTGTCAGGAATCGGCGCTCACCTGAGCCCCGTTCCAACGCTGGCTTCGGGCGCCCGGCCGCAGAAGCTCCTGCCCGGCAGCCACGCCGAGCGGCGGCTCAGGCGGCGCCGCGCACGGCCACTCTCCTTCCTCGTGCCCGCGTTACTGTCTCGCGCGCGCATGCGCGAGCACGTAACCTTTATGCCCTCCGGCGGCGCTGCACACAGCGCGCCCGCCGGAGGCTGTAGTGGGAAGGGATTGAACCAAGGGGCACAGGCACGCCCCTTGGTTCAGACTATGGGCCAATGAGCCCAAAAGAGAGGTTCTGGGCCACACGCCCTTTTTAGGTTCTGGTCCAATGTTTGTTAGGATTGTAGCTGCACCAATCACACACTCACCTCCCATCATATCTGTCCCTATATAAGGTTCACCCTGTCAGTTGCTCAGCGCCTGTGATAGTGCCTTGAACCTAGTAGCTGCTTGTCTCTTGTGATTATTCTGAACTCCCGTTGCCGACCTTCGCCTGTGTTTGACCATCCCAGATCTGTGTTCCTGTTGCCGACCTTCGCCTGTGTTTGACCATCCCCGATCTGATCTCCTGTTGCCGACCTCTGCTTGATCCTCGACCACGATTTGTCCAACCCATTTGTACCGCTGCCATCTCAGAACTTCCGTTGCTGACCCTAAGCCTGTTTGGACTTCCGTTATACGCTCAGCGATTGGGCTACTCAGTACCACTTCCAGCCACGGGTTCTCCAGACCTCTGAACAGTAAGACTCCAATCTTTGAGCCATTGAAGTCCTGGGGGCAACCGATCCCGGACAGGCGTGTTCTGCGTCCCGGCAAGCGGGGGCTCCTAAAGGTGAAGCTGGCTGCGGAGATTGGGGGTTGAGGTCTTACCGAGAGGGCTGGAGTTATCTAAGTGGATTGTTGTAGTACCCAGAGCGTGACAGATACAGGATGTGTAAGGTAGGGAGAATTTGATAACTATTTGTGCAAAAAGTGGCAAAAAGTGCAAGGTGCAAGAATAGTATAATGGATATCTATTAAAGTGCAATCGTGCCAATACTATAAACCAGCTCTCATATAGCCGGTCTCAAAGTCAGAAACCACAACAGCAGAAACAGCAGTATCAAAGCACTATCATCCGATCACTATATGAATTAACATGCCAAATGATAAATGCAAATAAAATCTATATCCACCATAATATCAAACCGATAGGGTCTCCCCACCACCTGCAAACAAAGGACAGGAACTCGGATGTGGTCAGACTTGAAAGGACCATCAGCAAAAGATCCTGATATATGGAGGTCTGACAATACAGATTTGCTGCACTGAAGGCTGATATTGGCAGCTTTGAATCATAAATGGTAGATCTAGTTGAGGCTGGTGCTGGCAGCTAGCGATTATAAACAGTACACAGGGCTGTTTCTAGGCCCAGAAGAGTAGTGATATTACCCTGGGTGCCAGAAAAACATGGAACGCTGAGGTGACTGCTGAGCATTCTACTGTACAAGAGTGCATCCTAAGTACTTTAAATTTGTGGGGTAGGAAGGAAGCATCCTACTCTAGGAAAGTGAGAGGAATAAAATGAGTTAAATAGTGGCTCAGTAAGGCAATAGCAAATAGAGGTAAAAGCATCAGCTTGGAGGACGTTGAGTAGTGGCAGACCAGAGAGAAATACAAGGAGAAATTCCTTGTACAAAACCTGGGCACCCAGGTAAAATATCTGGTACTGGCTGATTCTACCATAAATGGTAGGTCAAGTTGTGGTTGGTGCAGGCAGCTAGAGATTATAAACAGTAAACAGAGCTGTTTCTAGACCCAGAAGAGCACTGTCATCACCCTGGTGCCAGAAAGGCAGGGGGCACTGAGCTAACTGCTGTGCCATACCTTCTGGCTCTGAGTGCAACACCCCCTGCATAGTACTTGAGTGCATGCTGAGCCCCCCATGCCATGTTCTTGGGGAGTGTGTGTGGAGAAGGGAGGCACGGCCCCGACAGGAGTCTGGCTGAGAAGTACGTTATCAAACCCACCTTGGCTCCTGCATTCTGCTTTCTGTCCTCTGTGGTTCAGATTAGTGGCATAAGCCGTCATGGGCAGGGCCAGCTCCAGGTTTGTGGGGGCCCTTGGGCAAGATAGTCTTAGTGGGCCCCTAAGTAGTGTGTCACATAATGTCACCTTTCAGGTCCTCTGCCTCAAATGGGTCATCTTCTGCTGCTGATCGCCCTCCAGTCCTTATTGACTTCCCTATAGCCACCAATTGTCCTCTAGTCCTTGTTGCATTTTTCTATTGCCACTAAGCATCCTTCAGCCCTTACTGCTTGTTCTGCTGCCACTAAAGACTTCATCATTGCTGTCAGTTGTCACCTAGTTCTCACCACCTTCTGAGCTTTCATCAATTGTCCTCCATTCCATGCCACCTTTTCCAATGTTGCTGAACATCCCCAGCCATGACCAGGTCTGCACACAATACCCAGCATTTGGTGGTTTGGGTCCACTGTAAAATGATACCATGGCCAAGTGTGAGCTTGAGTGGGCCCCTGAAGATGCCCGGGGCCCTGGCAATAGCCCAGGTTTGCCCTATGCTGGCGCCGGCCCTGGTCATGGGACATCCATGTCCCCTGCCTGTGGATGGGTAAGTATAAATGCAGATGTGGATGATGGAGTGCAGAAGTCAGAAGGCAGGGTAAGTATAAACACACACTTCCCAGTCTGCACTTCGCACAGATCAGTGCCGCATCCCCCCATAAAGCGTATTAAAGGAAACCACTTGTGCTCTGGATATAAATTTGGGGGTCTGAGGGGTCCACTGACACTCGTACATGGAGGGGTGATAAGTGTAGTAAAAACACTCAGAGTTCAAGGAGCAAGAAGTGAATAAGAGAAAACAAGATCTTTCAGCATCCGAGCTCTGAAGCTGGGACTGTCCTTGGTGAATGGGTTTGCACCATCATGAATGTGTTGCTCAAGAGTCAGTTGCATTTTGCACAGGCAATGTTCTGGGTGCATGCATGTCCACAGGCAATAGCTCTATATAGCTTCTGATTGCAGTCAGGCTGCCACTTGCCCTATGGGCAATCCATGATGGCTTGCAATGCCCTGAACATCAAATAATGTGGAACACTGATTCTGAATTCCAAATTCTTCACAGTCTGCATGTTTGATGGTAAAGCATAAATGTTTCCTTCATGGAAGTATTTTTATTATGTAGGGTATTTTTTTCTTGCCTTGGAAAATTGGGGGGCGGTATTTATAATGTGTCCTTGAAGGATGTCTGTCACTATTTCCTATTGAAAGGTCAAACTGCTTAATGTCATGCCCAGATGAATTAAGTCGCCATTCCACATGGGTAAGGGACCGGACAGCAGAACACAAGACTAAGAACATAGTGGAAAGAGGCTAGAGTAAGGCAGATTCCAGATGCCTTTTAGGAGTTTTTTTGTATCTTAACCCTCTATGGCTAGAACTGGGAGAGCCTGAGCAGAGCCTAGGTGCTTGTAGGACTCCAAAATTCCCTCCAGGGTCAAAGTGAAAGTCAAAGTGAACTTTTCAGTACAGGTAGAACTCAGGGAACAGTGCCCAGGGGAACCGGGACCTTCACGGCAGCACCCAGGGGGTCCAGGACCATCATGGCACTGCCCAGGGGGACTGGGAGCATTTATGGCAATGCCCAGGGGGATCGGGGCTTTTGATTTTGACTCTTGAGACCGAGACCCATGCTACTGAATCCCTTAAAATTAGAGCATAGGTAACCAGAATCAGACCTTCCTGTGACTCTCGGAAATCCTTCAAGCTCTCTTTGAGCCAGTGGGAAACTGGAGAAATTCCCGTGTGCGCACCAAGGTGTTTTAAAGCCAAAAACTAAAAAAGGGCCCTCATCGGGACATGCAAGGACAGAAGTAATTAGACATGCCAGGGCAGTGGAAACAAATGGCTTGTCTGAGGTGGGCACTGGCAATAGTGGCATTAGCAGCTCAGGCAAGGCAGGCAATGTCATTAGAGGCTTTGGCAAGGCAGGCACTGGCATTAGATGCTTGGGCAAGGCAGACACTGGCATTAGTGGCTTGGGCAAGGCAGGCACTGGCATTAGAGGCTTAAGCAAGGCAGGCACTGGTATTAGAGGCTTGGGCAAGGCAGACACTGGTATTAGAGGCTTAGGCAAGGCAGGCACTGGCATTAGAGGCGCAAGCAAGACAGGCACTGGCATTCCTACCTCGGACAAACCAAACTTAGGCACTTCCACCTCGGGGCAACCAAACTCAGGCACTTCTTACTTGGGCAAACCAAACTTAGGCACTTTTACCTCAGGCGAACCAAACTCAGGCACAACATTTGGGACAGACTGGGCAATGAGTTCAGACTGGGCAACCAACTCAAACTTGACAGTGGGCTCCATCTCGACAGTGGTCTCAGACTCAACAAATGGCTCAGACTCGACAGCTGATTCAGACTCGACATCGGATTCACACTCGACAACGGATTCACACTCGACAACAGATTCAGACTCAACAACGGATTCAGACTCAACAATGGATTCAGACTCAACAATGGATTCAGACTCAACAGTGGGCTCGGGCTGACAGAGAGATATTGGCCTTGATTCATTAAGAGTTAAAATCACCAAAATTATTACCACCAGAATTTTGTGAATTCATCCAAAGTCAATGGCACTTTTTACTCCTGAAAAAAAGTATTGAGCTTTTTACTCTTTTTTTACTCTGTATTAAAAAGTACTGTTGACTTTGGGGCGTGGCTAACCGTCGAGAGAGATGGACGCACTGTAGATCAGCTCAGCACCCCAGGCAGGCAAAAGAGCGGCTAAAGCGTTTTAATCAGCTGAATGAGCAACAGTGAGTGATCCCAAGCTGAGCGGAGGCTGTCACCATTCTGATGGGTAGGAACGGAGGCAGTAGGAGGAGGAGGATGGAGTCTGTGCATCACCACAGTACGTGGCGCAGCACGTGTTCAGGCAAGATGGCGGAGGGAGACAGATTGGGAGACAGAGACTCGCGCTCCCAGCACAGCCCGTCGGATGGCCACGATGACCACGACTGAGAGCAACAACACCAACAGTAAGATTGTCGGCCCCGAATGGCCCTGCGATGGCGAAGAAGTCCCGGCCCGAGAGCGCGCCGACGTGAACTGCGGCAAACAGAGTCAAGTGGCGGGAAACAGCAGCGGTGGAGATGGAGAGGCGGATAGCGGCAGCGACAGCAGCAGAGCAGGAAGTCCATTCCCTGACACTGAACGGAGCCTGACCAGAGCCCCTATATCACCCGATGGGCCATTGCAGATGCGTACAGCCGACTCAAGCAGCAGCGCTGCAAGCAGCAGCCCGCCGAACAGTGAGTTCTCTCTTTCCTCGGCCCCGCGTAGCCCCTGTGCCCCATTCCCCCTCCTGGAGCCCGGTCACAGCAGATCTAGCAGCGGTGGAGCTCAGAGACGCTAACCTGTTGGCCAAGTTTAAGCTTCTCCTACAGCAGGAGCTGAAGGCAGTAACCGATGCCTGGGCCACCCCCTTGAGAGCAGAGATCCATAGCATAGGGGAAAGAACGGAGGCCCTGGAAAGCAAAATGGAACGCACCCTTCTCACAATGCAATCCTGAGACAAAGACATAGATGCTATGCAACTAAAGCTGGAAGATCTCAAGAATAGGGCCAGGAGGGGTAACCTGCAGATCCGGGGCCTACCTGAACCCATGACAGATGTAACCTCGTCGGTGACAGCCCTATTTCAGGAATTAGCCCCTAACCTGCCAATCGAGAGGCTGGAATTAGACCGGACTCATAGAGCACTGGGGCCCAAACGCAAAGACGGGCTGCCGAGAGACATAATCCTTAAACCTACTTTCTTTCGCACACGCGAGGTCCTGCTACGGACGGGCAGGGAGAAAGAAGACCTTCAGTTGCAAATATCAGCTATTCCAGGACTTAGCTCCCCAGACCATCCAGAGAAGGAGAGAGCTGAAGCCAGCCCTGGAAGCTCTACGCGCACACAACATAGGCTACAGATGGGGATTCCCATTCAAACTCCTTTTTGCCTACAAAGGAGATCAATACTCGGCATCATCCCTAAATGAACTGTGCCACATCCTTAAAGATCTCTCGATACCCATGGACATGGGGAGGCCCGGCAGCCGGGACCCCAGCCCACCCTTATCAAGGAAGCATGCTGCCCTCAGACCACCCCAGGACAGACCCCCACTTGAGTAAAAAGAAATACCCAACGTCTCCAACTGGCCACCGTGAATTCCTACAGGTAAGCCCAGGCTGAACTTCGCCAGACTGCATCCTGTTCTTTTCTCTCTTACGCTTACTGTTTGACTCCTGGCGCCTCAATGAATCACTACTGACAAACAAAGACACTTTTGACAAACTCCAGACACACCTAACTGACTGCTTTGCATTAAATCAGGGCTCTGTAGACTCCCCAGTCTCTCTATGGGAGGCTCACAAAATGGTGATGAGAGTACATATAATACAAATAGCCACAGCTAAGAAAAGAGAGAGAGAATCTAAATTGAAGGAGCTCTCCAACCAATTCCAAATAGCTGAAAAGACCTGGAAGGACAACCCCTGTCAGGCCCCCAAAGAAAAGGTTGACCTGGCCCGCCTGGAACTCAACCTGCTACTAGACAGCCAGACAGAAAAACAGGTGTGCTGGTCTAAGCAGCACTACTACTCCAGAGGCAACAAGCCAGATTCCATGATGGCCAGGCAACTTAAGCAATGTAAGCCAAAAAGCCAGCCAATAAAATTGCAAATACAGGGGAATACCACAGCAGATCCCCAGGGGAGGTTAATCAACAGAGATTTGACAATTTTTTTGAAGATATTGAACTACCAAACGCCCCTCAGGAGTGCCTAGACAAAATAGAAGAGCCCATAATGCTCCAAGAACTGTTAGACACTATCAAGACCATTAAACCCAGAAAGGCCCCAGGCCCAGACGGCTTCTCGGGACTATATTACAAGAAATTTGCCCCAATATTAGGCCCCCACCTAGTGGCCCTGTTTTATTCCCTTAGAACAGGCACACACCCCAACCCTGAATCATCGATGGCCAGCATAGTCATGGTTCCCAAGCCAGAAAAAGACCCCCTGCAGATTCCCAACTACAGGCCCATCTCCTTGCTCAACCAGGATGTTAAACGTCTGGCCAAAACTCTGGTGATGCGGCTCAACTCTTTTCTGGGCTCTATAATCCACAGGGACCAGACAGGTTTCGTCCCAGCCAGGCAAGCTAGTGCTAGCATCAGACGGATGGCCCACTTAATCCATTGCATCCATGCCAGGAAAATTCCAGCGTTCTTATTATCACTAGACATCTACAAAGCTTTTGATACAATATCATGGGAGTATATGCACAAGACGCTAGAGAAATGGGGATTTGGCAACAGGTTCTTGCAATGGATTAACACATTATACTTTAGACCGGCTGCGAGAGTCAAATATCTTTTCTTCAAGTTCAACACACAGAGAGGCACCCGCCAGGGCTGCCCCCTGTCGCCCATCTTGTTTATATTGGCTATGGAACCCCTGGCACTTAAAATTAGGGCCAACAAAAGCATTAAGGGGATAGAAATAGGAGGTGTCCATCACAAAATCTCTCTATTCACAGATGACACACTTCTCGCCCTGTCACAACCGATCACTACATTACCCAATCTATTCCAGGTGCTGGATAAATTTGCTGAGATATCAGGGCTCAAGATAAATAGGGAAAAGTCGTTGGCCATGAATGTGGGCCTCCCAGCGGAACTACTACAACACCTCAAGTCCACATGTGATTTTAAATGGACTACCGGCGTTCTCCCCTATTTGGAAATTCACCTATCATCCACATATGAGGGTCTCTACGCAGCTAATTACCCCCCTCTCGTGAGAAGTCTGGGATCACTGATAGACTCATGGGCTGATCTTCCCATCTCCTGGATAGGACGAGTGGCCGCCATCATGATGTCAATCCTTCCTAAGATCCTTTATTACTTCAGAGTCTTACCAATAAGAATCCCTACCTATATGCTAAGAATCTTACAAAGTTTGTATGGCGGTCCACTAGGCCCAGAGTGGCAAGACGCTCTATGTTTGCCCATAAATCCTAGGGGGGCTTGGGAGTCCCAAACATAGCCCATTACTACAAAGTGGCACAAATCGCACAGTTATCCCAAATACATGCAACTAGAGACCACCCATTGTGGGCTCTTCTGGAGCTCCCAAATTTGGGGGAGACCCCGCTGGATGCCTTGCTGTGGACGGCCCACACGTACAGACCTAAGAACCTGAGCCCTTTAATGGTACATTCCCTTAAGGTCTGAGACTCTGTGAAATACCCTACAAAATTAATGACCCCCACACCCCTTTGCTTAACCTATGGGACAATCCACTCTTCCCACCAGGCCTCCAGGGCGGGGCTTCCTTCTCGTACTGGGTAGGCGCAGGCATCCGAACTGTTCATCATCTCCTAGATGACAGAGGACTTATTTCCTTTGAAGACTTGAGACGTAAATACAAGCTCCCGCTGTCTGAGTGGTTCCACTACATACAGATAAGCCACTGGCTTAAGCCCACACTGACCCGAGCTGCTCCCTACAGGAAATGGTCCAACTTTGAGTCTGTGTGTGTGTTGGGGAGCCAAACAGACCGGGGAGAATCTCTGCTTTATTCTTCTCTTAATAACTTTCCGAGACACCTGGACCATAAGTACATGCGAGACTGGGAGGGAGACCTCGGATTGGTCGGGAAACAGGTGGACTGGCCTGGTGTTTGGAGAGCAACATGGGGCTGTTCAATTAATTCCCTTACAGTAGAGTCAGCATATAAAGTATTGCTCCGCTGGTACTTAGTACCAGATAGAATTAACATTTACCCAGCGTACCCGGGGCTTTGTTTTAGAGGGTGCTCTGTGAGAGGAGATGTACTCCATATATGGTGGACTTGTCCAATGGTGGCACGACTATGGCAACAGGTCTTTCGAACGGTTGGGATGACCCTAGGAGTTACTCCTAAACGGGACCCATGGGTGGCGTTACTACGCCACAAGGCACCTGAACTTAACGGCCTGCAAAACAAACTGTTCTCATTTATCATGTTGGCCACTAAACAGACAATAGCAAAGGCATGGAAAAAACAGACGTTAAAGCTAGAATTAATGGATTCTAAATAAATGAAAAACTTACCAGTATACTAAATGACAGACATGATTACTTCCTGAGCATTTGGGAACCCTGGGTCCAGTACACAACCCCAAACCTTTCGACAATAGCACTTAACTGAAAAATGGAATAAGGGACTGCCAGGAGCGGGCCAGGGACCACTACCCTCCCACCACCCCCCACCTTCCCCTGCCCCATACCCCCCAACCCAAACCATCCAAGAACCACACCTACACAAATCTTACACTCTATTACGTGTTATCCTCTTTCACCTGAATAAACCGCAATGATGAGTGTGACTGGGCGGATGGGAGGAGGGAGGCTTCCTCTGGGCCTCTGGCCTCCCTGGCCCAGCATGTCTACTATTACAATACTTCAACGGAGTAGGAAACGAGGCTGTACACAATATGCTAGTATCGGCAACAGTGTTTAATATGTATGTAATATTACAAATTATCCCTTTGTACCATAATGTTGTCTTGTCGAGAAAAAATTCAATAAAAAGATTGACAAAGAAAAAAGAATATCTAAAAAGTACTGTTGACTCTCATTGTCTTCCTATCTAGTGTCACTAAAAGTAAAATTCTTATACCTTTCTCTCATAAATGGAATGTTTTACTACCATGAGAGTTTTTTCTCAACCCTTAGTAAATCAAGGCCGTAAGGTCAGGCTCACAGACCAGCACCAGCCAGGGTCACAGACAAGCTTTAAAGTGGGCTCAAAGACAGGTTCAGGAATGAGCTCACAGAGAGGTTCACTGACAGGTTGAGTCACTAGGGTAACAGGCTCAGGCTGAGTTATTGGGTTCACTGGCATGGGTTGAAGAGAAACAGCTGACTGAAGCACCCCAATGGACTGGACAGAGGACAGAGTAACACATGAATGGCAGTCATGCTCTGCTGATCAGATGTATCAATCCAGGCATCTGACTCACTACAATGCTCATCCTCTACATCAGACACAACAGAAATAGGCTCAAATGGGGTTTCTGGATTCTGAACTGGTAAAGCTGCAATCAGATTGAGGTCAGCAAGCACTGTCTCTAGGGATTCACAAATAGGATGTAACTATGAATTTAAGGAATACAACAAGATTCTCATTGAGGTGTTTGTTGTGATTCAGCCATTCTTCAGCACAACAAAACAGATTATCTTCAAAAAGAAAATAAGCTACCTGATGACTCCAGGTTGTCATGGGTGTCTGCTGGATGTAAGGCTCCTGCACTTACTTCAAGACAGCCCAGATAAATTGGGGGTAAGTTGTTAAGGTGAGCTCCTTATAGCAAGGAGGGGGAACAAAAATATCCCTGTCTGTGCGAGCTGGGAGTCTGTAACAAGAGATGCACTAGCAGACATCTTGCAGACAACAGCAGAACCAGGCCCCGGAGCATAGAATTCAAAGTAGGACCTGGGCCCCGGTACAAACTATAGTGATCTGGGCCCCTAGTGTAGGCAATGGAAGGCTGCGGGCACAGTGCAGACAATGGCATGGACAGTGAAGGACTGTGGGCCCAGCACAGACAGCACAGACAATGAAAGGGCCATGGGCCCAGCACTGACAGCACAGAAAACTGAAGGGCAGTGGGCCCAGCACAGACAACGCAGACAACCAAAGGGCAGTGGGCCCAGCACAGACAATAATACAAACCAAGACACAAACAATGAGGGGCTGTCGACCCAGCAAGGGAAGGTAGGCGTGAGACCAAATTCAAGATTCAAGAAGACCCTAAAACCAAAATACCGTAAGGCCCGGAAGTCGCACAAGGACAAGGAGGTTAAGCAGAGAGTTGGAGAGCATGGCTAGGCTACAGGAAGACAATGCAATGATCCAACACAGGGACAGGCATATGCATTTATAGGAATCAGCACAGCATAATTAACACCAGGAGAGATTAAACAAGGCTTCTCTAGGACCTGGAGAGAACCACACCATTCCAACAAACACACAGCAACACCACCACGGCATGGTAGCACAGTGGCTAGAGCAGTGTGGATTGCCCGTTCAAGACCCCATCCATGCCAGTCCTTACGCTTAAGTCATGAAACGCTCCGGCAATGACTGCATCCCAAGCACTCAGGTATGAATTCATGCACGCAGGGCAAGCAGCAGGTGTTGCTGTGATTCAGCCATGCTATATCCCAGAAAAACCGATTCGCTTCAAAAAGAAAATAAGCCACCTGACGACTCCAGGTTGTCATGGGTGACTTCTGGATGTAAGACTCCTGTACTAACTTGGTTGGTTGCCAGGGTCCTTATAGCAAGGAGGGGGAACAAAAATATACCTGTCTGTGGGAGCTGGGGACCTGTCAGAGTCTGTAGCAACAGATGTACTAGCAGACAATGGTGGAACCTGGCTCCAATGCAGACTATAATGGATCTGGGCCCCAGGTGTTGGCAATGGAAGGCTGCGGGCACAGTACAGACAAAAGCATGGACAGCCCAGACAGTGGAAGGGACCTGGGCCTAGCGCCAAGCTTTTATACTTTCTGAGGATTTCCCTAGCATCACAGTGTTGGTTTATATGTCATTTTATATATATGTTATTTTATATATTTTATATATATATTATTTTATATATATTATTTTTATATATTTTATATATAAAATAATATATTATATATATAATTTTGAATCCACTGACAGTTAAATAAATGAAGCAAATTGAATGGGTTATCTTTTTAGACAATAGAAACCAATGTATTTGTTTATACATTCATGTTTTTAAATTAATTAATTATTTTATATTTATGTTTTTCTGTTAGTCTGCAAATAATAATGAATGAAGCAAAGTTATTGTTATTATAAGGCTGCTATGTAGCATATGACATGTTACTTTGCTTAAAGGCACAAAGGGAGAAAAAAATCAATACAGCAAGGTTCAATTACAACATTGAAGTCATGTGACTTCCAGCAAAATTACCCATTTTTATCAAAAATTCATACAGCAGCTTAAAAATTCAGCTCCATAGACAATAAGTAAATTGTGGCTGAAGTCCATAACAAGATATGATTAAGAGAGCAGTACAGATAGTCTGGTTCCAGGTTTCTTTCCTGTAAAGCCATTAGCATACACAAGCAAAAAGGAAAGCCTAGCATTTATTTGCTAAAAAATATGAGATGGCCTGTAAGTCTGCTTTCCTCAATGAGTTAGGGCTGATTGGAGATAAACACATTTGTATCAATCTTTTCTTTTACATTGTACTGCAAGCCAGGTGAGCAATTTGTGGTTTTAATAATACCGTTATATATAGCTTAGGGACATGCTGAAAACCCAGGTTGATTTAAAAGTAAATAGAAATTTAGTGGATGCTAAAATAAATGGATGATCACATTTTTCAGTGTAGAAACAAGTCACCGGTGGCTTTTTTTTTCCGGCGGTACAGTCCATGAGAGCCAGTCCAGATAGCACAGGCTCACATAAGATTTTGTAAGATCCAACATAATTTTACCTTAAAGTGGACCAACAATTAAAAATGACTTAAATCGAACTAACGCAACAAGCAGTGCTTATATGCACCCCTCTCCAGATAGCTGCACATAAAAATCAATTTACCTTTTTCTAACACAAATTGGTGGCTCATGGATCGGCAGGCTGCCTGCAAACAGGCTTGGTTTCCTGTTACTGTGCATTGTCAGTTATGTCAGTTGAATCCAGGCAGCAGCATGGCTGAGATGCTGAGAGAGGAATCTCTAAAATGGCTGCAACCACAAGAAAAATCTGTAAGCAGGGCATTTCAGCTTTGAGTGGATAAGCAAATGTAACAAAGAAGCAAAAGTGTCCTGAGGAAGTGACATGAGTGACGTCACGCAACGCGTAGACGGCAGGGGCAGTGGGCTGGCGGTCGTTTGGTTATGTGAGTGTATTTCTCCTTAATTTGGGTCAGTATTTCTGAGTCCTCCCTGGCTTGTCCCTTATTGGTGGTAGTTTGTTATTAGATTTTTGGCTATAGGCCTGCATAGGGTCTGGTACACTATATGTAAATAGGGTGAATATATTAATTGCTTGTGTATATATATATTTGATATTGAATTATGCTGGTTGTATATTGATTGTGTATTTGCACTTTTTGCACTGTAGCACTTTAGGTTTATTGAATTTAGCTAGGAGATTTATTATGTACTGTATATATATTAATTATAACTGCCATTTCCACTGCCCCCAGAAGTGTGGTTCTCTTCCTTATTGAACCTTATTGTGGTGTTTTTAGTGTTTTTAATCTATGTTCAGTGTCTGTAGTTATGTGACTTGATTATGAATAAAATAAAACATTTTTAAATTAGCAGTGGTGCCATATTGTAGTGAGTGTTGAGGAAGGAGTGGGACCTTCCCCATAGTGTGTTTAAAGCAAAAGTAAGTGCTGACAATGCTTCAGTATTATGCATGCAGATGGGGCAAGTGAGATTTGGGGAATTTTCCAACTGTGAGATTTGGTCCGGTTTAAGATTCTAGGATCCTTAGCTCTGCAACATTTTAGTGCTGGCAAGTGCTGCTATATTCAAATACATTAGTAGACATTTGGAGACGAAATGTATGCACATATATTTGGCTACCTTTGGTTTGGTCTACAGAGATAAAACATTTTTGTTTCTTTTTTATTTTATTCATTTAATTTCTACAACAGCATCATATGAGGGATTCATTATGTTATACAGATCCTTTACGCAGAAAGGAAGTTTATGTTGTCACCTTCTATAAATTTAAAACACTAACTGGATGCAGTATGATACCCGATTGGCTGCCATATGCTAATTCATTCAGCTACAAGCTAAACTGTCACAGTTATTATAATTATAATCGATAAGGCTAACTCACAGTGATGAACCGTGTGTACTGTAAATGTTACATCATTGGAAAGCATCAGTGGACAGGGCTGCTCGGCTAGGGAGCAATGTTGCCAACTGCATCCGGTTCATGTTGTTATGAATACTGGGCAAAGGCTTTATTAAAAAGAGAAACCCAGGCTGTTTTGGGGCACTGGGCTGGGGATAGAAGGTGATAACATAACCTTCCTTTCTGGGTATAGGATCACTTTAAGAGATCCCCCCACCTTAAACCGGAACACCCTGAGAGTCAGCAAAGGTCCCTGTGGACATGTACTGACATTTACAATCCAGGGCCAGCCAAAACAAACACACTCCCTCCCCCAGCGATTGGTCGGCCAGGGGAACAACGTGAGAGGCAAGATTTGGGTAAGATTTGTGGGGATCATTCTGATCTGGAGGATTAGAACTGGAGCTGAAGGCAAAAAGTAGGGAATCTACACTGGACGCAATCATCAAGTTGTCTTAACAGGTATGTAACATTTTCGATTAGCAGCTGACCATGATTTTTGCACCTGATTGGAAATGGTTAAGAGCCTTAAAGATTATTTTGCTCAACACAGACATTAAAGTAGACCAAAGCCTGGGATTTTCGCTATCGGGGTTATGATCTTCCCCCTGGGTCACCCTGCTTTGGGGTGTGCGCTGTGTGAAACCCCCAAGAACGCCAAGCGTACCTCTCCTCGAGCCCACGGTGCAGATGCAGCCGCTCGTCCATTCAGCCTCTCCTGCCACGGCCATCAGTGTGCGGTTGGAGAAGCTGAATGGAATCATAGCCGCACTTATGAGCCTTGCGCAGCATCACTCAGCTCCCTTCGGCAGTGCACAGTTACGCACAGCCATTTAGTTGCAGCCGGCAGGGCCACGCATCACAGTTCAGAGGAGGGACTAAGTCTTTAAAGCGGTCCTTCACTCTATCTTATATGTTTAACATAACACCCTGCACATACAGATTGCCCATATTAATAATCTTCCTACCTGCATCTACTGCATGTTATGAGCCTTTAAACATCCAAAATGGCGGCTCATGGAACATCAGGCAACCTGCAAACAGGAAGTGCCTTCTGACTGTGCTGCTCTGCATTCTGGGATTGCTGTCCTTTTCCTGACCCCAGCTCTGCTCTGCCTGAGCAAAGCACAGCTATAACCCACCCCCCTGTACTTTATCCCATTCTCCTCATTAAATGTGATGCTTCTGAGTCAAGATGGCGGCGCTCATATCCTAAAGTCCTGAACAGAGTTGCAGCCCATTGGGGGAAAGAATAATAAGTAAGTGACTAAAAACTTAAAATATATTTTATTTCCCCCAGATGCTGGGGAATTGTTTTTTAAGGGTTTGGGCTTTTCAATAAATCATGGTGAAGGTCCGGTTTAAAAGACATATTCAAATATTTGCTAAATAAGTAGAAAAGCTGTTCATAATGCCCCCAGCCAAATAAAAAAAGGGAAATATCTCATTTATATTCCTGCAGATCTGGGTTGTAAATATATTAATTCTAATTATAATATACAACAAACAATTAAACAATGCACTCATTTGGCTTAAAAAGGTTAAATGTTTTCCTTTATAACAAAAAAGGAGTAGAATGTAATTTCCTCTGAATCTAGACTTTCATTTTTTTACATAAACAACATAATTATTCCCGGCCATTGCCTAAGCTTGCAAAAAGGATTACAGTTCATGTTATTTGCTGACAACATTTAAGCTGCCCCCCCCCCCCCAAAAAAAAACAATAATTGCTGATCCGCTTAATAAAAGAGAGCCTTCTTCTGACACATTTACAAAGATAAATGAAATAATCATCTTTTTTTTTACCTAAGGTATAATTCAATTGTTCCATCTAATTAATAACACAGGGGATAGGCAAATGACATTTTGAGAAAGCGGTTCTTTTTTTAAAATCTTAAAATACCAAGCTATTTATTTAGAACTAAAACTTAAACTCAATCATTAAACCGGCAGGCTGAAAACTGTGGAGAGGTATTTTGGTAGCCAGGTCAGGCAGGCCTACATTTGGCATCATTGTGATGATACTGAAGAACGTTTTCATTTACAGTGATCACCATGAAGATAGATGTCTCATCTAACTTGGGTTCGCTCCTCTAATGATAGCATAATTAGATTTACTCATGTACCCTCCATGCCGCGGGATAGGTTGCAAAAGGGTAATGAAAGAGAAACAGTACTTAACATGAATTTAGACCGACAAAGATAAGAGATATCTGGAATCCCAAGTCCTAACTTTCCATAATAACTTATTGTACAAACACTAGCCAATAACCATTCGAAACGTGATCCTAATTTTGTTTTCCATTGTATGACTGACAAGTTTGTGAAGCTTTTTTTCCTTCTACAGAATAGTATTCAGTTTGCCCCTACTGAGCACAAGGCATTAAACACTCTTTGGGCCTAATCTATGATGTATGCCTTTATACATAATTTTTGTGGCAGCTTTGGAGCGCCGTCATTCTTTCTTATCTGACGCGGTGATGAACATTGATGGACATTGGCGCTAGCAGTCGCTGCGCCGAATGCTACTAATCAGCTTTGATTGTTGCACTGAGGTATTGTCCGGCTGTCAAGCCTCCTGGCTACAATCATGGGGAGAGCTGAGCTGAGCTCCAGGTATGGGGCGAAGTGAAGCAGAAAAAACTCCAAAGAGCAAATAAAAAGTCTAAGCAGAGTCCAATGGTGAATCCGGGGTCAGAGGCAGGCAGAAAACAGGCAAAGTCCATAAGCAATCCGCGTAAAAAATCAGGTTATCCGTCCGTATATAAATCCAGGTATTCGATCAGGTATTCAGGAATCAGGAAAAACAAGGTCCAGGAAGTAAGCTGATAACACAGCATTGGCTGTAGGCCAGCTGTCCTCTTAAATAGGGCTATCAATCAGCACAGGGAGGGATGTGCCAGAGTCTGGTGAAGTCACTTCCTGTCCATTCAAACTCAGGACACCAGGAGGTGAAATCAAGTCCAAGAGCTTACACTCTAGGCCTTGTGCACTTCCAATGGGCTGAACAGCAGGTGTCACTGTGGAGCATGCGACAGAAGAAGAGCCTGCTCTGTTAAAACCATGCAGCTGAGCATGTCTGCTGCTGCATGCAGTCCGTGGTATGGCGCGCTCACGTTGCCTTAAAGGGCAGGAAAGGCGAGGAGACTGACATTGCCCCCCCCTTAAAGGACGCCTCTGGGCGGCCGATCTAGAGAGTCTTCGCTGAAAAGCTCTGATTAATTGTGGAGCATTGAGATTACTAGATGGCTCCCAGAAATCTTCCTCTGGGCCGTAACCTTTCCAACGAACAAGATACTGAATGGAGGCACCTCTCGTCCGTGAATCCAGGATCTGTTCAACCTCATATTCCTCTTCACCATCCACAATAATTGGATCAGTCTTGGGAATCTCTAAAAGTTCCTTTCTTTAAAAGGGACACGTGAAAAACTGGGTGTATCTTCAGGCGATTAGGTAATTCCAATTCAAAGGCAACTTCATTAATAGCTCTCTTAATCTTAAAAGGCCCGATAAACTTAGGACCCAACTTCTTAGAGGGAAGATGAAGCCTTAGATGAGTGGTAGAGAGCAGGACTTGATCTCCTACTGCAAAATTGGAAGCTGAAGACCGATGAGTGTCTGCTGTCCTTTTGTAACGTTCTTGGGCAGCTCGAAGGGTTGTTCGGAGCATCTGATGAGTGGCAGTTAGATGAGCTCCTAAATCTGCAGCTGCCGGTACATTCACTGGGATGCAGGTATCAGGCAAGGTCTTGGCATCAAATCCATAATTTGCAGCAAACGGAGTGAGGCGGGTCGAAGAATGGACAGAGTTATTATAAGCCAGTTCAGCTAATGGGAGTAACTGTGTCCAATTGTCCTGCAGGGCCGAGGAGTAGCATCGTATGTACTGCTCCAGTGATTGATTCACCCGTTCAGTTTGTCCGTTGGTCTGGGGATGATAGGCCGATGAGTGGGCCAAAGTGATCCATAAACTCCTACAGAGCGCTGTCCAGAACCGGGCAGTAAATTGGGAACCGCGGTCAGACACAATCTTAGACGGCAGGCCGTGTAAGCGGACAATCTCTTTCACAAAGACTTGTGCTAACTTTGAGGCCGAAGGAAGGCTGGGGAGAGCTATAAAATGAGCAAACTTGGTTAAATAGTCCACAACCACCAAGATAGTGTTGTTGTTGTCCGAAGGTGGAATTTCTACAATAAAGTCCATAGAAATATGTTCCCAGGGACGTTCTGGCACTGGGAGAGGCATGAGAAGACCTGCAGGTTTGGTGGTTATGTGTTTATTCTGGGCACACGTCCCACAAGAAGAAACATATGATATACAGTCTGCTCTTAAGGTGGGCCACCAGAAATGACGTTGAATCAGATGTAGCATCTTCTTGAGCCCGAAATGGCCTGCCAAGGGGTGATCATGGAACTCGGCCAGAACCCTGGAACGTAAAGATTCAGGAACAAAAATCTTTTCTTGATGGACCAGAATTCCATCTACTCGTGATAGTTCAGATTGTAGGTTCTCTGGGATAGAATCGGATGCTCGTCGAATCTCAGCAATGAGTTCAGATTCAAGTAACAAAAAATGGTTCGGTTGCAAAATAGTGGGTTCCACAGGTTCAGGACCTTGGTCAGAAGGATGAAGACAGGAGAGTGCATCAGGTTTGGTATTTTTGTTTCCTGGATGGTAAGAAATATGAAAAGAGAATCTGGAAAAGAATAGTGACCACCTTGCCTGACGTGGCCGGAGTCTTTTTGCAGACCGAAGGTACTCCAGGTTCTTGTGGTCCGTGAGGATCAAAATTGGATGTCTGGCAGCTTCCAATAGATAACGCCATTCCTCCAGGGCAAGTTTGATAGCAAGAAGTTCTCGGTCACAAACATCATAGTTTTGCTCTGCTGAAGACAGTTTTCTGGAAAAGAAGGCTACGGGATGGAGTTCTCCTTGCTCAGTTGAGAGAGTACTGCTCCTACAGCATTGACGGAGGCATCTACTTCAAGTACAAAAGGGAGCTCGGGGTCGGCATGTCTCAAGATAGGGGCAGAAGTGAAACGCTCCTTGAGATGAGAGAAGGCCTCCTCAGCAGCTTCAGACCAGACAAATGGAGTATTCTTACGGGTGAGATCGGTGATAGGGCGGACTATCTGTGAGAAATCTTTAATAGAACGTCTGTAAAAGTTGGCGAAGCCAATGAAACGCTGTACTTCCTTGCGATTCATAGGTTGTGGCCAGTCCAAGACGGCAGCCACCTTCTCAGGATCCATCACAATGCCGGTACTGGTGATAAGTAACCCCAGGAACTGAATAGAAGGTTGTTCAAACTGACATTTCTCCAGTTTGGCGTATAATTGATGCTCTCGAAGACGCAGAAGGACACGAGGGACATGTTCCCGATGTTCCGAGAGGGAGGAAGAGAAGATTAGTATATCATCCAGGTAGATGATGACGAAAATATCAAGATAATCCCGGAACACATCATTTACAAAGTGCTGGAAGGTTGCAGGGGCATTACAGAGTCCGAACGGCATGACCAGGTATTCAAAGTGACCATATCGTGTGCGGAAGGCCGTCTTCCATTCATCACCTTGACGGATCCGAATTAAGTTGTAGGCTCCCCTCAAGTCCAACTTGGTAAAGAACCGAGCGGACCCCAAGCGCTGGAAGAGTTCAGAAATCAAGGGCAAAGGGTATCGGTTCTTGACTGTAATTTGATTGAGGGCCCGGTAATCTATACAGGGTCTCAGAGACCCATCCTTCTTCTCCACGAAGAATATCCCTGCTCCTGCAGGCGAAGCGGAATGTCTAATAAAACCCTTAGCCAGGTTTTCATCAATATATTCACGGAGAGTCTGTAACTCGGCTTCAGACAACGGATAAATACGTCCAAAAGGGATGGCCGACCCAGGTAGAAGGTCTATTGGACAGTCATAAGAGTGGTGAGGAGGTAGCTGGTCTGCACCTTTTTTGTCAAACACATCCTGGAACTCCAGATACGCAGGCGGAAGGGAATCCGGTGGATTAAGGGTTACTACAGAGAGGTTACTCTCCTGCTGTCTGCAAAATTGGTTGCAATAGGGAGAGAACAAAGAAACTGAACCGGAAGACCAGTCGATGACGGGGTTATGTATAGAGAGCCACGGGAAACCCAAAATAATAGGGTACAAAGGGTATTAATTCTGAGTGTCCATCAGGAGTAGAGCAGCCAAGCGATTTAGTTCTATGGGACACCGGTCCGGACTTGACGGTAGATCCGTCGGCCAAATTGAGAAGCAGAGGGGTAGGCCGAACTTCACATGGAATATTGTGAGTCTGTGCGAATTCTAAGTCCATGAAACAGCTGCAGGCCCCAGAGTCAATCATGGCCCTGGTCTCAACCCTTCCTCCAGGAAGTTGTAAACTAAGAAGCACAGAGAGGTGAGAACCAGGCACAGGAAGTGGTGTGCTCTTAATAAGAGGTGTTGATCTCTTCATAGCTGCGGGTCTGGTGGGACAATTAACCCGAAAGTGTCCGGGGTTCCCGCAGTACATGCAAAGGTTTAGCCGCCTCCGGCGCAGTCCTTCCTCTTGGGACAAAGCAGCCCGGATGGTTCCCAGTTGCATGGGCTTGATAACCCCCGAATCGGTCTGCGGAGAGTCAGGTGATGCAGGCGAGGACCGTGGAGCAAACCATTGGGCTAGGGCTGAACGCTCTTCACGGCGTTCCCGCATCCGGCGATCCACCTGAATGGCTGCAAGAATAAGTTCATTTAAAGTTTCAGGAGTGTCGAAGTGGGCCAGTTCATCCTTAATCAGTTCAGAAAGACCTAAACGAAACTGATGTTTTAAAGCTGGCTCATTCCACAGGGTGTCAAAACTCCAGCAATGAAAATCGGCAACATACTCCTCAACTGGACGGCGACCCTGTCGCAAATTACGGAGAGCTGCCTCTGCTGATGCAACATGTCCGGGATCATCATAGATGGCTGCCATAGCAGAAAAGAAAAGATCAACAGAGGCCAGACAAGGATGATTTTGCTCCAGAAGACAATGGGCCCATGTTTGGGGAGGCCCTTGCAGAAGGGAAATAACAATTCTGACCCGGACTTCCTCAGCAGCATAGGTTCGTGGTTGCAGAGAAAATAATAACTGACAACTGTTCCTAAAAGCACGAAACTTCTGGCGATTTCCTGAGAAAAATTCCGGGAAAGGAACTTGGGGTTCAGGGGTGACCCCGGAATCTGCCCCCTGTGTGGTAGGAACAGCTGTAGCAGAAGATACTGTCGGGGGCGTGAGTTGATTTAGCCGATCCACAAGCTGAGTAAAGCCTCCCTGTAAGCCCTGGACGGCTGCACAGAGGGAAAAGACTTGCTGCATCAAATTATCAAATTGACAGGGTTCCCCACCGAAGCTCATGTTATGGCTGTGTTATACTGTCAAGCCTCCTGGCTACAATCATGGGGAGAGCTGAGCTGAGCTCCAGGTATGGGGCGAAGTGAAGCAGAAAAAACTCCAAAGAGCAAATAAAAAGTCTGAGCAGAGTCCAATGGTGAATCCGGGGTCAGAGGCAGGCAGAAAACAGGCAAAGTCCATAAGCAATCCGCGTCAAAAATCAGGTTATCCGTCCGTATATAAATCCAGGTATTCGATCAGGTATTCAGGAATCAGGAAAAACAAGGTCCAGGAAGTAAGCTGATAACACAGCATTGGCTGTAGGCCAGCTGTCCTCTTAAATAGGGCTATCAATCAGCACAGGGAGGGATGTGCCAGAGTCTGGTGAAGTCACTTCCTGTCCATTCAAACTCAGGACACCAGGAGGTGAAATCAAGTCCAAGAGCTTACACTCTAGGCCTTGTGCACTTCCAATGGGCTGAACAGCAGGTGTCACTGTGGAGCATGCGACAGAAGAAGAGCCTGCTCTGTTAAAACCATGCAGCTGAGCATGTCTGCTGCTGCATGCAGTCCGTGGTATGGCGCGCTCACGTTGCCTTAAAGGGCAGGAAAGGTGAGGAGACTGACACCGGCCTTGTTTGGCATTGTGTAAAACTTCACTGGATAGATTTAGGGTTTTATTTAACAAACGCTAACACCACATAGCAGCAGGTGTTTTTAGTGAGCATGATGCAAAAAAAATTGTTTAGCGCCTCTCCTTGCCCCATGTAGTGTTCTGTATATCAAGAGTGCCAGGTGCTTAGTTAGTGTCGAAGTTGTGTTTCCTACAGCGCCACATCACATCAGACGCTCAGTGTCGTTTTTCCATAGACTACAATTAGCCATTTCAGTCCCGTTTTTTGGTGACTTCTGGTTAGCGTATAGTTGTATGTTCTCAAAGTAATTCCATGTGTTTTGGCCACTGTGCAGCCATCCCCAGATAAATCCTTTTTTTATTGCACCTGGTGCTGTATCTCTGAGTATCGTAGTTTCACAGAGCCTGTGCTGCCGCTGCTCATTCCCATGTTAGATACAAATGAATTCTGGCCCTATCCACTGGTGCTACCTGTCACTATTTCCATTGGAAAAAAAGCGAACAAGACATGGGTACCCTACAGCACCGAACACTAACAGCAGCGTCTGCCTGTGGCTAATAGCGCCTCTGCACAGATGCTCAACTGGCGCTACGAGGCACTAGTGATAAATTGGCCTCTAAATGTTTATGTCGCAGTGCACTGTACAACCTGCCTGTTGCTGGTCTAACAGCTCTCTTACTGGATGGAGTACCTTGGCTCCATCTTTTAGGAGAGGCACCACACAGCAGTCAAAGCCCCACCACATTCTCTTATTAGACAGCAATATATGATGAGAATATAACAGTGTCCAGTCTATATATATCTGGAGATATGGGAGGAAGGACATCCTTATGGCTGTCCCTAGGTTATTTCTTTTTTGCCCAGGCCTACCTGGGACTAAGCTTGTGTAAGTTATATCATGTTAATGGGAGAGCTTCACTTCTCATTATCATAATATTTGGCAATGGCAATTTCTCTTTAGGACACATGAAGAACAAATGTTGATGAACTCAGCTTTAGATCTGTCCTCTGTCCTTCCCACAATTAGCACTTGTTTTCTGTGATTTCAAACATAATATATAAGAATTTTGCAATTATTTCTCTCAAGTTGTTTTTCAAACTGTATGAACTTTAGGACCATTTTGACATTGTAATTATACCCCTTAGTATTGAGAGCTAAATGTAAAAACATTAGTTCCTTAGCTCCAGCCTAGATTACCTAGTCAGCCAAGAAAAAAACATGTAGCTGCTTTCACTTCCTTCCTTTCTACTATAGCCCTTTCAGTGCCAAGCACGTAGATTCTACGTGCTCGCTTCTACTCCACTTAAGTGCCAAGCACGTAGGATCTACGTGCCTGACTTTCCCCCCCGCTGCAGTAAAAAATAAGTAATAAAAACACTCACCTGACCCCTTGTTCGATCCGGCTGGGTCTCCTCTTCATCCGGGGGGGCTTCGATCCCCCACCCAGGCCCCGCCGGGTGCAGGGGAGTGCCCGAAATACCCCCCCCACCACCACCGGAAGTACCTGTAAAAAAAATAAATTAATAAAACCGACATTTACTCACCTCAGTGTACGATTGCTCCCGCCGGGTCTCCTCTTCACCAGGGGGGCCTCCGATCCCCCCCCCCTGGTTCTTTAGCTTCAGGGGAGAGCCTGACAGTCCTCCCCCCCTCCTCTCCCGGCGGGGGCCGCCATCTTGCCTTTGGGGCGGGGCTTATGACGTCACTCACCGGGTGTTGTCCTGGCTCCCGGCTGTTATTCTTTCAGATGCGATCATGCTGGCCACAGGAGCAGAGGGGCAGGTGATGATCTGATCACCTGCCCCTCTGCTACTGTAGCCAGCATGATCGCATCTGTCATCGCATCGAGAGACACAGGAGCTGACCATCGGAGGTAAGTAAAAAAAAAAAGTTTTTATTTTTTAATAAAAGTAATTTTTAAGTATGTGTCTGTGTGTTTTTTTACTGTTAACCCTTTGTGAACTGTTAAGGGATCCATGAGATCCCTATACCAGTTCACAAGGCTGGGGGCTGGCAAGTCACCTCCGGCTTTTTAGGGAAACCCTGTGCAACCATAGAATTCTTTGACGGATTACTTCCAGAAAGCCCACTACAACAAGCTGGGTACGCTTAGAAAGCTTAACATGTGTACTTTTAGGGAATATATGGTTTGTGGGGGGTATTCCAAATATAAAGGGTTGTTCTGGTAGAAAAAGCGCAAGGTGCGCACTTTGTCAGCAGAGCTGAAATTTTCAAGTAAAATTATTCTTATGCACTTACTTCACTTTGGGGTGTTTGGCAACTCTTCGCTGGAGAGTAGCTATGCATGTTGGGTATTGTTCTGTTCAGGGGATGTTGCTTTTTCAGATTTAACTTGGTTTTTCTTGTTTGCACATTGTTTTTTTAGGAAAATGTGACTTTGATTCAGTTTTTTTATTCTTTTTTTAGGGAAACCCTGTGCAACCAAATTATTAATTGAGGGATTACTTCCAGAAAACTGCACCCATGTCAACAAGCCTGGTACGCCTAGAAAGCTTGAGGTATGTACTTCCAGAAAATATATAGTTTGTGGGGGGTATTTCAAATGTAAAGGGTTGTTTTTCTGGAAAAACTGCAAGGTGCGCTTAGCGTGTAGCATAGTTGTATTTTATCTGAAAATCTCAAAAAGTCTCCTGGGCAGAAAAGGGTGTCTACCAATACATACCATTGTAACCGGGAGAAATGGGGCTTTTACACGCAATAAGATATCATTGACAAACTTACATTTTTTATTACAAAAAAACACTACAAATTGTAAAAAATAGATTTTTTTTTTTTTTGCACATATTTTACCCAAAAATATTGAGAATACACCTAAAATATTACAAACAAGACATTTCATGTTAAAGCCCAGAATCTGCTGGGAAATCCCTGGAAATCCCTTCAAAAATCACAGTTGAACATGTGGAGCGCAAAATAGTGCAAAATGGTCTGGCAACAAGGGTGACAAAATCTCCAGATAGGCTGGCAGCAAAAAGGGATAGATCAGGACACAGCACATCCCCTTCTTTAACATTTCAAAATGGCACCCAATTGTCAGTGAACATATGCAACATCTATTACCACTGCTGCTATCCCTTACTGTCATAGCCCATAGCCCATGCTTTAATGTCCTGAGAGTGTAAGGTCAAGCTAGCCACCTTTTGACAACTTTTGTAGAGGGAGGAAGTACTATGTGTCATCCCATAGAAGTGATCAGACTGCAGAAAGCACCTATACTAACAGAATAATGGTGGGAGACCGGCTCAGACTGGCCCACAGGGTTACCAGGAAAAAAACACAGTGGGCCCCTGGTCCCAGGCACCCATTTGAGGGCCTCCATTACCAAACCTGAACTATGTACAGCTTATTTGAATGTAAGCCTGTGATACTTGCATCTACATGGGGGGTGGGCAGGCACCCAGAGTCAGTTCTACTGATGGGCTCTGACACTTGTGGGAGGTAGATATATTAAAAGCTAAATTTTCCTTGCATGAAAACCTCTGATTTCGAAATGGATCATTGTCTCCATGCCTCATCTCATGTAGCTAAGAGCGGTGTCTCATTACTGCCTGAATACAACACCATCATTTTCGGCCTCCCTTAGGAGACACACACATAACATAAATAAATTATGTACAAACTGTTAGAAATCAAATCATACTGCTGATGAATAATATTGGTACAATAAGCGTAATGTAAATTGAAGAATATTCCGGGTTTCTTGCAGTGATTTGACTGTGATGTAGCAATCTAGGACAAGCGTATAAATGCATTTTACATGCTTTCATTAATTAAATGGCTCTTCAATTATCGTAAAAAGTAAATCATGGAATATTTACAACTCTCTTATAATTTAAGTAAGTTTGCAAATGGCCATGTAGGAATAGGATGTGTTCTGGCTGTGTTTTCATCAAAGCTTCCCAGCAGTGGTTGAGTCCTGATCGAAGACAAAATCCATTTGAGTTAACATAGTAACCTCAAGGGGATGTTAAAATGATTCTTGAATAATTTTCAAATCTAATTGTGTTTGCTCTTCAAACTGCTGTAAGGCCTTTTCAAAATTCATTGGCAAACAAGTAAAATCCTACCGGATTTTATGATTTATCCGCAAAGATTTTACGTGAGTGGTAAATCGTCACATTGTAATTTGCTGTGTCTTTAACCACTAAAGTTTTAAAAGATCGATTTGCTTTAAAACATGGCAAAGGATTAACTATGAATATGCAACATGACTATGTACAGTGCATATCAATCTTCAGCTACTAAAGCACTTGCCTGCAAGCCTCTGGCACCTGTGAGAAGGTTGGCTTCATAACATTCAACTTGGAAACATTCTTAATGATATATATATCTATCATGGAAGGATTGATGGGTGGGCAGTGGATGTGGGTGCTGAGCAGGGGTTGCCACTTTATGGGGGTCATGCTAAATATTTAGTGAAGCCAGTGTGACTCACAGAGTGCATTGCAGTGTGAGTTGCAACCTGCAAGCCGTGAGCTTTTTAGCTTTTAGACACAAAAAAGTGTCAAAAAATATGTTTCTACCCTTTTACCCCCCCCCCCCCCCCCCCAAAAACAAAAAATAATTTGTACCTATGATAGGCCTTTTTACAGGTTAGGAACATAATTTTTCCAATGGAATAAGGGCATTTGTTTTTAAGTTTGGAAACAACAGCACCCTATGGGCTATGCAGAAAAAAATGGTGAAATCTTTAGTATAGCCCATAGTGTGCTATTATTTCCAAACTTTAAAACAAATATATCCTTAGATCACTGGAAAATAATGTACCTAAACTGTAAAAATATGCTCACGTGTACAAGTGATTTTTTTGGGGGAAATGTAGACAAAGCCTTTTTTGCACTTTTTTAGGTGTTATCACTAAAAAGCTAATTGATATTGCAATACACATCACAATGCACACGGGAAGTCACACTGGCTTCACCAAATAGCATGATCTCCAGGGCCAGAAATGCTAGGGGAAAGGCATTGGGTTCCAGGAAGGTTAAAGTGTTTTTTTTAACCCCCATCATATCTTCGCCCCTAGGGGAGGGGAGCACCGACACTGGACTTCCACTTCAAATTTTAGCTCCTAGATTTGTCATAAACCTTATCCCTTAACCTTTGCCTTTTATCTTACTGCATAATTTAAACCTATAAAGTCAATGTCAGAATTTAAATCTAACCCTAAGCTAACTCATGGGCATTTCTAAATACGTGCTACGCAATGCCTAATAAGTAGCTGCTAAATGCTAAATTTAGCATGCTCATCAATGATAGTTTTAGATTTTAAACTTATAAAGCATTTTTTTCGGCAAATTTAAAAAGGTCTATAAGACTGGATTTAAAGAGGTAATAAAAAATCATAGAAACCCTTTAGTTATGTGTTAATGAAATTGTTGCAGCAAAAGAGGTAAGCCAAGGCTGGGACAAATGGGAAAACAAGCAAGAACACAGATATAGCTGAAGATCAAACAGCAACTACAGATTAAACTGGTGCTCCCTTTATGCATTAAAGTAGGCCAGCACCCTGTTTAGACTAAATCGGTGTGGTCACATGACGGGGGCATTTTGATTGCTGATTAAATAATCTTACCTGCTCCTCATTCCACTGGCGAGATGCTGATGACTGCCAGCAACCAATCACAGTGCTGCATTTTGCCAGTGGATCATGGAGCAGGTAAGATTATCTTGGACTGGCAGAATGCCCCCCCTGCACCAAGCTAGCTGGCCATCAACACCTGTTTTGTAAGAATTGGGCGTTGAATCGCTTGAAAATGTATGCTTACTCAAAGATAAACAGAGAGAATAGCAGGTAACTGCACTGGTGGACATGTGCTTGTGTACCAGCAGCAGGGAAGTGACCGGTCCAGGATGTCGATGGGCACACACCAACTCGACTAGATCCTATGTGAGAGTGATTCAGACAAAATGAAAATATGTTGACAAAAGTAAGAAATCCTAATTAAATAATACATTTATTACATTCCTATTAAATTCCAAATGTGTTTAATATTATTGCCTTTAATCTAGGCTGAGAATATAAACATTTATCAGCTAAATGTGCAAAGCATAAAGCATTTTCTGCAGTGCCCTTCTGAAAATGAGTCACTTTTTAATTAGTATCTGCACCTCCTTAGCATCTTCCAGTCAATAATATGTAGCTGGTCGTAGCTTTCTCTCATCATTCAGGAGATGAGTAAATGATGCTCATTAGCATTGGGTGCAGCGAAACCTCAACAGCTTCCAGTCAATAGGAAATAAAGGGACTAATGTTTGCTTCTCCGACGAGGTTACAGGATGCAAAAGTACATTCTGTTAATTGCTGTTTTTTCCAGACTCAATTCTCAAAGCAGCGCTTAGCAGAGTTGGGCTCATGTGTCCTTTGACGCCTTCATATGGGAGTTTTGAGAATTAGTGCATAGCATGAAGCCCAGTGCCTGCCGAATAAATTGCAAAGAAGAGGCAAGAAAAGATAGATAAATATATTACATATACATATATTAATTGGTTACTTTTCACTATTAAAGAGGACCAACACCCACAATATGACAGTCTGGGGGGGGGCGCCCAGTATGCTGGAGCCCCCTGCACATAACCCCCCAGAACATCCGATACCTGGCACTCACATGGGTAGTGATGTTCCGGCCGTCAGAACGTACCACCCACTAGAGCTCTGATGGCCAGTTATGGCACTGTATTCCCAGTGAGGACTGAGGCTAAGGTAAGAATATTGGGCGTCCTGTGGAGTTATGTGCGGGATGCTCCCCCAGGCTTATTGCAGTGAAGACCAACAACTGCAACTGCATGGGTGTTGGTCCGCTTTAAGCTAAACTCAAGAATGAGTGTCACAACAGTGGCGGCAATCTCACCATTTCATCCCCTTAAACCGGGCGGACACGAGCATCAACGCTCGCTGACATCAGTTTACGGCCCGGAAGTGCTAGGATGGAACACAATAGATACCGGATGCTATATCACAAGCCAGAGGTGTCAGTTTGCGGCGCAGGAGCCAGGGCCCAGCCTCAGTCTAGCTGGCAATCGAAGCAACTGACGCACCAGGGGAGCCGGGGCGAACAGTGCTGCACACATCTGGAAAGCCCGGCCGGCCTGTTAGGTAAAAATCCAGGTCCCCAAAAACCTACATATGCGGAGGGGGACAAGAAGGTAAAACAGGCCGTCATCTGGACCCACTGTAGGAGAGATAAAGGGACATAACATCGACCATATTAGAAATAGTTAGTGTTCAGATTAGTAGTTTGCTGCATTTTGTCTTGATGACTATTACTGCAATAATCTTGCAAATTACACATCTAGATGTATGAGCTAACTCATTTCAATAATTAATACAATTCTAGAAAAAAATAACACATATATCTTCAAATAAAAAAAAAAATTAAAAATCCCCCGTGTCTAATGGAAAAATTACATCCAATAGGGGTGGAAAGATTTATTTTAAGAATACTCGTAATACACGCGGTTTGTCTACCCCGTGTAATATCTGCCACACGGCAGGTTAACAAATATATCACTTGGGGAGTATGACTATTGATGTAATATTGTGCTTTTATAATATTTCCATTAGGTAACTGTATGTTCTTTTCTGTTTTTAGGTACTAACACATGCTACATCCGCCACACGTATAAGTACCTGGAACACTGCAACAGTGCTTCTTGTGTTTTTCGCAATGACTGCTAGTTAAAGAGTCTTTTGTACACCTAGCACAGGATCCTTTTTAAGGATGTGCCATTGGTGTTGACAATTATCCTGGATTCTTGCATTATTTGGGCTGTACGTTAATATTAAAGATGGGCCCTGCATTTCTCTTTCTCCCACTTTTGATAAAGAATTTAATCCCTGGATCGTTTTTTACTTTCTTGTAGGCTTCTTGCAATATTTTGTCATCATAGCCTCATAGCCACTTTACCACCAAATTTATTGCACCACCTAAAGCGGCACAAAACCCTTTGCTGTATCCACCTCCTCTCCCAGCCCAAGTACCTTGGACTATGTGGTAGCCTCGGTGGTAGGCCGATATATATATGAAAAAAAAACTTGTTTTTGCATGCCGTGCATTTCCAGATTTCAGTTTCCCAAGGTGAAGACTAGCAGCTGGCCCTGGAGTTTAGACTTTTGTTCTGTTGTTCTGCTCTTCTTCCTTGGTGAGGTCTGTCTAATAATCATTCGATCTCAAGATCAGGTCCCACAGCATCCAGATATGTCCCTGATGGCCACTACAGAGGGAAAGAGCATAAAAATGTGCAGTGTCATAGAGAATAAACACAAAGGTAAAAAAGGGGAACCCTCAAAAAGTCAACCTAACAGACCACACTATAAACTATGATAAAACTGTATCACATATATTATCATACAAGATAAGTCCAATTCAATTTAAATACACATTGTCTGTGGGTCCAGTAAGGCTTTGGCTAACAAATATACTTTTTTATTAGAGAAAAATAGAAGACATCCCCTTAACTATTTGGCATAAAAACTGCCCTGCCCCAACAGAGAATTATGTCTTGCCTCAAAATTAGCCACTTCTTATAATATATGTCCCAAAAGAACATCACAATACATCAGAACATCACAATACCTCCCGCAACACCCCCTAATTGTTACCTGTACCGCGATCCTCGAACAAAAAGTTTTCCATTGGTCACATGGGCCGTCATTCCCAGCCACTGGTCATGACCAACCAAAATAAATAAAATAAAATTTCATTTTTTACAAGCCCATGGATGGCCTGAGACATCCCTGCTGAGCCCCCCCAACCAGAATGCTGGGGCTATAGCATTGGGGGCTGGGGTTCCTTTGCTTGTAGGTACAGTGGGGCTGGGAGGGAGACTAGGGGCTAAGGGGGGGGTGTTAAAAGCAGCAGCCCAACTGGCCCCAAAGCATTGTCCCGGGTCTCCCTATGGCCAATCTGCCCCTGCTGGTGGCCAATCTTGTTCTGGGGAGTATTATGCGGGGTGGCTCCAGCAATCTAGATGCCACCCTGAGTCTGTCACTATGCGGCCCCGCCCCAGTTCCCTAGGAAAGCTTTGTGGAAACACTTTAATATGAGTGTTGATTAAAACCATTTTATAATAAATAACCATGTTTAGGCCAGTTTTCCTTGGATGTAGCCAACTTTTAAAAATGTCCCCCTAGCATCAAAAAACAATGACATTCTGCATGAGCGTGGGAAAACGGGGCTTTGGAATTCATCATGAATGGAGGAGTGCCATATACAGGACCCTGTAAAAATGGGACTCTTAGTATATCCTGGATACACCATAGGGTGTTTATTTATCCCCCATGCTTATTTGGACTGTGGTTAAAATAAATGCCTCCCTCTTGGTGTGCTCAGTGAATAGGAGTGCATACATTGGATGGATATAATTATGGTGTATATAATTTTCAGCTTTCATCGTTATATTTAGAGATGAGCGAACCGGTTCGGACGAACCGGAATTCACTCAGAATTTCAGGAAATATTCGATTCGGCACAAACCCGAATATTTTGTGGTTCGTGCCGATCAAATTTTTCCTGAAATTAAAAAAAAAAAATGCCGGCATGGTGGGAGCGGCGGGCCGGTAAAGCCGGCCGGCCCGCTCCCACCATGCCGGCATTAAAAAAACAAAGAACATCATGACGCGCCCTCAGATGACAGCTGAGAGCGGCGCCGGCCTCCACGCTCCGGACCTGCAGGTAAGTGTTTGCCTTTTTTCTCAAATGCCGGCATGGTGGGAGCGGGCCGGCCGGTTCCGCTGACAGCGGAGCCGGCAGGCCCGCTCCCACCATGCCGGCAAAAATGCTTTTTTTTTTTTTGTTTTTTTAAATGCCGGCATGGTGGGAGCGGGCTGGCCGGCTTTACCGGCCCGCCGGCCGGCCCGCTCCCACCATGCCGGCATTTTTGATGGGGAACTTCGTAAAAGTTCGATTCGGCCGAACCCGAATTTCTTTGTGAATTTCGGCGAATCGGCCGAATCGAACTTTTCAAAAGTTCGCTCATCTCTAGTTATATTGTTTTATACAAGTAATTGCTCTCTATTTATTGATTAACAATAGGTATACATACTTATCATTTGTTATAATAATTATATATATATAGTTAGAAATACATTCTTCTTTGATGTGTTTCGTTGTATATAGTTTTATTGGTGGTGCCGTCTGAAGTCGAAGTTTTTTCTCCCCTGTGGTGATACTTTTCCTCACCTGGTTCCTGTGCTGTCTGGCGTGACACTGCATGCGTGGATGTCCGCGACCGTGGCACCAACGCCTGGTGGTGTGTAGCGCGATCCCAGGGCATTTCACACAGTGGGGCATCCAACATTGGGATGACCTGGGAGTAGGGAATCAGCCAGTGTGTTCCACTTTAACCCTTTAAGTGCCAGCCCACCTGGAGATTTTGTCACGCTCTGTTGCCAGAGCATTTTTCACAATTTTGCGCTCCCCATGTTCAACTGTAATTTTTGAAGGGATTTTCTGGGACTTCCCATAAAAATTACATATTGTTTTTTTCAGCACAATCTGGGCTTTAACATCATTTCTCTTGTTTATCAATTTTGTAGTTTTATCGTAATTATTTTGGGCAAAATATGTGAAAGAAAATAAAAAATACACACGTTTTTACATTTTGCAGTGTTTTTTTTTAATCGAAAATAAAGGTTTTTCAATAAAAACATATTGAGAGTAAAAGCCCCATTTCTTCCGGTTACAACGGTACCACACATGTATTAGTAGACACCCTTTCCTGCCCAGGAGACCCCAGAAACTGCAAAGAGCGCTAGAGGAGATTTTCAGATAAAATACAAATACTTTGCGCTCCTCGCAGTTTTTCAAAAAATACAACCCTTTACATTTGAAATACCCCCCACAAACTATATATTTTTGGAAAGTGCACAATTCAAGTTTTCTAAGCATACTAGGCTTGTTGGCGTGGGTCCATTGGTTTGAACTCTATTGATTGGCAGAATCTCTGGTTCCAAAGGATTTCCCTAAAAAAAAAAGCAAAAAGCAGATTCAAAACCATATTTTCCTATAAAAACAATAAGCAAGCAAGAAGTAACACAGTAAATCTGAGAGCACAACATCTGCTGAACAAAATAATACCCCACATGCATAGGTACGTTGAAGTGTAGAGTTGCCAAACACCCCAAAGTCAAGCATGCGTTTGAGGGTAATTTTACTTGAAAAAATCAGCGGCGCACACAAAGTGTGCACCTTGCAGTTTCTCCAAATTTACAACCCTTTACATTTGAAATACCCCCCACAAACTATATATTTTTGGAAAGTACATACCTCAAGGTTTCTAAGTCTACTGGGCTTGTTGACGTTGGTTACTTTGTTCCGCCTCTATTGATTGGCAGAATCTCTGGTTCCAAAGGATTTCGCTAAAAAAAAAAGCAAAAAGCAGATTCAAAACCATATTTTCCTATAAAAACAATAAGCAAGCAAGAAGTAACACAGTAAATCTGAGAGCACAACATCTGCTGAACAAAATAATACCCCACATGCATAGGTACGTTGAAGTGTAGAGTTGCCAAACACCCCAAAGTCAAGCATGCGTTTGAGGGTAATTTTACTTGAAAAAATCAGCGGCGCACACAAAGTGTGCACCTTGCAGTTTCTCCAAATTTACAACCCTTTACATTTGAAATACCCCCCACAAACTATATATTTTTGGAAAGTACATACCTCAAGGTTTCTAAGCCTACTGGGCTTGTTGACGTCGGTTACTTCGTTCCGCCTCTATTGATTGGCAGAATCTCTGGTTCCAAAGGATTTCGCTAAAAAAAAAAGCAAAAAGCAGATTCAAAACCATATTTTCCTATAAAAACAATAAGCAAGCAAGAAGTAACGCAGTAAATCTGAAAGCACAACATCTGCTGAACAAAATAATACCCCACATGCATAGGTACGTTGAAGTGTAGAGTTGCCAAACACCCCAAAGTCAAGCATGCGTTTGAGGGTAATTTTACTTGAAAAAATCAGCGGCGCACACAAAGTGCTCACCTTGCAGTTTCTCCAAATTTACAACCCTTTACATTTGAAATACCCCCCACAAACTATATATTTTTGGAAAGTACATACCTCAAGGTTTCTAAGCCTACTGGGCTTGTTGACGTCGGTGACTTCCTTCAGAATCTATTGATTGGCAGAATCTCTGGTTCCAAAGGATTTCGCTAAAAAAATAAGCAAAAAGCAGATTGAAAAACATTTTTTCCTATAAAAACAATAAGCAAGCAAGAACTAACGCAGCAAATCTGAAAGCACAATGGCTGCTGAACAAAACAATACCCCACATGCATAGGTACTTTGAAGGGTACAGTTACCAATCACCCAAAACTAACACATGCGCTATGGAAAAACAAAACAATTTCTTACCTGTTCTAAGAAGTGCAAGTAGGATACTGTAGCTGTGCCATCAGATTATAGGATACTGTAGCTGTGCCATCAGATTATAGGATACTGTAGCTGTGCCATCAGATTATAGGATACTGTAGCTGTGCCATCAGATTATAGGATACTGTAGCTGTGCCATCAGATTATAGGATACTGTAGCTGTGTCATCAGATTATAGGATACTGTAGCTGTGTCATCAGATTATAAGATCAGTGCAGTGATCAATGACCAATATTAGGAATCAAGAACCTGAAATTGATCACATTTTATCATCACTTGCCACAAGTAACCAGCTGCTCCTGCTCCACCATTTCCCTTTGGATTAGCAACAGCGAAAAGAAACTAAAAGAAAATAAAATATAATGGCAACACAAAATACCTAAGAAACCTAATCCTAAAAGGGGCCTACCTACCAAAAAAAAAAAATGCATTGCTCAATAATTTAGTTGAGTATGGTATACCTCAAAACAATCTTCGAGGCATAACCCGGGTTGGCTGGGACAGGTCGGGCAATAATACCGCACATCTCTTCTAATGCCACGCTTCCTACAAACCCTACAAGCTCTCTGGGGATACCGCTTTTTACCAATTTCAGGAAGCAACTTTATAAAGTGCTTCCCTACTAATCTGGCCTGGTTGTCATTGCTAGGCAGATCTGGTTCTTCCGCAGTATCCCCAAACAACAAAGCAGGGAGTAACTGCTGCTGGTATTTTATGTACGATAAATTGGAGCCTGGCACTGCTGCCTTGAAGGCAACAAAGCTGTTGTAGGTTGCCATTTGGACCAAATGGATAGCAACTTTAGTGTACCAGGCTCGAGTTTTTCGGGTGGCGTTGTAATAAGTTAATATTTGGTCCGTTTTATCAACGCCACCCATGAATTTATTATAATCGGTTATGCAACGTGGCTTTTGGGAAGGGGCTCGGGGACCACGTTGCCTTACATTCACAACTGACTCATCGTGGAGTGTTGTCAGAAGGAATACATTTTTTTTGCCCATGTATTTCATGGCCAGGACCTCATCGCTTCTTAGAGCATAAGACTCCCCCCTTTTTAATTTTTTTTCAAGTAGTGGCCTGGGCAATCCTTTGCGTTTAGGGTTGATGGTGCCGCAGGCCGGGGTATCCAACGAATAAAGGGCGCGAAATAAGGGGATGCTGGTATAGAAGTTGTCCACATATAAGTGGTAACCTCTACCCAACAATGGAGTCATAAGGTCCCAGACGATCTTTCCACTTATTGACAAATCAAGGGGACAACCAGGGGGGTCCAGATAGGTGTCCTTTCCTTCATAGGTTCGAAAATATTTGATGTAGCCGGTCACACTATCGCATAATTGGTAAAATTTAATCCCGTAGCGGGCACGCTTGCTAGGGATATATTGCCGAAAAACAATGCGCCCTTTGAAAAGCAGTAGTGACTCGTCAATTGATAATTTTTGGCCGGGGGTGTACACTACTGCGAAGCGATCTGACAGGCTGTTGAGCAGGGGCCGTAATTTATGCAGCCTGTCGTGACCGGGCTCACCACGGGGAATAGCAGTGGAATTGTCGTTAAAATGCAGAAATCGCAGTAAAATTTGGTAGCGGTTTCTGGACATTACTGCCGGAAATAATGGAGTTGCCAATATGGTTTGGGTATCCCAGTAGGAGGAAATACTAAATTTTTTTAGGATTGCTAGAGTGAGCCCCCAAAATTTCTTTATCTCACTCAAATTTGTGGGATGCCATGCCTGAGCTCGGGCTTGCCTCTGCTGGGGGTTTTGCGCTAAGACCTGCTCGGCATACAGATTGGTATAGAAGACCATATCCAGTAGGATGGCTTCTGTGAGGAACAATTTGAAAAAGTCAATGACACCAAAATTTGTGGTGTCTACATTGACCCCGGGGACCGAATCAAAAGGGGGAATTTTGGGGGAAATATTATTAGGAGGCCTCCACGCAGACGCTCCTTCACCAGCTGCAGCACTCGATGCCTCATCCTGCACTACACTCGCCTGAAGCGTGGCCTCACTTTGTGCGGTACTATCCCTTCTACGGTGGCTACTACTGGTAGCACTGCGCGGCTGTGTTTCCTCAGTAGAGTATACACTGTCTGACTCGCTATCTGATGGGAAGAACTCAGACCCTGACTCACTAAAATCTTCAGAGTCAGACGCCATCAGGTAAGCCGCAGCTTCCTGTGCAGTGTACCGCTTACCAGCCATACCCCAATGCAAAAAAAAATCTAAAAAAAAGGCTAAAACTAAAGACTAAAACTAAAGGCTAAAACTAAAGGCTAAAACTAAAGGCTAAAACTAAAGACAAATTACAAAAAAATACAATACAATAAAACAAAGCAAAAAAACAGACAAAAAATGAAACAAAAAAAAATACAATACAATAAAACAAAGCAAAAAAAACAGACAAAAATAGAAATAAAAGTATATAGTTACAACCCGATGAGAAGTGGTGGAGTCAGGAGCAGCAGGTCACGGGATCCCAGCTAGGCTCCCAAAAGGAGGAAGGGGCTAAGGTCCCAAAAGGAGGAAGGGGCCAAGGTCCCAAAAGAGCACGGTCCAAACAAAAAGCAGTAGCGATCTTCAAATCTCAGCGAATCACCTAAGGGAAAAAGTTAAGATTAGGGAGTGTGGGTGAACTGAATGCCTGATAATAACTACCTGATCCCCCAATCTAACGACACATGCATGGGCAATAGCCGCACTATGCTATAGCTAGAGCGGTGGTAAGGTAAGTTTTACTGGGGATTCACTCTACTAGCGCACTGGATTGGATGAGCGGCTGCACCTGCGCAGTAGAAGCGGGGTGAGGTGATTTGATCTGGGCATTCGGGGGGGGTTTCACAGTGACCTCCCCCTGACCCTGCCTCCATTAGGATATTGGGGTGTATAATGGGGTGCACCCCACCCCTTTCTCTTACCGTCTCGTTGGCGGCTGTGACTGGCATCAGGAAGCCCCGGGGCCCCCAGTTCTTCTCCACCATCAGCCGGTCCCGTCCCCGGTGCTGCAGGCGGCCGCCGCCATAAGCCGCATAACAAGCCAGAGCCAGCCCGGCCCCGGCCGCACCCGCCACCATCACCCGAGATGTGCCGCCACCGGGCACCGGCGCCCAGGACCAAAAAAACCAAGGGCCCTCAGCGAGACCCCACCCCTTGTCCCACCTCTGCCCCGTCCCTGTTCTGGGGATGAGTGTGGATGGAGGCATGAGTGTGGATGGAGGCATGAGTGTGGATGGAGGGGTGACAGGGGCACAGGCTGGGGATGAGTGTGGATGGAGGGGTGACAGGGGCACAGGCTGGGGATGAGTGTGGATGGAGGGATGACAGGGGCAGGCTGGGGATGAGTGTGGATGGAGGGGTGACAGGGGCAGGCTGGGGATAGGTGCAGATGGAGGGATGGGTGGCAGGGGCAGGCTGGAGATAGGTGCGGATGGATGGATGGGTGGCAGGGGCAGGCTAGAGATAGGTGAAGATGGAGGGATGGGTGGCAGGGGCAGGCTGGAGATAGGTGCGGATGGAGGGATGGGTGCCAGGGGCAGGCTGGAGATAGGTGCGGATGGATGGATGGATGGGTGGCAGGGGCAGGCTGGAGATAGGTGCGGATGGATGGATGGATGGATGGATGGGTGGCAGGGGGCGGCTGGAGATAGGTGCGGATGGATGGATGGGTGGCAGGGGCAGGCTGGAGATAGGTGCGGATGGATGGATGGATGGATGGGTGGCAGGGGCAGGCTGGAGATAGGTGCGGATGGATGGATGGATGGATGGGTGGCAGGGGCAGGCTGGAGATAGGTGCGGATGGATGGATGGATGGATAGATGGGTGGCAGGGGCAGGCTGGAGATAGGTGCGGATGGATGGATGGGTGGCAGGGGCAGGCTGGAGATAGGTGCGGATGGATGGATGGATGGGTGGCAGGGGCAGGCTGGAGATAGGTGCGGATGGATGGATGGGTGGCAGGGGCAGGCTGGAGATAGGTGCGGATGGATGGATGGATGGGTGGCAGGCGCAGGCTGGAGATAGGTGCGGATGGATGGATGGATGGATGGGTGGCAGGGTGGGGATAGGTGCGCAAATGAGTCCAGTCAGGCCCCCGAGGAACTTTGACAGCCAGCTGATCGGGGGGGGATCGGATCGGGGGATCGGATCGGGGGTTGGGGATGCTGGCGGATCGGCGACCGTGACCCCCGAACCCCCCGCCCCCCCCGATCAGCTGGCTTGGCTGTGCGAGGGCGGACAACGGCCGATTGGACCGGCCTGTCAGTCCGCCCCTGCCGATCAGGGTACAGCCACCCCCCCCAACCCCCCCCCAACAAAAAATCACTGACCCCACACACTCCCCCACACCCCCACCCACACACACACACACACACCTACCTCGATCCGGCGAACAAAGAGGAGACCGCAAGTCCGCAAGTTCTTTTTAAAGAGGTGGCGCCGGCTGATGACAACAGCCGTGCGCCCCTCTTCGGATTGGTCCACCGACGATCTGGTGACTGGGGTGAGGTCAGGGTCACCTCCAGGTGACCCCCCCATGACTCTTCTACGCTGTGGAGGCGGGATCCAGGCCGTCTTCATCTGTCGATCGTCAGGAGGTGAGTTACAGTGCAGCCCGTAACACCTACGTGCTTGGCACTTAACGCCCAGCCAAGCCAGCACATAGGTGTTACGGGCTTGGCAACTAAAGGGTTAAAGGGCACAACAGAGATTATGGTAGCCTTGCTTTCAGACCCAACCAACCATTCACCCCCAGCGGCTCCAGTTGACCTTGAGCTGACAGGAGGGCAGGTTAGGGCATCAAGTGGGTGGCTGCACGGCCCTCCCCCTGACCTATGTGATGGCACACCTTGCACACCCCAAAGGCCGCCCCAGGGTCCAGAAGGTCAGGGGCACCATCATTGTTGCTCCAACACCTTACATATCATATTTGTGCTCACTTGCCATCAAAAAAGGGAACAGCATTTGTATCTGATGTTTTAGTCTGTAGTTGTCTAGCTGCATCCAATTACATTAAAAGACAGAAAAAAGTTTACTGTATGAGCCATGAAAGGGCCCATTTAATGTTCCCACCGAGGCCCCATCACATTTAGTTATGCCACTGGTAAAAGCTACTTGTTCAGATATTGAATGTTCAGCTAAATTTTACAGTATATTGGGGTAACAGGATGAGATGTTAGTATATGACTTGACAGATACAGTATTACTGCTTAATGTAATTGTAAATATGCACATACCACATACAGTATAAATATATTTACTGTACTCCTGTTGAAGCTGAAATTCAGTATGCATCTAATTATCGGCCTTTGTATTTCGAGGTCAGCTTTGTCAAGTACACACAGTTTCTTCTGCTTAAACCCTTAAGTACAATCTGGAGAGATGTACATATGATCCATAATGCGGGCCTAACTGCATAATGGTAATGGCTACACGTGCTTGACAGTATAATAGTCACTCAGCAGCACGTTGTTTATGTTAACATTTTCACCCCTTTTTCTTTTTCTACTTGTTTTAACTCAATATACTGAAAAGAAACACTTTAACCCTCTTACTGCTTAGTGACACCATCTGCGATATCCAGCGTAATTGCGTTAGGCCAGGATTCAATTAATGAGACTACTTGTGTTCAGGGCAGTGTGCTGCACTGTGACATTCTCAAGGCTCTTGTATACATCATAACATTGCGTAGATGGGACCACTGTGTTTTCTCCTTAGTTAAAAGTGTCATCATATGTAAATGAGATGCTTTAAGACCTATGTGTCTGCAAAAAAAATCCATGTTGTGAATCCTAATGGTTGCTTTTTAAAGGACCTTGAGGAGTTCTATCACAAATCCATAAACATACTGGATAGTGAAAGGAGGGGTTACTTAAACGCTCCCACTAAAAAGAAATTCTGCTACCGATAGGAACACTGGTGTTAGAGCACCCAACATACATCACATTCATCAATGTCGGCCACTAGAGCGACTAAGGGGCTCTGTTACAGCCCCCGATATATGCACACGAGCGCCTACTAGCGGTTGCTCTAAGCACCGCTATACAGACGCTCATCTGCCGATACCTGTCGCTAGTAATAAATCAGCCTCCAAGTCTGTACACCAAGATCTACAAGAAGAGAGAAGTGAGCCCTGTACGCACAGAACACTGCTGCTGGGTATGGTTAAAGTGTTCTGTGAGTACAGGATTCACTTCTCTCTTCTTGGTGTGCAGACAACAGCAAATGTTAGGAGCTATAAATCACACATTTGCTAACATAAGAAATAATTTAATAAAAAATTCTAGATCAAATCAGTGTCGCCGTTGTGGCTGCCAGCTGCCAGCTAGTGTCTTATTCAACACTAGCTCCCAAAATGTTGCAGCGCCGGGCACTCTGGTAGAAGCAGCGCCAGCTGAAACCTGGCGCTATACGTCAAGATCCCATAGAGCACAATAGGCAGAACTGGATTGCAGTGTTTTATGCTTATAATTAATATATTTTAAATTACATTATAATTAATATTACACACATGTATCTGTACAGAACTTGCATTGTGACTTGTCAGCAATGTAAATGCAGGACCAATGTCACTAAATATATAATTTTTTTATAAAAAAAATTCATTTTAATGGTTTCTTATTCTTACAAATGTGTAATTTGGACAACAACTAAATTGCACCCTAAACGCACTGTAACAATTGACTCCTTTTTCCCCAGAAGTGATTTCTTCTAGTGCTAGCACTAGGAGTGTCCCCACTCATGAGAGCCAGTGGCCACCTTTTTGTAGCCCCAACTGGGTCCAGTTTCAAACGCTGCCATAGCTCCACAGCACTCATAGGAAGACAATCGGGCAGAGGTGAGTTGAAGCAACGTGCTTTTGCTGCACACTCGGCACCCCCCAAGGTTCTGTCCCCATTGATTTCATTGGACCGGGTGCTGCTGCTGCCACTTCGCCACATTGACAGGCAGAGGTGGGTTACAGCAGCTTCCTATTGCTGCTACCTTTTCATGTTCGGGCTGGACTCCTAACACAAACACGGACTTCTGGCTGAAATCTGTGTTCGGATTTAGGAACCCAAACTCGCAATCATATTTCCAAACTCTAGAATAGAATGAAGAGACTTCAGATAGCTTCAACCAAAATTGCACATTGATATCTGTTTTACTTTGTTTATTAGATCAGTCTTGTGCCCATAAGAAAATGGCCCCTAACAGGGAACAGAGGGTGGGTCTGAAGCTTCACATGTGGGCTTGAGAAGTAGGAGACAAAAACAAAAAATGTGTTTTTTATCTGCCCATTTTATGAATGGAACAAAAAGTAAAAGTGACTACTACCAATAAATTGGAGCAAAACCAATTATAAAGTTGCAGAAATATAAGAATTTATATTTGTAGGGCTGAATCCAAGTTGAAAAGACTCACATATGATACTAGTCTGCATAATGACTTATTATTAGCATTGATGGCTTAAGTACCCTTCATAAGTATGCTGAAACATAGGTAAATGCCGGAGGCAAATTATAGAATTATTACCAGGTATATAAGGGAATATAGTCTAATATAAAGGAACCTTGAGGATTAGAGCAGGTGCAAGAAGAATAATGTCAGTAGATACATTGGATACCCCCAGGACCTGTCAGCCAAGAGAGGTTTGGCAAAAAATGTCAAACCTGTCATTAAGCAGGACTACATCAATGGTTGATTGGCAGTGCGCAGTTTTCCTTTTAAACCACACAAGTAAAGGTTAATTATGTTTAATATAGTTAAAAGCATTAAACACTTAAATCCAGTTCTGCCCATTGTGCTCTATAGGATCTTGAACTACAGCGCCAGGTTTCATCTGGCGCTGTTTCAACCACAGCGCCCGGGGCTGCATAATTTTCGGAGCTATAGTTAAATAAGACGTTAGCCAGCGGCCGCATTGGTGTTAGCATTTTATTCATTTGTTAAATCTGATGCTGAGTATTGCTGAGGCCAAAAATGTGGCGCGGTGTGGCATTGACGCTTCTTAAATAAGGCTCAACATTTGGATTTTCTTCATACACTCACTTTGTTAAGGCTGCATCAGTGCTGGACTTTCTGTTGTGCAAATTTTCCCAAACATACTTACTGGCAATATAAAAATAAACTTTTGGGAAAGGTTAGAAGCTCCATTGCTAATTTAGAGAAGATGAGTTTAATCCAAAAGATTTGGTGAGGTGAGGTCACTTCTGAGCAGTGAGCTTGGATTAAGCTTTTATGATGGGGGGGAGCAGTTCTACATCTGAGGTGCAGAATTATTCCAGTGAGGTAAAGATATTAAACAACCTCTTCTCACTGGGCTCTCTGATTTTTCTGTACAATTTTGATTAAATAAAATTCTGCACCTCACCTGCAGAACCTCCTAATGTTAGGTGATTTTCTGGAAACTAGAATAAAACGAACATCAGTTTGGTATGTTGATTAGGACAGCATCCCCAAGCTCACTGACCAGAGGCTCCCAAAGGGGGAGGGCTTCACTTCCAATATTCCCAATATTCAAGAATACTTTTAATAACTCCCTTTGTGTGCTAGTAATTGTTTGTACCATGTTAGATGATACTGTGAGCTGAACAGACTGAAGGTGCAAACCCATTAGGTTACTTTTTCAGGTATAACACCTGTATTATGCTTGAGGAAGAAACCTAATGGGTTTCAAAAGTTGGCATCTTCAATCTATTAATTGGTGTGTAAAAGAAGAACAAAGGGTTGTGTTTGCAGGTTATTGGTTTCACCATAACATAAAACAAGAAATATGTCCCGGTAAGTTGGGGACATCTTTGTTTCTGTCTATCATTCACTCAGCTTTCTGTCTTGAAATACAATGTGAAGCAATACCTTATCAATGAAATCCTGAATGAAAATCTTATCCTTGTCCATGATATGCAAAAAAAAAATTACATCTACATAACAGGCAGCATATAATAATATAATTTACATCAAATGCTCGTATTTCAGTAAGGAAAGATTGAAACCTTTTGTATGATGGGTCACTGATGCAGTAGACAGTTATTGAAAATGTAAAAGGTACATTTAAAGGATTAAAGCCCAATTGCTACCAACACGTCTTTGAATAGTTGTAAAAGTTTGAAACCAGTTTAATTTACTTTTTATTCTTTATGACTTTATAGAACAGATTTATCAAAAATCCCAAAGTTGTTATGATAAACAAAAAGTTAATGAAGCAAAAAAATCATTGAATGTTTTCATGATCAAATTTTGGTGACCATTATGGGTCAAAGTAAAATGGTCTATGTTATAACCATAGTTTTTCTGTTAGAGGAGCATCACTGTAGGCAGGAACTGATGCTTATTTTCTAATGGACCGTTAGAGCCTTCATCTTTTCTATTAGTGTTTCTGTTCAGATTTGACATTCAGAATTTGTGGTTAAGGTTGATAAAGATTTTAATGAATATTGTTGCAGTGAGGTTGGAGAGGCTCTTAAATCTCCTCCAACGTAATAATCAGGGTCATGCTAAAGATCTGGTAAAACAAGTTTACCTTTGTATATGCTTTGGGTGTAACCTGAAGCTTCCATTTCACACAAAAACAATTTTGTAAAAGGTTTTTGTTCTAATTTTTCCCAAAAATTGATATGATTTGGTCTTTTTACAGGTGAGGTTCAACATTTTCCTAATAGTGTAAGGATATCTTTTTTTAAGGTAAAAAAAAACCCTATGCGCTACGCTAAAGAATTTGCCAAATCATTCTGCGGAGCTGTTGTTTCCAAACTGCGAAAAATCTATCCTCACCTCATTGTAAACATTAGGGATGAGCGAATCGATCCGGACGAACCCGGATTCGATCCGAATTTCAGGAAAAATTCGATTCGGATCGAATCCGAATTTCCCCGCGATTCGATCGCTCGAAGTTTTCCTTTAACATCCATTCATTTACATTACAGGCATTCTAAGATGGCGGACGGGACATGTCCAGACATGTAAGCTGGGGCAGTGTATGCTGGGACAGTCACATGCAGCCTATCAGCAGCCAGCAAGCCCGGTGACGTCACAGCTGTATTTAAGGCCGGCCATCTTGCTTTCCAGCCTCATTTCTCTATTGCATTCGTTAGAGACAGAACGCTGTGTAGCTGAGGGAGAGACAGACAGTTAGACAGGCAGGGACAGACAGGGACAGGCTGGAGACAGGCAGGAGACAGACAGGAGACAGACAGAAAGTCAGCGGAAAACAGGGAAAGGAATGGAAAATCGGAGGCTGTCAGTTTTTTTTTTTTTTTCATCCAGCCTGACAGCCAGGCTTTGTTAGCGTTTTCAGGCTGCTTATACTAACTAACTGTGCATATATACTGAACTGATCTTAAGTCTGCTGTGAGGCATCCCATTCTGTGACTAAAGCAGCCTCTGTTTAAGACCATATAAGCATTTGCTCTTATCATATTTGAAATTAGCCTGATAAAGACACTTTTGCTGGGCATAGTACTACTGCATCTTTTTTGGGGGGCATCCCCTTCTGTGACTAAAGCAGCCTCTGTTTAAGACCATATAAGCATTTGCTCTTATCATATTTGAAATTAGCCTGATAAAGACACTTTTGCTGGGCATAGTACTACTGCATCTTTTTTGGGGGGCATCCCATTCTGTGACTAAAGCAGCCTCTGTTTAAGACCATATAAGCATTTGCTCTTATCATATTTGAAATTAGCCTGATAAAGACACTTTTGCTGGGCATAGTACTACTGCATCTTTTTTGGGGGGCATCCCATTCTGTGACTAAAGCAGCCTCTGTTTAAGACCATATAAGCATTTGCTCTTATCATATTTGAAATTAGCCTGATAAAGACACTTTTGCTGGGCATAGTACTACTGCATCTTTTTTGGGGGGCATCCCATTCTGTGACTAAAGCAGCCTCTGTTTAAGACCATATAAGCATTTGCTCTTATCATATTTGAAATTAGCCTGATAAAGACACTTTTGCTGGGCATAGTACTACTGCATCTTTTTTGGGGGGCATCCCATTCTGTGACTAAAGCAGCCTCTGTTTAAGACCATATAAGCATTTGCTCTTATCATATTTGAAATTAGCCTGATAAAGACACTTTTGCTGGGCATAGTACTACTGCATCTTTTTTGGGGGGCATCCCATTCTGTGACTAAAGCAGCCTCTGTTTAAGACCATATAAGCATTTGCTCTTATCATATTTGAAATTAGCCTGATAAAGACACTTTTGCAGGGCATAGTACTACTGCATCTTTTTTGGGGGGCATCCCATTCTGTGACTAAAGCAGCCTCTGTTTAAGACCATATAAGCATTTGCTCTTATCATATTTGAAATTAGCCTGATAAAGACACTTTTGCTGGGCATAGTACTACTGCATCTTTTTTGGGGGGCATCCCATTCTGTGACTAAAGCAGCCTCTGTTTAAGACCATATAAGCATTTGCTCTTATCATATTTGAAATTAGCCTGATAAAGACACTTTTGCTGGGCATAGTACTACTGCATCTTTTTTGGGGGGCATCCCATTCTGTGACTAAAGCAGCCTCTGTTTAAGACCATATAAGCATTTGCTCTTATCATATTTGAAATTAGCCTGATAAAGACACTTTTGCAGGGCATAGTACTACTGCATCTTTTTTGGGGGGCATCCCATTCTGTGACTAAAGCAGCCTCTGTTTAAGACCATATAAGCATTTGCTCTTATCATATTTGAAATTAGCCTGATAAAGACACTTTTGCTGGGCATAGTACTACTGCATCTTTTTTGGGGGGCATCCCATTCTGTGACTAAAGCAGCCTCTGTTTAAGACCATATAAGCATTTGCTCTTATCATATTTGAAATTAGCCTGATAAAGACACTTTTGCTGGGCATAGTACTACTGCATCTTTTTTGGGGGGCATCCCATTCTGTGACTAAAGCAGCCTCTGTTTAAGACCATATAAGCATTTGCTCTTATCATATTTGAAATTAGCCTGATAAAGACACTTTTGCTGGGCATAGTACTACTGCATCTTTTTTGGGGGGCATCCCATTCTGTGACTAAAGCAGCCTCTGTTTAAGACCATATAAGCATTTGCTCTTATCATATTTGAAATTAGCCTGATAAAGACACTTTTGCAGGGCATAGTACTACTGCATCTTTTTTGGGGGGCATCCCATTCTGTGACTAAAGCAGCCTCTGTTTAAGACCATATAAGCATTTGCTCTTATCATATTTGAAATTAGCCTGATAAAGACACTTTTGCTGGGCATAGTACTACTGCATCTTTTTTGGGGGGCATCCCATTCTGTGACTAAAGCAGCCTCTGTTTAAGACCATATAAGCATTTGCTCTTATCATATTTGAAATTAGCCTGATAAAGACACTTTTGCTGGGCATAGTACTACTGCATCTTTTTTGGGGGGCATCCCATTCTGTGACTAAAGCAGCCTCTGTTTAAGACCATATAAGCATTTGCTCTTATCATATTTGAAATTAGCCTGATAAAGACACTTTTGCAGGGCATAGTACTACTGCATCTTTTTTGGGGGGCATCCCATTCTGTGACTAAAGCAGCCTCTGTTTAAGACCATATAAGCATTTGCTCTTATCATATTTGAAATTAGCCTGATAAAGACACTTTTGCTGGGCATAGTACTACTGCATCTTTTTTGGGGGGCATCCCATTCTGTGACTAAAGCAGCCTCTGTTTAAGACCATATAAGCATTTGCTCTTATCATATTTGAAATTAGCCTGATAAAGACACTTTTGCTGGGCATAGTACTACTGCATCTTTTTTGGGGGGCATCCCATTCTGTGACTAAAGCAGCCTCTGTTTAAGACCATATAAGCATTTGCTCTTATCATATTTGAAATTAGCCTGATAAAGACACTTTTGCTGGGCATAGTACTACTGCATCTTTTTTGGGGGGCATCCCATTCTGTGACTAAAGCAGCCTCTGTTTAAGACCATATAAGCATTTGCTCTTATCATATTTGAAATTAGCCTGATAAAGACACTTTTGCTGGGCATAGTACTACTGCATCTATTTTGGGGGGCATCCCATTCTGTGACTAAAGCAGCCTCTGTTTAAGACCATATAAGAATTTGCTCTTATCATATTTGAAATTAGCCTGATAAAGACACTTTTGCTGGGCATAGTACTACTGCATCTTTTTTGGGGGGCATCCCATTCTGTGACTAAAGCAGCCTCTGTTTAAGACCATATAAGCATTTGCTCTTATCATATTTGAAATTAGCCTGATAAAGACACTTTTGCTGGGCATAGTACTACTGCATCTTTTTTGGGGGGCATCCCATTCTGTGACTAAAGCAGCCTCTGTTTAAGACCATATAAGCATTTGCTCTTATCATATTTGAAATTAGCCTGATAAAGACACTTTTGCAGGGCATAGTACTACTGCATCTTTTTTGGGGGGCATCCCATTCTGTGACTAAAGCAGCCTCTGTTTAAGACCATATAAGCATTTGCTCTTATCATATTTGAAATTAGCCTGATAAAGACACTTTTGCTGGGCATAGTACTACTGCATCTTTTTTGGGGGGCATCCCATTCTGTGACTAAAGCAGCCTCTGTTTAAGACCATATAAGCATTTGCTCTTATCATATTTGAAATTAGCCTGATAAAGACACTTTTGCTGGGCATAGTACTACTGCATCTTTTTTGGGGGGCATCCCATTCTGTGACTAAAGCAGCCTCTGTTTAAGACCATATAAGCATTTGCTCTTATCATATTTGAAATTAGCCTGATAAAGACACTTTTGCTGGGCATAGTACTACTGCATCTTTTTGGGGGGGCATCCCATTCTGTGACTAAAGCAGCCTCTGTTTAAGACCATATAAGCATTTGCTCTTATCATATTTGAAATTAGCCTGATAAAGACACTTTTGCTGGGCATAGTACTACTGCATCTTTTTTGGGGGGCATCCCATTCTGTGACTAAAGCAGCCTCTGTTTAAGACCATATAAGCATTTGCTCTTATCATATTTGAAATTAGCCTGATAAAGACACTTTTGCTGGGCATAGTACTACTGCATCTTTTTTGGGGGGCATCCCATTCTGTGACTAAAGCAGCCTCTGTTTAAGACCATATAAGCATTTGCTCTTATCATATTTGAAATTAGCCTGATAAAGACACTTTTGCTGGGCATAGTACTACTGCATCTTTTTTGGGGGGCATCCCATTCTGTGACTAAAGCAGCCTCTGTTTAAGACCATATAAGCATTTGCTCTTATCATATTTGAAATTAGCCTGATAAAGACACTTTTGCTGGGCATAGTACTACTGCATCTTTTTTGGGGGGCATCCCATTCTGTGACTAAAGCAGCCTCTGTTTAAGACCATATAAGCATTTGCTCTTATCATATTTGAAATTAGCCTGATAAAGACACTTTTGCTGGGCATAGTACTACTGCATCTTTTTTGGGGGGCATCCCATTCTGTGACTAAAGCAGCCTCTGTTTAAGACCATATAAGCATTTGCTCTTATCAAATTTGAAATTAGCCTGATAAAGACACTTTTGCTGGGCATAGTACTACTGTATCTTTTTTTGGGGGCATCCCATTCTGTGACTAAAGCAGCCTCTGTTTAAGACCATATAAGCATTTGCTCTTATCATATTTGAAATTAGCCTGATAAAGACACTTTTGCTGGGCATAGTACTACTGTATCTTTTTTTGGGGGCATCCCATTCTGTGACTAAAGCAGCCTCTGTTTAAGACCATATAAGCATTTGCTCTTATCATATTTGAAATTAGCCTGATAAAGACACTTTTGCTGGGCATAGTACTACTGTATCTTTTTTGGGGGGCATCCCATTCTGTGACTAAAGCAGCCTCTGTTTAAGACCATATAAGCATTTGCTCTTATCATATTTGAAATTAGCCTGATAAAGACACTTTTGCTGGGCATAGTACTACTGGATCTTTTTTGGGGGGCATCCCATTCTGTGACTAAAGCAGCCTCTGTTTAAGACCATATAAGCATTTGCTCTTATCATATTTGAAATTAGCCTGATAAAGACACTTTTGCTGGGCATAGTACTACTGTATCTTTTTTTGGGGGCATCCCATTCTGTGACTAAAGCAGCCTCTGTTTAAGACCATATAAGCATTTGCTCTTATCATATTTGAAATTAGCCTGATAAAGACACTTTTGCTGGGCATAGTACTACTGGATCTTTTTTTGGGGGCATCCCATTCTGTGACTAAAGCAGCCTCTGTTTAAGACCATATAAGCATTTGCTCTTATCATATTTGAAATTAGCCTGATAAAGACACTTTTGCTGGGCATAGTACTACTGCATCTTTTTTGGGGGGCATCCCATTCTGTGACTAAAGCAGCCTCTGTTTAAGACCATATAAGCATTTGCTCTTATCATATTTGAAATTAGCCTGATAAAGACACTTTTGCTGGGCATAGTACTACTGCATCTTTTTTGGGGGGCATCCCATTCTGTGACTAAAGCAGCCTCTGTTTAAGACCATATAAGCATTTGCTCTTATCATATTTGAAATTAGCCTGATAAAGACACTTTTGCTGGGCATAGTACTACTGTATCTTTTTTTGGGGGCATCCCATTCTGTGACTAAAGCAGCCTCTGTTTAAGACCATATAAGCATTTGCTCTTATCATATTTGAAATTAGCCTGATAAAGACACTTTTGCTGGGCATAGTACTACTGGATCTTTTTTTGGGGGCATCCCATTCTGTGACTAAAGCAGCCTCTGTTTAAGACCATATAAGCATTTGCTCTTATCATATTTGAAATTAGCCTGATAAAGACACTTTTGCTGGGCATAGTACTACTGGATCTTTTTTGGGGGGCATCCCATTCTGTGACGAAAGCAGCCTCTGTTTAAGACCATATAAGCATTCGCTCTTATCATATTTGAAATTAGCCTGATAAAGACACTTTTGCTGGGCATAGTACTACTGCATCTTTTTTGGGGGGCATCCCATTCTGTGACTAAAGCAGCCTCTGTTTAAGACCATATAAGCATTTGCTCTTATCATATTTGAAATTAGCCTGATAAAGACACTTTTGCTGGGCATAGTACTACTGCATCTTTTTTGGGGGGCATCCCATTCTGTGACTAAAGCAGCCTCTGTTTAAGACCATATAAGCATTTGCTCTTATCATATTTGAAATTAGCCTGATAAAGACACTTTTGCTGGGCATAGTACTACTGGATCTTTTTTGGGGGGCATCCCATTCTGTGACTAAAGCAGCCTCTGTTTAAGACCATATAAGCATTTGCTCTTATCATATTTGAAATTAGGCCTGATAAAGACACTTTTGCTGGGCATAGCACTACTGGACCCTGCCAGGTCCACTTCTGTTGGGGCATCCCATTCTGTGACTAAAGCAGCCTCTGTTTAAGACCATATAACCATTTGCTCTTATCATATTTGAAATTAGGCCTGATAAAGACACTTTTGCTGGGCATAGCACTACTGGACCCTGCCAGGTCCACTTCTGTTGGGGCATCCCATTCTGTGACTACAGCAGCCTCTGTTTAACCCTTTAACCGCCAGCCTACCTTGAGATTTTGTCACCCTTTGTTGCCAGACCATTTTGCACTATTTTGCGCTCCCCTTGTTCAACTGTGATTTTTGAGGGGATTTCCAGGGATTTCCCAGGAAAATGATATATTGTTTTTTTCAGCATAGTCTGGGCTTTAACATGAAATGTCTTGTTTGTCATTTGTTAGGTGTATTCTTAATATTTTTGGGTGAAATATGTGCAAAAAAAAAAAAAAAAAAAAAATGTTTACATATTGTAGTTTTTTTTGGAATAAAAAATGTAAGTTTGTCAATAAAATCTTATTGCGTGTGAAATCCCAATTTCTCCCGGTTACAGCGGTACCACATATGTATAGGTAGACACCCTTTCCTGCCCAGGAGACTCCCCCAAACTGAAACAGCGCTTTAGGAGATTTTCAGATAAAATACAACTATGCTATGCAATATGCGCACCTTGCGGTTTTTCCAGAAAAACAACCCTTTACATTTAAAATACCCCCAACAAACTATATATTCTCTGGAAGTACACACCTCAGGCTTTCTAGGCGTACCAGGCTTGTGGATGTGGCCATAGTTTTCTGGAAGTAATCCCTCAACGTAATCTTTGGTTGCAAAGAGTTTCCCTAAAAAAAGGATAAAAAAGCAGAATCAAAGCCACATTTTCCTAAAAAAACTATATACAAACAAGAAAAATCAAGTTTAATCTGAAAAAGCAACATCTCCCGAACAGAACGATACCCAACATGCATAGGTTCTGTCAAGGGAAGAGTTGCCAAACACCCCAAAGTAAAGCATGTGCGTAACGGTAATTTTACTTGAAAATTTCAGCTCTGCAGACAAAGTGCGCACCTTGCGATTTTTCAACCAAAACAACCCTTTACATTTGGAATATCCCCCATAAACCATATATTCCCTGAAAGTACACACGTTAAGCTTTCTAAGGGTACCCAGCTTGCTGTAGTGGGCTCATCTTTCTGGAATTAATTCCTCAAAGAATTCTTTGGTTGCGCAGGGTTTCCCTAAAAAATTTATAAAAAAGCTGAATAAAAAACACCTTTTCCTAAAATATAAATATGCAAACCAGAAAAAACAAGCTAAGTCTGAAAGCGCAAGGTCCCCCGAACAGAACAATACCCAACATGCATAGGTACTATTAACCCTTTTAATTGCCAGCCTACTTGAGATTTTGTCACCCTCTGTTGACAGGCCATTTTTCCCCATTTTGCGTCATGTTTTGCGACATGTTTTGCGCCATTTTTGCTGGAACTTTCAGAAAAATTATATATTTTTTTTTTTGCAGCAGAGTTTAGACTTTAACATGAAATGTCTTGTTTGTAATTTTTTTTTTTTTTTTTACAATATTATTAAGTGAAAAAAAAAATAAATAAATAAAATTTTTTTTTTTAGAAAATTGACTCCTTTATTTTAAATAAAAAATGTATTTTATTAAGGAAAATCATATTGCATGTGAAAGCCCCATTTCTACCGATTAGAACGGTACCACATATTTATCGGTAGCCCCCCGTTCCTGCCCAGGAGACCCCCCCTAACTGAAACAAGTATTTTATAACATTCACAAAAAAAAACACAAAAACCATCCACACTACAAAGGGTTAAATCGAGAAAAAAAATGACATAGGGTCCCCCCTCCCAGGGGAGGGAGACCCCATTTTTTTTTTTTATTTTTAAGGGTTAAAAACCCTTAAAAATCAAAAAAAAAATGACGTGGGGTCCCCCTTACCCACAGTAACCAGCCCGGGACCAGCTATGGGGGCTTGTAGGCACAGAGTGGGGGGGCCAGCTTTTGTGGCCCCCCCACCCTGCAGCCTACGAGCCCACATAGCCCATGTGGGCCCGGGCTCTTCTGCCCCCCCCTGGCCTTTGGGGAGGCAGGTAATGGGGGTGCCGGGGGTTAATGGCAAGCCACCCGCTAGCGCAGGTGGCTTGCCATCCCCCCAGCCTTGTGAACTGGTATAGGGGTCATGGACCCCTTACCAGTTCACAAGGGGTTAAAAGTAAATAATCACACAGACACACAAAAGAGAAAAAATATTTTATTAATTTTTTTTTTTTTTTTTTACACTGTACTCACCTCCCATCCATCCTGGAGCCCTCTGTCCCTCGGCGATCACTGGCTTCTGCTCACTTGCTAGAAGCCTTTTATAGCTGCTGGATGACAGAACACAAAGGGTTAATCAAAAAAAAAAATGACATAGGGTCCCCCCTCCCAGGGGGGGTGGACCCCATTTTTTTTTTGATTTTTAAGGGTTA